>CM037586.1:99519778-100719778 GCA_021018995.1 Chloranthus sessilifolius
ATGGTAAAAATCCATCTTGGGCGCTGTGAGTAAAATGTTCAAAAAAAAAAGGAAGAAAATCATTCAATTACTTCCTTCGGTTACATCTCTGAGTTATCTGATTGCCAACTGGGCCGCTCATGTTAGCTCAATTCAGGTTCTGACCAGAAATATTTTCAGGCTACATCATCAAACGTATAGCCCAAGGTAAGGGAAAAAGGTTAATTCAATCCAAAAGGATGGACGCTCCGACCTTGGAAAATTCTGAACATCACTCAGGTCCGACCGCATGAATGAGTTCAACTATGCTAAAAAAGGGACCCGTTACTTCGTCTCACTGATAAGGCATCAAACAAAAAAAGAAGAAAAGCCAAAAAAAGAAAAAAATCAAGAAAAATCTAAATACAAATTTTTTTTTATATTTCTAGTCTTTTCCATGTACATATGTACAACATCATACTTCCATCTCAAAAATTGAAGAAAAAGAATAAAAAATCTCTGAAAATAAAAATCCACAAAATATATATATAAATCTTGAAAAATAAAAAAATACAGGTAAAAGTTGGCTTCTCCTTCTATTGATTAGGATGCATTTTTTTAATATATAAACAAAAAAGGGACTGGCGTTTTCTCAAGAATGTGAAGGAACATCAAATAGTCTAAAGTTTCGAAGCAGGCAACCTCTCGGAGATGGAAAAATCAGATGAAACATCTCACCACCAACGTCTAGTCTATTTGGAAAAGAAAAAAGAGAAGAAAGAAAATTATTTTGACAAATGAAAAAAAAGAAGAAATTTGTGTTTTCATTGAACTTTTCACGCACAGCTACGCACATGCGAATTTCAATGCTGTAAAATGTCAATATTTTATCAGCAACACAGCTGCACTAAATTAATGTTCCAAGTCTAAGGTTCATCTTGGATCTATAGATCCCACTTCAAAGTAGGAGCAATGGTGTCAATCTCGGTCAAATAGTTAATGTTTCAATCGGATTGATTCCATCACTAAATCTTTGCGCTGATCGCTCCATTTTTTATTTCAGGTGAACTTGAGTGCCTTAAACTTCAAGTTTGTCATGTGATATTTTCGGAGGTGTAGACTCTTGGTCTATACTATCTGGACGAGCGCCCTACGGTGTTTGAGGTCCAGATAACGCCGTCTTTGAAAAGATTCATTGTTGGATTGATTCCAACCTGTCAGATACGAAACTACGTTAGACAACTATGTGTAAATATGCATGCAGAAGGGTCCATTTCAGGGCGCAAGCTTAAAACCTGTACGGTATCCCTATAAAGTGTATGCCATGCATCTGGGTATCTGTTGGATGGTTGTTTGTTCTTGTAAATAGTAACTGGACGGAATCTAGGTTGGGACTTCTATCACCTTGTTATTTATTACTCCTAATGGGTGCATGTTTATACATAGTTTTTTGTTTGTAACTTCATTGATGGCGGAGGCCAAGATTGAGTGTCTCCTTTTATGGGCACCCGATTCTAACCCGATCCTTTCGATATCATATGGACTTGAGTACGTTGGCTTCGATTTCGTCGCAAACTATTTTAGGGGCAAAGGCTCTTGGTATGCGCTGTCTGGGCGTGCGCCCCCCAGGGTTCGAGGTCCGGATAGTTCTTGTTTTGAAAAAAATAGAAAAAGCAATCATTTGAAAAAGGAAAAAAAAAGAAAAGAAAGAAGAAACCTGTGTTTTCATGCTACGCACAGCTATGTACATGAATACTCCAATGCGGTAAAATGTCAATATTTTATCGACAACGCAACTGTGCTACATTAACGTCCTGAGTCTAAGGTTCGCCTTGGATCTTTGGATCCTACTTTAAAGTAGGAGCAACGGTGTCAATCCCGGTCAAATTGTCAATGTTTCGATTGGGTTGACTCCACTGCTAAATCTTTGTGATGAGTGCTCTATTTATGGATTCATAGGAACATGAGTGTCTAACTTCAGATTCATCATGAGTTATTTCAGAGGTGTGGACTCTTGGTCTGCGCTGTCCGGGCGTGCGCCCTACGGGGTTTGAGGTCTGGGTAACTCCGCTATGAAAAAGATTAATCGTTGGTTGAGACCAACCTGTTAAAAATGAAACTACATATAAATCAACTATGTACAAACATGCATTCAGAAGGGTTCTTTTCCCTTATTCTTTCGCAGGCTTAAAACCTATATTGGCGCGGTATCCCTGTTAAGTGTATGCCATGTGTCTGGGTATCTGTAGGATGGTCGTTTATTCCTGTAAATTATACCCAGACGGGATCTAGGTGGGGACTTCCATTACCTTTATTGCTTATCGCCCCTAATGGGTGCATATTTATGCATAGTTAAAAGATTTGTAAGATCATTATCGGTAGAGACCAAGATTGGGTGTCTCCTTCAGTAGGCACTCAATTTTGATCGGATCTGTTCAGTGCTATTTAAAGTTGGATGCTCTAGGTCATGTTGATCTAGGGCACATTATCAAAAAAGACACACACTCCCAAAAAGCGTTGCGACATCAATATTCACTCCGCCCAGGTAGTTGTGCTAAATTAACTTTGAGATCGATGGGTTCTCTTAAGGACCTCAAACCCTGCTTCATGCAGGGGCACTCGTGACCACTCAAATGGGGGAACCAATGCCTTGTATGATTGGACACAAGCTATGGATCTTCGCATATTTGTTTTGCGCCTATCTTTGAGTATTGGTCGATCACCCTCTCACTTATGGAGCTGTTTTATTCAGAATAAAACTTGAACATCAAACATCTTCAATCACCTCGAGAAGCAGACATTTTTCTCAGTATATTGGGCTCTTGCAACTCGCACCATCTCGATTATGTCCAGTAATATCGCTAAGCGTTTAGGGACAGATAGCTTTGAGGAACAAACATTTTTCCCGACATACAGGGCTTCCGTTTACTCACTATGTTACCCACCTGATGTTTGAGGTTCATCTTGAATACAGTGGACCTGTCAGTGTTGCCTTGGGCCTCTTCGGATGTCTCTTTTCTTTGGCATTCGATTATTAGTGATCGAATACAAAAGAGGGGCATCTGTAGCACCCAAATTTGGCCTAAGGCCCGATCGAAAGATACTTCGAGAAAGATGCACCCTCGAGCTTCCGATAGCATTCCTAAAACCCTTAAGAATCATCCCGAACCTTAGGAATCAATCATAGCTTTCCCAGACCCATTAGAACCCTTCTTGGGCTTCATTCGAACCCTCCTGAACAACAGTTAGAAAGAGGAGTGCCAAAGTTTTCATAGATAATTGCCCAACCTAAGTCCTATGTCATTGAAAAGGAGACTTTCCCAGATTTCCAACCAGTTAAGAATCGCCTAATTTAGAGTTGTACATCAAAAGGTATGGTGAAATGAAGATTGTAGATTTGTGCAGAAATTTGCAAAATCGGACCCATAGAGCCAGTTTCAAACTAATCAAAACAGCTGATGAAAAGAGAAGTGCTAAGGTTTACATAGATATTTGCCTAACCTAAGGCCTATACCATTGGAAAGTAGAGCAACTTTCTAACAAGCCAAGAATCACCTAATTTGGAGTTGTACATCAAAAGTTATGGCAATTTGAAAAATATAGATTTTTGCAGGAAATTGCAAATCGGGCCGAGCCCCTTTCAACTTCCAATAGTTTGGGCCTGATTTTTCTTCAAAAAATGGCCAAAAGTGACATTGGGGGTTTGACTTGTGGACCATCCCAAAGTACGGGGTGTGTTTCTTTAGGACCCTAGTGACCCTATTTGCTTAAGTTATCACCCTTTTGCCATTCAAGTCACCACCCTATCATCTACTATTAAACCCAAATCCCTCTTCTCCAAGCTCTAGAAAACTCCAAAAACCTTAGATTATCCATTACCTAATTGCTAATCCAATTAGGACTTTAACCCCTCACTAATCCCCCATTTCTCTATAAATAGAGAACCATCCCTCTTGCTTAAGGGTTGGAAAATTTTCAAAGGGAGAAAATTCTAGTGAGCTCCCTTCCCATTTGCCTCCACTATTCCCATTTGCCTCCACTAAACCCATATAATTTCAGCACCCTAGTTCATCCTTGACACCCCATTATCCATCATAAATCAGTGAGTTTGAGCTAGATCTAGCCTATAGCCTTCTTCTACCTCTTAGCTACCAAGCCTTAGAGATTAGAACCCGTCTCCTAACCCATTTGCTATCGGAAGCTCACCGGCGACGTGCTCGTGCGAAGGACCCCATCGGTGCTATAAGAGCCAGAGAGCTTTGGCTCTCCCCTCTATTCCTCTACCTTCTTTGGCTTTTCCTCTATCTTAGAATTGAGCCGTTACGCTGCCTAAATTTCGGCAAGTAGGAAGGGCTCAATAGGATCGGTGTGCCTTCGGGAAAGGAGAAGTGCCGCTAATTTTCTTTTCTTTTATATATATATATACATACATATATATATATATATATTATATACATTCAAACAGCCATAGTAAAGATCACTTACGAGCGGGTTGGTCGGGTCCCTAACACCTTCCCGATCAATAACCGAAGCCCCTACCAAGAGCCTTTGGCGTAGACTGGAATCAAAGTCATATTTGTGACACTTTGGTACTTATAAAATTGATCTAGGTTTCCCGGGACACCAAAAGCTCCAGGTGGCGACTCTTTATTTTTCATACGAGTGCATCGTCGCAACGGATAGTCAAAAATCCATGGTTGCATAGATAGTTTTATTTTTAGTAGTTTCTTTTATTCGAACTAGATCTTTTGTAAACCGACTCATTATGATCTATAAATAAGGGAGCTCGGTATAGGAATAATTATTGAAGAATTTTAGCATCAATTGACGCATGAGGTTGGATTTTCTTCTGATCAAAATAGTGTAAAATAGTTAGAGTAGATTAGATATCAGAGGTTTCTCAAGAGCAATTAACGACTGCAATTGAATGCTGAAGATTAGCGTAGATATCGGTAGTTTCTTAGAAGCAATTGACAACTGCGGCTGAGGGGTGAAGGATATATTTTTACTTTGCTTTTTAGTTTAGAATTTATTGCTTTGTAAACATCTCCATGTTTTGATTTGAATCGACGACTAAGGTTGGAAATTGCAGATTAGTGTAACGGTTTTTTACTTTTTAATCTTCAATTTTCTAAGGTTTGATTGACACTCAGATTTTAGAAAGTTGTTGATTAGATTAAATCTATATTGATAGGATCTTAGACTTGATTGACGACCAATGCTAACAGACTAAAAATATGGTGTAACGGTACTGTTTAATTTCATAAATATCTGAAAGCTAAAGATGAAGATTGACGACCTTAATCTGAAGGAGGATTAAGATTTATTTTATGAATTTTAGATTAAAAACCCATTCTTTTATTTATATTTCTCCAGTAGATTGGATCTTAAAGATAAATTAAAGTTTTTAAAGATAAGGGTTTCAATAGAGGATAGAAATAGAGAAATAATTAGATAATAAACTTTCTCGTGGGAACGATCTTATGCTAGTATTATGATTTCTATTGAGTGCTTGCAATAGGTTAAGACTTGAATTTAAAATGAAATATATACATCATAATCCAGAAATCAAGTTTTTGGCGCTGTCACAACCCCAGATTTTTGGGAAACGTGCATGTCATGAACCATACACATGTATGTGTGTTTCATAAGGAAACCAAAACTAACCTGTATACACTATGTGTGTATGTGGGAAACACACTAGTATTCCCTAACTTATATGTATATAAGTGAAAGAGAGAGGACAGAAGAGCCCCATACGTAACTCAATTCTAGCCTAAATAGAGAGAAGGAGAAATAGAGAGAAAGAAAAGAAGAGCCTAGTAAAGAACTAGGGTTTTGTTGGGACTTAAATCAGCGGAAGACCTGGAGCAAAGGGTGGAGGAGGAACCTTGGAGATCTGTTCGTCTAGTAGAGTTTTGAATCGTGGATTGAACTTGCGCGAGACCTATCGTTGGAGGTATGTTAAAGGCATGATAAATGCTTAGGCATGTTTTAAATACTGGATAGAATGATTGGTTGAATGATTTTAATGATATTAAGGGCTGAATGAGGGGAGAAATAGTTTTCTCGAATAGATTGAGGTGTAAAAATTATCGCTCCTCGCTCGAGCGGTCTAAAGGGCTCGCTCGAGCGAGGACAAATTATAAAAATATAGCTCTGGGCTCGCTCGAGCGGTTCCCAAAATAAAGGGGAAGCTCGCTCGCGCGAGGTCTCCAGTAAAGCTTCAGGCAGCTCGATCTAACCGCTCGAGCGACCTCGATTTAACCGCTCGAGCGAGGTCAGGTGACTGCTCGAGCGAGGTCAAGTGACAGCTCGAGCGAGGTCAAGTGACCGCTCGAGCGAGGATTTGTGCTCGCTCGTGCGAGGCACCACTCAGTTCTTGAAATTTATTGGTGCAGAAACATGGAGGCTATGCGCTCCAATGATTCTAGTAACCTTTCTAAGCATATTCTAAATACATGAAATGTAGGTTTGATGTAGGATCGTGAAGTGTAAACCTCTACGAGAAAGTGTGCATTGAAATTCCGTTGAGATAGGAAATATTTTTGAAACATGTATTTTATTTCATCAATTCATATATGCAGTGTAATTCTATTAAAAAGTTGAGTATTGTATGATCTTTCAAAAAGGGGTGTGTGCGTAAGCTTCAAGGTGAAACCATGAAGTCCCTAGGGGACGAAATATTGTAATGTGGGCATCTAAATGTTGTATTAAATCAGTAGTATCCCAGGGATACAGATGAAAACAAACCGTGAAACTAAAGCATAATGATAAGGCCTAATGTACTAAAAATTAGCACAAGTCACGGTGAATAACTATATGTAAAGCACATCGATATTTTGTTATTTGAGGTTTGATTAGAATACCCCACCGACGTGGCGGGATACCCACAACTGACGTGGCAGGATATCCGTGACCGGTACGGCAGCTAATCCGTATACTTATAGCACATCCCAGGGATGTAGATTTGATAATAGACCCTGCCACCTATGAGGAAGGGGCTTGGGCAGTATTCCCAGGGAATACATATAACAATTGTCTAGTAGACGATGATGGTGGGTATTCCATCGGGGCTCAATGCTATATTGCTCGGAGATTATTTAAGTTAAAGGTTTAAGTGATTAAGCCGAATTGATAACTAAACCAGTAAGATGAGAACAAACAACACCTGGAAAGGAAATCAGCTGTATCCATTTTATATTGTTCCAGTTATATCAATTGTTCGATTTAAAAGTGATATTTAGTAAATTGTGTTTTCAAAACTGTTAACATATATGTGAGATTTAATCAATATGTTCAGTTTGTTTCCCTATTGAGCAAGGATGTAGCTCGCCCCTTAGACTATATGTCGCAGGTCCAGGACTAGCGGCAGCAAGGACTTCTGGAGACTTTGATCCAGGGGATTCAGACTACTTGCCCACTGAGGAGTCAGAGCCTCCTCCTGAGGAATTCTTCTAGGAGACCCATTGCGTGCTTTGAGAGTGACTTGAGAGTATTAGGCACAGCTTGGTATATCAAGCCTCTTTATGAATGTAATTAAATACGATATGCTTTTGATAAAACATTTGAGATGAACTTTTATCTAACGGTTTGGGTAAGTTCTTATGCCCATGAATTGGCATGGGACAAGGACTGCCTTTAGGGACCATAACTATTTTTATATATGAGAACTCGTTTAGAGTAGATGCGCGTACCCAAATTAAATTTTTGGCTTGTATATACCAATGTATCGTAAAGGTTTCATGGGCACGACCTTGAGGGTCGTGTTGATGGCATGGATTTCGAGGTGCTGAAATTCGGGCTGTCACAGGCGGCGTTGCCGGGGAAGTAGAATTTATCTACTTCTTTCAAATTTTTATCTAATATATTTATCCTTTTAGAAACCAATATTTATCTTTATCTTTTTTATATTTCTTTATATTTTTATTTTTTCTTTGATCACTTCTTAATCTCTCGTAGGTTTATTCGGAGCAACGGATCAGAGTTTCAACACTTCTATGGGCCCCAAAAATTAGAAACTCAGATTTGTTTCCCTCCCTGCTTTATAAAATAAAAATTACATAAATTCAAAACAAAACTAGAAACATTCAGTTTTAGACAACATATGGCTAAAACGATGGGGGACTACCATACACTTCTCCCATGCATACAATTAACCCCTATGATCAGTAATGAGATTTTTAAAATTATGCCCAAAATATTTCAAATACTTCCAATATTTAGTGGGCTAAGGGATGAAAATCCGTATTCACATTTAAGACAGTTTATAAAAGTGTGTAATTTTATACGAATAAAAAATTTGCCAGAAACATCTCTTCGCCTAAGGCTGTTTCCATATTCTCTTAGAGATGAGGCAAATCAGTGGATACACTTTTTGTCCCATAACTCGTTTGTCGATTGGGAGGACTTGGAAAGAGGATTCCTTATGAAATACTTTCCAATCCACAGAACGAATCAAATCCGGTATCTTATTCAAACATTTAAATAATATCCGAATGAATCTCTGAAAGAAGGATGGACGCACCTCAACGATCTTTTATATGGGTGTCCTCATCATGGAGTACCTCGTTGGCAAATAGTCTTAACCTTCTATGAAGGTCTGAATGACAAAACCCGACACATAGTTGATGTTGCCTGTGGGGGGATGTTCCATACTTCGTCTGCTGAGACTGCGTGGGAATTCGTTGAGAACTTTAGCGAGAACCCAGTGCTATGCCAAGCACCGGGTGAGATTGAATAAGAGACTGTAAGAATCATACCTCTTAGGCAGAGAGGACTATACAAATTAAAGTCAATGATGAATTGCCTTCCAAAAGTAAGACTTTGAAAAATAAAAATTCAAACTCTGGTGGGTATAAAATCGCGCCCAACATCTCAACAAGGAGAAGCCTGTGAGCCTAACCACGACTTAACACAGATAGTTCCTCAATACTCTCCTGTATTTTTCCCCACACAGACCCATGACCACAGTGCCACTGAGGAAGCCCTGTTGCAAATAGTTGACAGCTTGATGCAGCATGGCCGAATTCAAATGCAATTACTACAAAATCTCCTGGAATCCATTACACAGTTAGAAGCTCAAGTTGAGCTACTAACCAGCTGGAGCACCATGAGAGAGAGTAATTATTCTTCCTCATGGCCAGTTGGCACATAAGGAGGAATTACTTATTTGGGAGGGACATCAACTCCCCTTGACCATCATTGAATTCCTTTTAAAATTGTCGAGGTACCGACCCACCCGTAGCAAACACTTGTAGTATATGTATATGAATTAAGAAAAGAGTGTTCTACAATCTACGGTACATTAAGACCAGTCAATCGTAAAGTCTCTTTTAGGTCCTAGTCACTTGAAGCAGATGGATTTGCGATTCTCGTGAATGTAGAGTCCAATCATAGCGAGTATGATTTTTCAGTCATAGATTCTTGTGAACGTTATCTAGAATTACAAACGACAATTTTGGGGAATAGGAGAATCTTGTGATCAGTATCATCGGATGCATTGGAAATAAAAACCCATTTAATCTTGTAGAGGAAGCGAATAAGAAGTGTATTCAATTATACCACTTCCCAACCACCCTAGCCTAGGAACCTACACATCGATATTTACTTGAAGTGACAGTTCAAGACTTTTCCCTATAAATATGTATCCCCTCATTAACCAAAACTAGTTCATAACCTTTCTCCTTCCTCCGGCTTTAACCCTAAAAACCCCATGACAGGAGAAAACCAAGTGATTTCAGCAAAATACTTGATAGAATTCTTGAAAACATAGAACTGAGCTCCTAGATGCACAACAGAAAGTAAAAGATTTGAAGCGACAAAAGTCTATCTGAAATGCTGAATCATCCACCAAGACTACCCTTTACCCTAAAACATATACCTAGAACCAATCTTCCCCCACTTCCTAAGCCTTATTCCATTACACACCCCAAACTTATTTTTAGAATATATAGTAAATCATTATAAGCAAATTATTATAGAAAATATGAAAATTTTGAATTTCTTAGCAATCCATCATAGTAGTAGTTCAAAAATCAAAATAAAAATAGTTACAATTAAAAGTAAAGCATCTCTAGAACACTGTGTCAGATGAATGTTTGAAACTATACGATTGATCTAAACTGTAAAAATTTTAGATTATAGTTTTAAAAATTATATAGCCAGTGAGCTGTAGAGCCATTTCCTCTTTTATTATGAGAAAGAGAGACTGTTTTTATTCATGCTAAAATTTTCTTGAACTTCCCTACTATTTGAAATCTCAAATTGCTGAACTTAGAATCAAAATATTTTGTAAATATAATGATTTATTTATTTAGAACTGTCTACTAAGTATATCAAACCAATAAGACATCCATATTAGTAAATCATGAAAATGACTGAAGACTATCTTTTGATAAACCAGAGCCAAAAAGCTAAAAAACACAGATCATTTTAGCTTTTGAACCCATATTAGAAGCCTAAAACCAAATTTCCTTGTACTAAAATTTTATAAACCTTTAATCATATGTACTGTCCAAAACTTTCTACCTTTAACCCTTACAATTTTTGAGAGTTTAGAATATAAAAGAAGAGGATAAGAGGGTGTAAAAGGAGTATATACTTAACAGATAAAAGATCTGCTCAAAAAAGGGTATAAGCAAAAAGAAATACAATCGTATGAAAATTTGAGAAAAGAAAAGGAAAGAAGAAATCGTAAAAGACAATTTTATGAAAAAGAGAAGCAAAAAGCTTCCAACTTGAAAAGATATTGGGGTTTACAAAAGAAAAGAAATGGGAAGAAGTTATCTAAAATAAGGATACTTGCTGAAGCTGAAAAAGAAAAAATATAGAAGAAGAAGAGAAGGAAGAGTTAAATTTTCAGAAATTATTTTGAATCCTCTTTACCTTTTTCTTGAAACCTTTTGAAAACCCAAAGCCCCATTACAAGCCGAAGGAAAGACCTTTGAGATTTACGATTTACAAAAATATGAGTCTAGTAGAGATATATGAAATAGATACTATGAATAAATAAGAAGTAATGTAAACAGAATTGATTATCCTTTCCATGAGATTTATCTTCTTAGTAATTACCCTATGAAATTTGCATCTATATATATAATATTGTGAGAACCAGAAGCTCAATTAGTTTTGAGAGTATGCCAATAAGTGAAAGTTTGGACGAAAATATTTTATAAAAACTGCAGTTTAGAAAAATCTATGATGAATAAACTTTTTACTGGTATGCACATACTCCACGCTATATCGAATTGAACTTATTGAGTTTTGATAAAGGATGATTTCGATGATGGGAAGCTAAGGATAAAAGATTTGAAATTTTTTAAAGATAATGAATGTATAATGACTGACTGATTATTTAGTTTATTTTGAATTTTGAAATTTGAAAAATATTTAAAAAAAATTTAAAAATATTTGAAGTTTGTAGGTAACTTCACTGAAAATACTCAAGAGACTACAACTCCTCCACTAGGGATCACCTAGGGGTTTAAAGGCTTATTGCATCTGTAAAATGCAATCGTGCTCCCTCCAAAAGTGTTGGTGTGCACTTTTTCTGGGTTCCTCTCAGTTCCCGTTGAATCAGTGACCCAATTCTGTCCAATAAACTAGGAAGATTCCTAGTTTGTTGCGATAGCCAGCTGCAGATATTTAACGACGCTACAACACGTCAATGATCACGCTTTAGAGCGGGTGTGAATTACTTCTTGACTGAATCGTCCGCCTGCGAACGCCAGCAGTTGTGACTCTGCTTATAATTTAGATAGTTTAATTTTTCTTTTCTTTCCCATTATTGTTGTAGTTCTAATCAGTTTAGATTTCCCAATTCTATTGTGAGTTCTAATCAATTTAGATTTCCCAATTCAGGTATAGCTGCTTGGTATGGAATAAATTTCTGGTTGGCCTTAGCTATAGATACACAAGTTTACCCATGAGTGTATTAATTGGGTATTTCAATTTACTTTAGTGGTGGCTTATACAAAAAAGAATATACCAGACTTATACCCAAACTATGCCTGATTTGTCGTTTAAGGGGATACATGTATGAAATAAATGCTGGCTTAGTATCAAAGCCCAGCCTATTGACGCTTATAAGCTGCTTGCATTGTAACTTCACTCCACGACTCGATGAGTCATGTTATGTGTTCATGCACGCAAAGTGCAGCTACCAGTTATAAACAGCAATCGAATTCCCTTCATCTTCCCACTTCCAGTTTTGAATGAAATTCTAGCAAGTTGATCCTGAAAACAAAAACAAAATAGTAACACCAGTCTAGTACACCGTCATCAAACCATGAGAACAGAAATCTGTAACTAAGCTTACTTCTGTGCCACCTAGTCAGTAGACGTCGTGAGTTCGTTTCCGATCTTCTTTCGTCGTGGTCGTACCCTCGCATCCACCAAAAAGGTATGCCGTCAATGTACATTAAAAATATAGGGTCGTATATACTAAGTTGGAGTTGAGCAATAGCTCTGAGCTCAGCGTGAATACATGAAGTCTGAGTGCAGATTGGTGCACTGAATTTGGAGTCATGAAGATCAATTCATTCCGAACCTACAAACCTCCTTCATGGTGCACTGATTATACTCAGATTATAATCAAATTTATGTTAATAAGCTAGGATAATATTTAGTTGAAAGCACTAAACTCAAAGGTGCAACAAAACACAGAAAAGCCATGCAAGAACCACGGCAAGCCAAGTGCTCAGGCTTGCCGCGACAACTTTATAAGGTTGCTGTGGCAAGATGCTCAGCTGGTGAGCTTGCTGCAGCAACCTTATAAGCTTGCCGCGACAACCCTTGAAACTTGCCGCGGCAACCCCTGGTTGGCTACTACTATGCCTAATGGACCTTGGTCTATTTTTTTGGGGCTGTGCTTCTTACATAACGGACCTTGGGTCTGTTAATGGCCTATATGACCTTTGGTCTCAGGTAAACCATGAATCCATCTGCTATGTATATACTAACCGTTAAATATATACATTAATATATACATATGACATATGATAGGTACCCTATAGGTGCCACTTGATGCACTTGTTATGCAATGATCTTCCCGGCATGAAAGCACGTAAAAGTGTAGACAGGTAAGGAATTTATTTGTTAATCTATCTTTGGTTTTTATTCCTTCATGGTGTAGGTAATAGAGCCATATATATATATATATATATATATATATATATATATATATATATATATATATATATATATATAGCATACTGAAATAATTGCATGATAATCAATAGAGTAAGAACAACATATCTACCAAATCAGTCTGAAACATAAATATCATGTTTGAAACTAGATCAAGTTTGAAATACTGTGTTAAGTTGAATCAGTATCCATTGTGTTGATAATAATTGCATGTCAATGTTGATGATAAATGATACCTGCATACTAGTTTTGAAGAATTGAAACAAAAGCACGTGTTAGCAGAATCTACATCTACTATAGCTGGTATATATAGAGGCAGAACTTCATTCTCCTTGTTTACTATATTTAGTGCATTTCCTGCATTTCAGTTAAGCATGCAAGTTCTTTACCATCCATGCATAGTGCATATGGCATTATTCAAATCTGATATCCTTGATATTCCTTTACACGTTCTTATTTTACACGTTCTTGCTCTATTTCCGTCAAGCAAAAGGTTGACGGTATACTTGTACCAACTGATCCCGCTAACTCGGGAGCTAGATTCTTCTGTTGATACACATAGAGTTTGTTTCAGTTTGATTCCTCATACCTATTACATCATGATATCATGAGTTCATGTAGTATGTCAGCATCTTATCTTATTAGCATGTTAATATCTTCGTATACTCTTTTATATTAATTACCTTTCGAAAAGAATATGGAAATCTACAAGATATATTCACAATGTACAATTCTCTACTGAGCTGTGATGATAGCTCATTCTACGACTTCAATGTCTTAGTTGCAGAGCCGGATTCTGAGCACGTAGCGGACCCTACATACGTGCCAGAAGAGGAAGAAGAAGAAGACGACGACGAAGACGAGGAGGACGATTTTGCGGAAGACTTCTTCCCATAATAGGTTTGTGGCCTGTGCATTGACAGAGAGTGAGAGAGAAATTTTAGATAGAGACATGGGATAAACTTGTATAAATTCTAGATAGTATTTTGAAATACTTTGTTTTAGGATGTATAGGTTTTCTTTCTATTGTTTAGATGACGGGTGGCCATCATCGGTGGAAAGCTATACATCAGATCCTTTGTTTTTGTCTATATAGTTACTAGTTCCTGTTTAGATAAGTAAAATCAATTATTTTACCATATTATCAACTGTTAGAGTAAATTCATTGCTTCCGCATTTGTAAAACTTTGTACAAGAAATGACCCCATAGATGAAAGGATCATGTTAGGTGATTCGACAACGTGATAGTTCCAATATTTTACGAAGAGAAACATCGGGTTGTCACAGTTTAGTTGTGTGAGAATTTATTATAGTGAATTAATTTAGTATTCTAATTCTATCAGGAGTCTAATTAAGCTTGGTTTCCTTATCTTATTAGAATTCCAATTAATTTAGTGTCCTAATACTACTAAAAGTCCAATTGATATCGGTCTCCTAATTGTACTAGGAATGCAAATGTATTAATTTTAGTGAAACTTTAATTAAATCATGCATGCTAATTATACTGAAATTCTAATTGAAATAAATATACTAATCTGACTGGAGTTCTAACTGGAGCAAAGATAATAGTCCTGCTAGAATTCTAATGGGGATAAAGGACTGATTTTACTAAGACTCTAATTAAAATAAAGAAACTAATTTTGCTAGAATTATGATCAGAGCGAGAAATTAATTATACTAAGATTCTAATTAAAATAATGAATTATCTATGCTAGAATCCAATTAAAATAAAGGGCTGATTTTTTTCTAGAATTATAATCAAAGCAATGAATCAATTATACTAAAATTCTAATAATAAAAAGGATTATGCTGAAATCTAATATAGCGAGGAATTAACTATGCTAGACTATCTAATTAAAATAAAGGAACTAGTTTTATTAGAATTCTAACCAAGGCAGTTATTCTAAGGATCTAATCAAAAGAAAGCATGTAAATTAATTATACTAAAATTCTAAGATAAAGTCATGGAATAGATTTTCTAATGCTAATTAAAGCAATAAAATAATTCTAAAAAAAAGGGTTTTGGGCCTGCTATGCTAAGGAGGATTGGTCTCGTTCCCGAGTACCCTTTGTAAGCTCCCTTGGGCAAATCGGGTGGCTAAGGTTAGAGCAAATTGGGTTCTGGACTATAATATTATATTTTTGACTTTTCGGAGTCGATTTCAGAATTATAATTATGGATTAAATTAAGAAACTAGAATTATAGAAACTAAATTAATATATAGGATTTTTGAAAAATATTAAACTAAAAAATTAAAACTAAAATTTAAAATTCTAGGACTGAATTCAGGTCTAAAATTAGAAAATCAGACCATATGATTAAGGACTGGTTCTAGAACCTAAGAACTAGAACCAAGGATTAATGATAGGGCTGGAAATTAAGATTTTAGAATGGAATTAAAGCCTAGGGTCGGTAAATTAGACCATCAGATTAAGGACTGGTTCTAGAAACGGAGAACCAGAACCAGATATAAAAGATTACGGTCTAGAAAAGGGGTGCTACGGTCTAAAACTGAAAATTCGATATTAATAATTAAAACTAAGAGAAATCCTCAGTCTAAAACTAAGATTTTTACCTAAGACCGGGGTTGTGGAGAGAAATCTCGAAGATTCGAAGCTTGAATCACGAAATCATGGCTATGTTCCTCTATGGGTTCGTTCTCAGAGTTCTCTGGTTTTAAAATCTAAACAAAAAAATCCGTTCTCTCTCAAAATTGCCAGCCTCTCTCAGGGCGAATTAGAAAAAAATATTTTATAGGTTTTTCTCCAATTAAGCGCCCTGTTTCAGGCGTTTAACTAGATTGCGCGCCGATCTCCCGATGCTTAATCGCTTTGAGTCGGTCACCGACTCAATGAGCACCCGGCTGACTTGCTCAGCGAGTTTTCTAGTTCTAACAATATTAGGACTAATTGCACGCCAATTATGGGATGCACAATCTAGTTAAGTGCCTCTTTCGAAGCATTTAATCGAGGAAGCTTGGGGGTCAAGGACTGTAAGACTAGGTCGAGCGTAGGCCAATTATACGCCGGTGGTCGAGCGTTCAATCCGATCACACATCTCGTGTGGAGCGCGTGATCGTGTCTCGAGGTGGTACGAGAAAGGAAGTCTGGTCTGGAAGGGGAACTGATTGCACGTGTGTGGTTTAGTGTGAGACCAAATTGCGCGTGTAATTCGAGGCTGTCCGGGTTTAGGTCAGATCTGAAATGCCAGACTATTATTTCAACCTGCATTTTGACTATATACTATTGTTTCAGTATATAGTCTCCCTACGTTGGGGTATGAGCCACAGAGCTATTGTTTCAGCCTGTGTTCAGCCATGTACTATTATTTTAGTGCAAGGTTCTCGCATTAGGGTTATGGGGCCTGAGCTACAGAGCTATTGTTTCAGCCTGTGTCCAGCCATATACTATTATTTCAGTATATGGTCCCATATTAGGGAAAAGGGGGTCTGAAATGCAAGACAATTGTTTCAGTCTGCATTTCGACTATATACTATTGTTTCAGTATATATTCTCTCTACATCAGGACCTGAGCCACAGAGGTATTATTTCAGCCTGTGTCCAGCCATATACTATTATTTTAGCATATGGTCCTAATTAGGGTTATGTGGTCAAAGGTTGACTGAATAGATTTATATATTCTAAGAGGGCAAAATGGGGGTGTCTACAGATGACCCTCTTCGGCCCGCTCTTGCGGAGTAAGAACACATCGAAGAAGTAGACACCCCTCATTCGAGGTGTCTTCTCATTTCTCTTGGGAAATCATAAATATGAACTAGGAATGCTGACATGACATACTTGGCTTTCTTATCTATCAGCGTAAGCTAAAATGGAGCATTCGGGGCCCAGTAGTAACTGTTGAAAGGTGTGTTCCATGTCGTGGATGCCCAGGGGTGATCCCATCGCGTATCGCAACCCGCTGTCATAGAGAGTCGACGGGGGAAGTAAGTGTATCCTATTTTGTAGGTACACAGGGCATCCCATCGTATGGCGTAACCTGCTACAAGTGACAGTCAAATGGAAAGGAGAATCACAATATCCTAATCTATTGGTGCAAGGGGCATCCCGCCGCATACCTGCTACAAGGGGCAGTCAAACAGAGGGGTATGACGCAGTGGAGGTACCGGGGGCATCATACAAATGTCTATAAATAGGTCTAGGGACCGATAATAAAATGCAATATAATTTCGAAGGCTTTAGCAAGTCATGTCAGACAGTGCGCGTTATTGCTCACACCAATGCGCGTCAGGCATTCCTTTTCCAATAGGCGTTTGTAAGTTCTTAGATTAAATATACTCAGTGTTCAGTTTCCCAGGGGAATGGTCGGTTCGGGCTGGTAATTGAGGTGAAATTTGGCAGGTGAGCCTCTTTGTTTATTTATTTTTGCTTGGTTTCTTTCTTTTGGTAGTTTGGGAGTAAAAGATTTTTCATTTTGGAATAAGATTTTTGGTTTCAAGAGTAAGTGATAAGAGTTCTTTTTTGTTTCTTCTTCTTTTTTTTTGGGAAGTAAACAATTTTTTTTTTGGAAGTAAGGGGTTTTAAAATTTTGAGAGTTTTAGGGAATTTAACTTGAGATCAATTCGGTGGTAAAACGATAGAAAACATGGCTTCCGAGACGTTACTGAGCAGATCCACCGGTACTGGATTTGTGGACCCGACCATTGATGTGATTGTCAAGACGACACTTGGCATGCCGGATGCTCCGTCTAACCTTCTCGACGAATATTGATAATTGTCTCTTATGGGAGGACTATAGTGATTCGCGAGTTGAGAGAGATGGGTTTTGAAAATATTTGACTCAATTATAACTAACTATATTTATTTGAAGCAGTATCGAGTAATTGAAAAGTGGGAAGTACTTACCTGGGGATGATACGTACCTGAATTGTGTGTAGCTTGTACGGACTGGTGGTGCCGTAGTGTCGCGATGGGACTTTAGAGGTTTTTCCTTTCTTTAGGTCAGCTGTGGCAGAGATTGGCGGTTGTGATGCAATGTCTTAGAGAAGTGATGTCACGATGGGACTTGGGGAATCTCCCTTTTTTTGGCTACGTGCTGGGTGAGTCCTGGTGGGACGTGGGATCAATTTGGGAGAGAGCTCTTTACTTTAGCGATGGGACACGATCGAGCTTTCCCACCAGGACTCACCCAGCACGTAGCCAAAAAAAGGTGTTGTCTAAGCTTTTTTGGGTAGTGATGTTTGCATTGGGATGTTGGCTAAGCATAGTTAGCAATGGGACGTTGATAGGATATTTGGGCGATAGGTGTGTCTTGTTTCTCTCTTTGGCAGATCTTGGGTGATTAAAAAAAAATCACGTTATGGTTGCATCGTGATTGGCTTAGTTTTTAGGCGATGTGCCCATGTTTTTGGGAGATTTGCTTTTGGCTTTTTGTGATGAGATATGAGGGCATGGCTAATTTATTGCGATGGGACTAAATGTTGAGGTGGTATTATGTGTGTGCATCTTGTCGTGGTGGGGTTTGCGTGAGCGGCTGCCCCTCTCTCCTTCTTTTCTCTGAATAGCCTGTAAGGCTACACGATGGGACATGAGAGTTTTGATCAAGATGGGGTGAAAAGGTGTGAGGGTATAGATTTTATCTAAAGTCAGGCATTGCGCGCCTGGTATAGGTTGCTCAATATGATTGCGTGCCTATTTTCGGGCATGCGATCATAGGTTCGAAGGGCTGTTTACACGTGTCTAAGTGTGCATGCGATTGAGTTATGCGCTTTAATCCTTGCGCGTGATTGAGACGTCACCAGGTCACTGTGCGGACGACCTTTTGTATTGCACGTTTGGAGTGTATCGTTTGATAAGGTTGCATGGTTCATGTATTATGCGTGATTGGAGTGTTGCGCCGTTGGCGCGGGTGATAGTTTCATTGCGCGCTCGGGTCGAGGCACGTGTTTTGGATTGAGCGCATCATGTGATGCATGTGACCGAGTTAAGCGCACGTGTCTAGGCTCATGATTAAGTTCGTACTCTATATAAGCAGGAGAGTGTTCATTTGTTTCTCATTCGCTGATTTAATCTCAAGTTTTACTTTTTCTAGATATTTTGTATTCTAAAATTTGTGTTTTAGTGATATTGGGTAATCTAACCTTCTGATTGGGATGTCGTTTCTTCCTATGTTTGTGATTTCATGTGATCTTCACCCTAAGGCGATGCTCAGAGATGTCGTTATTCTGGGAATGGTCGGTATTGGAAATGAGGGCGTTAGTCTTCACATCGGTCGCTTTTAGGGAGCAGTGAAGGCAGCATTGAGGAGGCGACGGTGGAGGAGGTAAAGATGGCGGAAGAGGAAGGAGTAACAAGTGGAGGGATGTGTTCCCCAACCAATCCTCCCTGAAGCCTCCGATTGGACACTCCGAGCGAAATCTGCTCCTTGCTCTGTCTCAGTTTTGAACCTAGTCTTCATTTTAGGTTGTAGGTTAAAGTTTTAGGTTTTTATTTTTGGTTGTAAATTCAGGAAGTAAGCCTCCGGTGATACTTGTAAAATTTTTGAGTTATAAATAAAGAGGCATTTTTTTTATTTTATCGTGCTTGTTTATTTGTTTAAATTTATTAATGGATTAGTTGGATTTATTTGATTTGTTTGATTTATTTTAGGATTTAATTTAGCTTGAGATTAGTTTGTTTTATGGGGTTTGTTTAGAGGGTTTACTTGGTTCTAATGGGTTTGACGGGGCATTTTTTTTTGGTCCCTCACAAGTCAGGATCTCATTTTAGAGAGTTTTTTTTTTTTAAATTTAAAGTTTAAGGTATTTTGTTTTAGTCTTTTGTTTGACTTGAGATGACACTTGTTAGAAGGTGTGAGTTTTTTCAAAAGTTCTAGGTGGGTGTTAAGTGTTTGATTCCTATTGGCTTATCTAGACTTGGGGGTTGATCGGTGTTTCCTTGGAGGGGTAAGTGTTGTGTGATTATTGGTTCGTCTAGGTTTGTCATGGATTATGGTCTTTCAAAGGGATATGTGTTTGGTTTAGATTTAATTAGATTGGAAGGGTTTTCAAAGGTGTGACACTTGTCACTTTGTGGTTTAGGAGGTATGATTTATAAATGTATGTTAAATGCATTATTTTTTTTTTGGTTTTGTTTTGTGGTTCAAGCTTAGGGTTAAAGTTTTGGGGCATATATTTTTTTTGTCTTGTGATTTAGGGTATTTTTGTTCATTAATGTCTTTTCTTCCTCTCTATTTTGTATCCCAGGTATTGAATTCGAAGAATTGTGATTATTGAGAATGGACGGATTGGGAATCTAGGGTAGCAGTCGAATTGCTGCCATGCCAAGGGAAGAGGTCGAGGAGAAAAAGGTGGTAGAAAGGAAATCGAAGGATAAGGTAGGGTCAGAGTTCTCGTGACCGATGCCTATTTTTCCTCGGTAGGCTCTGCGGATTTAGTGTTAGTTGCTCTTCCTTGTTATGCTTTCCAAGGTGAGCTTCTAAAGGTGAATCTTGTAGGTCCTGGGTGGCTTTCTGTGAGCCACTCTTTCTTTTCTGCCAATTCAAGGCAAGGGGAAGAGGTTATCTTGGTTAGAATTAGTTCAAGGCGTACACTTTCTCTGGGCTTCTCCGAGACCTCTTGTTTCCCGAATAAATTCGAATTCAGGCATTGCCTGAACGTGCTGATTTAAATTTCTTATTTTAAGTTGTATATTTAGAGGGTATGCACTCGATGTATTTTATAATTATTTTATCTATTTATGAAGTGATTATGTTTTTTTAATTCCGTTTGTGGTTATTTATATTTAACAACTTTTGGTTTAGTTGACTTTGTAGCTTATTTGACTTGTTTTGAGTGCGAGGTTTATTTATTCAAGTCTGGTTTGGTTTAGTTTATTTATTTTGGATCTGGAGTATGTTGGGGACAGTTTTTTTTGTTTAGTTTAGTTTAGTTTAGGTTCAAGTGTATAAATGATGGGGGGCATTTTTCAGTTTAGTTTGATTTTAGTTGTAGTGTGTAAAGTGATGGGGCATTTCTTCATCATTTTTTTTGTTTAGTCTTAGTTGACTTGTATAAATGATGCTGGGGGGGATTTTTTTTTAGTTTTTGATTTGAGGCGTGTATGTCCTAAGTTAGAAGTGTTTTTGGATCGACTCTAACAATGGTGTAGTTTAGGTTGGCAGTCAGTGTCAGAAGTCTCCTAATTAAGACCTGTGAACCTGCTGTTCTGGGCACATATTTTGTGTTTCTAGGGAATTGCCCTTCACTCCGAACGCATAAACTAATTGCGCGCTGGAATGGGAGCGAGCATTTCAGAGGGTCGGAAGGCCATTAAGCACCGGCGCCCTATCGTTTAATCGAATTCAGCTCAAATCATGGGGCGCAGGATTAGGGCGGTGGTCGGTCGTTGTTGCAGTGACTATTGGCATTCACGCGTGTTGGTTCAGGCACTTGATATGATTATGCGCCTAGTGGGCAGCGTGCAACCAGGCGGTTGGGTTAGTTTGAGCGGGCGACAATCCATTTACGCGGCCTATTACGAGCGTTTGATCTGGATTAAGCACGGGAACAGTGGTGCATGATTCAGTTGCGCGCGTGAGTTTATGCGCGCGAATTGGGTATGTTCTATATATAGTTCAAAAACATCTCATTCTTCTCGTGCTATCCGTTTTGGTCTTTGATTCTTGGTTTCCTTGTTTCCTTGCGCTCTATTTTTCGTGTTTTCGTGATATCTTATGATCCGATCTTCCATTTCAAGTGTCATTTCTTTTGTTCTTTCCAGTTTTCGAGTTCTTTGTTTTATGATGGAGGGTGAGAGTGGTGAGAGGTGCGATCTTACTATTTCTGAGTTGGAGAGGATGATGATGAGGGAGATAGGAGATGCCTCTGAGGCTCAGACCGATGTTGTTGTCAGGGAGGAGGATGTCGAGGAGGTGGCTAGAGAAGAGGTACCGGAGGTTGACCAGGTGGAGGTCAGGGAGGAGGTGTCCAAGATTGAGTAGTGTGTAGCTGAGGAGGAGGGTGAGAGGGTCGAGGAGCAGAGAGCTGAGGATGAGGCCGAGGGGCACCAGGGTGAGGAGTGTCGTGATCGCAGACACTTCCCACTAGAGGATTTCTTTGCTCCGGGCCGGATAGGTACCCGTGAGCAAGAGTTCTCTCATTCTTTCCTGGCATTTTAGGTTATGACATAGACTTATTAGGATCTGGAAACCTTTTTTTTCAATTCATGTTGAACCTGCATTAATGATTAATTGCATGCTCACTCATGCATCATGACGACATCTAGAGATTGGTCATGTTTCTATTCAGTTATTCTTATCATGTTTTGCGTGTTCATTATAAGTTGTTATTGCATTTGGGGAATATTTCATTTGCTTTTAGCTCTAGATCTATTTGTCGTTGATCATAGGTATGTGTTAGTCTTACTGTCATTATTTGTGTTTCGCTCAATAGGAGCCCCCGCAGTGGGCTATCAGCTCGGCATGGAACGAGTCTCATACTTGGTACCGTGCCTTGCCGGAGTTTCAGCGGACACGATTGGTGTCTTTCGGCTTCGGGTCGATGCTGGAGCTGGAGCCCTTTCAGGTCAATCGAGGCCTGATCGCGGTGATTTTAGAGAGGTGGAGGGAGGAGCATCAGGCGCTTCTCTTTCCAGTTGGCATGATGTTGCTGACTCCAGATGACTAGGTCTGCATTACCAGCCTTCATTTTGAGGGTGAGCTGATCACAAGGCGGATGGCTGGAGCATACTTGGAGGTGCGTGAGGAGATTTTAGGCGTATCATATAGGTTGAGTGGCTCGGGGCCAGGTGTAGTTTGAGTCACTTGGTTCTTTGATATGTTTGTGAGTGGCTTCATCCCTCCAAGGCATCATTCGGAGGTGAGGGCATCTTACGAGACACGTTGTGTGATAGTAACGGGTCGGGAGCTCGTAGTTGAGTCGGGGTTGGCTGCAGATAGGGTGCTCCGAGCATTCCTGATGCACTTCCTCGGTGCAGTATTCTCTTCTTCGACTCGGGATGCGTCACCGGGATTTTTTTTTTTATGGTTCTCAGGGACTTTGATCAAATCCCTACCTATGCGTGGGGTGTGACTGCATTAGCGCATCTCTATGAGCAGCTTTATCGTCGGGGATGAGGCGTCATGACGATTGGAGGTTTTCTTCCTTTCCTCCAGGTGAGTTTTAGTTAGTTGATGTCACAGCGTCATTATTTTTCTTGGTCTTTTGGTGGTCGCTATTCAGCATTTCTCTTGTGTGTTTTTCTTTTTTTTTGAGTTTTGGGCGTATGACCATTTTTCTTTTTTTCGTCTGGGAGTTCCGTTGGAGGTGACGTTCACATGTCCTCAGATGTGCGTATGGAGGGAGGTGTTGAGGGGTGTCGTCGCTGGTCTTCGGATCTTCAGACCGCACGCGGTCTCTTCGAGGACATGCAAGCAGGGTAAGTATATATCATCATGTGTATGTTTTATTTCATTCTATTTCAGTCTTTTAGGATCCGAGGATTCATTGATGGGTTGGCTTGTTTATTTGGTTAGGTGATTTGGAGGCCATATGCAGTCAAGGAGGATGCGGGTGTGCTAGTGATTCAGTTTGGCGAGCCCTTGTTCGACTTGGACATATGGGTCCATTGTTTTGAGAAGGTGGAGAGGATCCACCTATCTCGGGCGGTACGACAGCTGAGGCTTGCTCAGGGAGTCCCCCCAGAGATTTGCCACAGGGTGGTGAAGAGGATGACCAGCCCCCTGGGCTGAAATTTTACGGAGTTGATGGCACTTCAGATGGCCGATTTAAGAGCTGGGGGGACTAGGGTCACAGGGGCGCGTGACGAGGCAGACGCTCGAGAGTATAGGAGATGGTTTAGTGCACTGGGTGGCGGGTGCCTCTTCACATGTCCCTTCCATGGGAGTGGCTCTTTTGCGGCCAGCGGGCCAGAGTCAGCGTCGACACTGAAGGAGAGACTGGTTGTAATGGAGCAGGGCCATCTCACCGTGAGTGTGCGAGGGGCATTAGACGCCCTCCATAGGGAGATGGGGCAGATGGGGTGTACTCCTCATATAGATGAGGAGATGCTGCACTCCTTAGCCCTCAGTTGCTCAGGCTAGGGGAGTGGAGGATGAGTTGGGGGCTCGGCTAGCGGAGACTCAACAGCTCCTAGTGAGTTAATTTATTGGTTTGATTAGTTATGTATTATGTTGACTTGGTCTCTCAGTCATTCTGATATAGTTGTGATGTTTCATTTTATTCTAAACAGTTTGAGAGGGAGGCCGAGGTCGCTAGTCATGTGGCGATGATCGGATTGTTACACGGTCAATAGCAGGCCGGCCAAGAGGTGGAGGCAAGTTTGTGATTTGAGATCGATCGATTGGTAAGTGTCTATATTAACTTGATTTATTAATTCTTAGCATTGGGGGTTTGCCGACTGACATGTTCATTATTATTCATAGAGAGCCGAGCTCGCTGCTAGAGGTCCCTTCCCGGCATTTGACCCATCTTCAGTTTCTTCCTCCAGTCGAGAGGATCCAGTGATGGCCCAGCTTCGGGCTGAGTTAGATCATTGGGTAAGTTCTATTCAATCCTTTAAGTCGTTTGTATAATTATCACAGTTCGTTGGGTGTTATTGTTTCGCTTTCTTAACATAGTTTACTAACATTATGTGGTATTTCAGTGTCAGGTTGCTGAGGATCTTTAGACGAGGGAGGCGACTGCTGCCTCTTTATGTCTCGAGAGTCAGGTATAGTTTTTGGTTTGGTGTAATTTAGTTTAGGTTATTTCCTTTTATTTTATTTTGATATGTTTTATGTTGGTTTTTTTTTTTTTGTGCAGGCTGTTCCAAACTCTGCTCCTGAGGCTCTCCCTCAGGGGTCTGTTCCTGTCCCCACTCAGGTATGTTTTAGTTATTGCATTTATGGTTCATTTGTCATTATAGTGTCATCTGATGTGTTTGTTTGTTCTCATTGCAGCCACCTATGTTTGTTGTCCCTTCTGTGCCTCCCGCCGATCCAGTGACTGCTGAGACGGTTGAGCGACTTTTGGAGGAGAGGCTGGATCTGGTATGATTCTTTCCTTTTCAGAGTTTTTTTGTTTTTGTTCATGTATATATTGGTTTTCTTTGACTTAGTGCGGTTATGCAGGTTTATCAGCTTGAGGAGGTGGGTCTAGAGGCGATGCGAGTGCGCACCACTCCCGAGGCGAGATAGATTCTTGGGGAGACGCAGAGTTGCGACAACCTATTTCTTGAGATGATGGTTGCACAGAAGACTCGGGTTGAGGCATTAGAGGCAGTGCATCAGATGATGCGAGCAAAGATGCGGGTGACCCTAGATCAGCTGCAGTATCGTTTGACGAGGAGTGAGCGGGGGGTACGTAGGCTGGCTAGTTAGCTTAGTGGATCAGAGTCGAGGGCGACGGGTCCCTCGATTGGGGAGTCTCATCACACGTCTCGTGATCGTGTCAGGGGTGATGCTCGTGAGGATTCTATTGTTCGGGAGATTCTTATGAGGTATCCTCCTCATTCTCGATCGAGGCAATCTGTTAGTCAAATGAGTGAGGGGGGTTCTGTGGCGGGGCCTTGTTGGCTAGAGGTTTCGAGGACTTCGAGTGCTGGGATTGTTTTTTCGAAGGACTAGTCTGCGGACCTTCGAGCTGATGATAATGGGGACAACGGTGCTCGTCCATCCCAGTTGCAGCGTAGGGAGTAGGGGTGTGTGTGTGTATTTTTTTTATTGTGTGTGTGCATTGTATATATAGGGGGGATGCCTCCGGTCACAAGTGTAAAAAGAAAAGAAAATTTTGATGTATATATATATAGAGATTTTCTTGGTTTAGATTTACCTGATTGGCTCCTTTTCTCTTAGTTACCTCTTGCGTCTACTTTTGCTTTTTTAGTTTCTTTAGTGCCGTCGATCATCATTGGGACTTGGATGCTTCCTGAGCTGGTTCGGTGGTGGTTGAAGGTAGCTTCGTATCTGCACATGTAGAGGTAATGCTATCAGTAGTGTTTGCTCTCCCCTTTGCTAGTTGTCAAGGGGGGTGAGTATCTCAGACCGAGGTCTGGTAGTAAAGGTGGATATATGCTTTTTTTCTCTTTTCTTCTTTTCTTTCTTTTTTTTTTCTTTTTTTTCTTTTTTCTTCTTTTTTTTTTGAAATGAAAATAATGCAACAGGGAAAACAAATAACTGAAATAACAATAAATAAAAAAAATAAAAAAATGCCCTAGTATAGAAGCGTGGTAGAATTAGCAGTATAGTATCTTCAATAGCACTCTCCGAATGGTAACTTCGTCATTCCTCGTCTTCTTCATGGACAAGCCGACACTTCTAATGTGATTCTCTTTCTGATCAAAAATAAAAAATATCCTAATGTGTAGATGCAATGAACCTTTTTTGGGCTGTTGATGAGCACTTTGGGTCTATAAACATTCATGGGTACTTGGTGAGTTAGTTTTGAAGAAAAGTTTATCAGTACTGTCATCGAACCGGGGGGAGGTCATTTCGATTAGGTCAGTTGCATACGGGGGTCTATCCTAGGATGGTGGTTATCCTATCTTGTGGTTATCGGAGAGAAGTATGGTAGGTATAGTGGGTGATTGCGTCAGTCGTCACTCATCGATTTTTAGCTTCATTTCTAGGGGCATCCTGTAAGGCTTCTGATTTATCATCCAAATTAAATATAGAAGAGGGGGGTAGAGCTCAGTGATGCGGGGAATAATTTGTATCTAATGCTTCCCAAAAGGGATAAGGAACAATCTTTTTCTCAAAGGGATACAGGAGGCCATGATTGAGCTCTTTGCCATATTTCTGTACCATCAAAATCTCATATTCTCTAGTTAGCAGGAGTTTGTCCTCCTCCCGCCACCTTATGATGACATCTAGTAGTATAGGGACATTAGGGATGTCCTCACAGCTTGCTTATACACTTCTAGTAAAGTTACCAGAGATGTCCTCACTGTCTGCTTATGCTTCCCTAAGCTCATTGACTTGTTCATTCATCGTAATGCTCACTCAAAATTTTGATATATGTATTCTTTGAAAGCATCCTGCTAGCGCAAGAATAATGAGTTTTGATTGAACCTGACATCTTCATTTTTTTTTTCTCTAACGTCTCCTCCAATGGCGGGGGAAGGAAAATGAGGATCAGGTATTACTTATGCTTTTGAAAGAGGTTAGGTATGTCACTAGTCCTTTAATTAGATTGCCCGAGTGAGAAAAATGGGCGATAAATCAGAGGTCTTAAGTATATTCTGAGAATTGATGACGTACGACTAATGAATGGGTCGTGAGGACTACGAGGGTGATAGATATAAGAATTTAACCATGGCGTTCCAAGGGCTAGGGAGTTCTTCCCCGTCTTGGTTCGCCAGTTTGTATGCATTTCCAGGGTATGTGGCTGTTATGACATAAGGGCCTTCCCAGTTTGGTTTCAATCTTCCTTTCGGATGGGCATTCTTGGAAGGCATGATTTTCTTTAAGACTAATTCTCCAATATTAAAGGTTCGTTCGAGGACTTTCTTATCGTAAGCCCTGACCACTTTCCTCTGATATACCTGAGTGTGATTAGCTATCCTTAGACGTGTTTCATCAAGTTGCTCTAGCTGCGTGAGTAGGGAAATTCTCCTCTCATCTAAGGGTAGGTCATCATCGAGTTGATTCCATAAGGATGGTACATGTATCTCATATGGTAGGACTGCCTCTATCCCCTAGGTAAGGAGATAGGGAGTTTGGCTAGTGTTCATATGAATAGAGGTCTTATAGGCCCATAGTGCTTCTGGTAGTTGTTCGGGCCAGTCGGCTCTATTGCTTGTTTCTACTATGCATTTCAAAATTTAAATCAGCGTTTTGTTCATAGCTTCTGCTTGTCTATTTCCTTGAGGGTAGAACTGTGATGAGTGGTGTAGATCGATGCCGAACTTTTTGCATAATTTCTTCATCTTTTCTGCGATGAACTGTGGTCTGTTGTCGGTGACAAACACCTGGTACTCCAAACCTGGTGAAGATATTATGAATGATAAACCTTACGAGTATTGAATCGGTGATTCTGATGTAGGATTCGGCTTTTGCCCATTTGGTGTAGTAATCGGTCGTTGTAAGTATGAACGCGTGCTTATGAGAGTTCCCAACTGTGTCGGTGAAAGGTTCGATGACATCGAAGGCCCACATCGAAAATGGCCACGACGAGGTCGTAGTGTTCAATGCAACTGATGGAGCTTTGATGAGTGCGGTGTGTTCTTGGCATTATTTGCAGGATTGAATGTAGAGGTGGCAATCTCTGATCATCGTCGGCCAGAAGTAGCCTTGTCGTTTAACTTGATCAGCGAGTCTCTATCTATCGGAGTGGGCACCTCAGGCACTGGCATATGCTTCTCGGATGATGTATTGTCCTTCGACAGCCATATTGCATCGTAGAAGTACTCCTTTGGTGAAGGCTTTTTTGTATAATATTTCACTAAGTATGCAGAATCGGGCGCATCGATTCCTTATAGTCTTCCATTTGATCTTCGTGGCGTATGGAAGGACGTGTTGATGCTTTAAAAAGTTCCAAATGTCAAAATACTATGGCTGTCCATCATTGGTTGGTGATTTTTCAAATATGAACATAGCAACTTCGGTTTCTGCCTTGATGTGCTTTTTCTGAGTGATTGATTCATTGGGTCCTGTACTGGTGGGGAGGGTCAGTAATTCTCTCTTGATGGTACATGCTACCTCGTGGGCGGGTGCTGTTAATTTTTTGATGAAGAAGGTCTTATTACTTTGGCCGATGGGTATTTGGATGACCAAGGCTAACGTGGCTAAGGAATTTGCGAGCTCATTTTCTAGTCTAGGGATGTGCATAAAAGAGATTCTTTCAAATTTCTTTACCAAATATTGAGCAATTTCTAGGTATGCCATTAGTCTCCTTTCCTTAGTTTTCCATTCTTCTATAACTTGTGAGATTACTAGCTTGGAAACACTGATGGTTTTTAACTGTTTAATGCCTAATTATAATACTACTCATAGTCCAGCTATTAAAGCTTCGTATTCTGTGACGTTGTTAGTGATAGCGAAATCTAATTGAAAAGCCTTAGGTATAACTACTCCTTTTGGGCTTAGGAGAACTATCCCGATCCCTTTTCCTTTGTGATTTAGAGCACCGTGGAAGTAAGGGGTCCATGAGGTCTTGTCGGGCTTTTCGTTATGAATTGTGAGCAGGTCTTCATTGGGAAAATCCACGTATATGGGCTCATTGCTCGGGAGTGGGAGATCTGTAAGGTAATCGACAATTGCTTATCCTTTAATAGACTTATGCGTGGCGTAAGTGATATTGAATTCTTGCAATAGCATATGCCAGTGAGTGATCTTTCCTGATGATGCGAGCTTCTCGAATACATACTTCTGAGGGTCCATTCGGGCTAGTACTAGTATTTTATGTGCTCTAAACTAGTGCCATAATTTAGTTGAGGCCCACACTAGTGTGAGGCAAGTCTTCTCCATTGAAGTGTATTTTCGTTCGTACTCAACCATCGTCCTATTGAGGTAGTAGATAGCCTTCTCTCTCTTGTCATCCTTTTTATAATGTCCCAAAATCACTCCCATTGCTTTATCATTCGCTGAGAGGTATAGGATTAGGGTCTTCTGGATACTGGTGGCAATAGTATTGGCGGCTTAAGGGGGTACTTTTTGATATTGTCGAAAGCTTGATGACACTGGTCATCCCATTTGTACTTAGTTCCTCCTTTAAGTAGTCTATAGAAAGGATTGCAACTGTCTAAATGTTGGGAGATAAATCTCCTGATGAATTGCAATCTTCCTATCAGGCCTCATAATTCTTTGATATTACTGGGAGGTGGCATCTCAAGAATGGCTCTGACTTTGGCGAGGTCGACTTCAATTCCTCACTTGCTGACTATGAAACCAAGTAATTTTTCGAAGGTGACTTCGAAGACACACTTCTTTTGGTTCATCTTCAGCTAATATTTTTTAGCTCTTTATAGTGCCAGTCAGAGTGATTCAACATGTCCTACTTGCGTTTGGGACTTTACTAATATGCCATCGACCTAGACTTCTACACATTTATGCATCATATCGTGAAAAATAGCCATCATAACATGTTGGTATGTGGCTCCTGCGTTCTTGAGCCCAAAAGGCATGACAACATAGCAGTAAGTCTCCCATGGTGTGGTGAAAGAAGTCTTCTCTTAGTCAGACTCTGCTAATTTGATCTGATTATATCTAGAGAAACCATCCATAGAGGATAGCATCTCATGTCCAACGGTATTGTCGACTAGAGTATCAATGTGTGGAAACTAGAAGTCGTCTTTTGAGCATGCTTGATTGAGGTTTCAAAAGTCAATGCAAACCCATACTCTGCTATCTTTCTTGACGACATGTACTATGTTGGCGACCCACTTGGGGTAGAGGATGACTCGGATGAACTTGTCTTTGTGCAATTTGTCAACTTCCTCTTTAACTTGAAGGGTTGTTTGTGGATGCATCCTACAGAGTTTCTGCTAAACAGGCTTTGCATCGGGTTCTAAGACAAGACGATTTTCTACTAAACTCGGGTCTAAACTAGGCATATCCTCATAGGACCATGTAAAAGAATCGAGGTGCTCTTGTAGGACTTGTGCAATCTGTTGACATTCCTTGGCATTAAGCATTGCACTAATCAGTAGCTTCTTGGGTTTCTCTTCAGTGCCAAACTTAAGTTCTTCTGTGGGTTTTGTGGCGGCTTGGGTTTGCTCATTGAAATACTTGATAACCTATTGGAAGTCTGGCGCCTCCTCGACGATTGGTGTTCCTTCTTCATCTTTGGTAAGCTCATATGCTGCAAAGTTGTTACACTGGGGATTCGATTTCGCAAAAGGTAGTCCTTCATCGGCGTAATCTATGACTGAGAGATCTTTAGTAAGGTAAAGGTCTAGACTATTGATTCTTCTCTCAAAGTCATGAAGTATCTCGTCCGAAATGACCATTGGCTTGTTGTTTAGCCTGGATGCTTTACGTCCTCGTGCGAGAGATAAGATAGAAGTCTTAGGAGAAAAGTCTCCTTGTTGGCTGCAAACTTGATTTGACATGAAGGGTTTCCTTTCTTTTTTGAGTTTTTCTGATTTTTTTGGATTTTGTGTTTCTAAATTTTTAAGGTTTTCTATTTCTTTTATTTTTCTAATTTTTGATAATAAATATGGTACAGGGTCAGTCGCCTCAAGAGGTGTCGGGATAGTTGCTTCCTCTAACTGAGGGAGTGAGACGGTTGCTGGAGCCGTCCAGACAATTCTTCGAGAAACATGGACTTGTTGTGATTTTGACTATTTTTTTTGAGGTTTCCATCGGATGAGATCTTTTGGATAAGAGATGTCGGTGACAGTGGTATTGATGTTCGAATTTCCTCTATCATATTGATTGCCTCCTCTCCGAGGAAGCTCTGGAGATCGTAATCAGTCGAACTATCCTCCTCTGAGTCGTAACATAATGGTTCTTTCGGTCGAGGGTGACCCCCTAAGGGATCTTCAGGGGTAGTGAGTTCCTTCCCTTGAACTTCACAGTATGTTAGGATAAGTATGCACGCTTGATAGCGAGGCTGATAATGGTGAGAAATGCAGAGAGATCCCCAAGGACATTCCCATCCTTCTAAGTTGGAGTCGAAGACGATATCGAATTCATCTTCTTGATCTGATAGTGCTTGAAGTCCTATGTTAGCTTGCTCTGCTAACTCGAGTGCAGGGAGGTCTATCCAGTAGTCCTCTTCATCACTCGGGGGAGGTTGCCACTCTTCCTCTAGAGATTTCTAGAATATTCAGAGTTGTGGCGCATCTGGGGATGGAGAAGTGTCTAGTTCAAGTTCCTCTTCAAACTCTATAAGGGTGATGTGAGTGTTTCCCCCTGGTCAACCAGATGACTGTTGGGATTTTCTGCTTCTTGTGCCGGTGGTCGAGCTGGTAGGTCATTACTTGTTTTTGTTGTCACGAGGTTGGAGTGATTCGATTCTTCTATCGTAGAATGTCAGATCCAACTAGTGAAGCGTTCTAATATGCTGGTACATGCCCTACAACGTGGTTGGTAAGGGTGAGCGATACAAGGGCAGTCCCACGGGCATTCCCATCCCCCAAGGCCAAGGCCGAGACGGATGCTATACGAGTTAAAATCCTCTTGAGGGGCATCATCTTCTTCCCATGTTGAGTGTAAGTACTCTTCATCACCTTGCAAGGTTGCTATGTGAAAATCTTCGTCATCTGTGGATTCCCAATCTTCTACTCATGGCTCGAGTTCTGGAGGTTCTTTCTTTCTCTCTTCTATAAATTCCTTAGCGTCAAACAAGGGTTTGACTTCTTCGAGCTATTTATCAATATCGTCATTCAGATTGGTTAAATCATTGAATGCTTTAGCCATTCACTCAATTTCTGCTTCTTGGGATCTAGTGAAGGACACTTCCTTCTGCCTTGGTACATTTGCTTTCTCGGTGGTCCCATAGACGAGTTCAGTGTGAGGGATGTATCCGAGTTGGTATATAAGATCCCACCCTTTCGTTGCGGTGGGGTTGATGTCATAAAGTTTGGCGAGGTCTGGGCTAACCTCTCTCCTCATTAATTTTTATTGACGCGTTGGGGGAGAACTAGGAGGGGTAGGGGGACGAACTTTGGCAATGGTTGTTTTATCAGGGATTCGAGTCGTTTGAATATGGCCTATGTTCAATATGGAATCATGAGCTGTCAGAATACTTGCCGCATAATCAGTATCCATCTCATGGAGGGGTGCATCAACATATATCTTGACGATGGAGTCCTCGTACAGGAATTTGACACATTGATGGTATGTGAATGCGACAACCTTCATTGACTCTAACCATTTTCTTACTAAGATAAGATTGTACGTACTAGCAAAATCAGAAATATGAAAGGTAACATCTTTCATTACAGGTCCAAGGTGAATCTGGAGTTTAATAGTTCCTTTGACAAAGCAACGTGATCCATCGTAAGCTATGAGTGACAGTGCCGAGCGCCTGACATCCCGCTCCTAGTATTCGAGCGTCTTTAACGTTGTGAGAGGATAAATATTGAGTCCCACTCTCGTATCGACTAACGCATGGGGTACGGAGAACCCTCTAATTATGACTATAAGATATATGGGAGCCGCACTCTCGTGGAGTGACTCTTTAGGTATGTCTGTGTCTGTGAAAGTGAGCGCTGGAAGTTGCGCCCTGACCGAGGTGATTTGATGAAGCTTATCTAGGGTCATGTCCTCATCCACTTGCATGTCTTCAAGTGTTCTTATCAACAACCGGTGATGGTCAGGCAATTTCTTAATGAGCCCTAGTATGGATATCTGGGCCAGGATCTTTTGGAGATACCGTAGAAGGTCATATTCTTGCCCTGGCTCGAGTGCCATTTCTTTGCTTGGCCAGTGAGCCTTGGGTGCAGGTGGTTGGATTGGTTGAGGTGTAGGAATTGGTGGAGGAATAATGTGGGCAAGTTAACCTCTCTTTCTCTCACGTTCCCCTCTAGTGGTTGTATGTTCGCGAAATCCTTATTTCGAGGAAAAGGCGGAGGTAGATAATTAGTTCCTGACTTAAGAATCGGGCAAGTCGGTTGTTGACCGAACCCGGTGTGGCTCGACGTTGATGCTTTTGTGAAGTAAGTGAAATTTGAGATCGGAGCGCGTACCTGCATGGTGCTGCTCCAAGGTGGGAGATACTGTATGTAATCCTTCTCTTTCATAAAAGCAGAAATCAGTGTCTCGCATGGGTCTGGATGTTCTTCATACTCACTTTCTTCTATGTTTAGCAAACACTCAATCTTTGTTTCATTTTCTTCACTTGGAGTCTTTCGGGTGACACTTTCTACCCATGCAGCAATTTGGGCTGTAGTTTGAAGAACGTGATCTCCGTACTCGGGTTCAGAATCGGACGAAGGGAGTGGTAATGGAGTTGATTCAGGATTTGGAGGGATTGAAGGTTCTGGTGGCTGACTATGGAGGAATGGTCTCCTGGTCCTAAAGGAATGGACTCGTATCTAAGTGAATTTTGGATAGGGAGGTGGGATCAGTGCGATGCGAGTGATCAAGGCCGAGGGATGCAGGGGTGAAGGAACTCTCGCTAGTGTGGTGGAAGTATTAGAGGGTTGAATGCGAGTGATTAAGGTGGAAGGCTGGAAAGAGGATTGACCGAAAAGATCTACGGTGGTGACCTGAGCCGGTGTTGTTTGGTTGTGATTGGGCATGGGGTTATTAATGATACCTAGAATTTATTGGGATTGGTTATTATTAGGTTTAGGATTCTTAAGCGCTTCTCAATCGATTTGATTTCGATCATTCATGTCATAGATTACGTCCCTGAGGACCCAGTAGTCTTCTAGGTTATGTCCCGCGTATCGATGGAAGGCACAATATTTACTATAGTCTAGATTTGTCGGCCATGGGTGAGATCCTTCTTGTGGGAATCGGAGGAGATTCTGAGTGTTGAGGAAACGAAAGATGTTGGGAATCATTTCAGGTAAAGGGGGGTGGTGTTCCCACCTCGGATGGTAGGGGCCTCTAGCTGGGTTGAAGTTTTACGATGGGGGTACGTTATTGTAGTTCGGCGCGTGGGCCGATCGGGTTTGCATTGTATTTTGGTTCCGATAGGTGTTGGGATTTTGATTTCTATTCTGATATTGGTCCTGATTCTGGTTCTGGCCTTGGTTTTGGTTTGCATACCTTTGTTGACTAGCGCCTTTGTTTTGGTTGGTGTACCATTGTTGACTTTTATTTTTCCCGAAGTTTTGTGGTTGGAAATTCCCATTTCCAGAGTTTTGTCCTTGGTTGACAACGGTGTTGACCTATTCAGTTCCTAAGGATTTCTTATTATTTTTTTATTTTGATTCACTGGAAGAGCCTACTTTCGACGTGACTATGGATAGAGTGAGGTCTATGCCTTTAATGTGTCGTGCTAGTCGGGATGCCCGTGAGTGGAGCACAGTGAAGTCAGGGCAATCACATATGGCAAGTGCGCTCTTTAATGCTTCTCTAGTGTTATCAATGATAATGTCTATCTAGTCCTTCTCTTTCATTGAAGTGCCGGTCCTGGCAGCAAGTTTTCTTCATCTGACGACGAAGTCGATAAATTCTTCATCAGGTCCTTGCTTGGGTGTCATCAAATCGCTAAGACTGACTGTCTCTTGGATCAAGTGTCTGTATTGGTCTAGGAATTGACCGACCAAATCGTCGAAGGTTTCTATCTTCTAAAGTGAGAGTCTCGTAAACCAATTTAAAGCTTTTCCTTCTAATGGGCATTGGAAATAGTGAATAAGAAGTCCTTGATTATTACGTATGGGCCGACAATCGTTACAAAAGAGAGCCAATTGATGATTCGGATTTCTCGTGCCATTATATTTGGTAAATTTCGGTAGTTTGAATCCTATTGGTAAGTTAAATTTGACGTCCAGACAAATTTTGTCGAATCCAAATGAGTGACCAGGGCGCTCTCTCTTGGCCATGTACTCATCAAGCATTTTAGGGAGATCTTCGATTTTAATGGTGTTGTCTTTTGGAGCGACCCGTGAGCCAACCTTGTCTAGAGAGTCATCGTTGAAGAGTGTATGAGCAGGTTGTCTCAATGGTGTGGCGCGGATTGACACTGTGCTCGGGGTAGGAGGTGGCCTCTCTTATCGTTCTTGGTCTTCTGAAATTTGTCGTGACTTGATGGTTTTGTATGAAGCCACCAATCCTTGAAGTAATTCATCGGAGTCATAATCTCTTCTTTGTATTCTTTAAAATATTGAGCTATACGATTTGTTGAGAAGTAAGGTTTTGTCCAGTGTTACCATCTCTCCCATTATGATTATTACCGGTGTGTAGGGTAGAGAAGAGATTTTCTTGTTCGCTAGCCATGATACCCCACAATGGTGGGTCTCCTAAACTCACTGTTCATATACCAGACATCTCAAGTCTTTGATGAAAACTCATATTTAAAAAGGGAATCTAAATGACACGATGGAAAGAAAAATAGGGAAATAAGATAAAAACTATCTAAAAAAATAAGGAGTTTGCAAAAGTGTCCCATCGTGATTGCTAGTATGTTGGTGCACGCTTTTTCTGGGTTCCTCTTGGTCCCCGTTGAATTAGTGGCCTAATTTTGTCCAAGTGGACTCTAGCGATGCGGCGTTTGGAATAGTAGAGGTAAAGATAAAAAAAAGGCTTTCTATGAAGATTCCTAGTTTGCTGCGATCGCCAGCTACAGATATTTAACGACGCTGCAACACGTCAATGATCATGCTTTAGAGCGGGTGGGGGTTACTTCTTTACTGAATCGTCCGCCTACGAACATTAGCAGCTATGACTCTTCTTATAATTTAGATAGTTTAATTTTCCTTTTCTTTCCCATTATTGTTATAGTTCTAATCCGTTTAGATTTTCCAATTCTATTGTGAGTTTAGTTGTGTGGAAATTTATTATAGTGAATTAATTTAGTATTCTAATTATATCAGGAGTCTAATTAATCTTGGTTTCCTAATCTTATTAGAATTCCAATTAATTTAGTGTCCTAATACTACTAAAAGTTCAATTGATATCAGTCTCCTAATTGTACTAGGAATGCAAATGTATTAATTTTAATAAAACTTTAATTAAATCATGCATGCTAATTATACTGAAATTCTAATTGAAATAAATATACTAATCTGACTGGAGTTCTAACTGGAGCAAAGATAATAGTCCTGCTAGAATTCTAATGGGGATAAAGGACTGATTTTACTAAGATTCTAATTAAAATAAAGAAACTAATTTTGCTAGAATTATGATCAGAGCGAGAAATTAATTATACTAAGATTCTAATTAAAGCAATGAATTATCTATGCTAGAATCTAATTAAAATAAATGACTGATTTTTTTCTAGAATTATAATCAAAGAAATGAATTAATTATACTAAAATTCTAATAATAAAAAGGATTCTGCTGAAATCTACTATAGCGAGCAATTAACTATGCTAGAACTATCTAATTAAAATAAAGGAACTAGTTTTATTAGAATTTTAACCAAGGCAGTTATTCTAAGGATCTAATCAAAAGAAAGCATGTAAATTAATTATACTAAAATTCTAAGATAAAGCCATGGAACTGATTTTCTAACGCTAATTAAAGTAATAAAATAATTCTAAAAAAATGGGTTTTGGGCCCGCTATGCTAAGGGGGATTAGCCTCATTCCCGAGTACCCTCCGTAAGCTCCCTTGGGCAAATCGGGCTGCTGAGGTTAAAGCAGATAGGGTTATGAACTATAATATTATATTTTTAGCTTTTTAGAGTCGATTTCGGGATTATAATTATAGATTAAATTAAGAAATTAGAATTATAGAAACTAAATTAATACTTGGGATTTAAAAAAAATATTAAACTAAGAAATTAAAACTAAAATTTAAAATTCTACGACTGAATTCGGGTCTGAAATCAGAAAATCAGACCGTATGATAAGGACTGGTTCTAGAACCTAAAAACTAGAACCAGGGATTAATGATAGGGCTAGAAATTAAGATTTTATAACGGAATTAAAGCCTAGGGTCGGTAAATTAGACCGTTAGATAAAGGACTGGTTCTAGAAACAGAGAACCATAACCAGATATAAGAGATTACGGTCTAACAAAGGGGTACTACGGTCTAAAACTGAAAATTTGATATTAATAATTAAAACTAACAGAAATCCTAAGTCTAAAACTAAGATTTTTACTTAGGACCGGGGCTGCGGAGAGAAATCTCGAAGATTCGAAGCTTGAATCCTGAAAACATGGCTATGTTCCTCTATGCGTTCGTTCTCGGAGTTCTCTGGTTTCGAAATCCCAAAAACAAAATCCGTTCTCTCTCGAAAGTGCTAGCCTCTCCTGGGGTGAATTAGAAAAAAATATTTTATAGGTTTTTCTCCAATTAAGCACCCTGTTTCAGGTGTTTAACTAGATTGCGCACCGGTCTCTCGGTGCTTAATCACTTTGAGTCAGTCTCCGACTTAGTGAGCGACCGACTGACTTGGTCAGTGAGTTTCCTAGTTCTAACAACGTTAGGACTAATTGCGCGCCAATTATGGGATGCGCAATCCAATTAAGTGCCTCTTTCAAATCATTTAATCGAGGAAGCTTGAGGTTAAGGACTATAAGACTAGGTCGGATGTTGGCCAATTGCGCGCCAATGGTCGGGCATTCTATCCTATCGTGCGTCTCATGTGAAGCTCGTGATCGAGTCTCGAGGTGGTCTGGGAAAGGAAGTTTGGTCTGAAAGGGGGATTGATTGCACATGTGTGGTTTAACGTGCGATTAAATTGCACGTGATTTTAGGCACATAATTCGAGGCTGTCTGGGTTCGGGTCAGGTCTAAAATGCGAGACTATTATTTTAGACTGCATTTTGACTATAGACTATTATTTCAATATATAGTCTCCCTACGTTGGGGTCTGAGCCACAGAGCTATTGTTCTAGGCTATGTTCAACCATGTACTATTATTTCAGTGCAAGGTTCCTGTGTTAGGGTTATGGGGCCTGAGCCATAGAGCTATTGTTTCAGCCTGTGTCCAGCCATATACTATTGTTTAAGTATATGGTCCCACATTAGGGCAAAGGGGGACTGAAATACAAGACTATTGTTTCAATCTGTATTTCGACTATATACTATTGTTTCAGTATATAGTCTCCCTATGTCGGGACCTGAGCCACAGAGCTATTGTTTCAGCCTGTGTTCAGCTATGTACTATCATTTCAGTGCATGGTTCCCAATTTAGGGTCGTGGGGCCTGAGCCATAGAACTATTGTTTCAGCCTGTGACCAGCCATATATTATTGTTTCAGCATATGGTCCCAATTAAGGTTACAAGGTCAAAGGTTGATCGAACAGATTTATATATTTCGAGAGGGCAAAATGGGAGTGTCTACAGAAAGTGGCATTTAAATTCAAAGTTTTAGATATTTTATATTTCTTTGTTTGCTAGGGACTAGCAAAACTTAAGTTTGGGGGTCTGATCAATCACATAATTTATCATTTTATCACCCTTAACTTAGTGATGTTAGGCTTTAGTTTGCTACTAATGACACTGTTGTGCAGATATTAAAGCTAAACAATAAAAGAGAGCCTAAGTGTTAATCTTTGTCAAAATGAACTTAAAAAGTAGTAAAAAGATGATTAAGTGTAAAAGACAAATCTTCGCCTAAAAATAAATAAAGAATCGTGTTTACGGTTGTGCAGAATAATATTCTGAGAAGAGAGAAATCATAATTTACGATTCTTTAAAGAAAAGTCGTATAAAGTAAAGACGCTAAAAAAAAAAGTGAAGAATCGTTAGCTGAAAGCCTACTGAAGATAGAAAATTATGATTTACGATTTTCCAGAAAGAATAGAAAGAACAATTGAAATTTATGATTGTCTAAATAAAGCTTTTCTACGTATTGTTGCTATCGATCACGTGAGAACTATCACTGCCATGAACAAAATTAGAAGATCTCTATAACTAGAAGATCAGCTAATCACAGATCTGAGAAGATTGATGAAGATATACTTCGAAGGACTTTATTGCTGCTAATTAAACAGTACTTTAGAAGTGCATCAACTAAAGAAAGCAAGGAAGAATAAAATTAGGAATTAGAGTTATATTAGGATACTTTTATTTTTAGTACTTTTTTTTATTAGAACTAGATCTTTTGTAAGTTGACTCCTTATGATCTATAAATAAGAGAGGTCGACATAGGTATAATCATCGAAGAATTTCAGCATCAATTGACGCCTGAGGTTGGATTTTCTTTCTATCAAAGTAGTGTGAAATAGTTAGAGTAGATTAGGTATCAGAGATTTCTCAAGAACAATTGACGACTGCAATTGAGTGCTGAAGATTAGCGTAGATATCTGTAGTTTCTCAGAAGCAATTGATGACTGCAGCTGAGGGGTGAATGATATATTTTTACTTTATTTTTTAGTTTAGAATTTATTGCTTTGTAAACATCTCCAAGTTTTGATTTGAGTTGATGACTCAGGTTGAAATTTGTAGATTAGTGTAATGGTTTTTTACTTTTCCATCTTCAATTTTCAAAGGTTTGAATGATGCCTAGATTTTAGGAAGTTGTTGATTAGATTAAATCTGTATTGATAGGATCTTAGGCTTGATTGATGACCAATGCTAGGAGACTAGAAATATGGTATAACGGTACTATTTAATTTTATAAATATCCGAAAGTTGAAGATGAATACTGACGACCTTAATCGGAAGACGGAGGATTAAAATTTATTTTATACATTTTAGATTAAAAACCCATTATTTCATTCATATTTCTCCAATAGATTAGATCTTAAAGATAAATTGAAGTTTTTAAAGATAAGGATTTCAATAGAGGATAGAAATTAAGAAATAATTAGATAATAAACATCGTCGTGGGAACGAATCTATGCTAGTACTATGATTTCCATTGTGCACTTGCAATAGGTTAAGACTTAAATTTAAAATAAAATATATACATCATAATCCACAAGTCAAGTGTTTGGCACTGTCGCTGGGGAAGCGAAATTTATCTAATTCTTTCAAGTTTTTATCTAATATATTTATCCTTCTAGAAACCAATATTTATCTTTCTCTTTTTTATAGTTCTTTATATTTTTATTTTTTCTTTGATTACTTCTTAAGCTCTTGCAGGTTTATTTAGAGCAACGGATCAGACTTCAACACTTCTGTGGGCCCCAAAAATTAGAAACTCATATTTGTTTCCCTCCCTTCTTTCTAAAATAAAAATTACATAAATTCAAAACAAAACTAGAAACATTCAGTTTTAGACAACATATGGATAAAACGATGGGGGACGACCATGCACTTCCCCCATGCATACAATTAACCCCTATGACTGGTAATGAGATTTTTAAAATTACGCCCAAAATATTTCAAACACTTCCAATATTTCGTGGGCTAAGGGATGAAAATCCTTATTCACATTTAAGACAGTTTATAGAAGTGTGTAATTTTATCCGAATAAAAAATTTGTCAGAAACATCTCTTTGCCTAAGGCTGTTTCCATATTCTCTTAGAGATGAGGCAAATCAGTAGATACACTCTTTGCCCATAACTCGTTCGTCGATTGGGAGGACTTGGAAAGAGGATTCCTCGTGAAATACTTCCCAATCCACAGAACGAATCAAATTCGGTATCTTATTCAAACTTTCAAACAATATCCGGATGAATCTCTGCAAGAAGGATGGACGCGCCTCAATGATCTTTTATATGGGTGTCCTCATCATGAAGTACCCCGTTGGCAAATAGTTCCCACTTTCTATGAAGGTCTGAATGACAAAACCCGACACATAGATGATGTTGCCTATGGGGGGATGTTCCATACTTCATCTGCTGAGACTGCATGGGAATTCTTTGAGAACATTAGCGAGGACCCAGTGCAATGCCAAGCACCAGGTGAGATTGAATCATTGACTATGAGAAGTATACCTCTTAGGCAGAGAGGACTATACAAATTAAAGTCAATGATGAATTTCCTTCTAAAAGTAAGACTTTGAAAAACAAAAATTCAAACTCTGGTGGGTATAAAATCGAGCCCAACATCTCAATAAGGAGAAGCCTGTGAACCTAACCATGGCTTAACTCAGATAGTTCTTCAGTACTCTCCTGTATTTTGCCCCACACAGACCCAAGACCACATTGACACTAAGGAAGCCCTATTGCAAATAGTTGATAGCTTGATGCAGCATGGCCGAATTCAAACGCAATTACTACAAAATCTCCTGGAATCCATTACACAGTTAGAAGCTCAAGTTGAGCTACTAACCAGTTGGAGCACCATGAGAGAGAGTAATTATTCTTCCTCATGGCCAGTTGGCACATTAGGAGGAATTACTTACATGGGAGGGACATCAACTCCCCTTGACCGTCATTGAATTTCTTCTGAAATCGTCGAGCTACCGACCCCCCATAGCAAACACTTGTAATATATATATGAATTAAGAAAAGAACATTCTACGATCTACGGTACGTTAAGACCAGTCAATCGTAAAAGTCTCTTTTAGGTCGTAGTCACTTGAAGCGGATGGATTTGTGATTCTCGTGAATGTAGAGTCCAATCATAGCGAGTGCAATTTTCCAGTCATAGATTCTCGTGAACGTTATCCAGAATTGCAAACAACAATTTTGGGGAATAGGAGAACCTTGTGATCAGTCTTATCGGGTGCATTGGAAATAAAAACCCATTTAATCTTGTAGAGGAAGTGAACAAGAAGTGTATTCAATTCTACCGCTTCCCAACCACCCTAGCCTAGGAAACTACACATCGATATTTACTTGAAGTGACGGTTTAAGACTTTTCCCTATAAATCTATACCCCTTTATTAACCAAAACCAGTTCATAACCTTTCTCTCCGGCTTTAACCCTAAAAACCCCACGACAGGAGAAAAATAAAGTGATTTCAGCAAAATACTTGATAGAATTCTTGAAAAATATAAAACTGAGCTCCTAGCTACATAGCAGAAAGTAAAAGATTTGACGCGACAAAAGTCTATTCGAGATGCTGAATCATCCACTGAGACTACCCGTTACCCTAAACCTAATCCAAATTCGAAAACATATACCGAGAACCCATCTTCCCCCACTTCCTAAGCCTTATACCATTACACACGCCCAAACTTATTTTTAGAATTTTTAGTTAATCATTATAAGCAAATTATTATAGAAAATATGAAAAATCTGAAATTCTTAGCAATCCATCATAGTAGTAGTTCAAAAATTAAAATAAAAATAGTTACAATTTAAAGTAAAGCATCTCTAGAACACTGTATCAGATGAATGCGTGAAACTATACGATTGATCTAAACTGTAAAAAATTTAGATTATAATTTCAAAAATTATATAACCAGTGAGCTATAGAGCCATTTCCTCTTTTATTCTGAGAAAGAGAGATTGCTTTTATTCATGCTTTAATTTTCTTGAACTTCTCTACTACTTGAAATCTTATATTGCTGGACTTAGAATCAAAATATTCTGTAAATATGATGATTTATTTGTTTAGAACTGTCTACTAAGTATATTAAAGCAATAAGACATTCATATTAGTAAATCGTGAAAATGACCAAAGGCCATCTTTTGATAAACCAGAGCAAAAAAGCTAAAAACCTTAGAATATTTTATCTTTTGAACCCATATTAGAAGCTTAAAATCGAATTTCTTTATACCAAAATTTTATAAACCTAACCATATGTACTGTCCAAAACTTTCTACCTTTAATCCTTATAATTTCTGAGAGTTTAGAATGTAAAAGAAGAGGATAAGAGGGTCTGAAAGGAGTATGCTTAACAGCTAAAGGATCTACTCAAAAAAGGGTACAATAAAAAAGAAATACAATCGTATGAAAATATGGGAAAAGAAAATAAAAGAAGAAATCGTAAAAGTTGATTTTATGAAAAAGAGAAGCAAAAATCTTCCAACCTGAAAAGAAATTGGGATTTACAAAAGAAAAGAAATGGGATGAAGTTATCAAAAATAAGGATACTTGCTGAAGCTGAAAAAGAAAAATATAGAAAAAGAAGAGAAGGAAGAGCTAAATTCTCAGAAATTATTTTGAATCCTCTTTACCTTTTTCTTGAAAACTTCTGAAAACTCAAAGCCCCATTACAAGCCGATGGAAAGACCTTTGAGATTTACGATTTATAAAAATATGAGTCTAGTAGAGAAATATGAAATAGATATTATGAATAAATAAAGAAGTTATATAAACAGAATTGATTATCCTTTCCATGAGATTTATCTTCTTAGTAATTGTCCTATGAAATTTGCATCTATATCTATAATATTGAGAGAACCAAAAGCTCGATTATTTTAGAGAGTATGCCACTAAGTGAGTTTGGATGAAAATATTTTCTAAAAATAGCAGTTTAAAAAAATCTATGATGAATAAACTTTTTACTAATATGCATACACTTTACGCTATACCAAATTGAACTTATTGAGTTCTGATAAAGGATGATTACGATGATGGGAAGCTAAGGATAAAAGATTTTAATTTTTTTAAAGATATTGAAAATATAATGATTGACTGATTATTTAGTTTCTTTTAAATTTTCAGTTTAAAAAAATATTTTAAAAAAATTAAAAAATATTTGAAGTTTGTAGGTGTGACAGCCGGATTTTGACACCCTAATACCCGTGCCATCGGCACGACCCTCGAGGCCATGCTCCATAAGCATGCATGAAACACTTGGTATATCCACACAAACGTAGGAGCAAAGCATGAATCAGAGAAAACTAACAACTGAATTAAATCTTCAGTTCTAAAAAGATAATGCCAAAATATAACGCCCAAAAGATAGTTCTAATCTCATGCCACTGCATGAGCAAAAGAACCAACCCTTACCATCGGTGACAAAACAAAGGTCACCTCCAATGGTTCGCCAAAAGAATATTTCACAATAAATACATTATCTCAAAAATAAGGCTGGACATACCAAGCCGTACAATAACTCTCTCAAAACAATCAAAGTAACGTAGAGGGTCTATTAAAAGAACTCCTCAGGAGGGGGCTTCAACTCCTCCTCGGGAAAGTACTCTGTATCCTCTGGATCAGTCTTCAGAAGCAGCTGCTATTTCAGAACCTGTGACGTATAGTAAAAATGAGGTGAGCTACATCATAGCTCAAAAGGAAACTTATCTGAACATGTAAAGCTATCTTACTCACATATTTCATGACATAAGCTGAAAACAGTTTAAAAGTATTTAAATTACCAAAAGTATGAATTGAATGCACATATCACATCTTATCTTTTCACACCATACATCTTATCTTTTACTTAACTTGTTCTCATACCACACGAAGACTTGTGTCACAAATTTAAATCAAATAACTTAAATAATCCCCAAGAAATATAGCATCGTGCCCCGATGGAATACCCTCCATTTTCGTTCAATTGAACTATGTTTCAACTAAATACTAGCTCAAGTCCCATTCACCGAGGTGACTTGACATACTCATTACCCTCTTGGTAATTTCATCTCATATTTGTACGGATATCCCGTCGTACCGGTCACGGATATCCTGCCGCGTCAGTCATGGGTATCCCGTCGTGTCAGTGGGGTATTCTCCGAGCCTCAAATCAATTGTGCAAATTACATATAGTTATTCATCGTGAAGTTGTGCTAAATATAATAATTTAAAGTTTTGTTCAAGTCTTGTCTACCTCATTTCACATCACCTAGATGTTTACGTCAAAATAAATTCATCCTTGGGATGTCACATACTCATCTGCATCACCGAGATGCTCACATCAAAAGAAGATACATCCCTAAGATGTCACATATTCATTTGCTTACTAGGTTCTTCCTTAGTGTACACACACCTTAAATTCACATGCTTGACTAAGTTTTGAAAACTTGTATCATAACACATTTGATTTTACACAATTAACATCACTACACACAGGCTATTGTAATCAAGAGTACATATCCAGAATGTTCCCTACCTCACATGAAATTACTCCAAGAATTCCTTGACCCGAGCTAGCCTTAACCATCCAAGGTCCGGCTCAAACCTAAGCATGGTCAAAAGAAATGCAATGTATCATAAAGAATGTAAAACAAAGAGTTCGGAAGCCTAATCACAGTTCATAAATTAAAACCAAATAAAAGCCTGAATCAGCGCAAATCAATCGAACGATTTTAAATCTATCGAACGATTTACCAAAATCGATCGAACAATACTAAATCGTTTGAACGATTTCCTAAAATCGATCAAGCGAAATCATTTCGTTCGATCAATTTCCTCAGAGTCCCAACAATACCTATTTTCACTCTTTTCGCAAACCGATCGAATGATCACTAATTCCATTCGATCGGTTTCCCCTGAAACACAACACTACAGACCTTTCTAATTTGGCAAAATCGATCGAACGATCACTAATTCCGTTCAATCGGTTTTGCCAACTTCAGAATAGCATCGAGTTCCAATTTCCAGAGCTGATTCTTCAAACCTCTATACCTAGTAAGCCAAATTCATAGTATAACAGCTAGAATTTCACTAAATATAACTCTTACCTTTGTAGCTAGTCAGATCTCTTAATCCCAAGCTCCCTTTCACCACAAGGGTTTTACAACTCTAAATCTCCGATCTCTTGTCGATTCAAAGCCTTTAATCCATATGCTTTCCGATCCACTCTCAATCATGCACATTCAATACACACACACACCCTCACTCCTCTCATTCACTTCTTCATAAATTCTCAACAACCCAAAGCCAATGAGAAATAAATTCTCACAATTCTTTATAACCCCATCTCATATCTTGGGTGTAAAGCACATACACCTAAATAGGTGTATATGACCAAATCAAAATGACTCTTATAACCTACACATTCAACATTACTCATATAACTCATTTAACCTAAGCCATCAAGTCAACCTTTTTACTTGGTCAAACAAGTGACCAGTCAGGCATGCATCCTGAGGTACACTATCAAAGTCAAAAAATTTCGGGACGTTACATTCTCCCCACCTTGGAAATTTTCGTCTGCGAAAATTGGCCAAGGGTTCTCTTGGTTTCAAGGAATTGAGGTCTCCACTACCAACACACAAGAGACAGAATAAACCAATCCATAGCATAGAAACACTTGAGAAGCATGTTAAAACAACATCACACACAAACTACACCCGGTAAAGCAGATAGACAATGCAGAACAGTAACCAATGAGTTGTTGGGCCATAAAACAAACAGGTGAAGACACCTAAACGCACACCTACACATCAAAGCAGTTACAACAACCATTGCATAGAATCACTTGCACAACTAGGCATTTACAACACCCAAGTAAAACAACCCATAACAACAACCATGGCATTGAGAAAACCAAACCAAACAAAACCATATTAACAACAATGGTATATAATTTTAACAAGAAAGACCGTACAGAAAATATGTCAAGCATGAAATCACATCCAAAAAGTTAATTACATATCTTGTGGCAACCATTCCCCAACAGTTCAAAAGAGTGTCAGAAGTGGCAACCATGCCATGATTATTGGAAAGGACACACGTCCATGGTAACTACAGTAAAAGTTTACAAAACCCAAAATATACATGACCATCCACAAAATTTAAACCCCACAAGACACAACTCAAATCGCCGCGTCATCGGGCTGATCTCCGCCCTAACCATGGTCTCCCGCACCCGAGCCCGATGCCTCTGGGAACCACGCTTGAGTAGCCGCCATGCATTGAAGGTAGTCGGCAGGGTACATGAAGCGCATTTCCTCGGCGTGCAAGGCATCATGGTAGTCGAGTCGGCGGTTGAGTAGGCGATTGTTCTCAGCCATCTAACTTGCATTTTCTTTCATGAGCGCATAAAGGTCAACAACAGTCAGTGTAAGAGCACCTGAATGTGGTGGTGGTGCATGAGTCTGGGCACGCCGTTGAGCACGCTACTGAGGTGCAATGGTAGCAGCCGGCTCATTCGGAACGGAAGTATCGTGAGGTGGTTGGTTTTGGTCTTGCGGTTGGGGCTGGGGTTGTACCTTGACTGTTGGTTTCTTTGTCAACTTCACATAAGTTCGGTTTCAGTCAACCATAGTGTAAGGTTGCACATTTCCAGTCAACTTCGATTCGTGTTTTGAAAGGGTATACGTCTTATCACCGATATAGTCCTCCACCATAAGGGAAATGAGACGAGCATAGGGCATATCATCAATCGATTAATTTGCCCCTTCTAACATCTTCTTTCGAGCGTACTTCATACCCTCTAGAATGACATGTGGCACATTAAACCATCAGCTATTGAAAGCCGCAAATAATGCCATTTGAATTTCTCCCACTTGCTCCGTCTCATGCCTTAACGGATACAAATTATATTTGATAGTGGAATCGAGCATCCACAGCTCATGCGGTAAGTCTACTCGTTTGATTGAATTGTCGGATCCTACCTTACTGTTGGTCATTTCAGCTGCCACAACCTTGTAGTCTAATAATGCAGCAAAAGTTTCCACCAATGCAATTTCTTAGTCTAACGGTGCAGCAAAAGGTTCTGCCAATGCAATTTCTTCGGGATTAAATGTGTGATAACACTCTAAGGCATGGGTCACATCGTCGTAAGTGAACTCATATGGCCTATTATCTATTCTAGTTCTAAGAATTGTCAGGTTAGTGGTATCCACCATGTTTTGATAAAATAGCCTCACAAGACGAGGGTAAAAATTTTCTTTGCACAGTCGTAGTATACCGTTAAATCCCGCCATAGAGATATAGTTAAAGGCCCAAAGTGTCTCTTCACGCTTCGCAAATATTTTTAGGTCAATAACCCATTCAGGCTCAAAGTCTTTATCAACCCACCAGTCACTGGGCTGCTCACGTCGCTGTGGTTGTGGTGGGTGTACTTGTTGTGGTGGTGGTTGTGAAGAGGAATCCACCTGTGTCATGGGTTTCTTTGAAGCGGTACTCGTCATAGTTTGACGAGTCTTGGGCGCCATCACCACAACAATCCACAAACTAAAGGAAGTAGGGCTAGGGTTTTGCCCCAAATTAACTAAACCCTAGGGTGTGGGACTCAAATGGCAATTCAAAAACTTTAAAAGAGGTAGTGTATACCTCTTGACGCTATGAGGAGTTGATCATGCGGAGATCCGAGCTTGAAAAGTGCCAGAAATCACCAATGCCGAGTGCCAATACCGAGCCCTAAAAGTCCCTCAAAGAGAAAGAAAAAAAATAGATTTGAAAAATTGGTTTGAAAGGTTAAAAATCGCATGCCATATATATAGGCCGCAAAATCGATAGAATGATTTGAAATCGTTCAATCGATTTTCCAACATTTAATGCAGCCCCTAAAATTTCGTTCGATCGATTACTAATTCTGATCGAATGGTTTCCTAAAACTAACCTACCAGTCCATTTTTCTCCCACTGGCCCAGTGGTTTCGATCAAACAGTGTGCCAAATCAATCAAACAATTTCTGACTGACAGACAGGCTTAAGCTACTTACAATTCGTTCGAACGGTTTTTGAATTATGACCGAACGATTTTACCAAAAATAAAGTTACGGTTGCATTTCTATGCCTTCAAAATCCATTTCTAAAACAGCCTTTAACTGTACCTATAACGCAAAATTTATACATCAAATTTATATATAACTAACCAACACTCCATGATTCAGACAGTAGCTCATCCATAAATTATACATCAAATTTCACCACTATGTTTAATTCATCTCCGTTTGGTTCTACACATATCGCTCAAAATTTGAGAGGTCAAAACATGATTTACAAGTAAAATTTGAGATTTGCACTACACATACCACTTGCTGTTTAATGTTCCTCAAACAAATGAGGGTATAACTCCTTGATTTCCACCTCGTGCTCCCAAGTCGCTTCTTTAGCAGGATGGTTCCTCCATTTGACAAGTACTAAAGGAATAACCTTTGTGCGTAAAATTTTCTCTTTTCTATCAAAAATTTGGGTCGCTTCTTCTATCATGGTCATGTCTTCATACATCTTGATCGGCTGATCTTCTAAGACATGTGTAAGATCCTTTACATATTTTCGGAGCATATATACATGAAACACATTATGTACTCGATCAAACAAAGGGGGTAATCTGACTTGACCCAAGACTTCAAAGGGCCCAATGTAATGAGGGCTTAGCTTTCCCCTCTTCCCAACTCTCATAACACCTTTCATGGGCGATATCTTAACGAATACGTGATTGCCAACCACAAAGTACACACTCGTTCTCTTGATATCGACATAACTCTTCTGCCTGCTCTGAGCCGATTTAATTCTTTCTCATGTCACATGAACAATAGTGGCATTGTCTTCAAGTATTTCTAGACCCAATATGTACTTCTCACCGGTCTCTTCCCAATTGATAGGCGATCTACACTACCTTCCATAGAGTCCTTTATAAGGTGCCATTCCAATGCTCACTTGAAAACTATTATTGTATGCAAATTCGATCAACGGTAGATGTTGATCCCATGATCCTTGAAAATCAAACATATATAAGCTCTGAGCATATCGTCAGTTACTTAATTCACCCGTTCTGTTTGTCCATCAGTCTGTTGATGGAATGCCAAACTAAAATCCAATCGAGTGCCCATACCCTCTTGAAACTTTTGCCAAAATTTTGAAGTATACAGAGGGTCATGATTCAAAACGATATTGGCTGGAATGTTGTGTAGTCGAACAATCTCCTTCATGTATAGCTCTGCGAATCTTCCAGCTATATACATGGTATTGTATGGTAAAAAGTGGGTTGACTTGGTTAATCTATTGACAACTACCCAAATGGCATTGTGTCGCTTCACAGTCCGCAGTAACCCCACAATGAAATCCATTGAAATGGACTCCCACTTCCACTTTGGTATAGGTAGAGGTTACGACAACCCTCCAGGATGTCTATGATCTACTTTCACCTGCTGACATGTCAAACACCTTGACACGTACTCGACTACATCTTGTTTCAAACCTCTCCACCAGTAACTGTTAAGACCTGAAAAGTACCACTTTTCATCCCTTAACTTAAACTTTGTTAGGCCCTTAATCATTTAATAAATGTGTTTTAAGTCTATTCTGTAGGTAATAAGCAGCAGCTGCTAATAAACCCCTAACCATGCCAAGAAGCTCACTGTTGCCCCACAACTACCTTAGCAGAATGAAGGATGAACCCAGACAGAGAGTTGGCTCAAGCATAGGCACATCAAAGTAGAAATAAACCAAGAATGATGCCTCGCGCAAATGTCGCAGGGTTCAATTGAACCAGAGATAATGTCTTCGCGACTTGTAGCGGGCTTCTGGAGGAAGCACTACAACTGGTCGCATAGTTTGCGCGTAGTTCTCGCACGATTTTGTGCCAGAAAGAATTGAAAAGTAGACTTCACGAGGTCCTCGCGAGGCTCAGTCTAAAGCATTCGCGCAGTCTCACGCAGCTCAAAAGAAGAACCGATAAGCTTCGCGTGACTCACTTAGAAGAGAAACCATCAGGTATTCTTATGCGCAGCTGTCGCGCAGTGGCCGCGAGATACAGACCTTCAGAGAAATGCTTGTGTGACCCAGAAACTCATGAACACTGCTTCTTCACGAGGATCTGTCGCGAGATTCACCAAGGGACAAATCGCGCGAGCAATCCTTGCGCCATTCAAAGCTGAAAGAGTAATCTCGTGATAGCTATTTGTATTCCGCGATGACTAAAATGCCAATCCCGCGACTGCATGAACCTCAAGTCAATTCAACCCTGCGACGCCAACTCTACCATGCGAAAAGATCTGAAATCGTTTCTACCCAGCGAGGATCAGATTCTAAACTTCTCTTCACTTCTGTAAGGGCAATCTGGGAATCTCTAGCAATTAGGGCATGCACTTCAATGCTCCAATCTCCGTGCACATGCCTCGAGACATCCAAGAGACAAGAATGGGCTGCAATTACATTGATAAATTAGGGTTTTCCTAACCCTAATTGGAGGGGAAGCCGACTGCTATATAAGCCTAAGCTTAGCTTAGGTTTAGGATCTTTTTTCTTTTTGGGGACTTGACTTTTGTGCTTCTCCAAAAACCAACTGTAGAATTACAGTAGGCGAAGGTTAGGGTTTAGGAGTTTTCTTTTTCCTTTTTCTTTCGCTCCATAGTCCAGCACTTGCTGGCTATGCCTTTTGTATGATTATCTGGTATAGATTTTAATGGAGTTTTTATAATAGGATCTGTTGCATGTATGGGATGTTGTTTTTGTTGTGAGTTGTGCTGTACATGGCAGCTGCCTTGAGGTCCTTCATTGCTAAGTTGTTTTGTAAGCAATGGAGGATTGCTTCTAAGATACTATTTAGATCTAAGTGACCTGTGTGTCCAGGTTAGGCACTTTACAGGCCTTCCCCCACCACAGGACCCACTAAATCTGAATCCCCATGGGAACTTGTGCTTGTAGCCTTGTGAACATGGTGGCGACAGCAATGTTCTTGTTCTGTTTTAGACCTTTGTGAGGAGGATAGCCTCTGTGGATAGTCTGTGACCATTCAAGTGGACAAATTATAGCCCTAGGGTAAGGCCAATTCATGGAACTAAGACAGATTCTTCTTCTCTGCACTTATGCTTGTAGCCTTGTGAGAGATTGTGCAGTGACAGACTCCCCTATAGTTGAATAGATCCACCATCAGATTGCAGATCTGTGTTGGCTATAGAGATTGTAGGCTTGTGACTGGATCACTGCAGTCGTTCTAAAGCAGTGATCAGCCATGCTTAAAAGCTAATACTCAAACTCTTGCTGGTCCTGTGCGTCCAGGTTCGTGCACTTTGTAGGCCTAGCCCCACACACAGAACTGTAGAGGATGAGATTCCTATGGATTCTTGAGCTTGTAGCCTGGATGAAGTAGTGCCTACAATGGTAAACTTGTTTTGACTCATCTCTAGATTGTGGTTCCCCTATTGGATAGTTTGTGACCATTTTAGTGGACAGGATATAGCCTTAAGGGATTGGATCATGGCACAGGAGTGAGTTAGATTCTTTCTCCTCTTTGGTGATAATGTAGCCATTGCACAGGATTTCTATAGCAACAGATATGAGTCTGAGTTATAAGACCCCATCAGATCTGTACCTAATAACATACTTTTCACCCTTTTATATTTATTTTCTCACTCCACCACTCTTCTTAACCCTTTCTGTAATTTAAATAGTAAGTTGCCTTAGGATTTATATTATATTGACTTTAAATCCCCTTCCATTTAGGATTGCCAGATCTGGAGAGCCTACTAAGGATAGCTCCCTTGAAGCTTTAGATCAACTTCCTGTGGGACAAACTCTTACGTCTCAAAACTTGCTACAACAGGCCCTATATCTTGCAGGACTGTGCATATTTTAGGCTTGCTGCTCTGTAATCATCACTCTACCTTTCACTCATTTTTCATTTACCCCATTCTTATCACTGTCTTCAATAAAGTCAGTAGCAAGCACTTAAAATATTTCAACAAGTTTTTGGCGCCGCTGCCGGGGATTGCTGATCTTTTAGTAGACTATAAATTTTTGATTCTTTATTCTTTGATAGCTGTGAATAATTAATACTGCTGAATTACATTTGGAATTTTTCATGCAGATCTGGACCGTAGCAGAGAAGGAGAGTAGAATTGCACTGGGAGTCTAGCTACCTCTATTTGCACTTCTCTAACCCTCAAAACTCAGTCTATTTCTCCTTTGAAGATTCCATAGCAGTTGATTAGGATAGTTTCAATTTTTGTTAAGTACAATGTGCCTGCGAATAGTCTTCCCTGCTGTTGGTGTGTGTGCATGTTAGGAAGGAGATCCCTCAGTCCTACATTAGAGCTTGCTAACCCTGAGATAGAAAGGGGTAGAAGACCGAGAAGGCATAGACACACCACAGTTGAGCCCCCTATTGAAATTGAGATAGCAGTTATGGGTGAAGAACAACCTAGAACATTGAAGGAATTGAATGCTCCAGATGATTACAATTCTCCATTCAACATTCAATTCCCAGATGTTCAAGGAAACTACGAAATCAAAACTTTCATCATCCAAATGCTTCCCTCTTTTCATGGGCTTAGCAAGGAAGACCCTTACAAGCACATTGACCAGTTCTTGGCCCTGTGCATGACATTCTCCATTACTGGTTTGGGACCAGAAGCCACTAGGTTAAGGCTCTTTCCTTTTTCCGTGAAGGACAAGGCCATGACTTGGTTATCCACTCTCCCAAACAACAACATCACTTCTTGGAAAGACCTCCAGACAAGATTTCTATCTAAATTTTTCCCAGAAACCAAAACCAGCCATTTGAGGAAAGGCATACTTTCTTTTGCCCAGTCCCCAACTGAAGATTTTAACCAATGTTGGGATAGATTTAAAGAGATGCTCAAATAATGTCCCAACCACAAGATCCCTGACAGGCAGCTTGTCCAGAGCTTCTACAATGGGTTTGATGAGAAGAGTAGAGACATGGTAGATGCCTCTTATGGTGGAACGTACATGCATAAAATAGCTGATGAGGCATGGGACTTGTTCGAGGTTATAAGTGAAAATGCTTTCCAGAAGATGTCCTCATCTAGAACTGTTCAGGAGCCTCCTCCTAAGCTGGGGCTTGCAGGAAAAATGTATGAAGTTAGGAGAAATGATGACCTGAGAATGCAAATGGCCAATCTTACTGAAAGATTTGATAAACTTCTGACTGTGGTGCAGCCCAAAATGGCTGCACAAGTGATGGAGGCATGTCTGATATGCCAATCTCCACAGCACACAGTGGAAGAGTTCCCATTTGTAGGGCAATACCCTGAGTATGTAATGGAACAGGCTGCTACTGCCCAATCTTTTGGACAGCAACAATCTGGTGGCTACAGTAAATAACTATATAGATACCAGCACCAAAATGCTGGTTACCAATGGAGAGACCACCCAAATTTGAGGTGGAGGCAAGACAATTATATGCAGCCACAACAGATGTTGGCCTTACCCTAAAGGCCACAACAGCAGTTTAACCAGGGTTATGCCCCAAGGTCGAATTTCCAGCAGCAACAACAACCCTAGCAACAAAATCAATTGGTAGTTCCCCCACCTCAGCCTCGAAGTGCTTCTTTCGAGGACCAGTTTTGGCCCAATTGCAAAGCCTTGGACCCTTGAATCAGACTGTGACTTCTCACGGTCAAAGCATTAAGAAAATAGAAGAGCAGCTTGGCCAAATAGCCAATGCTCTGGCTAAAAGAGAGGAGGTTGCCAAAGACCAAGAGCCAACCCTAAGGGCCAGTATTCCATCGGAGAAGGCTCCTCAAATTTTGAGGGGGTCAATGCCATAACTGCCCTAAGGTCTGGTAGGTTGGTAGACAACCAGGTGGGAAAGGAACAAGGAGAGGTCTACCCCAAGGAAAGGCCAAGTGAAAGTGATAAGGACTTTGTTAGGGCGCAGAGTCAAGAACTGCCTACTACCCTTCAACAAGGGATAAATAAAGAGGTTGTAGTTGAGCCTCAGCAGGAGATAAAAGTAGATAAAAGAAAAAAACAAAAGTTCAAATATAGGTTTAATGAGGAACCAAGAAGATACCATTTCCTCAAGCTTTAAGTGGCCCTGCCCCTTTTGATAAGGGGCAGGCTCAAATCGAGGAAATGGAGGAGACCTTTAAGCAGGTTAAAATAAATTTACCCCTGCTTGATGCAATCCGACAGGTTCCAGCCTATGCAAAGTTTCTGAAAGACCTTTGTACTAAGAAACAGAAGGCCAGAGGCAACTTGTCCAAAAAGGTCTTTATGATCGACATGCTTAATTCTCAGATTAACCATGACAATGCCTGAGAAATTGCAAGACCCAGGGATACCCACTATTCCCTGTATTATTGGAGACCACACGATTGGGAGGGCCCTTTTGGACCTTGGAGCCAGTGTTAACTTGCTGCCATACAGTATGTATCAGCAGCTAGGTTTGGGGGAGCTCAAACCCACCCCCATTATTCTATTGATGGCTGATAGGTCTGAGAGGAAACCTATGGGAGTGGTTGAGGATGTCCTAGTGGGGGTAGACAAGTTCTTCTACCCTGCAGACTTCCTTATTTTGGACATGGGCTGTAACAAGAGTACATCCCCGATGCCTGTTATTCTGGGCAGACCATTCTTGGCCACTGCCAATGCATGCATTCAATGTAGGTTTGGAATCATGGAGGTCACTTTTGGACATATGAAAGTTGAGCTTAATGTGTACAACAGTGAAAAGTACCCTCAGCTGGACAATGAGGAATGCTTTGCAGTGGATGTACTAGAAGAAATTGTTAAAGAAGAGCTGCCTTCTCTGCTGGAGTGGGGCAACATTGTCACTGATTTAACTGAAGTTTGGACGATGGTAGAGGAAGGAAGCCTAGCTTTAATGCCAGAAGACATGCCCCTAGTGAGGTCTTCTGTTGGCTTAGTGCATCATTCCAATTGGAAACCTACATTACTGCCCCTTCCTCTAACCAATAATACACCAATCCTGCCATCCATCCACAAAGCCCCTGATCTGGAGCTCAAGAAGCTACCAGAGACATTGAAATATGCTTTCCTCGAGAAAGACGAGAAACTTCCTGTAATTATCTCCTCTTCTCTAACCAGTGAGCAAGAGGAGGAATTGCTAACAGTTTTGAGGAAGCACAATAAAGCAATTGGCTGGACCATTGCTGATCTGGGAGGGATTGATGCATCAATCTGTATGCATAGGATTCATCTAGAGGAGGGCTCAACACCCTCCAGGGAAATGCAGAAGAAACTTAATCCTCATATGCAGGAGGTGGTTCTGAAAGAAATTATTAAATTCTTTGGATCTTGGGTAATTTACCCCATTTACGATTACGAATGGGTGGCACCAATCCGGTGGTATCTAAGAAGTCCGCATCACGATAGTAACCAGTCTGGAGAGTTGAGACCAGCCAGAGAAACCACTGGCTAGAGAGTTTGCATCAATTACAGAAAACTCAACTCCAAAACCAGAAAAGACCACTTCCCTCTCCCTTTTATTGATCAAATTTTGGATAAGTTGGCTGGGAAAGATTTTTACTGTTTTCTTGATGGGTACTCAGGGTACAACCAGATCCCTGTGCACCCCCTTGATCAAGAAAAAACCACTTTTACTTGTCCTTTCGGTACCTTTGCTTATAGAAGGATGCCTTTTGGATTGTGTAATGCCCCAGCCACCTTTCAGAGGTGTATGTATGCCATCTTTTCTGATATGATTGATAAATTCTTGGAAATCTTCATGGATGATTTCTCGGTATATGGGGATAGCTTTGACAATGTCTACAACACCTCCATCAGGTCTTACAAAGATGTGAAGAGACCAATTTGGTCTTAAGTTGGGAAAAGAGCCACTTCATGGTAACACAAGGAATTGTGTTGGGCCATGTGGTCTTTAAAGATGGAATTGAGGTAGACAAGGCCAAAGTTGACCTCATTACAAATTTGCCCCCTCCAAGAACAGTTAAAGAAATCAGATCTTTTCTTGGGCATGCTGGATTCTATAGGAGGTTCATCAAAGACTTCAGCAAAATTGCTAAACCAATGCGCCACTTGCTCTGCCAGGATGTGCCCTTTGACTTCTCTGCTGAATGTCTGAAGGCTTTTGAAACTCTAAAAATCTGCCTCACCTCTGCCCCTGTCCTCCAGACACCTGACTATACCCTGCCCTTTGAGTTGATGTGTGATGCATCTGATTTGGCAATAGGTGCTATTTTGGGCCAGAGAAAAGATAAGCTGCCTGTGGTCATTGCATATCTCAGCAAATCACTTGCTGAAGCTCAGCTGAACTACACAACCACTGAGAAGAGCTTCTAGCAGTGGTTTTTACTGTGGACAAGTTTAGACCGTACCTACTTGGGTCTAAAACTGTCATCTTCACTGACCACTCAGCATTAAAGTACATACTGTCCAAGAAGGATGCAAAGCCCAGATTGATTAGATGGATACTCCTGTTGCAGGAGTTTGACATCGAAATCAAGGACAAGAAGGGTGTAAAAAATGTGGTGGCTAACCACTTGTCCAGAATTATGTTGGAAAAAGGTGTTGATGACCTTGCTACAAATGATGTCTTCCTGGATGAGCAACTGCTTGCCATCCAATCTTTAGTTCTTTGGTATGCACATATTGTCAACTATCTAGTAATAGGCAAGATTCTTGCCCAGTGGACAAAAATGGACAAAGACCTATTTTTCTCACAGGTCAAATTCTTTTTCTGGGAGGAACCTTGCTTGTACAAGTATTGTGCAAACCAAATCATTCAGAAATGTGTTCCTGAAAGTGATATCCCCAGTATTCTAGCCATGTGCCATGAAAATGCCTGTGGGGGTCACTTTAGTGGGAGAAAAACAGCTGACAAAGTGTTGCAGTGTGATTTTTATTGGCCTTCCCTTTTCAGAGATGCCCATACACACTGTAAGGCCTGTGAAAGATGTCAGAAACTAAGAGGGCTGTCTAAACGAAATTCAATGCCTTTACAGCCCATCCTTGTTGTAGAACTGTTTGATGTGTGGGGTATTGATTTTATGGGCCCCTTTTCTCCTTCAAATGATTTTCGTTTCATCTTAGTGGCAGTGGACTATGTTTCCAAATGGGTAGAAGCCATTGCCACAAGAACTACTGATAATCAGGTTGTCCTCAAGTTCATAAAGCAGAATATCTTCTCCATATTTGGTACCCCTAGAGCCATTATCAGTGATGGGGGGAGTCATTTCTATAACAGAACTTTCGAGAGCTTGCTCAAGAAATATTCTATCACCCATAGGATTGCTACTCCCTACCACCCACAAACCAGTGGGCAAGTTGAAATTTCAAATAGGGAGATCAAGCATATCCTTGAGAAGACTGTGAGGACTGATAGGAAGGATTGGGCTGACAAGCTTAATGATGCACTGTGGGCTTATAGGATTGCCTATAAGACTCCCATTGGTATGTCCCCATTCAGACTGGGCCTATTGGGCCATCAAACATTTAAATCTAGATCTAACTTCTGTTAGTCTTCACAGGTTGCTGCAGCTGTCCGAATTGGAAGAACTAAGGATGGATGCGTATGCTAATGCCAGGATCTACAAGGAAAGGTCCAAAACTTTCTTTGTCAAAGGGCTGTTGAGAAAGAGTTTCATTGCTGGTGATAAGGTTTGGTTGTTTAATTCCAAACTTAAATTTTTTTCGGGCAAATTGAAATCCAGATGGGAAGGTCCTTACATTGTCATGCATGTTTCCCCATCTGGTGCTGTGGAAATCAAGGATCCTAAGTCTGGGAGAATCTTGAAGGTGAATGGTCAGAGGCTTAAGCCTTGTTTTGAAAAACCTGCCGAACTCATGGACACCATTCATTTTCAAGGAGATCCTTCTTCAAACTGATCCACAGGTGTCATTACTGTATCATATGTATTTAGTTTTTGGTTGATTTATCTTGCTCTCTTTTGTTTCTATTCTTTAGAATTTGTTCGTGGTCTTATCTGAATCTGGACCAATCTGTTTTAAACTTTTGATGAATGGTTTGATTCTTACTATTTTTCAATTGATAGCTTCTGTTGCATGCCTAATGTGGGAGGTCGTTTTTGATTGAATGATTGAGTTTACATGTGTCTAGAGGTAGCCATAGGAGAGAGTCATACCTAGGATCCAACCACAGCAAACATGCTCTCTATTTTATACCTTACTGTCGCTGAGCCCGAAAAGGGGAACCTGGGTGACTATCGCGAGATTCAAAAGCTCTCGCGAGGTTAAAAAGGGAAGTCTGAGAGAATTTCATGCAGTTCACATAGAAACATTCAGTAGCTGTCGTGCGATTCATGCGTACATGAGAACTTCTCGCGCGATTCACATAGGGCAGTCCATCAGCTGTCGCGCGGTGCATATACACCAGCGAACCTCTCGCGCCATCCCCATAGAGATATACATTTGTTGTCACGAGATTATAAGGCTGTCGCGAGATTTAAAATAAACCTCAGAGCTGTTCATGCAATCCAAAAAAGAGACCTAGGAGTCACTTGCGCAATTCCCATGAATTAATCGCACTCTGTTGCGCGCTCCAAGGACAACCAGGGAGACTATCGCGCAATCCAAATTTAATCAACACTTTCGCTAGGTTCATTTCCAACCACGCAACCTGATGTCCCAAAGCACGCCGAGCCTCGCGATAGGTATTTTAACCCTACTGTTGAGAACTGGAAAATACCATTTTTCACCCCTTAATCTGGGCCTTGATAGACCCTTGAGAGAACTAAATAAGTATTTTAAGTGCCTATGTTGTAGCTAACAATAAAGACATGCTTAACCATAAAAGCAGCTCAAAAGTGCCAAAAAGATGACAATCCATGTCAGTCCAAAGGAAGGAAGTGAAGAAACAACCTCATCAGCTGTGGAAAGGTCTAAATAGAAGAGGCAAAGACCTGTAAGAGAAGCAGGGAACATTTCGAACAGAGAAATGCACTACAGATTTCTTTTCGCAAAGAACTTGCACTTTTCATAAAGAACCTTGAACTTTGCGAAAAGAAGAAAACACTCCTCGAAAAGAAGATTAAACTTTGCGAACAGAGCTTCAGAAGTCATTGAACTTTGTGAAAAGGCCCTAAACTCTGCGAAAAGGACTAAAACTGGTGTAGCTTTCAAGAGCATCGAACTCCTCGAAAAGAAGATTGAACTTTAGCAGAGCTTGAAGTCATTGAACTTTGCGAAAAGGCCCACGAACTCTGCGAAAAGGTATTCGGAGATTCGCGGCTTTAACAAGGGCAATTCCAAGAATCGCTACACGCTACCAATGCATTGAAAAGCCAGAGACATTCCTAGGAAGATTGAGCACGAACCAAAGGCATATTCCACCCATGTGAACACCCAAAGATGAAATTACTTGGCGGAACTTCTAGAAACTCTAACAAACTTTCAAAATGCATAATGTAATTGATGCCTCTGCTTTCTGATTGGTGAACCAGATCAAGGCCTGATTGTAACAGATCCGATCCTAGTGCTCGACTCCTATTGGTTGATACAGATCTATCCAATTCGATTGGTTGATACACATTTGAGTCGGCTTAGGAAAACTATAAATGACGAACCATTTGCCCAATTTGGGTATCCATTTTAGAGTTTTCATCTCTGCTTTCTCATTCGCCGATAGCTTATCCGAACCCCTGTAATCCTTCTTGTAGTTTACCTTTGAGAGCCATTGTGAGTGATTTGTACTTCCAAGTTCGGATTCAAGACTGTAAGTCCGAGGGCTCTAAGAAGCCGTGCTCTCGTAATTATAATTTTGGATTTTAAAAGGTTCTTTGTAATTTGTGTCTTCTCCATTGGAGTCATGTCGAGGGTTCAATGTTCACCTTAGTGCATTAGACTTCTTTAGATTCACTCATCCGCATGCAACTTCCCTTAATTCATCACTTGCGTAATTAGCGTTGGTAACCTAATTCTAGCAAAGATTCTGATGATGATGTTCATGTCGAACTAAAGAATAGGCCACAACTATTGGATGATCTGTGACCATTTAAGTGGATGGATCATAGCCATAAGTCTAAACCTATTCCTTAATTCGATTTATTTCTCTTACATCATCGGTAGCCGGATGAAGATTGAATCCCTCTGTTGAACTACTGATTCTCCATTAAAATTCAGAGGCTAAAGTACATGAAGCTATTATTTCTGCATTTGTCTTATTTTAAACATCTCCCCAACTCGGATCTGGATCATGTAGTTAGTTCTTTTCTTTATTTGCTTATAGTTAAATGTGACACAATCCAAAACTCTCTTTTATCTATTCTTTTTTTTTAGATAATTATAGAGCCAGATCTGGTAGCACAGATCTGGAGGTTTATCTCTCAGTTTAGACAAAATTCTCTGTGGACGATCTTGAAATACTTACTTTTAAAACTTGCTACAATTGGCCCTGATCTTGCAGGCCAGTGTTAGCCCCAATGTGCTGATATCCCTTTCATAAGTTAACATCCATATAACCTAGCATTCTTTAATTCTTTAATTTTTGATTCATAATGCACACAATTGTGGCACACTTGGAGCGACATCACCTGCGCATGGCCCCTTTCCCATTTTTTTCTTCCCTCTTCCCTCTGCGAAACCCTAGCTTCTGGCGGTCTTTCACTTCTCTCTTCGAGCAACACTCCTATAGCTCATCATTCACTCCACAAATTTATACAAGTGTTCCTAGCATCACCCTCATCTATTGCCCTCTGCTCAGAGATCTTGCGGAGTCCTGTGCATCAAATCAAACCAAACCCTAGATCTCAGTCTCCATTTCTCATACTAGAAGATAGAGTTAGAAATGACTCCAAAAACTGTACAGAAGAGAAAAGGGAAGGACAAGGACCCTGCAGAGACCACCCCTAAAAAGGCCAAGACTTCAAAGTCCCCCAAAAAGGGGAAGGAAGTGGTTGAGGAGGCGGTAGTACCAACCACTAAGGTCTCTACTCCTTCTGAGCTCATGGAGTTAATTCCATTGGAGCTTGAAACAGCCTTTGATGTACCATTTTTTGAGAAAGAACCTCTCTCTACCCCTGCAGTACAGTTTATGAGCAAAGCGGGCCTGCAGCCATTGATGCGAGGAATTCCAGCACTAGCCTACCCCCGGCTAGTGCAGCTATTTTATCAGCACATCAAGGTCAAGAAGGACAACGATGGACAAGGGTGCTTGCTGGTGCTGATTGAAGACTTTGATATGTTAGTGGGCCCCAAGGTGATAGCTGAAGTGTTGGGCATCCCAACAGCATTCGACCCTAGCTGTGGATATGGCCCCCCTCTGAGTGCATCGATTAATACAATTACACGGGCCCTAACTAGAGGATTAAAAGCCACAGGGGACTCGATCAGAAGGAGATAATTGGAACCTGAACTCTTATTCATTGACCAAGTCCTGCGAAAGAACATATATTGCTCAGGACATTAGCAGGAGAGGAGAACTCCCATTGCGGATGCTGTCTACTCCTTCCACCTGGGCCATGGCTTCCATGCAGCCTGGCTAATTTTTGAGGCAATGAAAGACCTAGTGGAGAAGATAGGGTCAAACAAGAAGCCTCACACTCTACCCTATGCAAGAATCATTACCTTGTTGCTGATCAAGGGGGTATACAAGATAGGAAGGACTGAGCAGACCACCACCCTTACCCCTACTACCTTTGCCAAGAGGTAATGGGAAATCAGCAGGAGCTTGATGGGGGGCCAGAAAAAGAAGAAAGTTGAGGCTCAGGCCCTACCCAAGCTAGCAGAAAAGGCAGCCAGATCAGGGTCTACCCCTGCTACAAAGGAGGTGCCCCTAGAGCTTACCACTTCCATAGCTGCAGTAGCACCTGTTACCCCTGCATCCACCACCCCTCTTGCATCCATCTCTCACCCCCCTCTATTTCCATTCTCCATGCACACTCCCCCTTCACCTGTGCTTGGTCCATGGGAGGACTCCCCATCCCCTACCTTACCTCAGTACACATCCATAATTCCCCCCCCATCTCCACCTAAGCCTGCCAGCCCCCCACTCATCTCCTATAAAAAACGAAAGACCACTGAGATAATCCCAATTATCTCCCAGACACCACCCACCATCCATTCTATTTCCATTGACACACCACACCTTGACCAAGACACCACCCCAGCCATACGTACTACATCTCCCCTCACAGACATTGACTTAACCCTAAACACCACCATAGGATTCCAAGCCTTTATGGCTAGTTTCCTGGACACAATGCCTTCCCACTACACCCCCCTCCCAGACTCCCCAACTACCTCACAACATCACTCCCCTGAACCCCACTCTTCTCCTCCCTCCACTTTCCATCATGCACCTTCCTCACCTTTCCAATCCTTACCCTCTTCTTCACAAACCCAACCTTCTATCCCTGACACACTACCCCTTATCCTTTCCCTTATCCAAGACATTCAAGCCCAGCTATCCACCAATATCCAAAACAGGATTAGATGCAAACTGAACTCACCTTAACCAACCCACCCATCCCTCCACCACCCACTTCACCCCCCTGGTCCTGTTCACTGACAAAGACGCCCAAACAGACTTCCTCTTGACTCACAACCCCCACCACCCACATTCCCTCTTACACCCCCATTTCCTTTCATTCCTTTCATCATTCCCATTCCCCCACCACCCCCCTACACCTACTAAGCCTACCCCATTCTCTTTTCCCCCTATATCCTCTATTCCACCTCTTATCCTACCACCTCCAAAGTTCATTGACAAAAAGACACAGGCTGACCCATAACTTATCCCCCTTCCTCCTCAAATAGACCTACCCACTGTTACCCCACCTTCTCCCCCCCAGGACCAAGCACACTTTGCTCCTTCCACCTCCTATCTTCCCATCGCCCCAAAACATCATTTTTACAGCCCTCCCTACCTCACCATCCTCCATCATATGAGGGATAATGCTTACCTTAGGAAGGATGTCCTAAGAGGCATGGCCAAGCTTCGCCAATCCATTGAGACCCCCCTGCTAGAGCAGATCGATGAATGAAGGAGGCCCACAGAAAGCAACTTCTGGGCATCTCCTTGGGATGGAAAGATATCCTGGAGGCCTATCAGAAGACAAAGGCTACAGCTACTTATCATGAGCTGAATTGGGAGTTTGAGAAATCAAATGTTGCTGCTGAGAAGATGAAGGCTAGAATGTTTGAAAAGAGGCTTAACAATGCCCAGGAGATTCACAGAATCCAAAAGGAGATCCATGAGACTGACATCCTCAAATATCAAATCCAGATCGCCTCACTGGAATCCGCATTGGCTGCTGCCAGAAATGTTCCTCTGCAGCCCACACCAATCTCTGTTCAAATGCCCATCCCAGAGCCCAAAGCTACTCCATCTCCAATTGCCCAGTCTGAGGAGGCACAACCTACGACACAACAAGAGAAAGGCAAGGCCCTAGCTACCCCTCCTCACTCACCTCCTACAGAGCATCCTCCACCTCCCAAGGCCTCTGCTGCACCTCAACAAGAGCAAACTTATCCTCAGCAGAGGAAAGTCATTGCTAAGAGGTCTGCTCCCAAAGCTGTCCCGTTAAAAATTGGCAAAGAGCCTGCTGCCCAGTCTGAAGAGGCACAGTCCCCTGCCCAACTTGAGTCCACAGAAAAAGGGATATTCCCAGTGGTCCCCACTGAGAAAGCTAAAGCCAAAGGCAAAGGCAAAGGAAAATCCCCTGCCACCCCCCTGCTACGCGCAAAGGAAAAGCCCCTCAAGAACCCAAGGAACCAAAAGCTCCCAAGCAACCAAAAGTAAGGGTGAGGGCACCTAAAGCTCCAACTGCAAAGAAAACACCAGCTGAAAAGAAAAAGAAAAGGGAGGAAAAGAAGAAATAGGACAGAGATGCCCTTAGGGCACATGCTAAAAAAATGGGTTGGGATTTCTACACAGATTCGGGTTCAGATTAGGTCCTAGCTTCTAGAATGTATATTAGGTTTTGTTTCTTGTAACTATGTTTGTACATCTTTTACCACTTAATAGAATGTTTTTGGTTTTTGTCTCTTGCTATGATCTTTGTGCTTCTTTCTGTTTGTTGGCTAGTTTTCATTTTGTTCTTTTTTCCATTCATGGGCGATGAGTTTAGGGAGGCTATGTCTCTTTGAAATAGTAATCCATTTGGAGGATAGATGTAGATGGTGGCTGAATAAATCTGTGCAAATACCTGCCTCAGGGATTTCAATGACTTCTTTTTCAAATTAATGAACCATGTTAGGCTACCTCGCGGAGATCCCTAGCTCAGCTGCGCGAGAAATATACTCTACTCATCACTGATTGTTCTTCGCGAGGATCCCTGCGCGATACACTGACCCCTTTAAATACCATGCTTATCTTTAGACATTCAGTTAATGCTCATTCTCTTTTCCAAGAGCCAGTTGTGTGTTTCTTTCCCCACACAACGCTCATTTATTGCCAAGTTTGAAAAGGAGCACAATTTCAATTCCGCCGATTCATGTTCCCTCGTCCCCCTCTTTTAAATCGGCCATCAGTCTCTTTTCATCTCATCCCTCCTATTCTAACCCTAGAAGTCCATACCTACTCACACAAATGGCGGATGACAACCCCTTCAGGTTCCCAATCAACTTCTACCCCATTTGGGAAGATCCCCCATCGCCAAAGGAGCCGGACCCCTTGCAATTTCTCTAGGATGAGTTTGACGAGGTCCAGCGGATCCTCGCCAAGGAGGAAAAGAAAAAGAGGAAAAGAGAGAAGAGAGAAGAAAAGAAGAGAAAAATGGCACCACCTGCATCTCCCCCTCCATCTTCCTCAAACCCTCCCCCGGCTACACATTGATTCCCCCGCCCATTTTGTCTTTTCCTTTTCCATCTTTTTGTCATATTTTCTTTTTATTTTTAATGAAAGTTTCTTTTAGTTCCATACTGTTCAGTTTGTATTTTCTGTTTCTCTCTCTTCTTCTATGTTTATTTCTGTCTGTCTGCTTGGATTCTACTGCTTTTTATCACCTCTGAACCAGTGAGGACACTGTTCCAAATGGTTTGGGGGTGTGGCAGTCTGCCAATAGACCAGTTAATTTTAGTGCAGTAATGGTAGTGAAAATGGGATGAATAAAGTCAATTTCCACTTAACTTGATACAATGAGGAAACATGTAAAGATTTAAATATTTTTGCAGACTTTTGGAAACAGATAAAAGTGATCTTGACACCACCATGAAGCCAATATTAGAAATTTTTTGAGCTAAGTAATCAGTTAGCCTAAGAGGAGAGAAACAGACCAAAATACACCCCATGAGTTAAATTTGAAGACCATACCTAGTGAGATTTGGGCCTAGCATTTTCGTTTGAAGAGTGCTTGTGGCATTGTTTCTGCTCTAAGGACTAATTGAATCAAGACTTTTTTACTAGAAGTTGTGCAACTCCTAATCAAAACTAATTGACAGCACTCATGAGACTAAGGAAATGATTCAAGGCCCTCATTTGGACAGTTTGAGCCCGAAAATTTAACCTTTTAAGATCTACCCTTTTGTATACACTAGTTGAGCCTTAAAATCATAATTTTCCTTCACAAACACCAGAACACTTGCACCTTAACCTCATGACCTGTATCAACCTTACCCTCTGAGAATTCAGATGGTAAAGGAGAAGGAGGTAAAGATACTGAGAATGGTCCAAGATTCTGTGGAAGGGGAAGAAAAGCAACTTGTGAACAGATGTGTATCAAGGGCAGTTGTGTGGCATTTATCAAAAGAATGAACAGAGAACTAAAAAGAGCAAAAGAAAGAGAAATCTAGAGGACATCATCTAAAAAATTGAGAAAAAGAGGAGAAGCTGGCCACTTTAAGTTTGAAATATAAAAAGGAAGATGAAGTTTTTGCTTAAATAAAGGTTGTGAAGACATGAACCACTCCTTACCTTACTGATTTCTCAATTTTGATTTCCTTTTTACCCCTTTTATTCTTTACACCCCTCAGCCATAAGCCACATTACAACCCTTTCAAAAAGACCTTGTGGATCCAAAGTCAAATGAGCTGTCATGTGGAGATGAAGAGTTGCCCAATCTATGGTGAAAATCCTTGAAGATGTCAGAAATTAGAAGCTTGGCCTATGCTCATGCTTGCAAGCCCATTTGGGGTCTACAACTGCTCTTGAGCTGTTGAAAATGTGAACACCCTCAGGTTATTAATGTTGCGAGATAGCCCAAGTGAGAATTGGGTCTGAATTTTTACCCCATTGGGGTTGTATCCAACCTGAATTTCGAATCAAAGGCAAGCTGGATACTGATTTTCATACATTGAAATTCTAATGTTAAATGAATGGTGGTCAGGCAAACACATGTTAACTTTTAAGTTCTAAATGGCCTGCAACATTGCTGCAGTTTCCTCTAAGTATTAAAGAATGGGTGTAGAATGAAACTTTGTACATTTAAATCTGTGTTATCATTACCTGCACTGTACTTAATAGATTATAATGGTGAAGTTTGTGGGTGTCTTCACTGAAAACCCTCAGGAGACTTCACTCCTCCACTAAGGATCACCTAGGGGTTTAAAAGGCTTGGTACATATGCTAAATGTATCCGTGATCCCTACGAAAGTGGCGCTTATAGCTTTGCTAAGGGACTAGCAAAGATTAGGTTTGGGGGTGTGTTAAGACCTAAAAAGTACCACTTTTAACCCCTTAACATAATCTCTGTTAGGCCCTTAATCATTTAATAAATATGTTTTAAGTCTATTCTGTAGGTAATAAGCAGCAGCAGCTGCCAATAAACCCCTAACCATGCCAAGAAGCTCACTGTTGCCCCACAAATACCTCAGCAGAATGAAGGATGAACCCAGACATAGAGTTGGCTGAAGCATAGGCACATCAAAGCAGAAATAAACCAAGAAGGATGCCTCACGCAAATGTCGTAAGGTTCAATTAAACCAGAGATAATACCTTCGCGCACTTGTCGCGGGCTTCTGGAGGAAGCACTACAACTGGTCGCGCAGTCTGCGCACCGTTCTCACACGGTTTGGTGCCAAAAAGAATTGAAAAGCAGACTTTGCGAGGTCCTCGCGAGGCTCAGTCTAAAGCATTCGCGCAGTCTCGCGCAGCTCAAAAGAAGAACCGATAAGCTTCGCGCGACTCACTCAGAAGAGAAAGCTTCAGGTATTCCTACGCTACTGTCGACAAAGGGCGCGATCTGAGACCTCTTCAGAAATACTCACCGTAAACTCATGAACACTGCTTCTTCACGAGGATCTGTCACGAGATTCACCAAGGGACGAACCGCGCGAGCAATCCCCACACCATTCAAAGCTGAAAGAGCAATCTCGCGACAACTATTTGTATTCTGCGATGACTAAAATGCCAATCTCGTGACTGCATGAACCTCAAGTCAATCCAACCCCGCGGCACCAACTCTACCGTGCGAAAAGATCTGAAATCGTTTCTACCCAGCGAGGATCGGATTCTAAACTTCTCCCCACTTCTGCAAGGGTAATCTGGGAATCTCCAACAATTAGGGCAAGCACTTTAATGCTCCAATCTCCGTGCACACACCCCAAGGCATCCAAGGGACAGGAATGGGCTGCAATTACATTGATAAATTATGGTTTTCCTAACCCTAATTAGAGGGGAAGCCGACTGCTATATAAGCCTAAGCCTAGCTTAGGTTTAGGATCTTTTTTCTTTTTGGGGACTTGACTTCTGCTTCTCCAAAAACCAATTGTAGAATTACAGCAGGCGAAGGTTAGGATTTAGGAGTTTTCTTTTTCCTTTTTCTTTCTCTCCATAGTCCAGCACTTGCTGGCTATGCCTTTTGTATAATTGTCTGGCATAGATTTTAATAGAGTTTTTATAATAGGATCTGTTGCATGTATGGGATGTTTTTGTTGTGAGTTGTGCTGTACAAGGCTGCTGCCTTGAGATCCTCCATTGCTAAGTTGTTTTATAAGCAATGGAGGATTGCTTCTAAGGTACTATTTAGATCTAAGTGACTTGTGTGCCCAGGTTAGGCACTTTGCAGGCCTTCCCTCACCACAAAACCCACTAAATCTGAATCCCCATGGGAACTTGTGCTTGTAGCCATGTGAACATGGTGGCAGCAGCAATGTTCTTGTTCTGTCTTAGACCTTTGTGAGGAGGATAGCCTCTGTGGATAGTCTGTGACCATTCAAGTGGACAGATTATAGCCCTAGGGTGAGGCCAATTCATGAAACTAAGACAAATTCTTCTTCTCTGCACTTGTGCTTGTAGCCTTGTGAGAGATTGTGCAGTGACAGACTCCCCTATAGTTGAATAGATCCATGATCAGATTGTAGATCTGAGTTGGCTGTAGAGATTGTAGGCTTGTGACTGGATCACTGCAGTCTTTCTAAAGCAGTGATCAGCCATACTTAAAAGCTAATACTCAAACTCTTGCTGGTCCTGTGTGTCCAGGCTCGTGCACTTTGTAGGCCTAGCCCCACACACAGAACTGTAGAGGATGAGGTTCCTATGGATTCTTGAGCTTGTAGCCTGGATGAAGTAGTGCCTACAATGGTAAGCTTGTTTTGACTCATCTCTGGATTGTGGTTCCCCTATTAGATAGTTTGTGACCATTTTAGTGGACAGGTTATAGCCTTAAGGGATTGGATCATGGCACATGAGTGAGTTAGATTCTTTCTCCTCTTTGGTGATAATGTAGCCATTGGACAAGATTTCTATAGCAATAGATATGAGTCTGAGTTATAAGACCCCATCAGATCTGTACCTAATAACATACTTCTCACCCTTTTATATTTATTTTCTCACTCCACCACTCTTCTTAACCCTTTCTGTAATCTAAATAGTAAGTTGCCTTAGGATTTAGATTATAGTGACTTTAAATCCCCTTCCATTTAGGATTGCCAGATTTGTAGCCAGATCTGGAGAGCCTACTAAGGATAGCTCCCTTGGAGCTTTAGATCAACTTCCCTGTGGGACAAACTCTTACTTATCAAAACTTGCTACAACAGGCCCTGTATCTTGCAGGACTGTGCATATTTTAGGCTTGCTGCTCCGTAATCATCACTCTACCTTTCACTCATTATTTATTTACCCCAAATCACTGTCTTCAATAAAGTCAGTAGCAAGCACTTAAAATATTTCAATAGCAACTCTTGCTCATATCCTGATATATTTTTATGCTACCTGGGTGAATCGCATATCTAGATTTATTGGCCTCGTCTAAAATAGTTTGCCATAGATCGACATCAACTAGAATACAAAGGCGTCTCTTGAATAGCAAAGAACCATCTTCCTTCATAGAGAAATCTAGTGTGGTGCCCTCAATCACACCTTGTCGAATCTTCACTAATTCTAGGTCTTTCATTTGTAACTCATGAATATGCTCAAAGATCGTCGGTCTTACTGTAATGATGGCCAAGAAAGCCCCTGAAGCTCGCACCTCGATCTTCGCATCATATAAAGAAAGGTCTTCAAGCAATTTCCATCTGTGCATCCCCATAACAAGGCTAGCTAACTAAGCCGAACTCTTTCGACTCAAGGGATCTGTTACAACATTAGCCTTGCCTGGGTGATATTTTATGGAGCAATCATAGTCCTTGAGAAACTCTATCCACCTACGCTGCCTCATATTCAACTCCCTTTGTGTAAATAAATATCGGAGGCTTTTATGATCGGTGAATATTTCAAAGGTCTCACTATACAAATAGTGTCTCCAAATTTTTAGCGCGAATATGACCGTTGCGAGTTCTAGGTCATGCGTCGGGTAATTCTTCTCATGCTCCTTCAACTACCTAGACCCATAAGTAATAACCTTTCTGTTCTGGTTGAGCACACAACTTAAGCCACTATGTGATGAATTGCTATACACCGCAAACCCTCCACTGCCTGATGGAATTGCTAGCACTAGAGCTGAAGTGAGTCTCTTCTTGAGTTCTTGAAAACTCTTCTCACATGCTTCGGTCCACTCAAATCTCACATTCTTCCTTGTGAGTATTGTAAGCAGTCTTGATATTTTTGAAAATCCTTCCACAAAACGTCGGTAGTACCTAGCTAGACCAAGGAAACTACGAATATCTGTCACCGTCTTTGGTTGTTCCCATTGCACCACTGCTTCTATCTTAGCCGAATCCATTGTGACACCATCTTTTGAGATGACATGTCCCAAAAAGCTGACTTTCTCTAACTAAAACTCGCACTTACTGAGCTTGGCATATAATTGGTGTTCACACAACGTTTGTAGTGCGATTCTTAAATGCTCTTCATGCTCCTTCTTCGACTTTGAGTATATCAGAATATCGTCGACGAATAATACGACGCAAGTGTCCAGGTGTGGTTTAAACACCCGATTCATCAAGTCCATAAACGATGCCGGTGCATTCGTCAGACCAAATGCCATCACCAAAACCTCATAGTGTCCATACCGTGTCCTAAATGCTTTCTTCTGGATGTCCTCTACCTTGACTCTTAGCTGATGGTATCCAGATCTCAGATTGATCTTCGAAAAATATCTCACTCCTTGCAGCTGATCGAATAAATCGTCAATCCTAGGCAAAGGATATCGATTCTTTATGGTCAATTTGTTTAGCTAACGGTAGTCGATGCATAGCCTCGTCGACCCATCCTTCTTCTTTAGAAACAAGACCGGTGCTCTCCAAGGAGACACACTAGGTCTTACAAACCCCTTATCCAAGAGCTCTTGTAACTGCTCTTTCAACTCCTTTAACGCAGCAGGTGCCATTCGGTATGGTACTTTGGAAACAGGCTCCGTTCAAGGTGCTAAGTCGATAGTGAACTCTACCTCTCTATCAGGAGGTAGCCCTGGCAATTCTTCTGGAAAGACATCTTCAAACTCATGCGCAACCGCAATCTCAGAAATGATGTTCTTCCCTTCCTTGTCTTCTTCAAAAAATGCCAAGTAACCACTACATCCATTCTTGATCAAGCGCTCACCTCTAACGGCTGACACAAGTGGCACAAACTTCGATTTCATCCCCAAAAATTGGAATGATCTCCTCGTGTTCGGTCTAAAGATAACAACCTTGTTCCTACAATCGACTGTTGCATGATGAGCTGACAACCAATCCATGCCAAGGATTACATCGAATCCTGGCATATCCAACAAAACTAAATATGCTGCCAGTTCATAGACGTCCCTATCTCTAATGGCTACTATCACCGACCTATAGACCAAGTCCATATCAACCAATTCCCCAGTCGAAATAGATACAGCCAAGACAAAATCCAATGTCTCTGAAACAACCTTTACTTTCTTTGCAAACAGCGGGGTAATAAATGAATGGGTAGACCTTGGGTCTATCAACACTCTAGCTTCATATGCTAAGTCACCTGCCTTCCCATATATTTGTAAAGTACCTATAGAACACACGCATCTTAGCAATCTACTCGTGCATCAATTCAGAGCATGTAAAGAATTGGATTAAACAAATCCCTATATAGATACACTTTCTCTATCTAAAATTTAAAATTCAATTCAATGAATCAATCATTTCAAATAAAATTTAACCTTGTATAATGTCATTACTGTTTTATGCATCCTGAGCCATTACTGCATATGTCCGTCCTTGCACAATCGGCTTCTTTGCTTGCATTTGTCGAGTAACAGGAGCAGAAGCCATCCTTTCTTCCCTAATCATCGGAACTACAGCCGTCCCATCTTTCCTCACTTATGGACAATCTCTTATTATGTGCCCCATTTTCCCGCACCTGAAGCACCCTCTCATGCCTCACCTACAGTCTGATGTTTTTTGCGACTTACCACATTTGGCACATGTCTCAACAGGGATGGAAGATGCCGCCCTAGAGAAACCTTGAGTAACAGATACTCTGGTTGTGGTAGCAGGGTTCTCATATCTGATCGGCCTCCCATATGCAAGCATAGGTAATCTAGGATAATTCATTTGCGACGGTCTGATAATACTGGTCTGAAACTACTGTCTTTGAATGGGTGCTACGAATCACGACTTTTTGTTCACCGGCTGGTAGTTTCCCACTTTACTCTGATCCATTCTCCCCTTTCCCTATTGGTCTCTCCTCCTATATCGATCTTCATTATCTTCCTCTATCACTAGAGCCTTGTTCATAACCTCTCCATATGTTTTCAGTTCAAAGGCTGCCACTCTTTCCCTAATATCCAACCTCAAGCCGCGTTGAAGCCTCTTGGCCTTCATCAAATCTGTAACCACATACTCAGGAGAAAACCTAGCGAGCCTCATGAACTCCACTCCATATTCTCTTACTGACATCTTTCCCTACTCTAGTTGAAGAAATTTCACTTCTATCTGATTTTGCACTATCTCAGGGAAATACTGTTTATTGAACTCTGTTACAAATTCATCCTAAGTCCATAATAATCCTGGAGTTTCTTGTGCTCTAGTCCTCGACACGGACTTCCACCATGGGCCTGCCTCACCGTCTAACATATATGCTACCCAACGAACACTTTCATCTTCAGTGCACATAAGCACACTGAATACCTTTCCATTTCACGTAGCCAATTCTCTGCGTCCATTGGTTCTGCTTATCCTGAAAAAATGCTGTACACACCCCCATTTTGCCCTCTTGAAATATCAAATCTATTCGGTCAACCTTTGACCTTATAACCCTAATGCGGGGGCTGTGCACTGAAATAATAGTACATGGCTGAACACAAGCTGAAATAATAGCTCTATGGCTCAGATCCCAATGTAGAGAGACTATAAACTGAAATAATAGTATATAGTCTGGATGCAGACTGAAATAATAGTCTAGCATTTCAGACCCCTTTTGCCCTAATGTGGGACCATATACTAAAATAATAGTATATGGCTAGACACAGGCTGAAATAATAGCTTTGTAGCTCAGGCCCCATAACCCTAACGTAGGGACCATGCACTGAAACAAAAGTACATGGTTGTACATAGACTAAAACAATAGCTCTGTGGCTCAGATACCAACGTAGGGAGACTATATACTGAAATAATAGTATATAGTAAAAATACAGGCTGAAACAATAGTTTGGCATTTTAGGCCCGACTCAGACCGGGACAACCCGGAATTACATGCCTAAAACCACATGCGCAATTCGATTGCACGCCAAACCACACACATGCAATCAGTCCTCCTTTCAGACCAAATTTTCTTTCCCAGACCACCTCGAGATTCGATTCCGCACTTGACATGAGATGTGCGATCAGATTGAACGTCCGACTAGCGACGCGCAATTGGCCTACGCCTGACCTAGTCTTACAGTCCTTGACCCCCAAGCTTCCTCGATTAAACGCTTCGAAAGAGGCGCTTAATCAGATTGTGCACTCCACACTAGGCGCGTAATTAGTTCTAACGTGATTAGAACTAGGAAACTCACTGAGCAAGTCAGCTGGTCGCTCACTGAGTCGGTGATCGACTCAAAGCAATTAAGCACCGGGAGATCGGCACATAATTAGGTTAAATGCCTGAAATGGGGCATTTAATTGGAGAAAAACCTATAAAAGATTATTTTAATTCGACCCACAACACAACACGAATGGATGAGGGCACACAACACGAGAGAGAGAAAGGATTTTTTGGGATTTCGAAACCAGTGAACTCTGAGAATGAACACATAGAGGAACATAGTCATGATTTTGAGATTCAAGCTTCGAATCTTCGAGATTTCTCTCTGTAGCCCCGGTCCTAGGTAAAAATCTTAGTTTTAGACTTAGTATTTCTCTTAGTTTTAATTATTAATATCAAATTTTCAGTTTTAGACCGTAGCACCCCTTTTTTAGACCGTAATCTCTTATATATGGTTCTAGTTCTTCGTTTTTAGAACCAGTCCTTAATCAGACGATCTAATTTATTGACCCTAGGCTTTAATTTCGTTCTAAAATCCTAATCTCCAGCCCTATCATTAACCTCTGATTCTAGTTTTTAGGTTCTAGAACCAGTCCTTTATCATACGGTGTGATTTTCTGATTTCGGACCCGAATTCAGTCCTAGAATTTTAAATTTTAGTTTTAATTTCTTAGTTTAATTTTTTTTAAAATCCCTAATATTAATTTAGTTTCTATGATTCTAGTTTCTTAATTTAATCCATAATTATAATCTCGAAAATGACTCTAAAAATCTAAAAATATAATATTATTGTCCAAAACCCAATTTGCTTTAACCTTAACCACTTGATTTGCCCAAGGGAGCTTACTGAGGGTACTCGGGAACGAGGCCAATCCTCCTTAGCGTAGCGGGCCCAAACCCCCTTTTTTTAGGATTATTTTATCGCTTTAATTAGGATTGGAAAATCAGTTCCATGACTTTATCTTAGAATTTTAGTATAATTAATTTACATGCTTTCTTTTGATTATATCCTTAGAATAACTGCCTTGATTAGAACTCTAATAAAACTAATTCTTTTATTTTAATTAGATAGTTCTCACATAGTTAGTTCCTCGCTATATTAGATTTCAGCATAATCCTTTTTATTATTAGAATTTTAGTATAATCGATTCATTGCTTTGATTATAATCCTAGTAAAATCAATCCTTTATTCCTATTAGAATTCTAGCATGACTATTATCTTTGCTCCAGTTAGAACTCCAGTCAGATTAGTATATTTATTTCGATTAGAATTTTAGTATAATTAGCATGCTTGATTTGATTAAAGTTTCATTAAAATTAATACATTTGCATTCCTAGTACAATTAGGAGACTGATATTAATTGGACTTTTAGTAGTATTAGGACACTAAATTAATTGGAATTCTAATAAGATTAGTAAACCAAGATTAATTACACTCCTGATAGAACTAGAATACTAAATTAACTCACTAGAATAAATTCTCACACAACTAAACTTACAATAGAATTGGGAAATCTAAACTGATTAGAATTACAACAATAACAGGAAAGAAAGGAAAAATTAAACTATCTAAATTATAAGAAGAGTCACAGCTGCTGATGTTCACAGGCGGACGATTCAATAAAGAAGTAACCCACACCCGCTCTAAAGCATGATCATTGACGTGTTGCAACGTCGTTAAATATCTGTAGCTGGCAACCGCAACAAACTAGGAATCTTCATAGAAAGCCTTTTTTTAATCTTTCCAAACGCGCATCGCTAGAGTCCACTTGGACAGAATTAGGCCACTAATTCAATGAGGACCGAGAGGAACCCAGAAAAAGCGCGCACCAATAGACTGGCGATCACGATGGACACTTTTGCAAACTCTATTTTTTTAGATAGTTTTTATCTTATTTCCCTATTTTTCTTTCCATCGTGTCATTTAGATTCCCTTCTAAATATATGAGTTTTCATCAAAGACTTGAGATGTCTGGTATACGAACAGTGAGTTTAGGAGACCCACCATTGTGGAGTATCATGGCTGGCGAACAAGAAAATCCATTCTCTACCCTACACACCGGTAATAATCATAATGAGAGAGATGGTAACACTGGATAAAACCTTACTTCTCAACAAATCATAGAGCTCAATATTTAAAGAATACAAAGAAGAGATTATGACTCCGATGAATTACTTCAAGGATTGGCGGCTTCATACGAAACAATCAGGTCATGACAAATTTCAGAAGACCAAGAACGATAAGAGAGGCCACCTCCTACCCCGAGCACAGTGTCAATCCACGCCACACCATTGAGACAACCTGCTCATACACTCTTCAACGATGACTCTCTAGACAAGGTTGGCTCACGGGTCGCTCCAAAAGACAGCGCCATTAAAATCGAAGATCTCCCTAAAATGCTTGATGAGTACATGGCCAAGAGAGAGCGCCCCGGTCACTCATTTGAATTCGACAAAATTTGTCTGGACGTCGAATTAAACTTACCAATAGGATTCAAACTATCGAAATTTACAAAATATAATGGCACGAGAAATCCGAATCATCAGTTGGCTCTCTTTTACCCTCCCTCTAGAAGACATAACGCTTTATAACATGAAACTATAGTTTCATTAGTAGAAGGTCCCTATACTCTGACAAAATTAAAACTTATAAGAAATTCTAAAGAAACTGCTCTGATACCAACTATGATAGTTCGGATTTTAATACCTCAAAACCATTACCATCAGCATGACCCTCGACGCCGTACCCCATAAGCATGCACAGAACACTTGGTATATTCACACAATAGCAGGAGCAAAGCATGTGAGCAACCGTGGGATTTGTGACGATCCCGTCGCGGCGATGCGCTCGTTAACAAAAATATAGAGTCGCCACCTAGAGCTTTTGGTGTTTCGGGAAACCTATATCGTTTTTATAAGCACCGAAGTGCCACAAATATGACTCTGAATCAGGTCCACACCAAAGGTTCTTGGGTAGGGGCTTCGGTTATCGATTGGGAAGGTGTTAGGCACTCGATCAACCCGCTTAATGCGGTCTCTACTTATGGCCAAAATGAAAATAAAATGAAAATAATACAAAGGTCTTCTTCTTGCCCAAAGGGCCCTAAAATCCTATTTGTGCCCCTCCGTCCCTATCAAAAAGTCGGTGGCATAATGGCACAAATGTGAGGATGGAAGAAGAACCGAAAGAGATAGGAGAAGAAACGGGAGAGCTGGAGCCCTCGGGCCCTTGTTGCACCATTGGAGAGCCTTGCGTAGGCTTGCTTTTGATGAGCTCTTGAAGGCTTGAATGACTTGAATGAGTTTTAACTCTTAGGGGAGATGGCTAAGAGGTAGAGGGAGGGTGTTAGGGTAGAACACACACCTAACCTAGGGGCTTTTCATGAAAGGCAAGGGTGGGAAAGAGGTTTTAAATTCTGGTTTTTGTATGGGGATAGTACACCAAAGGGAGAAAGATCTTCTCACTTAAGCTCCTTCTCTCTTAGGCAAAAATTCTCAACCTTAATTTTTTCAACCTTTAATCCAAGGGGAGGGGGGCTCTATTTATAGGAAATGGGTGGGTTAGGAGACCACTTAAGTGCTAATTAGGGTTAACAATTAGGTGATCTCAAATTTAAGGTTTCCTAGGTTTTTTGGAGCCTTGAAATATGTTAGAAGGTCCTCCAATGGTGGATGATAGGATGGGGCCTTAAGTCACTTAAGGGGTTACAAATAGGGTATAAAAGGGTGCAACAGAACTATCAAAACACACTCCAAAGACTCAGGTGGTCAATCAAGTCAAACCCCGGCCACGAAATTTGGGGCAAAACCAGAGGTCACTGATCATAAGCCTGGCACAACTATTAGTTGCGCCAAGAGTATGCACAGTAAAATAGTGCAATATAGTAGCCTAGAAGTTGGATTCCCAAGGTGGGGTCCACTTTAATGCTGGCGTAACTATTAGTTGCGCCAGGCTTAATCTGGGAAAAAGTGGCTTGGCATAACTAATAGTTACACCAGGCTCAATTATAACTGGCGCAACTATTAGTTGTGCCAAATCCCTAGGTGGGCTATTTGAAATTACATTTTTGCTCTCCAAGTTTGGGCTGCCATAACTTTGCATACACAGCTCCGATTGGGGCGATTCCTTGACCGTTGGAAAGCTGACGACCTCTAGTTTTCAATGGTATAGGATTCGATTGTAGTAGAAGGCCGTAGTCAGTCTTGGTGCACCACTCCTCATCCATGGCTTGGAAAGATTTGGTTCAGGCCCAAACAGGTTTTAAGGGTCAGGATTGGTTTCTAAGAGTTCGGGATGGTTTCTAAGGGTTCAGGATAGGTTCCTAAGGGATCTAGGGGGATTCCTGAGGGTTTGGGGTGATTCCTAAGGGTTCCATACATGCCATCAAAAGCTTGGAAACACGCCTCTCTCAAAATGCATTTCAATCAGGCCTTGGGCCAAATTTGGGTGTCTATAGATGCCCCTCTTTGGTATTCGATCACTATTGATCGAATGCCAAAGAAAAGAGATATCCGAAGAGGCCCAAGGCATTACTGATAGGTTCGCTGCATTCAGAACAAACTTTAAACATCATATGAGTAACATGGTGAGAAAACGAAAGCCCTGGATGTCAGGCTAAACATTAGTTTATCAAGGTAATCGGTCCCCAAGTGCTTAGCGACATTACTGGGCATAACCGAGGTGGAATGAGTTGTGAAAGCCCTATATGCTAGGCCAAACATTCGCTTCTCGAGATGATTTGAAGGTATTTGATGTTTAAGATTTATTCTGAATACAACAACTTCGTAAGTAAGGGGGGTGATTGACCCACACTTAAAGATAGGCGCTAAGTAAAACTATGCAAGGCTCCACAGTTTGCATTCAACCCTACGAGACATTTGATTGCCCCATCTGACTGTTCACGGGTGCCTCTACTGAAAGCAGGGTTCAAGGTCTTTGGGCGAACCCATCGATCTTGAAGTTTATTTAGCATGACTACTCGAGCGGAGCTAATAGAAGTCGCAACGCTTTTTGGGAGGCCGTGCCATTTTCGAAAATGTGCCCTGGATCAACATGACCTAGAGTACCCAGCTTCAACTACCTTGATTAGGTCCGGCCAAACATTGGGCATCTCCCTAAAGGGACATCCAATCTTGGTCTCTGCCAATAATGATCATAAACCTCATTCAACTATGCATAATCATGCACCCATTAGGGGCAATAAGCAACAACAAAGGCGATGGAAGCCCTGACCCGGACCTGCTCGGGTACAATTTATGAGAACAAACGACCATCATACGGATACCCTAACACATGGCGTACACTTTACAGGGATACCGCTGCCCATATAGGTTTTAAGCTTGTAGAAAATTAAGGGGAAATGGACCCTTCTAGATGCATGATTGCACATAGTTTGATTGATACGTAATCTCATTCTCAACAGGTTGGTTTCAACCAATGATTGACCTTTTCTAATGGAGTTATCCGGACCTCAAACCTCGTAGGGCGCGCGCCCAGACCATATGGACCAAGAGTCCACACCTCTAAAAAGTTTGTGAAAAATTTGAAGCTCAGACTCTCACGTTCATATGAATCAAAGACAGAGCGCTTAGCTCAACAATTTAGCAATGGAATCGTCCTAATCAAAACATTGACCGTCTAATCATGATCGACCCCGTTACTCCTACTTTGAAGTAGGATCCATGGATCCAAGGCAAACCTTAGATCTAGGACATTTGTTTTACACAGCTGCGTTGTCGATAAAATATTGACATTTTACCGCATCAAAAATACGCATGTGAGTAGCTGTACATGAAAAGTTCATAGATTTCTTTTTTCTTTTTCAAAATGATTTTCATTCTCCCTTTTTTGACTAGACCTGACGTCGGTGGCTGGATGCTTCATCTGATTTGCCCATCGCTGAGAAGTTGCCAGCTTCGAGGCTTTGGAGCGTTTGATGTTCCTACACATCCTTGAGAAAACATCAGTCCCTTTTTTGTTTATATAGGTAACAATAAGCATCTTAATTAACAGAAGGAGAAACAAACTTTTACCTATATTTTTTTATTTTCAAGATTTATATATATTTTTTTGGATTTTTATTTTCAAAATTTTTTTTGTTCTTTTTCGTTATTTTTGACATGGAAGTACGATGTAATAACTATGTACATGAGAAAGAGTAGAGTTTTTTTGGATTTTTATTTTTCAGAGATTTTTTGTTCTTTTTCTTCATTTTTGAGATGGAAGTAAGATGATATGACTATGTGTATGAGAAAGAGCATAAATATATACATACATTTTTTTTGTGTTTGGATTTTTCTTGATAATTTTTTTTTCTTTTTTTGGTTTGTTCTCTCTTTTTTTTTTTGGTTTCTCTTCTTCTCTTTTTTTAATGCCTTTTCAGTGAGGTGAAGTCACGGGTCCCATTATGAGCATAGCTGAACCCTTTCCTATGGTCGGGCCTAAGTGAGTTTCAACAATTTTACCAAGGCTGAAACGTCAATCCCTTTGGATTGAGTTAAACCTTTCTCCTTACCTTGAGTCATACGTTTGATAAAGCTGTTTCACAAAGACAATTCTGGTCGGGACCCATCTTGAACTAACATGAGCGGCCCAGTCAAAAAAAGGGTATCAGGGAGAGTAACCAAGAGGGCTCCTCTAACATTAATCTTATCAATCAATTCAAGCCCTTCCTCCAATTCTTTTTTTTTCTTTTTATTTATCTCCTTTTTTACCTATGGTGCCCTTTCGAGTTTTCACCACGTCCATGAGCTTAGCTCTTTTACCCCAAGCGCCCTTTCGGGTTTTCACCTTGTCCGCACAAACTCGCTATTTTTTACCCGTAGCGACCTTTCGGGCTTTCACCACGTCCATTTTGCTTTTAGCTTGTATTTTTATTTTATTTTTTTCTTTTTATATTATTCTTTCATTATTTCATTTTTAAAAGCCATGACATAGACGTCAATTCTGTCATAGCCGGCTAGATGGGGTTTTGGTGTCGTCTCACAACTCGACTCGTGTTGACTTAACAAATATTTTGACTACTTGTAAACCTAAAAAAAGGGCTTTCTTCAGGGCATAGCTTGGCCATGGGTTAGGTTAGGATTTGAAGGTATGCTGGGCTAAAAGGGTTTTCTTGATACAACTTCAGTTTTTCACAACATACTTTCTTCCTTGGGGGATTTTACTTTACACGCCCCATGATTTTTCTATTTTTTTATCTTTTTTTTTTCTTATCTTATTTCAAGCAATCTCTTTTTAAGGTTTCGCTTTTCTAATTTTTTTTTATATTTCTGATAGTAATTCTACTTCCTCTCTTTTTTGTATATGTACTCACTTTTTCTTTTTCGGGGAAGGGGTTTATTAAAAGAAAGGCTCAGGCTCAAATGGGGTAGTAAAGGATATCATCATTTTTAGGGATGCTTTTTGGCTACTGCTTGGAATGATGGCCTCTTTTGGACGATTCTTAAGTAATCACATATCCATTTCACCAATACTTACCTTGTCATGAAAGACTAAGAGTAGAACCGTTAGATGTATCTAGCGTTGATGAGCTTAAGAAGATGATCTCCGTTCATGGTGGCGAGGTGGATGGCGTATCCTGATAGTACCTCTCGAACGACGTAAGGTCCTTCCCAGTTCGGCTTGAACTTCTCTCTTGGATCGGCATGGAGGGATGGGAAGATCGTTTTCAACACAGTGTCTCCTATCTTTAGATCTCAACCGCGGACACGTTTATTGTAAGCACGTGCGATTCGCCCCTGGTAGACTTGAGTATGGCACAAGGCTAGGAGTCTCTTATCGTCCAATAAGTTTAATTGCTCGAAGTGGGATCTCTCTCTCTGCTTCGGGTAAGCCTGATTCCATGAGGATTTGGAGTGAGGGTACTTCAACCTCAACTGGTAGGACAACCTCAATTTCATACACAAGGGAGAATGGTGTTGCCCCTGTAGCGGTACGGATTGACGTTCTGTAGCCCACAAAGCAAACGACAACATTTCACTCCAATCTCGATAAGTGACAACCATTTTCTCAAGGATGCGGACGACCGTCTTGTTGATAGCTTCTACAGCTCCATTAGTTTGACGATCTATTTTGGATGTATCCTCCGGGAAGGTGCGAGTCTCGAGGAAATTCTTAATATATGAGAACCAAGGTGGTTCATCATTAGGCTTTGTAGGTTCCTCAATGTGTAGGTAGAAGGCCGCCTCATTCCTCTGCTCGATTATGATTGGCTTCATCTCAGTATCATACGAAATTTCTATCATTGATGCCAGCGTTGCTAGTGCATCAGCAAAGCAGTTCCTTATCCGAGGGATGTATGAGAATGTCACGTCTTGGAAGTAAGCTATCAGATCCTCGAGGTGCTCATGGTAAGGGATCATTATCTCATCTTTCGTCTTCCAGTCACCATTCGTCTGGCATATGATTAACTGTGAATTGCCAAACACCCGGAGGTGGGCTACATTTAGATCGAGAGCCGCCTGCAGACCAGTGGCACAAGCTTTGTACTCAACCATGTTGTTAGTGTAAGGGAAGTTGAGCTTCATAGAGACTGGATACGTGGGATCCTTTTGGCGAAATCAAAATGGCGGCAACTCCTTGACCCTCGACATTTGTTGCCCCACCAAAGTGCATTACCCATGATTCCTTTGCTTCTTCGGCATCATCTTCCATCATGATTCCTTTGCTTCTTCGGCATCATCTTCCGTGCATTACCCATGATGTCCTCATCAGGGAATTCAGTTCTCAAAGGCTCATAATCTGGCAAAGGATTGTTGGCAAGATGATCGGTGAGTGCCTGTCCCTTAATCAACTTCTGAGTGATGTACGTGATGTCAACCTCAGACAATAAAAGCTGCCAGCGTGCAGTCCGTCTAGTGAGGGCCGACTTCTCGAACAGGTATTTCAACGGGGTCCATTCAAGCTGAAAGTAGAACATCTTGGGATAACAAGTAATGGCAGAGCCTCTGAGTAGCCCATACAAGAGTTAGGCATGCTTTCTCCAGATGAGAATAGAGCGTTTCATAATCGGTAAACTTCTTGCTCAGATAGTAGATGGCCTGCTCTCTTCTTCCTGTCTCGTCATGCTGCCCTAAGACACATCCGATCGACAATTCTGTCGTGGAGAGATACATCAGGAGTGGTCTCCCTGGCTTGGGTGGTACTAACATAGGTGGGTTAAGGAGGTAGCTTTTTATTTTATCGAATGCTGCCTGGCAGTCATTGTTCCATTCAACGAGCGAGTTCTTCCTTAGTAGCTTGAAGATCGGCGTGCAGATTAGAGTTAGTTGTGCAATGAACCAACTGATATACTATATTATGCCCAAGAACCTCTAACTTCCTTCTCAATAGACGGTGGTGGTATTTCAGTGATGGCTTTGACTTTGACTGGGTCGACCTCGATCCCTCTCCTGCTGACCATGAATCCTAACAATTTTTTGGACATAGTACCAAAAGCGTACTTCTATATGAGGATTTAAACATAACCTGTACTTTCTTAGCCTCTCAAATAGTTTCTGGAGGTTTACCAAATGGTCACTTCGCTCCGGTGACTTGGCGATCATGTCGTCGACGTACACTTCAATTTCTCGGTGCATCATGTCATGAAACAGTGTAGTCATAGCTCTCTGGTATGTTGCACTAGCATTCTTCAGCCCAAATGGCATGACTCTATAGCAAAAGGTTCCCCAAGGAGTGATGAACACAGTCTTCTCTCGATCTGCCTCTGCCATCTTAATCTTATTATATCCTGAGAATCCGTCCATAAAAAAAAGCATGACTCTATAGCGAAAGTCGATACACATGCGGACCTTTCCATCCTTCTTCGGCATCGACACGAGATTGGCTAGCCACTGTGGGTACTTAGATACCATGAGAAACCCCGCGTCATACTGCTTGATTACCTCATCATCGACTTTTAACATCCACTTGGGTCAGAGACGTCTCAGCTTCTGCTTAACCGGCTTCATATCAGGGTAGAGAGGTAACTCATGATAGACCAAATCGGTGTCCAAACCAGGCATGTCCTCGTATGACCAGGCAAAAATATCTTTGTATGATCGAAGGAAATTGATCATGCTTTTTCTTTCTTCGAGAGACAGCGATGTTCCAATCTTGGTAATGCGGGGACTCTCCTCAGTCCCTAAATTAATGTTCCCAGTTTCTTCAACAATGGGGGTAGGGTCATGCTCAAATTTGGCAAACCGATCAAGGAGCTCATTGGGGAACTCCTCCAAGGGGATATCCTCATCCAGACTCATAACTCCTACCTCTTCTTGTATTTCTACAGGAAAGGGGTCGATTTTACGTGGGACGAGTATTTCAATTAAGGCATCTTTTTGTGTGATTTTATCTGAAATCTTAAAATACAATATTTTTAGGTTTTATATTTTTTCCATGTTTTTGAGATTTTGTATTTTTTCAATGTTTTTAAGATTCTGTATTTTTCCAATGTTTTTTGAGATTTTAGTTTTCTTCAGAGATGGACCCTTGGCAACACGAGTCTGTGTATATATAAGGTATTGCCTGCCAAGGGCTTATCTCACTTTTTATAGGTTGTTTTTTTTTAAAAAACAGGTGCCAAATTGTAGGCCACTCCCTGCTTCCAGAGTTTGCGGCAATGATGCCCAATTGCAACCTGACTTGCTGCCCCTTTACCTTTTTGGATGTAGGAGGCTGGCGAGTGTGACTCTTTTGGACCGGCCTCCATCATATTAACCATAGGTTTGTCTGAGATTTCATCCTCAAATGTCAATAGAGTCCTATGAACCACCAGAGGAGTTTGTTCAGGTATGGAATGCTGCTCCTCAAATAGGGACAGGGTAGCTAGATCTATTTCAAGGTTGGGAAGGGAGATGTGGGGATTGGTGGGATGGGCAGGGGTTATGGGTTTGTGCGGGGTTAAATGGGTTACCCCATTTTGATCGATCTTTATGACCCCAACACTGATAAAGGATTCCCTGATGTGCGGCCTAGGGTGAGGTTTCTCTTCTATGTTGATTTCTCAAGATTTTGCATCTGCAGCGACCCTGACTTTATATTTGGCCTCTCGGACCTCTTCCTCTATGGGCTTGTAACCTAACCCGAATCGGACTTTCTGCCCCTTGGCAACAACTGGCTCTCTTCTGCCTTGCAGTCTAGGCTTGAGCCCTCTGCCTTTCTGATAACCCTATTTCTGGAGCACGGCCACCGCTGCTTCCACTCCATCGTCGATTGTTGACATGATGTTTCTCGGGGGTTCCGGGCTTACTGTCGATACCTCATACTCGAAACTGTGGAGGTCGGTGTCTTCCTCAGTATGTGGCACATCCATTATCTTAGGATTTTTAAAGTTGTGGGTGGCCTTATCTTTCTCATCATGCCCTTCACCAATGATGGTGATCACCTTCTACCCGAATATGAATTTTAGTTTTTGATGGAGGGTAGAAGGTATCGAGAAGGTCATGGGCCCAATTACTAATTCCAGATCGACCTCTCCCATTATTTCTCTTCTTGTATTATCAAATCCCCGAGCGCTAGTCCTTATCGGCCTTAGCATATAGGGGTCCACACCGATCTTGGTTGTAGTCCTCAACAGACACACATTCAGAGCTGACCCGTTATCAATTAGAACGAAGGGAATTATCATATTCTTGGATTCGACAATGATATTGAGGGATTTAGCATGACTATTTCCCTCCTCAGGTAGATTTGCGTCTGAAAATGAAATGGCATTGGGTGCCATCACCTGTCCGATTATTTGTCTGACTTCGTCTAGGCTCACTTGTTGGGACACATGAGCATTCTTTAACGCCCCAATTAGAGCTTAGAAATGGAGTGGGACGTCATTAAGAGATCTCAGATAGTAATATGGACTGGCATCCTTCTTAATTGAGTCTCGAGATTGTGCTCCTGACTCATCTTCTCAGGTGGACGACCGCCCTTCTTCCCTCTCCTCTTGGTCTTTGGTGTTGTTGTTGTTTATTCTGTTGTTGCCTCGGGCTGTTTCAAGATTTTTCCCAATCTGGTAATGAAGTCCACTGCGCCCTCCCTGCTGCTGCTGCTGCCGGCATTAGCATTGGTTTGCTCATAGCTCAGTGGGACCTGATGTGGATCATAGGTTAGTCCTGAGAGCTGAAATGGTATGGCTACTGGCACCTGAAGTGCATGTACTGATGGCTCAAGAGGTGTGGGCAATACTTGATTTATTTCGGAGGTAGCTGGTTGGGTGACAAAATTGGGCCAAATGGGGGTGGTGAAGCTTGAGGGTGGTGGTATTGGGGGAAAGGGGGTAAAAGTAGGCCATCGATAGCTGATGGGTGCTGGAGGGGGATCGGGGCTTTGATGGGACATTAGATAATTGATGGGGGTGGTGGAGTTTGCAGGTGGTTGAACTGGGGGTAATGGGGTGGGCACATGCCATTGGTAGTTTATTGATGATGGAGGATTGGGGGCCTATTGGTTTATTGGGTAATTGATGGGGGTGGTGGAATATGGTTGATATGCATTTATTTGTACATAGTTAATGGGGGTGGATGGTGGAAAATAGGCCCTAAGGTCTAGGGGTTCAACTGCTGGTGTAGGGGTAGGAAAATAATCTGCCAGATTCAGGGGCTCAATCACCCCAATAGTTCTTTCCTCTCGGTCTCACTGCCTTGGGATCACAAAATTTTCTCTGTCATTGATGTAATCAAAGGGGTCAAATTCATAATCTTCCTCAATTTCCTCTACCATCCTTATGGTGGGTATGGGACCTGCTATTCCAGTAGGGTGTAGTGGCAAAGGTACCTGGTGAATATTCGCATGTTGGTTTGCTTGGGTGAGTGCAAGGGGAATGATCTTCCCAGCATCAATTAGATCTTGGATCGCATGCTTCAATGGGAAGCAGCGATCAGTCGGGTGACCCAGACCCTGATGGAAATTGTAATAAGTATTGGGATTTAAATTATATGGAATCGGATTGGGAGGAGGTCGTGGTTGGAGCGCAGTTACTAATCCCTTTTCAATTAATAAAAGTAAAAGTAGACTTAAAGATTGCCCCAAGGGTGTAAAAACACGATCATAACGGGCTCTCTATTCCAGGGTCATTTGTACCCCCTGTCCATTTCCTACTCTCTGCACTGGCCCTGGTCTGACGGGAGCTGGTTGCGCCTTAAATTGAAAGGGGACTATATTGTTATTGGGCCTGATATTGGTCACATTCTACACCTCTGCCCCTGCCCTCATGTCATTTCTCTATTCGGCAAACCTTCTAACCCCGCTAGGTCCCCCTAAAGCATTCTTGCTAAGCCGTCCTTCCCTGATGGCATCCTCACAGCGGTTGGCATTCCTTACCAAATTAGCAAAACTGGACTGCTGTTGATAGACAAGAAAATCTGAAATCACTGACAGAGTATTCTTTGAAATCATCTATATCTGCTCATCGTTTGGTATTTTATTTCTGACTTGAGCTGCCAATGGTCTCCAACGCCCCAAATAGTCGCTGAAGGTCTCGTTGGGATTCTATTTCAATCAGGCTAAATCAGACTTGCGTGATTCAATATCAGTATTATAGACATACTATTCTTAAAACACATGCATCAAGTCCTTCCATGTCTTCATCATGGACGGTTCAAGAGGCATAAACCATCTCAGAGCTAGGCCGGTCAAGCTTTTCTGAAAGAATTTTAGTAGCAGTCTCTCGTCCCCCCCATACTGGCACATGTCCCCACAATAGGACTTGAGGTGTGCAATTGGGTTGCCCGTGCCATTATACTTGTCGAATACTGGCATTTTAAATTTGGGAGGCAGGGGGACTTGGCAAACAGACACAAATTCGTAAACTCAGTGGCATGGATTTTAGCACCACCCATCTTCAACAACTATTTCTGGATCTTGTCCAACTGCTCCCTTAACTGTTCTAATTCTTTGGACATGGGGGCCACTTTTTCAATAGCCGACCGAGACTCGCTCTAGGCTATTGGGGGTGGGGTAGCTACCAGTGGAGGATAGGCACCACAATTTCTGATCTCATCCTCCTCATACTGCTGATCTATGTAAGGTGCAGTGGGGACGGGATTCTCAAACTGTTGTTACATGGACTGGATGGGATTGGATTGGATATGTGTTGGGTGAGCCCCTTGAATGCAAGGGAGGTGTTGTGGGGTGATGGGATGAGTGATAGTTTGGTTTAGGGGTGGGGCCTGATGGGGCCATTAGATATGGGGGAAGGTTTGGATTTGGCCTTGGGGTGTGGGGCCATGGGAAACTTGGGTCTGAGGTATGGCATGGGTTTGATCCGGTTGTGAAGGTAGGGGGTGAGTGAAGTTTTGGGGGTATTGTGGTGGGTGAGAGGTTTGGGCTTGGGCCATGGGCCAGGGGTAGGTTTGGTCCACAAGGCCTTGATCAGGTTGGGTTTGGGTAAGGGGCATGGAGTTTGGAGGATCTTGACCCATTAGGCTTTGATGGGTAGGGCCCATTGGGCTTTGGAGGGCTTGGGCCATGGGCCATTGGTGGGCATGGGCTATGGGCCCTTAGGGTATCTGGGCTTGGCCCGCAGGGTTTTGAGGGATATGGGCCATGGGCCATTAGTGGGTATGGTCGATGGGCCCTTGGAGGGTTTGGGCTTGTGCCAAATGGGTTTGGGCCATGGGCTCTAGATGGGTTTGGGCCATGGGACCTTGGGTATGGTTTGGGCAATGGGCCCTTGGGGTATGTGGATCTGGCGCATTGGGTTTTTAGGGGTATGGGCCATGGGCCATTAGTGGGTTTGGGCCATGGGCCTTTGATGGTTTTGGGCCATGGGCCCTTGATGGTTTTGGGCCATGGGCCCTTGGGTATGGGTGATGGAGTGTTGGGCCATTGGACCTTGGAGATCATGGGTGATGGGGTTTTGGGCCAATGGGCCTTGGTGAATGGTAGGGTTTTGGGCCAATGGGCTTTGGGGCAAGTGGGAGATGGGGCTTTAGATGGTGTAAATTATGGGGGGTTGATTGGGGTCATGGGGGAGTGAAGCATGGAGGCTGGCTAAGGTATGGGATCGGTTCATGGATGTGTGGTGTGGATGAGGGGAGGTATTTTGGGAAGCCTTCCATAAGGAGTAGGCTTGAAACATCTCCTCCATCATGGTCATGGAAGGAAGATCGGGTATGGATGGTGGATTTAGGGGATGATTGGGTATGGATGGGATGGATGTGGAAGGAAAATTGGGCATGGCCCTGGTATAATCGGGCGTGACCATGGTATGTGATGGGATATGGGGTGGATTGGAGAGTTGAGGTAGGGCAAAAGATGGGAAAGGATTAGGGATGTTTAGGGATGATGATTGGTGGGGTGTGGATGTTTAGAAAAAATGGGCATGGCCTCGGTAAAAATGGGCATGACCCGGGTAGATGGGGGAACTTGTGGGGGGTTGGATAGGGTGGAGGTGACATAGGTAAAGGATGGTGGATTTGGTCTATATGGGGAAGATGGAAAATGGGGCATGGGTGCGGATGTGGAAATTTGGGTTGGGTTCATCATTGATGGGGGTGGAAAATGTGTTGGGTTTTGAGGGGATGTGGATGGAATGGGTGGTTTGTTTGGCATGGATATGGGGGGAAAAGTGTCTTGAGAAAAAGATGGGGAATGAGGGGGTTGATTTTGGATGTTTTGAGAAGTGGTGGTTGGGAAAATGGGAGCGCCAAATGGGCTGGTAATGGTAAAAGGGGATAGGGTGATGGGGATGGATGTGAAGGCTTCTTCCGAATGGGAGTAGGTTAGAGAATGTGGCGGGGATGAGTCGGGATCAGCGTAAGCTGGGTCCACTACCCACGACGGAGGGCAAGATGATGTCGTGCCGGCACCACAAAGATTCTATTTTTAGGATTCTGATTTTTTAATAATTAAAATATTTTTTGGAAAGAAATTTTTTTTATAGAAAACAAAGGTTCTGAGGCCTTGGAATTCCCGTCTCGGGTGGCTTTCGTACCCTAACTTGAGACCCGCGGCGATGATTTCGATGTGCTTCGGAAGAATCAAAGGAAGACCTTTGATCTATTGAAGGCGTGAAAATCTAGGTGAACAACCCGATCCCCCGGAATGAGCCAAAAAGAAGTTGCCTTCTTCTGATCGGCAGGGGCATATTGGGTGTCGAAGATGGCGGGGCCTAATTAGAGGTACTAAACACACTAATCGGGGGACTCGGGATGTAGAAAAAGGCCACAAAATCGGGCTGGACTACTCAGAACAACACTGGCGCAACTAATACATGCGCCAAAGCAAAATTTCCCTAAATAAGGCTGGCGCAACTATTAGTTGCGCTAGCGCATTTTTGGGGATTTTTGCATTGGCGCAACTAATACTTGCGCTAGGAAAAACTGGGTTTCCAGAATGCTTGACAGCAGCAGTTTCAGCCCAAATTGAGTCTCTTTTTGGCTTTTTTGTGGAAGCTAGGCTTTCGAGAACTGACTGATTTTATATGATCGATTCTCTCCTTACCACACCTAAAGGGTTTGAGTTCGGTATAACTCGTTAATGCGCTCCCCAATGGGTTTTAAGCTTGTAGGAATGGGAACCCACCCGATATACCTCCGGCGCAAGCACCTTCTCAGATACTAGGTGGGCTGGGACTTTTCTGGATTATCACCACTAGGGGCTGCCGCCATATTAAGACCCGGGTGGTTGTATGTGTGTCTAAACCCAACCCTTTTAAAAATCTAACCTACAAAGATAAATTGATTAAGTTCCCTAGCTTGGTTCAATTTTAATTTTTTCAAAGCCTTTTTTTTATGAAAGTTTTTTTTAGTTTAAAGACCAGGGGTGATGATCCATGCCGCCACTACGGGCCGGCGTCCACTGTCGGAATATGTTTGCACAAGTAGGCCCGCCAATCGGCTAAGGCACTTTAAATGACGGAAAATTAAAGAAATTGAAAGACGATGCTCAAGTAGGCCCGCCAATCGACTAAGGCACCCAAAATGATAGAAATGTAAAAGAAATTAAAGACTATGCGCAAGTAAGCCCGCCGATCGGCTAAGGCATGTAAATGACGAAAAAGTAGGGGTGAGAAAATAACAAAATAGAAAAAAAAAATAGTAAAAATGGTTAGTAAAATAAAAAGAAATGGCCAAATTTCAAGCAGAAGCTCTAAAAGCTATCCCCAGTAGAGTCGCCATCTGTACAACCGTGAGATTCGCGACGATGCACTCGCTAACAAAAATATAGAGTCGCCACCCGAAACTTTTGGTGTCCTGAGAAACCTATATCATTTTTATAAGCACCGAAGTGCCACAAAGATGACACTAAATCCGGTCCATGTTAAGACCTGAAAAGTACCACTTTTCACCCCTTAACTTAACCTCTATTAGACCCTTAGTCATTTAATAAATGTGTGTTAAGACCATTTTGTAGGTAATAAGCAGCAGCTGCAGATAAGGCCCTAATCCTGCTAAGAAGCCTACTTTTGCACTAGAACTCCAAGCAACTGGTAACCCATTCACAGAGGAAAGAAACACCAAGGAAGAACACACCTGGATGTACACATTGAATTCCCAAGTGGGCCCCAGAAGTTCCTCAGAAGAAAGGAAGTTGGACCCAGACAGAGAACTTGGCTGCAGCATAGGCAAAGCACAGCAGCAACAAGTCAAGAAATGAGCCATGCACAGATGTCGCAAGGTTCAAGTGATTCAGAGAAAAATGGTTCGCGCAGTTGTCGCGAGTTTCACAAGGCAGCATACCAATTGCTCCCACTGTTCTCGCACAGATTAATGACAGAAGGGCTCAAGAAGCAGACTTCACGCAGTTCTCGCGAGGCTCAGTTGTAAATGCTCGCGTAGTCTCGTGGGGCTCAAGAGAGGAGCATTTAACCCTCGCGTGATTTGCTCAGACAAGTTGAGGAGAGAGAGCTCCAGGCACTTCTGTGCGCAGCTGTCGCCCAGTAGCCACGGGATGCAGATCTTCAGGGGACTGCTCGCGCTATCTAGAGGCCGATGCAATTGCTTCTTCACGGGGATCCCCGCGAGATTCACTAAGGAACGAACTGCGCGCATGATTCCCGTGCCACTCAAATGGAAAGCGCAAATTCTGCGACGACCAGAGCATTCCCGCGATGACCAAACTATCTATCCTGCTACTGCAGGAGCTTCAAGTCAATTTAATCCAGCGACAACCACTCTATCATGCGACAAGACCTAGAAATCGTTGCTACCTAGTGAGGCTTGGGATCTTAACTTTCCCCCACTTCTGCAGGGGCAGCCTGGGAACTTCTAGCAACTAGGGCACGCACTCCAATGCTCCAATCTCTGTGCACATGCCCCGAGGCATCCAAGGAATATAAATGGGCCACATTTGCATCATTAAAATTAGGGTTTTCCTAACCCTAATGCTCTCACAGCCGACTGCTATATAAGTCCTTTTTCTTCTCTCATAGCCCAACACTTACTGGCTATGCCTTTGTATGTCTATTTGGAACATTTTTAATGAAGTTTTATAATAGGATGTTATACATGTATGGGATTGGTGTTTGAGGGTTGTTCTGTACAAGGTCGCTGCCTTGAGATCCTCTATTGCTAAGTTGTATTGTAAGCAATGGAGGATTATTTTTAAGGGTTTACTCAGATCCAAGTGACCTGTGTGTCCAGGATAGCGCACATATATAGGCCTATGCCCCACCACAGGATCCACTAAATCTGAATCCCCATGAGAGCCTGAGCTGGTAGCCTTGTGAACATGGTGGTGATAGTAATCTACTTGTTCTGTCTCAGACCTCTGTGAGGAGGATAGCCTCTGTGGATAGTCTGTGGCCATTTAAGTGGACAGGTTATAGCCCTAGGGTGAGGCCAATCCACAGATCTAAGACAGATTCTTCTTCTCTGTACTTGTGCTTGTAGCCCTGTGAGAGATTGTGAGAGTTGGATCCTTTCTCCTCTGTGGTGATAATGTAGCCATTAGACAGGACTTCTATAGCAGCAGATCTGAGTCTGAGTTATAAAACCTATCAGATCTGTACCTAATAGCTTACTTCTCACCCTTTTTATATTGATTTTCTCACACTCCATCATTCTTCTCAACCATTTCTGTAGTTTAGGTATTAGGTTATCATAGGATTTAAACAATAGTGACCTTAAATCCCCTTCCATTTATGATTGCCAGATCTGTAGTCAGATCTGGAGGGCCTACTAAAGATGGCTCCCTTGGAGCTTTAGACCATTTTCCCTGTGGGACAAATGGTGTTGAACTCTAGGTGTGCATGATTTATTTATATTTTGAAAACCGATTTGCAAATGATGAATTATACTGAATTTGGAAAACAAAAAAGAATAAAGAAATCTCAGCACAGATAGAAGTAAATTAGCCTGCAAGATCAGGGCCAATTGTTGCAAGTTTTAAATGTCAGTGAGTAAAAGATCGTCCACAGAGAATTTATTTAAAATGTAAGATAAACCTCCAGATCTGAGCTACCAGATCTGGCCTCTGATCCTATCTACAAAGCACATAAGATGGGAGGTTGAATTTGTCACATTAAATAAATGATAAAAGTAAAGATTAAACTAAGTGATCCAGATCTGAGTTGGGGAGGTTTTGATGTAAATTAATAAGAATGGAGAAATAATATCTAACTTCGACTTAATACTTGATTGCAGAATGAGAATAAATCTAAAACACATGAGATATTATCCAATCTTTATCTGGCGACCAGCACAGATGCAAGAGAAAGTAATCTAACTCAAGGGTTAGAGTTAAACTTATGGTTATGGTATGTCCACTTCAATGGCCACATACCATCCAATAGTCTTTAATCTGAACCCTCAATTCAGAACAAGAAACACCACTACAAATGCGGTGATTAGGTTACAAACACTAATTCCCACAGGGATAATGAATCAAGGGAAATTGCTTGAAAAATAGTAAATCTAAAGGAGTCTAGTGCAATAAGGAGATCACAGGGAACCCTCAACACGAATCCAATTGAGAACGTACGGTTCATAGCAACCTTTTTAAATTCACCATTACAATTACAGAGCATAGCTTAAACAGCTCTCGGATTTGTAGTCTTGAATACAATTGTCACGTGAAGTACAGAGACATCTCACAGCTCTCAGTTACAAATAAAAGCTAGGCTATTACAGAAATTTCAGACAAGCTATCTGAAATGGAAATGAGGCAATAGAAATGAAACTCAAAATCTAGATACCCAAATTGGGCAAATGGTTCATCTATTTATAGTTTCCCCCAGGTCTAGCTCAGATGTGTATCGACCAATCAGAAGTGCTTAGATCTGTATCAACCAATGGTAGTCGAGCACGAGGATCCAGATCTGTTTTGGCCAATCAGAATTGCTTGATTTGTTTCAGCCAATCAGATGACAGAGGCATCAATTCTGTTATGTAATTCAAAAATCTGTTAGAACTTCTAGAAGTTCCCGCCAATGGATTTCATCTTCGGGTGCTCACATGGGGTGGAATATGCCTTTGCTTCATGCTCAGAATCTTCTGGAATGTCCTTGGGTTTTTAAATGCATTGGGGCACGTGCAAAAGATTACTGAATTACACTTGCAAACGCTAGGAATCTCCAGAATACCATTTCGCATAGTTTGGGGAACTTTTCGCAAGGTACTGTGACTTCTGAAGCTCTTTTCGCAAAGTTCAGGTTCTGTTCGTAAGGAGTTCTCTTCTTTTCAAATAGGTCAGACATCCTTTCGAAGAGTTCAGGTGCTCTTCGAAAACTAAGCCTGGAGCTTTTAATTCTTTTCACAAAGTTCAGGTTCTTTTCGAAATGTTCAGATTCTTTTCGAAAAGTACTCTGTAATGCATTATTCTGTTCGAATTGCTCCACATTTCTTTTCTGGGTTGAGACCAGGTCTTTGCCTCTTCAGTTCAGGCATTTTGACAGCTCGTGAGGTTGTCCCTTCTCTTTCTTCCTTTGGATCAACATGGATTATCATCTTTTTGGCACTTTTAGGCTGCTTTCATGGTTAAGCCTGTCTTTATTGTTAGCTGTAACACAAGCACTTAAAACACTTATTTAGTTCTCTCAAGGGTCTATCAAGGCCCAGGTTAAAGGGGGGAAAATGGTATTTTCTAGTTCTCAACACACCCCCAAACCTAAGCTTTGCTAGTCCCTGAGCAAAGACAAAATTAAAAACAGCATAAAAAGCCACTTTTGTAGGGAACACAGTTGCATTTTGCATATGCAACAAGCCTTTTAAACCCCTAGGTGATCCCTAGTGGAGGAGGGAAGTCTCCTGAGAGTTTTCAGTGAAGGTACCCACAAACTTCTCCAATAAATCAGTTAATATCAATGCAGTTCTGTTAAAGCAGACTTTATCCAGCCAGCTTATTCACACCTGCATCAGTCAAGCTGTAAAAAGATCTTCAAGAAAACATTAGTTTAAACTAAAATTCAGCTGTAATTCCTTTATCATTCACTCAGTTGTTGTCAAAAAGTTTTTATAAGAAAAATTAATAAAAAGCTTGCCTTATATTTGAAAATTCAGTTTATGATGTTACCCCAAATAATTTGATTTCAAACTTAACTCTCACCAGGGTTTTTACTCACCATGCAAATATGAGGGTTGCACTATTTCACACAGCTCAAGAGCAATTACAGTCCTCAAATAGGATTGTAAGCAGGAGCATAGGCTTTGCTTTTTAGTTCTGAATTCACTATTCTTTTCACCATAGATTACACAAATCCGTATCTCCATGTGACAGCTCAATCCATCATTGATCAGTAAGGACTTTGACTTGGGTGGTACTGTGGCTTATGAGTGAACTTTATCAAGAATAAAGAGGTGGAATGGAATTCAGAATTGAGATGTCAGTCAAGGTAAGGAAGTGGTAGACACATCTTCTTTATTTCAGCACAATTTCATCTTCTTCTTTGAATTTTCAGAGCCAAAGTGGCCATCTTTTTCTCTTTCTTTTTCAAATTCTCAATGAAATGACTTTTTCTGACTTTTTTTTTTTTTTTTTTGAAGCAACATTGATTGGAGTGCAACATTTCTTTTATTGATACATCATTGCCTTCAATTATTTTTCTTCTTCTTTTACCAATCTGTTACCCAACTCTCCTTTCTTCAGCTTCCTTTCCTTTACCTTACAATTTTCGAGTGAGGTTAGGCTCAATGAGGTTGCTTAGGTTGGTTGATGAGGTTACAAAGAAACCTTGGGTTTATAAGGCTCAACTGGTGTGTATCAAAGGCAGTTTCAAAAGATGGGGCTTTTTGAAGTTCAAACTGTCCAGAAGGAGGCCTTACATCATGTCTTTAATATCATGATTGCTATCAAGTTATTTCAATTTGAATATGTGTAACTTCTAGTGAAAAAAAGCAGGTTCAAACAGTCCCTAGAGCAGAAAAAATTGCCAATTCATATCTCCAAAGAATACATTTCAGGCCCAAGTCTCACTGGGTGCAGTTTTCTATCAAATTCCTGAGGTATATCATCACTGTTTTCTCTCCTTTTAGGTTTACTAAAACATCAATTTTTATTTTGAAAATTTTCTGACATTCCCTTCATGAAGGTATTGGAATTACACTAAAAATCAGTTTTAAAAGTTTCAACTTCCTCATTTTTCAGGTGTGAAATCACTTTATTTTCAAAAATTCTACTAATGATCAGTTGCATTAATGTTAACTCAATTATTGGCATTTCTGCCACACCCCCAAACATATGGTGAGCAGGGTCCGCATTGGTCTGAAGTGTATTAGCAAAGAAAAGAAACAAGCAATCAGAAATCATAATGACAAGAAGAAAGAAAAGAAATGCACAATGTATGTACAATGCATTAACACAAAACCAAAATTTTATATTATAGCAGATATAAGTACAATGTGATCTAATAACTGGGTCAAAATGTATCATAAGTTGGTTCAATGGGATCGAATCGAGTCACGTCGTAACTAGAATCAGTATTGGAGTCTGAACTCGATTTGGCCTTCTCCTGGATTGTGGCTTGCAGCTCAGTGTATTCCTCAGCTTTGATCTTTTTGGTGAGGCCAATATACTTTTCAAGTCTAGTAGTCCTCAATTTTTCCTGTTCAAGCTGTGCTTGCAACATGGTAACCTTTTGCTGCTCACTCCTAACCATCTGAAAAGTTTGGCCCAGCAGGTCCTTCATCTTCTCTCTCTCAAATTTCATGAACAACTCCAATTTTTGAATCTGGTCTTCATAAGGGGTTCTAATGTAAGCTTGCAGATCAGCTAACCCCTTGAAAACATCACGACAGATATAAGGGTTCTCTTCCATGGCCCTTTTGAGAGTGGCAAATCTGGGAATGGGAATGGAATGGTAGGGGACCAAAGGTATCCCAGCTGTGGGAGTGGGAGAAGAGGGGTCCAGAAGAATGACCTCAGGGTCGGTCTGAGTGGCTTGATCAGAAAAAATGAGGAGAGGTGAAGGGGACTCAATAAGAACTACCTCAAGTTCTGTTTGCGTAGCATGGGCAGTAGTGGTGAGGGTGGGTGGATCAACCAATACTACCTCAGGTTCTGTTTGGGTAGCATGGTCATCAACAAGATTGTGAGATGTGGAGGCTAAGGTTTGGAGAAGGGCATTGGTCACAGACTGATTGTCTGTGTTGATCTGTAGTTGAGCTTGGATGGATTGGAGAAAGGTAAATATTTAGCTAATTGATTCAGGTGTGGGTGTGGTATGCATAGTAGGGGCTGGTAAAACTGAAGTGGATGGTTGAGGTGCAATGGGTGAAATGGTTGTAAAGGGTGAAGTAGCCAAATGAGTGAAATGAGGAGGGTCAGGTATAGGGACAGATTCAAGCCCAATATTCTCTAAAATAGATCCCATCAGTGATAAATAGGCCTCTGTAGTGAAAATCTTAGGTTCAGTTTGGGTATGAGTTACTTCAGGTGTATTAGTTGAATTAGCAAGTGAACTTGAGAAGCTTTGGAGCAGAGGAGTACTAGGAGCTTGTTCAACAAAGTCAGGGGCTAAATCTTGGATATTGTTGAGAGAGATTGGTGGTGTGAGTATGGCTGGAGTAGATGGTGTAGAGGAGGAATCTGCAACGGGGATTATGTTGGTTATGGGAGATGGGATTGCTTGAATTGGTGCAAGCATAGGAGTTGGGTTAGGTGAGGTAGGTAAGGTGACAATTTCTTCAAGAAGGGGTGCAGCTGAAGAGCTGGTCACCACAGGAAGGACAGCTTGCTCAATGTCGGCTGTAGGTAAAATAGGTGCAGCTAAAGAGCTGGTCACCTCAGAAGTAGGTTCTAGTAGGTTCTAAGGTAGTTGCGGCTCATTCTATTCAACATTGCTTGACTTGTAGTCCAAGCCTTTTTCCCAAAAGCATGAGGAGATATAACTTCAAATGGTTCTTGCTCATCAATGTCAAATTTGGCTCTTAGTAGGGCTGTGATCAGCCTACCAAATGGTATTCCAGCTAATTTTTGCTCCTTTTTCAGCTTGGTACTAATATTAGCCATGGCTTGAAAAATCAACATAGGGGCATTGAAAAATTGCCCCTTAGAAAAATGGAAGAGAGCCTCTAAAATTGGTGTCCTTCTTTCCTGGCTGTGCTCAGTGACATAAAAACATCCCCTCAAAATGGAATCCATCAGTAAAAATTGAGGTGCTAGGTCTCTCCTCATTATGGATTGTTCAGTTCCAAAGATGCCTTGGGTTAAATGTGCAGCCATTTCTCTAAAGATGTTTGTCAAAATGCCAATGGACCAGCAGGATCATATTGAAAAGGTATCCCCAAAGCATTCCCAATGTCTTCATAAGTGACAGTTAAATCGCAATCATCAATGAAAATAACAAGAGTAGGGACATCAGCATCCTTCTCTGTCACTTTTACCAAGTTTTGGTACCATAATTTCACCATTCGTGGATAAATTTTCTCTGGAAGAGGGGTTAAGATATTGCTCAGTGAAGCATCCCTAATGTATTTCAAAGATAACTGACATTCAGGTTTGTTGTAGAAAAAAGTTTCATCCACAATAAGCTCTGGAATCAGCTTCTGAGCTTCAATGAATGGGTTTGGCAATACCAAATGCATAGGGAGAGGAGGGAGCTCAGGCTCAGGACTAGGGTCACAGCTGCCGGGATGGGTTCCTCATGTCTAACCTTCTTCCCCTTCTCAATTCTATCTGCTTTATCCATCGAAAGTTTTCTCTTGGCTGAAGCTTTGGTTTTTCCTTTTTCGGACGGTTTGCTAATTTTCTTAGCAGAAGATTTTTGGAACATTTCAGCCAATGATTTTTCAGCTTTCCCCATTCTAAAGCTTTGTATAAAAAAAACTCCCACAACAAATGCTGACACCAAATCAAACTTTGCAAATGATAAACAGAGGAAAGCACAGAAAAATACCGAAATCTAGGGTTTTGGTTGAACTCGTTGCTTGCTCGCTGAAATCCACCAGAACCAGAAGCTAAAATCCCTCTCTTCAAGCTCAAATGATCGAACAAATGTGAAGAAAAGTGTGGCTGAATTCTAAAATCACGCAAGGAAAGAAAGAAAAAGGGTTTCTGTGAAACAGGACGTTCTCAGAAAGCTTTCGAATATGAAACCCTTACTTTGAAAGGGTTTAAATATGCTCAAAATGATTTTCGCAAATATCTTTGAAGTTTTCAAAAAGTTCAAAATAGTCCTTTTTAACAAGTGAGAATGGCATCAGTACCATTCGAAAAGCACATGGCTTCAGAAACAACATTTCGAAAAGCAAATAGCTTCAGAATTAACTATTCGAAAAGCAAATAGCTTCAGAACTAACTATTCGAAAAGCAAATAGCTTCAGAACTAACTATTTGAAAAGCAAATAGCTTCAGAACTAACTATTCGAAAAGCAAATAGCTCTTTTCAATCAGTTAGTTACAGGGCCATATCCTTTTCGAACATAAAATTGAAATTTTTGAAATGAATTTTTTTTTCTTTGCGAACTCATTTTTCACATATTATAAACTTCTCGAATTGAGTGTACACAAGACTAAAAATAGAGAGCAAACAACTATGCAAAAATTATAAAACAAGCACTGGTAAAATACATATGATACAGTTGTTTATCATCAGATATGTGGAGGCTCTCGGTGATAGATGGTCAGCACAGGCTCCAGAGTATTTTCAATGCATGGTTTGAGCCTCTGACCATTTACTTTCAAGATTCTCCCATCACTTGGGTCTAAAATTTCAACAGCCCCAGAAGGTGATGCATGAATGACACTATATGGCCCTTCCCATCTGGATCTCAGCTTTCCAGGAAAAAACTTAAGTTTTGAGTTAAATAGCCATACCTTAGAGCCAGCTATGAACTCTTTTCTCAACAAATTTTTATCATGGAAGGCCTTGACTTTCTCTTTGTAAGATCTTGCAGTGGTGTATGCATCCATCCTCAGTTCTTCTAACTCCTCAAGCTGCAAGTTCCTGTGATTACCAGTAGTAGTAAGATCCATGTTCAAGGTTTTAATAGCCCAAAATGCCTTATATTCTAACTCCACTGGTAAATGGCATGCTTTGCCAAAGACCAATCTAAATGGGGACATGCCAATTGGGGTTTTATAGGTTGTCCTATATGCCCACAATGCATCATTCAGCTTAAAGGACCAATCCTTTCTGTCCTTCTTCACAGTCTTTTCCAGTATATGTTTGATTTCTCTATTGGAAATCTCCACTTGTCCACTGGTTTGTGGATGATATGGAGTAGCTACTCTATGAGTCACAGAGTATTTTTTCAATAAAGCTTCAAAATGTTTATTACAAAAATGGCTTCCCCCATCACTTATAATAGCTCTGGGAAAACCAAACCTGGAAAAAATGTTATCCTTTAAAAATTTCAGAACCACTCTGTGATCATTGGTTTTAATGGCTGTGGCTTCAACCCATTTGGATACATAATCCACAGCTACTAAGATGAAATTACACCCATTGGAAGGAGGAAAGGGACCCATGAAGTCTATCCCCCAAATATCAAACAATTCAACTACCAAAATGGGTCAGAAGGCATTGAGTTTCTCTTGGAAATGCTGCCCAATCTCTGGCAGTTCTGACAAGACTTACAGTGCTGTAGTGCATCTTTGAAAAGTGTAGGCCAATAAAATCCACACTGCAAAACCTTTGCAGCAGTTTTGTTTCCGCTAAAATGACCTCCACAGGCCTGTTCATGACACATAGAAAGTATGCTATGAAAGTCTTCTTCAGGGACACATCTTCTTATTATTTGGTCTGTACAAATCTTGAACAGATAAGGATCCTCTCAGATAAAATGTTTAACCTTTGAGAAGAAAAGATCTTTATCCATTTTATTCCAATGTTGAGGAGTTCTTTCAGTAGCCAAAAAATTGACTAAGTTTGCAAACCGAGAGGTGTGTATACTGAGAGCAAAAAGTTGCTCATAAGGGAAAGATTCATTGATAGGCAGCCTATCAATCTCAGCAGTTAAAATTCTAGACAGGTGATCAACCACCACATTCTCCACACCCTTTTTATCTTTGATCTGTAAATCAAACTCCTGTAATAGGAGGATCCACCTAATTAATCTTGGTTTGGTGTCCTTCTTAGACAGAAGGTATTTCAAGGCTGAGTGGTCAGTGAACACCATTATTTGTGAACCCAAAATATATGACCTGAATTTCTCTAAAGCAAAAACAATTGCCAACATCTCCTTCTCAGTTGTTGTGTAATTGAGCTATGTATCAATCATTGATCTACTGACATAAGCAATGACATGAGGCAACTTATCCTTTCTCTGCCCAAGAACAGCTCCCAAAGCATAATCTGATGCATCACACATCAGTTCAAAAGGCAGTGAATAATCTGGAGACTGTAATATTGGAGCTAAAATCAAACAGTTTTTTAAGAATTCAAATGCCTTCAAGCATTCATTGTTGAAAACAAAAGGGACATCTTGGCACAATAAATGACAAAGAGGCTTGGTTATTTTACTGAAGTCCTTAATGAACCTTCCAGAATCCAAAGATGTCCCAAAAACTTGATTTGTTTAATGCTTTGGGAGGTGGCAAATGTGCAATTAAATCAATTTTGCTCATCACCTAAGGACAATGCCTTGGTGACCATGAAATGGCTCTTCTCTCACTCAAAACTAGATTGGTTTCTTCACATCTACTGTAACACCAATTTGAGATGATGTAAACCTTTGGGCAAAACTATCTCCATAGATTGAAAATCATCCATAAAATCTCCATAAATTGGTCAATCATATAAGAGAAAATGGAGTACATGCATCTTTGAAAGGTAGGAGCATTACAAAGACCAAAAGGCATTCTCCTATAAGCAAAAGTGCCAAAAGGGCAAGTGAATGTGGTCTTTTCCCGATCTTGTGGATACACAGAATCTGGTTGTAACCGTAACCATCAAGCAGTAATAAGCTTTTCACCTAGCTTATCTAAAATTTGATCAATGAAGGGAAGAGGAAATGGTCTTTTCGGTCATTGTGTTTAGTTTTACGTAATCAATCTGGACCCTCCAACGATTGTTTTCTGGTTGACATAAGCTCCCGAATCACGAGGTTACAAGTGATCCTAGATTTCTTAGGTACCACCGTGTAGGTGCCACCCAAGTCGAATCAAATGGGGTAAATGACCCCGCATCCAACAGCTTAACAACCTCTTTCATGACCACTTCTTGCATATGAGGATTCAGCCTCCTTTGCATTTCCCTAGAAGGGTTTGCATCTTCTTCCAAATGAATTTTATGCATGCAAACAGCTGGACTGATTCCTCCCAAATCAGCAATAGTCCAGTCAATTGCTTTCTTATGCTGTTTCAATACATTCAACAGCTCTTCCTCCTGCTCCTCAGTGAGGGAGGAAGAAATAATCGCAGGCAATATTTTATGGTCTCCTAAAAACACATATTTCAAATTTTCGCAATTTGCTTTAGCTCTACATCCTGAAATTTGAGAAAAGAAGGTAACAAAGGTACCTTGGCTGTTTGTGGAAGGGGAAGAATAGCAGGTTTCCATGAAGAGAACCTTACTGATTGATCATGAGTTCCTTGCACAGCATTTACTTCCTCAGATTTTCCCCAAGCATTTTTAAAATCTGTGGTTAAATCTTCACACTGCAAAAACTGTGGTAGAGTCTCTTCCACCAGTTCATCCAATAGATCAACAAGAAAACATTCCTCAGAACTGAATTGAGGTACGTGTGTTGCATTATAAATATTTAATTTCACCTTCATATTTTCAAAAGACTTCCATAATACAGGACACGCATTGAATGCAAGCATTTCTTTGTGAGCAGGAATGGTCTCCCCAAAATGACAGGGATGGAAGTTTTGCTTTTTATAGGTTCCATGTCTAATACCAGAAAATCAGTAGGGTAGAAAAACTTATCTACTCCTACCAATACATCCTCAATCATCCCAACTGGCTTTCTTTCAGATCTGTCTGCTAGTTGTAACACCACATGAGTGGGTTTTAATTCTCCCAAACCTCGTTTCTCATATACAGAATATGGAAGCAGGTTGACACTAGCACCCAAATCTAATAAAGCCTTTTCAATGGTATGTTCCCCAATAATGCAAGGGATTGTGGGGATTCCAGGATCTTGAAGTTTAGGAGGTGTGGTAATGGACAACACCTGATTAACTCTTTCCACAGCAAAGACCTTCTTGGATAACTGTATCCTAGACTGTCTTTTGTGAGTGCAAATATCTTTCAAAAATTTTGCATATGCTGGAATTTGTTTGATTGCATCAAGCAAAGGTAGATTTATTTTGACTTGCTTGAAAGTCTCCATCATTTCATCTATTTTTGTGTTCCCTTTATCAAAAGGGGATACAAATTTCATGGCATGAGGAAATGGTAAATGAGGAACTAGTCCTTCATCTACAGCTTTAGAGGCATTATCAGAATCTTTTTGATTTTTTTATTTTTCATTTTTTTGATTTTTCTGAGGTACATCAGCACCCCCAATGCTAGCATTATGCTGCTCCCGCTGCATATCTCTATCATTTTCCTCAATTTTTTCTTCTTCTTTGTCAGTACCCACTTTGTTATTTGCAATTCTTCCACTTCTCAAAGTTGTGACTGTTTTTACTTCTTCATGAGAAACAGAAGCCTCTCCAACCATGAATTGTCCTTTGGGATTGTTCAAAAGTTGGCTGGGTAACCTTCCTTCCTCTCTTTTGGCCAAAGTATTTGAAAGTTGACCCAATATTTCTTCAATCTTCTTTATGCTCTGATTGTGAAAGTTCACAGTCTGAGTTAAAGACCCTAAATTCTGGAGTGAATTTAGAACTTGATCTTCAAAAGAAGGGGATCTGGAAGGGGCTTGAACTGGAGCGATTCTTTGCAGTTGTTGTGGAATGAGAATTCTTTGAAAAGTTGGCTTAGTATAAAAATTACGATAAAATTTGGTACTTGGTTCTTTGATTATTGCTACTGTTGCGATTGATAATTGCCTTGGCTCCACCCTAAATTGGGGTGCCCTCTCCATGCATATTCATTTGACTGCATTTGTCCAAATGATTGGGCAGCATGAGCTTGTTCCACCACTAGATCTGGGAACTGTGGTGCAGCAGGACATTGATCATATGAATGAGTAGGGGACTGGCATATCAGACATGCCTCCTCTACTCTTGCAACCATTGGATTTTTAAGTGAGTCCATCAATCTATCAAACTTTGTGGTTAAATTATCCATCTTCCTTTCTAATTCATTCACCTCATAAATCTTTCCTTTGGTGGTTTGCTGATTGTTCAACCTAGCAGGATTCTCAATATCTCTTGACAAAGATTCCTGTTGAGTTGAATTTTCACCAATTACTTCAAATAAATCCCAGACCTCCTCAACTGTTTTTTGCAAGTAAGTGCCTCCACAGGAAGCATCTACCATATTCTTGCCCTTTTGATCAATTTCTTGATAGAAGCTTTGAACAAGCTGCCATCGGGGGATTTGATGATGAGGACATTGCCTTAAAAGTTCTTTAAATCTTTCCCATGCTTCATGGAAAGTTTCAGTTGAATGTTGTGAGAAGGAAATAATACTTTGTCTCAACTGGCTTGTTTTAGACATAGGGAAATATTTGGCTAAAAATTGACACTGCAAATCATTCCAAGAAGTGATACTATTTGGTGCTAACATAGACAACCATGCTCTAACTTTGTGCTTTAATGAAAAAGGAAAGAGCCTAAGCTTGGTTGCTTCTGGACCAAGTCCCGCTATGTTGAATGTGGTGCAAAGAGACAAGAATTCATCCACATGTTTGTATGGATCTTCCTTACTCAACCCATGGAAGGACGGAAGCATTTGGATAGTTGATGATTTGATCTCATAATTTCCTTCAACAGTAGGAAATTGAAAGAAAAATGGAGAATTATAGGCACCAGGTGCAAAGTAATCCCTCAAAAGTCGAGGTTCTTCACCCATAATAGCCGTTTCAGCAAAATTCTGTGGTGTTTGTCTGGTTCGTAGTAGCCTTTCAACTTCTAAATTTAGAGGGACAATCTCAGGGCTGAGAGTCCTCCTACCAAACATACAACACAGAATAGAGAATCAGATTATGCACAACAAACCTTCAGAATTCCTTTTAAAGTAGATTCCACGCTTCAAAATGTATATGAATAACTGCACAGATATAAACAATAGAATAGTTTAGCACTGATGTAAAGATAAAAATAAAATGAAAACTTAGGTCTACCTATTTTAAAATAAATTCCCCAGTAGCGGTGCCAAAAACTTGGTGTTGAACTCTAGGTGTGCATGATTTATTTGTATTTTGAAAACCGACTTGCAAATGATGAATTATACTGAATTTGGAAAACTAAAAAGAATAAAGAAATATCAGCACAGATAGAAGTAAATTAGCCTGCAAGATCAGGGCCAATTGTAGCAAGTTTTAAATGTAAGTGAGTAAAAGATCATCCACAGAGAATTTATTTAAAATATAAGATAAACCTCCAGATCTGAGCTACCAGATCTGGCCTCTGATCCTATCTACAAAGCACATAAGATGGGAGGTTGAATTTGTCACATTAACTAAATGATAAAAGTAAAGATTAAACTAAGTGATCCAGATATGAGTTGGGGAGGTTTTGATGTAAATTAATAAGAATGGAGAAATAATATCTAACTTCGACTTAGTACTTGATTGCAGAATGAGAATTAATGTAAAACACATGAGATATTATCCAATCTTCATCTGGCTGCTGCAAGAGAAAGTAATCTAACTCAAGGGTTAGAGTTAAACTTATGGTTATGGTCTGTCCACTTCAATGGCCACAGACCATCCAATAGTCTTTAATCTGAACCCTCAATTCAGAACAAGAAACACCACTACAAATGCTGTGAAAGATTAGGTTACAAACACTAATTCCCACAGGGATAATGAATCAAGGGAAATTGCTTGAAAAACAGTAAATCTAAAGGAGTCTAGTGCAATAAGGAGATCACAGGGAACCCTCAACACGAATCCAATTGAGAACGTACGGTTCACAACAACCTTTTTAAATTCACCATTACAATTACAGAGCATAGCTTAAACAACTCTCGGATTTGTAGTCTTGAATACAATTCTCACGTGAAGTACAGAGACATCTCACAGCTCTCAGTTACAAATAAAAGCTAGGCTATTACAGAAATTTCAGACAAGCTATCTGAAATGGAAATGAGGCAATAGAAATGAAACTCAAAATCTAGATACCCAAATTGGGCAAATGGTTCATCTATTTATAGTTTCCCCCAGGTCTAGCTCAGATGTGTATCGACCAATCAGAAGTGCTTAGATCTGTATCAACCAATGGTAGTCGAGCACGAGGATCCAGATCTGTTTTGGCCAATCAGAATTGCTTTTGATTTGTTTCAGCCAATCAGATGACAGAGGCATCAATTCTGTTATGTAATTCAAAAATCTGTTAGAACTTCTAGAAGTTCCCGCCAATTGATTTCATCTTCGGGTGCTCACATGGGGTGGAATATGCCTTTGCTTCATGCTCAGAATCTTCTGGAATGTCCCTGGGTTTTTAAATGCATTGGAGCACATGCAAAAGATTACTGAATTACCCTTACAGACGCTAGGAATCTCCAGAATACCATTTCGCATAGTTTAGGGAACTTTTACGAGTCGTGACTTACAAGCTCTTTTCGCAAAGTTCAAGTTACATTGCAAGGAGTTCTCTTCTTTTGAATAGGTCAGACATCCTTCGAAGAGTTCGGTGCTCTTGAAAACTAAGCAAGCTTTTAGTTCTTTTTAAGTAAAGTTCAGGGTTCTTTTGAAATGTTGATTCTTTTCAAAAGTACTACTGTAATGCATTCTTACATTGAATTGCTCCACATTTCTTTTTAAGTTGAGACCAGGTCTTTGCCTCTTGATTGGGCATTTTGTGAGGTTGTCCCTTCTCTTTCTTCCTTTGGATCAACATGGATTATCATCTTTTTGGCACTTTTAGGCTGCTTTCATGGTTAAGCCTGTCTTTATTGTTAGCTGTAACACAAGCACTTAAAACACTTATTTAGTTCTCTTAAGGGTCTATCAAGGCCCATGTTAAAGGGTGGAAAATGGTATTTTCTAGTTCTCAACAGACAAACTCTTACTTTTTAAAACTTGCTACAACAGGCCCTGTAGCTTGCAGGTCTTGATTTCTTTCAGATGTACTGAATCCATCTTTGTTTCTTTTCACACTGGAGAAATAATAAACAACATGTTTTTGGCGCCGCTGTCGGAGATTTTTGATCTATTAGTAGACGCTAGATTTTTGTATTTTTTTTATTCTTTGGTAGTTGCACTTGTGAATAATTGATACTGCTGATTTACATTTGAATTTTTTTTACAGATCTAGACAGTAGCAGAGAAGGAAAGTTGAACTGCACTAGAAGTCTAGCTACCTCTGTTTGCATTTCTCTAACCCTCAAAACTCAGTCTATTTTCCTTTGCAAATTCCATAGCAGTTGATTAGGATAGTCGTAATTTTGTTTAGATAATTCTTTGAGTTAATTGCAATGTGTCTGCAAGTAGTCTTCCCTGTTGTTGGTGTGTGTGCATGTTAGGAAGGAGATCCCTCAGTCCCATATTAGAGCCTCCTAACCCTGAAATAGAAAAGGCCAGAAGACCAAGAAGGCCCAAACACACCACAGTTGAGCCCCTTACTGAAACTGAGACAACATTCATGGGTGAAGAGCAACCCAGAATATTGAAGGAATTGAATGCTCCTGATGATTATAATTTCCCATTCAGCATTCAATTTCTAGATGTTCAGGGAAACTATGAGATTAAAACCTCAATCATCTAAATGCTTCCCTCCTTCCATGGGCTCTGCAAGGAAGACCCCTATAAGCACATTGACCAATTCTTGGCCCTGTGCGCAATATTTTTTATTACTGGTTTGGGACCAGAAGCCACTAGATTAAGGCTCTTTCCTTTCTCCCTAAAGGACAGGGCCAACACCTGGTTAGCTACTCTCCCAAACAACAGCATCAATTCTTGGAAAGACCTCCAGACCAAATTTTTGAAAAAATTCTTCCCAGAGATAAAAACCAGCCAGTTGAGGAAAGCAATACTTGCTTTTGCCCAATCCCCAACTAAAGATTTTAATCAAGCATGGGACAGATTCAAGGAGATGCTCAAACAATGTCCCCACCACAAGATCCCTGACTGGCAGCTTGTCTAGAGCTTCTATAATGGGATTGATGAGAAAAGAAGAGACATGGTAAATGCCTCTTATAGTGGAACTTACATGCACAAAATAACTGATGAGGCATGGGAGTTGTTCGAGGTCATCAGTGAAAATTCTCTCCAAAAGATATCCTTGTCAAGAACTGTTCATGAGCCTTCTTCTAAAATGGGACTAGCTGCAATTTCCAAAGGAAAGATGTATGAAGTAACTGGGAATAATGACCTGCAAATGCAGATGGTCAATCCTTCTGATAAGTTTAATAAACTATTGACTATGGTGCAACCCAGATGGGCTACACAGGTGATGGAGGCATGTCTGATATGCCAATCTCCACAGCACACAGTGGAAGAGTGCCCATCTGCAGGGCATATCCTGAGTATGCTATGGAACAAGTTGCTGCTACCCAATCATTTGGCCAGCAACAATCTGTTGGCTACAAGCAGCCATTTGGTTACCAACACCAAAATGCTGGTTGCCAGTGGAGGGATCACCCAAATTTGAGGTGGAGACAAGATAATTACATGCAGCCACAACAGATGTTGGCCTTACCTCAAAGGCCACAACAATAATTTAACCAGGGATATGCCCCAAGGTCAAATTTCCAGCATCACCAGCTGCCCCAACAGCAAAATCAGTTGGTAGTTCCCCCACCTTAGCCCCGAAATGCTTCTTTTGAGGATCAGGTTTTAACCTCATTGCAAAACCTTGGAACCTTGACTCTGACTGTGAACTCTCACAGTTAAAGCATAAAGAAAATGGAAGAGCAGCTAGGCCAAATATCCAATGCCTTGGCCAAAAGAGAGGAGGGCAGGTTGCCAAGCCAGCCAGTGGCCAACTCTAAGGGCCAATATTTGATTGGAGAAGGTTCCTCAAGTTTTGAGGAAGCTAATGTCATCACAACCCTAAGGTTTGGCAGGCAGGTGGACAACCAGGTTGGAAAGGAACAAGGGGAGGTCATTTCCAAAGAATTTTTGAATGAATGTGAAAAAGAATATGTTAGAGCACAGAGCTAAGAGTTGCCTGCTACCTTGCAACTAGAGAAAAATAATGAGGCTGTAGTTGAGCCTCAGCAGGAAATAAAAGATAAAAAAATAAAAAAATAAAAGTTTAGTCATAGGCTTGCAGCTAAGGAACCAGTAGTACCTCAGTTGCCATTTCCTCAAGCTTTGAGTAGCCCTGCCCCTTTTAATAAGGGGAATGCATAGATGGAGGAAATGATGGAGACCTTTAAGCAGGTAAAAATCAATTTTCCCCTGCTTGATGCAATTAGACAGGTCCCAGCCTATGCCAAATTTCTAAAAGACCTTTGTACCCAGAAAAGAAAAGCTAGAGGCCATTTGTCCAGAAAGGTATTTGCAACTGATACAGTTAATTCTGTATTAAACATAACAATACCAGAGAAGTTGCAAGACCTAGGGATACCCACTATTCCCTGCATAATTGGAGACCACTCAATTGGAAGGGCCCTTCTAGACCTTGGAGCCAGTGTAAACCTGCTGCCATACAGTGGGTATCAGCAGCTAGGTTTGGGGAGCTAAAACCCACCCCCATTGTGCTGTTAATGGCTGATAGGTCTAAAAGGAGACCTATGGGAATGGTTGAGGATGTCTTAATAGGGGTGGACAAGTTCTTTTACCCTGCAGACTTCCTGGTTTTGGACATGGGCTGCAACAAGAGTACAACCCCTATATCTGTTATTTTGGGCAGGCCATTCTTGGCTATTGCCAATGCCTGCATTCAATGTAGGTCAGGGATTATGGAGGTAACTTTCGAATACATAAAGGTTGAACTGAATGTGTACAACAGTGCAAAGTACCCTCAGCTATACAATAAGGAAAGCTTTGCAGTGGATGTACTAGAGGAAGTTGTTGAAGAAGAATTGCCCACTCTGCTGGATTGGGGCAACATTATCAAAAGTTTAGTTGAAGTTTGGGACATGGTAGAAGAAGAAAGCCCAGCTGTTATGACAGAAGACATGACCACATTGAAGTCTTCTGTGGGCTTAGTGCAGCATTCCATTTGGAAACCTACATTGCTGCCTCTTCCTCAAACCAACAAAGAACCAATCTTCCCATCCACCCAACAAGCCCCTGATCTGGATCTCAAGAAGCTTCCAGAAACATTGAAATATGCCTTCCTTGAGAAAGGTGAAAAACTTCCTGTAATTATCTCCTCCTCTCTTACCAATGAGCAGGAGGAAGAATTACTAACAGTCTTGAGGAAGCATAAAAAGGAAATTGGTTGGACCATTGCGGATCTCGGAGGGATAGATTCATCAATATGTACGCACAGGATCCATTTAGAGGAGGGCTCAGTACCCTCCAGGGAAAGGCAGAGGAAATTGAATCCTCATATGTAGGAAGTGGTCCTCAAAGAGATTATTAAATTACTAGATGCTGGGATAATTTACCCCATTTCTGATTCTAAATGGGTGGCACTTATCCAAGTGGTGTCCAAGAAATCTGGCATAACAATCATTACAACTGAGTCTGGAGAGCTGAGACCAGCCAAGGAGACCACTGGCTGGAGGGTTTGCATAGATTATCAGAAGCTCAACTCTAAAACCAGAAAAGACCACTTCCCTCTCCCCTTCATAGATCAAATTCTGGATAAATTGGCTGGAAAAGCTTTTTATTACTTTCTTGATGGGTACTCAGGGTACAATCAGATCCCTGTGCACCCTCACGACCATGAGAAAACTACATTTACTTGCCCTTTTAGCACCTTTGCTTACCGAAGGATGCCTTTTGGGCTGTGTAATGCACCAGCCACCTTTCAGAGGTGTATGCATGCCATATTCTCTGATATGATTGACAAGTTCTTGGAAATCTTTATGGATAACTTCTCTGTATATGGGGATAGTTTTGGCCAATGTCTGCAACACCTTCACCTGGTCTTGCAAAGATGTGAGGAGACCAATCTGGTCTTAAGTTGAGAAAAGAGTCACTTCATGGTAACACAAGGTATATTGTTGGGCCATGTAGTCTCTAGAGAAGGGATTGAGGTAGATAAGGCCAAAGTTGACCTCATTACAAATTTTCCCCCTCCAAGAACAGCCAAACAAATCAGAACTTTCCTTGGACATGCAGGATTCTACAGGAGGTTCATTAAAGACTTTAGCAAAATTGCTAAATGATTGTGCCACCTGCTTTCCCAGGATGTGCCCTTTGATTTTTCTGCTGAATGTCTTGAGGCTTTTGAAACTTTGAAGATATGCCTCACCTTTGCCCCTGTACTCCAAACACCTGACTATGCACTACCCTTTGACTTGATGTGTGATGCATCCGACTTGGCAATAGGTGTTGTTTTGGGCCAAAGGAAAGATAAGATGCCAGTGGTCATTGCCTATGCCAACAAATCACTTGCTGAAGCTCAGCTGAATTACACCATAATTGAGAAAGAGCTTCTGGCAGTGGTTTTTACTGTTGACAAATTTAGACCTTACCTACTTGGGTATAAAATTGTAATCTTTACAGACCACTCAGCATTGAAATACCTATTATCCAAGAAAGATGCTAAGCCCAAGCTAATTAGATGGTACTCCTGTTGCAGGAGTTTGACATTAAAATCAAGGACAAAAAGGGTGTGGAAAATGTGGTGGCTGACCACTTGTCTAGAATTGTGTTGGAAAAATGTGTTGATGACCCTGCAAATGATGTTTTCCCGGATGAGCAATTATTTGCCATCCAATCCTTAGTTCCTTGGTATGCACACATTGTAAATTATTTAGTTATAGGCAAGATTCCTGCCCATTGGACCAAAATGGACAAAGACCTGTTCTTCTCACAGGTCAAATTCTTTTTTTAGGAGGAAACTTGCTTATACAAATACTGTGCAGACCAAATCATCTGAAAATGTGTTCCAGAAAGTGTTGTCCCTAGTATTCTGGCCATGTGCCATGAAAATTTATGTGGGGGCCACTTTAGTGGATGAAAAACAACTGACAACATCTTGCGGTGTGGATTCTATTGGTCTTCTCTATTCAGAGATGCCAATACACACTGCAGGACATGTGAGAGATGTCAGAAATTAGGATGGCCGTCCAAATGAAACTCAAAGCCTTTGCAGCCCATCCTTATTGTGGAACTGTTTGATGTCTGGGGTATTGACTTTATGGGCCCCTTTCCTCCTTCAAATGGTTATCATTTAATCTTAGTGGCAGTGGATTATGTTCCAAAATGGGTAGAAGCTATTGCCACAAGAACCAATGATCATCAAGTAGTCCAAAAATTTGTAAAGCAGAATATCTTCTCAAGATTTGGCACCCCTAGAGCCATTATCAGTGATGGGGGTAGCCATTTCTGTAATAGAAATTTTGAGAACTTGCTTAAGAAATATTCTGTCACCCATAGGATTGCTACTCCCTACCACTCGCAAACCAGTGGACAAGTTGAAATTTCTAATAGGGAGATCAAGCACGTCCTTGAGAAAACAGTGAGGACTGACAGAAAGGACTGGGCTGATAAGCTAAATGATGCATTATGGGCTTATAGGACTGCTTATAAGACTCCCATTGGGATGTCCCCATTTAGACTGGTTTATGGCAAGGCTTGCCATCTCCCAGTAGAGTTAGAACACAGGGCCTATTGGGCCATAAAAAAATTAAATCTAAACCTAACTTGGTCATCACGGTCATCACAGTCGCCGCGGATGGATGCATATGCCAATGCCCGGATATACAAGGAAAGGTCCAAGGCTTTCTTTGACAAGGGTTTGTTGAGAAAGAGCTTCATGGCTGGTGGTAAGGTTTGGTTGTTCAACTCTAAACTTAAATTTTTTCTTGGCAAACTAAAATCCAGATGGGAAGGCCCCTATATTGTCATGAATGTTTCCCCATCTGGTACTGTAGAAATCAAGGATCCCAAGTCTGGGAAAACCTTGAAGGTGAATGGTCAGAGGCTTAAGCCTTGTTTAGAAAAACCTGCTGAACCTATGGACACCATTCACTCTCAAGGGGACCCTTCATTAAACTGATCCACGGATGTGTCAATGTTGTATTATATGTACTTTAGTTTTGTTAGGTTTGTACTGCCTTCTTTTGTTCAAATTTTATAGGAAATTTTAGTGGCCTCACTTGAGTCTGAATCTGTCTGGTCTGATTTTTTTTATGCTTGGTTTGATAATTACTCCTCTTGATTTGGTACTTTTTGATTGAATGCATGCTGTTTGAATAATGATTTTTGATGACTATGCTTGAATGTTTGATGCTATAAGTGGGAGGCCATTTTAAAGTGTCTGGGGGTGCCCCCGGTGGTGAGTGATACCTAGGATCCAGTCACAGCACAAATGAAAATGGCAGAACGAAGAGCGCATGCTCTTTGTTTAATGCTTTGCCATCGCGAGGTCCAAAATGAGGCTTGGGAGGCTCTCCCGCAATCCAAATGGAATACTTCACTAGCTATCGCGAGCTCCAAGGTAAACCCTGAGAGCCTCTCGCGCAATCCAAGTTGCAATTTACACCGTCGCTAGATTCCATTTCCCATCCCGCGACCATATATCTCCAAAGCGCGCCAAGCCCAGAGCTAAGCATTCCAAACCCGCGATTGTCTCCTTTTTCAGTACTCTCTCTTCTCTAGCCAGCAAAACCCTAGCTTCCGGCTCTCTTCTCCCTCTCCCCTCCAGCGTCCATTCTACAACCCATTATTCACACAAGGATCTTAGGGATTTGTTCCTAACGTCATCCCCATCAGTTGCCCTCGGCTTGGAGATCTCGTGGTTCACTTTGCGTCAGATTGAACAGAACCCTACGATTTTAGGGTAAGCAATCAGATCTCAGTCTCCGTTTTTCATCTTCAAAAGTACTATCTTAGAAAGGAGACTTTATAATGGCCCCTAAGAGTGCCCCAAAGAAAAGGGCCAGGGATAAGGCCCCTGTTGAGCCCACTCCTAAGAAGGTCAAGGCTTCTAAGGCACCGAAGGAGGGGAAGGAAGTGGTTGAGGAGGTGGAGGAGCCAACCCCTGCTTTTTCTACACCCTCTGAGCTCATGGCTTCAATCCCCTTGGAGCCTGAAACAGCTTTCGACATGCCCTTCTTCGAGATGGAGCCTCTCTCTGCCTCTGCCATTGAATTTATGAGCAAGGCTGGTCTGACACCCTTGATGAAAGGAATTCCAGCACTAGCCTATCCTAAGCTAGTGCAACTCTTTTATCAACACATCTGGGTCACCAAGGACCAAGATGGACAACCAGGTTTCCTTGTGCTGATTGATGATTTCGATATGTTAATTAACCCCAAGCTGATTGCGAAAGTATTGGGCATCCCAGCTGCATTTGACACTAGCTGTGGATATGGCCCTCCCCTGAGTGCCTCAATTGATACCATTGCGAGGGCTCTTACTAGATGATTAAAGGCCTCAGGGGATTCCATAAGAAGAAGAGAGTTGGAGCCTAGACTCCTTTTCATTGACCAGGTCTTGAGAAAGAACATCTACTGCTCAGGCCATCAGCAAGAGAGGAGGACTCCTATTGCTGATGTTGTTTACTCTTTTTCTCTGGGTCATGGCTTCCATGCAGCCTGGTTGATTTTTAAAGCAATGAAGGACTTAGTGGAGAAACTAGGGTAGAAAAAGAAGCCACACACACTCCCCTATGCCAGAGTCATCACAAAATTGCTTTTGAGGGGGGGGCACAAGATACCAATAGAAGAGGAGACTACCACCCTCACCCCTACAACTTTTGCCAAGAGGCAATGGGGAATCAGCAGGAGCTTGATGGAAACCCAGAAGAAGAAGAAGGTTGCGGCTCAGGCTGCACCCAAGCAATCAGACAAGGCAGCTGTTACAAAGCCCACCCCTACTACTAAAGAGGTGGTTCAAGATCCTGTTACTACCACTACTACAGCAGCCCCCACATCCACCCCACCTTTTACTACAGGATCCCCTATCCTGACAACATCCCATCCCATTACACCATCAACATATCTCCCTTCCTCCACTACATCCCATTTCCCTTCCCCTACTCCATCTCACTCTCCTCTGTCTTCATTGTCCATGCCCACACTCCCTTTTCCTGTGATTGGTACCTGGGAGGACATCACCTCCCATGTCAGCCCCACACCTTCCCCTACCCTACCACAATACACAGCCCCAATACCCCCATCATCTTCACAAAACCCTGACAGCCCTCCACTGATCTCATACAATAAAAAGAAAACCACTGACACAACCTCCACCATGTCCCTACCCCCACACATAATCCCTTTTATCCCCACTGACACACCTCACATTGACCAAGACACCACTCAAGCCATTCCTACTACATCCCCACTCACAGACATAGACCTCCATCGTAACACAACCACCGGATTTCAAGCCTTTATGGCTACTTTCCTTGATACCATGCCCACCCACTTCACCCCCCTCCCAGATTCTCCAAATATGTCACTGCATCACTCACTAGAACCCCAATCTCCTCCTCCTTCCACTTTCCATCATGCCCCTTCCTCCCCTTTTCAACTTGTTCCATCTTCTACACAATCTCCACCACCCAACCCTGACACACTAACACATATCCTCTCCCTCATCCAAGACATTCAATCGCAACTGTCCACAACAACACAAACACAGGATCAGATGCAAACAGAAATCACAACCATCAAATCCACACTTCAGACATTAACAAACCAACCCATCCCTCAACAATCCCATCAAACCCCACTGATCATTTCCCCTTCCAGCCCTGACTCCACATCCCAACCATTCCCTTTCATACCTTTCACCATTCCCTTTTTCGCTTCCCCAGCACCACCTACTCCTAGTGAGCCTACCTCATTTTCTTTCCCCCCCTTGCCTTCAATCCCACCTCTTATACTACCTCCTCCAACATTCACTGACAAATCCACCCAAACAGACCCAGAACTTTTTGCCCTCCCCCAACAACTAGACTTAACCAATGATAACACCACTTCACCCCCCAGGACCAATCACATTTTGCTCCTTCAGCTTCTTCTTTTCCTATAGCACCCACCCACTCCTATTACATCCCGCCCTACCTCACCCTCCTCCATGTAATGAGAGACAATCCCTACCTTAGGAGGGATGTCCTGAGAGGCATGGCCCAACTTAGGCACTCCATAGAGACCCCTCTGTTGCAGCAGATTAGTGACTTAGATATTGCCCATAGAGCTAAATTACTGGGTATTTCACTTGGGTGGGCAAACATTTTGGATGCCTTTGAGAAGGAGAAAAAGAAGGCAACTTATCAACAAATGAATGTGGAGCTGGAAAAAGGCAAATACAAATGTGGAGAGGATGAAAGCCAGAATGTTCGAAAAAAGACTCCACAATGCCCAGGAAATCCTCCAAGTCCACAAGGAAATCCACCAAAATGACCTCCAGCAAGCCCAAATCAAGATAGCCTCTTTAGAAGCTAAATTGGCTGCTGCCATAAGTGCAGCTCAGCCTCCCGCCCCACTCTCTCCCCTCATTCCCAAACCTGAGCCTGAACTTACCCATACCCCTGCTGCCCCTCCTTCACCTCCTACTGAACAAACTTATCCTAAATAGACGAAAGTCACTGCTAAGAGGACTGCTTCCACAACATCCTCTATCAAAATTAGCAAAGCGCCAGCTGCCCATTCTGAGGAGGCACAACCACATGGCTCTCCAGAAAAAGGGAAGTGCCCTATAGTCCCCCTTGAGTAAGAAAAAGGAAAATCCCCTATGATCCCTCCTGAACCCAAGACCAGAAAAATGAGGGTGAGGGCACCAAAAGCTCCAACCATGAAGCAACCACCAGCCCAACCAAAGAAACCAAGGCAGCCAAAGAAAAAGGGTCTATCTGGGAAGCAAACAAAGCAGAAAAAGAACAAAGCTCCCACAGACAGAATGAAGTCCAAGCTCAGTTCTGAGAACAAAGCTGAACTTAGGAAACATGCACAACAGATGGACTGGGACTGGTTCACAGATTCAGATTCTAACTCCTCCCCTTCTTAAACTAGATTGTAGTTAGACTTTTCTTTCCTTTACACTTCTTTTCTTGTACTTGTAATTCTAATTATATATTTCTTTCTAAGATAATAGAATAGATTTTTTTTTTATATTGCTTTGTATATATTGTCTGTATATGTTTCATCCTTTTTCATGACTATTACCTGCACTTTCTAACCTTTGAACCAGTGAGGACATTGCTCCTCATGGTTTGGGGGTGTGGCAGGGTAGGTCTGCCAATAGAATAGTTAACTTTAGTGCAGTAGTGGTGGTGTAATTTAGATGAATAAAGTTAATTTCCACCTAACTTGCTGCAATGAGAAAATTTGTGGAAAATTAAAAATTTGTGCAGACATTTCGAAAATGAAAATTTTAAAATCTTAGCACCACTATGAAGATAACATCAGAAATTTTAAATCAGTACCTACTAAACCTAAGAGGAGAGAAAAAGGTGAAAATACATTCCATGAGTTAAAAAGAGGACCATATCTAGTGAGATTTGGGCCCATCAATTTTTGTTGAAGAGTGTTTTTGGTATTTTTTCTGCTCTAAGGTTTGATTGACTCAACACTTTGTCACTAGAAGTTAGGCACCGCCAAATCAAAACTGATCGACAACACTCATGACACTAAGGAGATGATGTAAGGCCTTCATTTGGACAGTTTGAGCTTAAAATTTCCTACCCATTAAAACTGCCCTTTTGCTTACACTCTTTGAGCCTTGAAAATTCTATTTTTCTTCAACAAACATCAGAGTACTTACACCTTAACCTCATGACCTGATTCAACCTGACCCTCACTCTAAGAATTCAGAAGGTAAAGTAGATGCAGTTGAAGGTAGTGAGAGGGGTTTAACATTTGGTGGAAGGAGAGGAAGAACAAATTGTAAACAGTAGTGTAGCAGTGATATATATGTGGCAATTCATCATAAAAAAAATATATAATATAAAGAGAAAAAGAAAGAGAAGTCACAAGAAGTCCTTCATATGAAAAATTGAAAAGAAGAGAAGAAGTTGGCCACTTTGAATCTGAAAAATATCAAGGAAGATGAAGTTGTGTTGAATTAAAGGATGTGAAGTCATGAATCACCTCCTTACCTTGCTGATTTCTCAAAATTTTTAATCCATTTCTACCCCCTTCATTCTTTATAAACCTCACCCATAAGCCTCATTACAACCCCTTGTAAAGACCTTGTTGATCCTAAGTGAAATGAATTGTCAGGTGGAGATGAGGGAGTGCCTAATCTATGGTGAAAAGTCATGAGGATGTCAGAAATTAGAAGCTTTACCTATGCTCTACTTGCAGGCCCATTTGGGGTCTGTAACTGCTCTTGAGCTGCATTAAATGTGAACACCCCTAGATATTCATTGTTGAGAGATAGCCCTGGTGAGAATTGGGTTTGACTTGTAACTTAATTGGAGTTGTATCCAACCTGATTTTCAAATTTAAGGCAAGCTTGGTATTGATATGTGCACATTGAATTTCTAATATAAAATGATTACTGGAAATGCAAACACATGCTAAAAATTTTTGAGTTTTAAATGGCCTGCATTACTGCTGCAATTTCCTCTGAATTCTAAAGAGATGTGCATTGATGTTTTATTCATTGAAATTTGTTTTGTCATTGACTGCACCACTTGTAACTATTTTAATAGTGAAGTTTGTGGGTATCTTCACTGAAAACCCTAAGGAGACTTCACTCCTCCACTAGAGATCACCTAGGGGTTTAAAAGGCTTGGTACATATGCTAAATGTACCCGTGATCCCTACGAAAGTGGCATTTAATTAAGGTGTAGATGTTTAGTTAAAGCTTTGCTAAGGGACTAGCAAAGATTAGGTTTGGGGGTATGTTAAGACCTGAAAAGTACCACTTTTCACCCCTTAACTTAACCTCCGTTAGACCCTTAGTCATTTAATAAATGTGTGTTAAGACCATTTTGTAGGTAAGGCCTACTTTTGCAGCAGCTGCAGATAAGGCCCTAACCCTGCTAAGAAGTCTACTTTTGCACCAGAACTCCAAGCAACTGGCAACCCATTCACAGAGGAAAGAAACACCAAGATAGAACACACCTGGATGTACACATTGAATGCCCAAGTGAGCCCCAGAAGTTCCTCAGAAGAAAGGAAGTTGGACCCAGATAGAGAAATTCACTGCAGCATAGGCAAAGCACAGCAGTAACAAGTCAAGAATGAGCCTCGCACAGATGTCGCAAGGTTCAAGTGATTCAGAGAAAAATGCTTCGCGCAGTTGTCGCGAGTTTCTCAAGGCAGCACACCAATTGCTCATGCTGTTCTCACGTAGATTAATGACAGAAGGGCTCGGTAGCGCAGTACTTCAGTGCGCTTCACAAGGCTCATCAGCAAAGCGCCAGTTGTCGCGCGGCTCAAGAGAGGAGCATTTAACCCTCGCGGGATTAGATCAGACAAGCTGAGGAGAGAGAGCAGCCGGCAAGAGCCTCGTGGATGCATCTTCAGGGACCGCCGACAATCCGTAGGTCGATGCAATTGTTTTCACGGGATCCCGTGAGATTCACCGAGAACGACCAGCGCGCGATTCTCGCGCCAGTCAAATGGAAAGCGTAAATCCCACAACGACCAGAGCATTCTCGCAATGACCAAACTATCTATCCCGCGATCGCAGGAGCTTCAAGTCAATTTAATCCCGTGACAACCACTCTATCACGCAACAAGACCTGGAAACCGTTGCTACCTAGCGAGGCTTGGGATCTTAACTTTCCCCCACTTCTGTAGGGGCAGTCTAGGAACTTCCAGTAATTAAGGCACGCACTCCAATGCTCCAATCTTCGTGCACATGCCCCGAGGCATCCAACAAATAGAAATGGGCCACATTTACATCGTTAAACTTAGGGTTTTCCTAACCCTAATGCTCCCACAGCCGACTGCTATATAAGCCTAAGCCTAGTTTAGGTTTAAATGGGGGAGGAGGTGAGGGCTGAATTCGTCAGATCTTCTTGAATCGGCTGTAGAGTTCCAGTAGGCTAAGGTTAGGGTTTAGGCAGCATCTTTTTCCTTTTTCTTCTCTCTATAGCCCAGCACTTGCTGGCTATGCCTTTGTATGTCTATTTGGAACAATTTTAATGAAGTTTTATTATAGGATGTTACAATTCATGTTTAGCTCTTTGAACACTGTATTAGATTGAATGTTTGAAATAATAAATTAATCTGAACTGCAATATTTAGACTATAATTTCAAAATTATATAAACCAGTGAGCATTAGAGACTAATTTTTCCTTTCTTTGAGAGAGAGGATGCTTCTATTCAAGTCAAATTTTTTTTGAACTTCTTTATTGCTTTTATGAAAAAAAAAATCTCATATTGTTGAACTTAGAATTAAAATATTCTATGACTATGATAATTTTTTTTTTTTCTAGAACTATCGATTAATTGTATCAAAATAATAAGGTATCTATGCTAGTAAATCATAAAGATGATTAATGGCCATCTTTTATTTAAGTCAGAGTGGAAAAGCCAAAATCGCAAAAAATAATTTTTCCTTTGAACCCATATTAGAAGTCTAAACTAAATTTCTTTGTACCAAAAACCTGGTAAACCCTTAACCATATGTACTACCCAAAACATTCAACCTTTAATCCTTATATTTTTTGAGAACTTAGAATGAAAAAGAAGGGAAGAAGAGGGAGTGAAAGGAGTAAAAGTTAACAGATAAGGGATATGCTAAAAAAAAAGGGTACAACTGAAAAAAAAAAAACAAAAAAAAGAAGAATATGAGAAAGAGTCAGAAATCGTAACACATGATTTTATACAAAGAAGCAATTAAAAGGATAAAAGGAAAAAAAAATCGTGAAACACAATTTTCCAAGTCTGAGAAAAGAAATGAGATTTTATAAACGTAAGAATTAGTAAATGGGAAGAAGCATCCAAATTCTTGGATACTTATGGAAATAAAGAAAGAAAAAGAAGAGAAAGGAGAAGGAAGAACTAAATTTAAAAAAAAACTTTAAATCCTATCTACCTTTCTTTGACACCTTCTGAAATCCAAAGCCCCATTACAAGCTGAAGGAAAGACCTTTTTTATTTACGACTTACAAAGCATAAGCCTAATAGAGATATGAATAATAGATACTATAGATTATGCAGGGAATCATATGAATAGAATAGATTATCTTTTGCATGAGATTAAATTTTTTGCAATTATCCTTTGAATGAATTCTTCTGAAAATATATTATACTGTAAGAACCCAGAATTTCGATATCTTTTTTAGAGTATGCACATAGTGATAGTTTTTGAATGAAAATAATTTCTAAAATTGTAGTTTAGAAAAATCTATGAAGAATAAACTGTTCATTGATGCATGCAGTCCCTACTTACTATGAATTGAAATTGTTGGAGTTCTAATCAAAGATAACTGCTATGATGGAAAGTAAGGATAAGAGATTAGTAATTTTAGAAAATCATAACAACCATATGATGATTAACTTAGTTATTAGTTTAGATTTTTAACCTTTTGTTTTTATAAATTTTTTAAAATATTTGAAAAATCTAAAAATATTTGAAATTCGTAGGTAACTTCACTGAAAACCTTCAGGAGACTACAACTCCTCCACTAGGGATCACCTAGGGGTTTAAAGGCTAGTGCTCCCTAAAAAAGTGGTATTTTATTCTTAGTATAGGATGTTTTATATTTCCTTGTTTGCTAGGGACTAGCAAAGCATAAGTTTGGGGGTGTGGTGAGCTTTTGATTTTCGGAGCGTATATGCCTAAGAGTGCGTGTGCGCATTCTATGTTGCAGGTACTTTTCGATATGAGTGCTTAAGTCTGTGGCTCACCCCTCTAGTGGCTGCAATTAGGCATATATTTTTTTTAGTCATGCCTGGGCAATTACGCGCAGCTCATAGGGCGCACTTAATTCAATTGCGCGCCTGATCGAATGCGCATGAGTGAAGAGTCCGGGGGGGCACAGTCACATAATATATCATTTTATCACCCTTAACTTAGTGTTGCTAGACCTTAGTTTACTATTAACTAGTTAATGATGTACAGATATTAAGAAAAAATGGTAAAAGAGAGCCAAAGTGTTAATATTCGTCAAAATGAACTCATAAAGCAATAAGAAAGACGAATGAATGAAAAAGATGAATCATCGCCTACTGAAAGGCGGAAAATCATACTTTACGATTGAGCGGAATGATACAAAGGAAGAAAAGTAAGAAATCGTAATTTATGATTCTTCAGAAAGGACGTTCAAAGTGATCAATCATAAATAAGGAATCGTCCAAAGAGTGAAAGCTATAATATCATGATTTACGATTTTACAAAAGGAAACTTTATGAAGCTGCTGGTCACATGAGGATTTACACCGCCATGCATATAATTAGAAGAATTCTTGGATTAGAAGTCTGGCCACTCACAGATCTGAGAACATTGACGAAGGGAGACTCCTAAAGGACTCAGTTGCTGAAATAAAGGAGAAAATTCATAAGCGCATCGACTATTGAAAACAAGGAAAGATAGGATTAGAAGTAGAATTATAACAGGAATCTTTTATTTTAGTAGTTTCTTTTATTAGAATTAGATCAATGTAAATCGACTCCTTATGAACTATAAATAAAAGAGCCCGGTATAGGAATTAATCATCGAAGAAATTCTCAGCATCAATTGACGACTGAGGTTAGGTTTTCTTTTGATAAAAAATTTTAGAGTAGTTTAGTTTAGATATCCAAGGTTTCTCGATCACAATTGACGACTGCAATTAAGAGCTGGAAGATTAGAGTAGATATCTGTAGTTTCTCAGAAGAAATTGGCACTTGCGGCTGAGGGGTGAAAGATATAATTTTTATTGCTTTCTAGTTTAGATTTATTTTTATTGCAATTTACTGCTTTGTAAACATCTCCAAGTTTTGATTTGAATTGACGATTCAGGTTGAGATTTGCAGATTAGTGTAACGGTTTTTACTTTTCCATCTTTGATTTTCTGGAGTTTGATTGATGCCTAAACTTCTGGTAGATTAAAGATTAGTATAGAACTATATTGAAGGATGCTAGTTTTTTATTGACGCCCAAGTTCTAGAGAATTGAGATATAGTGTAACGGTATTTTAAATTTATAAATATTTGATAACTGAAGATTGTGATTGACGACCACAATCTGAAGGAGGATTTAGGATTACAATTTTCATTAAGAAGCCATTCTTTCATTCATATTTCTCAAGTAGTTTATGATCTTAAAAGATAAATATAAGTTTTCAGAAAATTAATAAATAGATTAAACACTTCCTCATGAGAACGATCCTATGCTAGTATTACAATTTTCATTGTGTACTTGCAATAGGTAAAGACTTAATTAGAACAACATAAATAGCACAAACACTATCAGACCGAGATTCTCACTTTACCTCAAAATTTTGGCGATCATTTCAGAATGCCCTAGGAACCAAGATTACGATGAGTACAGTTTACCATCTACAAATTGATGGATAGTCCGAATGGATGATCTAGATACTAGAAGACATGTTCAGAGCTGTGTTCTCGACTTTTAAAGAAGTTAGGGCTAATACTCGCCTTTGTGAGAGTTTGCCTATAACAACAGCTATTAGAGCAACATTGGCATCATATGTAGCCTTATATGGGAGACCTTGTCAATCACCACTTTGTTGGAGTGAAGTCAGCGAAAGACAGATACTTGGCTCTAAGTTAGTCCAGGTTACAGTCGAGAAGATTAAGGTGATTCGATCCCAGTTGATAGCCGCACAGGTTCGACAGAAGATTTTTGTCGATAAGAAGAGGTGAATCCTAGAATTTGAAGTTGGAGAGAATGCTTTTATTAAAGTGTCCCTGAGTAAAGGTGTAATTTGGTTTGCTAAGTGAGGCAAGCTGAAGCCCCATTATATTGGACCCTATCCAATAATCGAAAAGATTGGAACTGTGGCATACCGGCCGTAACTCCCTAAAGAGATGGCACGTGTATATAATGGTTTCCATATCTCTATAATGGAAAGATATATTCCGAATCCGAGTCACTTATTTTCGGAAGAAGTCGTCAAACTAAGAGAAGACTTGACCTACGCGGCGAGACTCGTGTAGATCATAGATCAGAAGAAGCAACAGTTGCATTCCAAAATGATTCCCTTGGTGAAAGTACTTTCAAGAAACCAAGATGTCGAAAGCGCTACCTAGGAGTTAGAATCTAAAATGTGAACAAACTATCCCCATTTATTTGAAGGTACCAACATTACTCTAGAATTTTAACCATAAATTATGACTGCTTGAATGCGACCTTGATTGCTTGAAAATGAATATGATTGCATAAATATGATCCTACCTCTCTCTAACCATTGCCAGGGAGGGTTTAAACAAGTCCGGGGAGGGGTTCTATAGGTTAGGGTTGATTCCTAAGGGTTGGGGTCAATTTCTATGGGTTTGGGTTGAGTTCTAAAGGTTCGAAAAGTGCTATCAGAAGCTCGGGGGTGAGCCTTTCTGGAAGTATGTTTCGATCGGGCCTTGGGCTGAATTTGGGTGTCTACAGATGCCCCTCTTTGGTATCTGATCACTAATGATCGAATGCCAAAGAAAAAGACATCCGAAGAGGCCCAAGGCACGCTAACGGGTCCGCCGTATTCAAAGCGAACCTAAAACATCAAGATGGTAACATGGTGAGTAAACAGAAGCCCTGTATGTTGGGAAAAACATCCGTTCTTCAAGGCTATCGATCCCCAAGCGCTAAGCGACATTACTGGGTATGACCGAGATGGTGGGAGTTGCGAAAGCCCAATATGCTGGGAAAACGTCCACTCCTCAATATGATTTGATGAGGTGTGATGTCTGAGTTCCATTTTGAATAAAATAACCCCGCGAGCGGGAGGGTGATCGACCCATACCTTAAAAATGGTGCAATACAAAAACGCGAAGATCCAGACTTTGTGTCCAATCGCATTAGGCATTGATTGCCCCATTTGATTGGTCACGGGTGCCCCTACTCAAGGTAGGGTTCGAGATCTTTGAGTGAACTCATTGATCCCGACGATAATTTAGCACAACTACCCGAACGAAGCGAATTTATGTCGCAACGCTTTTTGGGACTGTGTGCCCCTCTTTTAAAATGTCATATACATATATATTGTATATGCTTTTATTTGTGTTTTTTTTTTCTTTTTTTTTATTATATTTGTTTGGGATTTTGAGCATACTCATTGTCCCCAAACATTTTATTTTAGCATAATCCCCAAGCGGATCAAATGGAAGTCAATGTGCTTCTTGGGACGTGTGCCCCTGTCTCTCTTTTTCTATATTTTTAGGGTTGTACATATGTATGCACCTAAAAGGGACATACACATGTGTAAAAAGGGGGGATTTTAAACCTAGTGTGTATATTATACACGCTAGGCCAAATCTGGCGGATTTATGCCTAGCATGTATGTAAAGACCCAAAAATTCAATTTCCAAACCATCCGAATAGGAATGTGTGCTCGACCGGCCACACAGTTCAAGAAAATTAATTTGACTTGATAAATGAAAGGAGAATTAAAACTAAAGATGAAATGACTGTTAGATGAGAGAATGTACACTAACATGTGGTATATAGGTGTAACACCCAAACTTAGATTTTCAGTATAAAAGCAAGGCTTGGATAAGAAATTTTGTTTCCCTGCCTTGTTGTTGAGATTTTTCATGAGAGAGTAACCTTGTGAAAGGAGAAGAGAGGAAGAGAACTCTGTATGTGGAATCAATCGTGAGAAGATAGACTCGCGAAACGCTTCAGGTGTGCAAAGGAAGGACGAAGAATTTAAAAGATTTGGACCATTGAAGTGTAAAGATCTGGTTTTGAGGTAAGAATTTATGGTTTAAATCATGTGTGTTTATGGTGGGTGATTGAGTAATAAATGCCCTCAAAGATTAGAAATGAATGGGTGTGTGTGTGGTTTAGATTGGGTAATAAGTGCCCTAGAAAGTCATAATAGATGTGATGGGTATTGAGAGAAACAAAACCCAAGAAGAAAAGCTCGAGGGGTTGAGAATCTGTCAAAACCGATCGATCGAAATGAGAATCGATCGATCGATTTTGACAGGAAATAGTTATAAAAAACAGAACAGAGATGTGTGTTTTCTGAAGGAGAATCCGATCGATCGAATGAAAATTCAATAGATCGAATTGTGCCTCGAGAGGATCTGAGCCCAGGTTGACAAGTTCTCGAGGGGATTATGTGTAATCTTGATAGGTTGTTTTGTGGCATTCGACAGGAGGGTCGACATGTTCACCTAGGAACTTGACAGGTTGCTTGGGGGCTCGACAGGTTGAAATTGTGTAGTGAGATTGGTTTCTGAGTAAACCGATCGATCGATTTGTGAAGCCGATTGATCTGTTTAGGAATTGATCGATCGAGTGTGAAATAGGTTATACAAACAGAGATTTGTATATTTGTGAAGGAAACCGACCGATCGGAATGTATGTTGATCGATTGAGTGTGAAATAGGTTATACAAATAGGGATTTGTATATTTGTGAAGGAAACCGACCGATCGAAATGTATTTTGATCGATCGAGTGTGAAATAGGTTATACAAATAGGGATTTGTATATTTGTGAAGGAAATCGACCAATCAAAATGTATTTTGATCGATCAATTTTTGCAACCGATCGATCGATTTGAGGATTTGATCGATCGATTTTGCTAGATTCTGGCATTTGTCAGTTTTGAGAAAGAGGACTTTTGAGACCTCTTTTGCTACCTCGTTTGCTTCACTATATCTGATGTGTAAGACATAAGTTGATGTGTTTTTGGTTCAAACAGTGAGCGTGTTATGATCAGCATATGAAGTATGATATGATCTGTATGTGTGCATGGGAAAATCATGATACCTTGTCATTTCAAATTACATAAGCTTTGTACATGGATTCAAGTGTGATAAATGTGTGTGTGTGAGCGTGAACTTCAACTCGATCTGTAAGTGTGTGCATGACACATGTGTGTGTGCATTTCAATTCTTCAATCCTAAACCTAGCTATAAATTACCACAATACACAGTGATAAACTATAAGTAATTTTTGCACGTTGATTTAAGGTTTGAATATGAATACCCAACCGATGCAGCGGGATATCCGCAACCGCTACGGCGGGATATCCGTACAACTTTGTGTGACTTGTGGACCGCGGACGATCAATGTGAGCTCAAGTGATCCTGTTAACATAGCTCAGGGACTTAGCATTGTGAATTGTTCAATGAACGACGATGGTAGGTATTCCATCGGTATAATATTGCAGCTCTCGATGCTATATATGCTTGAGAGAGGAATTAAGTTATCAATTTAAGTTTTCATTGTGAGATGCGAAAAACTTTGGAAACCATGTGATATTTTAGAATTTGCATGTGATTTGTTTCTCTTTGATTTAAATGCCTTCCAAATGTACTCTTCAATTACCTCATAACTGTCATGAGAAATATATGTGATGTGATAAAAATGCATGCTATGGGTATTTTCTCTATTGAGCTTGGATGAAGCTCACCCTTCGACTATACGTCTCAGGCACAGGTGAAGATACTGGCACGGAAGATATTGAGTTGGAGGACTCCGAGTACATTCTGGGGGAGGAGTCAGAGCCTCTGTTTGAGGAGTTTTTTCGCCAGTGAGAGTGATTAGTGTGAGATTTTTTGTAGATATGGCTTGGTACGTCTGACCATTTTATTTGTATAAATTCAGATACTTGTAATTATTTCAACTATTATTTTGTGAACCATGTTTCGGTGATGGATGGCAATCACCTGTGGTTCTTTTTGGTTCTTTTGTTCATTCGTACTCGCATAAAATTAGAACCGTTATTTTGAGCGTACCTTGATATTAGAACTAGATATTCTCTTGCTTATATGAGGGCTCTATCTGTATAGTTAGAGTTTTGCTTTATTTTTCGCTTTGTGTGTGGATGTGCCAAGTGTTCCGTTCGATATATTCGAGGATCGGCCTTAAGGGTAACCTGACGGTGCGGGTTTCAAGGTCTGGGAATCTGGGCTGTCAAAGCTGGTATCAAAGCTAAGCATTAGAAATTTTTGATTTTTCTCAACACGTAACACACGTTTGAGATATGGTGTCAGAGTATGGGGACCGAATGCTAATGAATCTTTGGTAGGTAGAATTTGCGAAGTGGAGATGAGTTTATCCCTGCTTCAAATAGAGTCCCAATCGGTGATAGAGTGATTCTGGAGACAAGTGCACCAGAGTGGGAGAATCAAGAAAGAAATCAAGAAAGGGAACAGGATTGAGAAGAAATACAAAGGATGGCTCAAGCCATGGAGGCTGTGGCAAATGGCATGGCGCAGCAGACTGCGTTGTTGGCATTGACCAATGCCAATAACCATCAGTAACAACTTTCGACACCACCTCCTGTGCCACCTCAACCATCCGAATTTGTGGACTTTAGGAGATTAAAACCTCCTAGTTTTTATGGTCAAACGGATATGCTAGAGGCGGAAAAGTGGCTGAACTAAATAGAGAAACTACTATTGGGATTAACATGTACTGAGGAGGTAAAGGTGAGCTGGGCCTCATTCTAGTTAGAGGGAGACATCGATCCTTGGTGGAAGGTGGTGTTGATAAGGAGAGAACAAGAGAGGCCAGATGAGCCATAGACATGGAATGAATTTGTTGCATTATTTAATAAGGAGTATTTTTCGAGGCAGATTAGAGATCAAATGCCAGCAAGGTTTATGACCTTGGAACAAGGAGGAATGACCGTACGGGAGTATGGTACGGAGTTCGTTAGACTTTCAAGATTTGCTCTAGAATATGTGGACACGGAAAAGATGAAGGCCAACAAGTTTGAGTGTGGGTTAAGACCAAGCATCAAGGATAGAGTATCCATGTTTGAACTAGAAACTTATGGAGCTACTATCGGGAAGGCCATAGTAGCCGAGAGAGACATATCGAAAATGTATCAAAGACGAGATCAACAGAATAGAGGAAAAGCAGTGCAAGGAACATAAGGGAATTTTGAATCGGTGAATAAAAAGCTGAGGTTTACAGCACCACTCCCGAGACCACCTATCCAAGCAAATTATACGAGACCACCTATGCTTGCTCAGGGGAGATGTTTTCGTCAAGAGAGTCCTACTTCTACTACTGGGGTATCAGTTACCCAAGGGTTATCAAAGGTCACATCGTCCATTCCCACCGAGACTTGTGCCCTGTGTGGCAAGGCGCATAAGACGACTGAATGCCGAAGGGGTACGGGCGGATGTTTTAAGTGTGGAAAGATGGGCCACATGATCAAGGACTGCCCAATGTTAAGGAAGGAGAAGACGGTTATGACTGCTACACCATGGCCGATAAGGGCCATGAGGCCTATAGTTTAGGGTCGTGTGTATGCAGCCACTACTCAGGATGATCAACATACAAATGAAGTAATCCAAGGTATGACATTGGAAAATATTATCAATCTATTTATTAGATTTTAGATGAAGAAGGTGCTTGATACATGATAAGATGGTATAATGGTCAATTACTATTTTTTTCACTGCTAGTTAGAATTAATTGATGTATTACACACTTCTAAGGAGATTTTGCATATGACGCTTAGGTACCTTACAATTATACAAGGAGGGTGACGATTATTGTTATGATGCTCGAGTGTTGGTAGACCCAGGGTCTACTCACTCTTTTGTCACACCTCAATTCGCATGGAAAATGAAAGTCGTTCTCGAGTTGTTAGAATTCATATTGGCAGTGTCACTTTCGACGGGAAACTTCGTGAATAATGATACGATGTGTAGGTCGATAGTTGTTGCGGTCAGGGACTACACAATTTATGAGGCAGTAGTTGACTTGATTTTGTTTGATATGCAAGGATTCGATGTAATCCTTGGCATGGATTTGTTGTTCGCTTAAAATGTGATCGTTGATTACCGAAGAAAGATAGTTACGTTTCGACCTAAGGGAGATAGATCATATAGATTCTTTGGTATGCGATTGACTATCGTACCATTTACTTCCGCGATTTGAGCAAAACGTTTGATGAAGAGAGGATGCAATGCATATCTTGCTTTTCTTCAAGAGCAAAAAGAGGAGAAGCACGTCATAACTGACATTTGGGTAGTTCGTGAGTATGAAGATGTATTTCCAAAAGAATTACCAGAAATGCCACCAGATAGGGAAGTGGAGTTCGCAATTGACTTAGCACCAGGTACGAAGCCAGTTTCTAAAGTATCATATCGGATGGCTCCAGTTGAGATTAAAGGAACAATTACAAGAGCTCCTGGATAAAGGATTCATAAGACCTAGTGTGTCTCCATGGGGAGCACCGGTCCTATTTCTGAAGAAGGACATGTCGATGAGGTTGTGCATCAACTATCGTCAATTAAATAGGTTGACCATAAAGAATTGATACCCTTTACCAAGAATAGACGACCTCTTCGATCAGTTACAAGGTGCAACATTCTTTTCTAAGATTGATTTAAGATCGGGTTATCATCAATTAAAGGTCAAAATGGAAGACATTCAGAAGACGATATTTAGAACCAGATATGGGCACTATGAGTTATTAGTAATGCCATTCGGAATGACCAACGTGCCAGCTTCATTTATGGACCTCATGAATAGGGTATTTAAACCACATCTTGATACATGTGTGGTTGAATTTGTGGACTACATCCTAGTATACTTAAAGTTCAAGGATGAGCACGAGAAATATTTAAGAATAGCTCTACAGACGCTATGTGAATACCAACTTTATGCAAAGCTTAACAAGTGTGAATTTTGGCTAGTGCAAGTGAGTTTTCTAGGACACGTTGTGTCTAAGGCAGGTGTCACAGTAGACCCAGTGAAGATTGAGGCAGTGGTAGATTGGAAGCAACCAACGACGGTAACAGAAGTTTGAAGTTTCCTCGGTCTAGCAGGATATTATAGAAGGTTGTAGAGGGATTCTCCAAGATCTCAGGGCCACTCACCAAACTCACAAGGAAGGGCAGTAAGTTTGAGTGGACAAAAGAATGTGAGAAGAGCTTCCAAGAGTTGAAGAAGAGACTTACCTCTGCGCCAGTCTTAGCTATTCCATCCCGCAGTGAAGGATTTGTTGTTTATAGTGATGCTTCTTACAGTGGGTTAGGATGTGTGTTGAATCAACATAAGAGGGTCATTGCATATGATTTTAGACAATTGAAAGAACATGAGAAGAATTATCCTACACATGACTTGGAGTTAGCAGCAGTGATCTTTGCTTTAAAGATATGGAGACACTATCTATATGGTGAAACGTTTGAAATTTTTACAGATCAGAAGAGTCTCAAGTATTTATTCATAAAGAAAGAGTTGAATATGAGGCAACGAAGATGGATCGAGTTTCTAAAAGATTACGATTGTTCGATTCAGTTTCACCCAGGCAAGGCTAATGTAGTAGCAGATGCCTTAAGTCGGAAGAGTTCAGCTCAACTATCTAGCCTAATTATGGGGATTCGTAGATGAAAATTATTAGAGGACCTTTCTTTGTATGATACAAAGATTGAAGTACAAGATTCAGGTGCTTTGTTGGAAAATATCTCGATTCGACCGACGATCTTTGATCAAGTGTGTGAACTCCAGATGAAGGATATGGAGTTAGAAAAGGTCAGGCAAGGAGTGATAGAGGGAACAAATTCAGATTTCTCTGTAAGAGAGGATGGATCACTAATGTTTAAAGGACATCTATATATACCAACAAATGTCGACCTCCGGCAAACTATTTTAGACAAAGCACACAAATCAAAATATGCTATTCATCCTGGTGGTACGAAGATGTATCAAGACTTGAAGAAAAATTTCTGGTGGAGGGTTGAAGAAAGATGTGGCTGAATATATTTCAAGGTGTCAGGTATGTCAGCAAGTGAAAGTGGATCATAGGCATCCAGCAGGTTTATTGCAACCTTTGCCGATACTAGAATAGAAATGGGAGTCAATCTCCATGGACTTCATTTTGGGATTGCCACGGATAGTAAGACGACATAATGTCATTTGGGTAGTGGTTGATAGACTGACCAAGTCAGCACACTTTTTTCCCTATTACACTACATATACAGCAAGTAAGTTGGCGAATTTGTACATGAGAGAAATTGTCTGACTATATGGTATTCCAATGAGCATTGTTTCCGATCGTGACCCACTATATACATCACAATTTTGGTGAAAGTTCCAAGAAGGAATGTGTACGAGATTGGATTTTAGCTCAGCATTTCACCTTCAAATAGATGGACAAACAGAATAGGTGACTCAAATTATAGAAGATATGCTTAGAGGGTGTATGCTCGATTTTGGGGGATCATGGGATCAACACTTGCCGTTGATCAAATTTGCATATAATAACAATTTTCATATAAGTATCGGTATGGCACCTTACGAAGAACTTTATGGACGGCGATGTAGATCACCGATAAATTGGGAAGAGACTGGTGAAAAGTTTATACTGGGTCCAGAAATTATTGAGAGCACTGCCAATTCCATTCGTATAATATGTGAAAGAATCAAGATAGCTCAGAGCACATAAAAGAGTTATGCCGACATCAAGAGTACGAGTGTCGATTTCCAAGTTGGTGATCATGTGTACGTTAAGATTTTTCCAGTGAAAGGGGTTATGCATTTTGGGAAGTGTGGAAAGCTAAGTCAGCGCTATATCGAACCTTATGAGATTTTAGGAAGAGTTGGAGAAGTGACATACAGACCCCCACAACTTGATGGAATGCACAATGTATTTCATGTATCAATGTTAAGAAAGTACGTGAAAGACTCTACTCACGTATTTGATGACCAACCGATAGAGGTTTATAGGGATTTGACGGTTAGGGAGGAGCCTGTTCAGATACTTGACTGAAAGGAGTAGGTACTACGTAATAAACATATTCCTCTAGTGTTGGTGAAATGGAAAAATCATTCCCGAGAGGAAGCTACTTGGGAATGTGAAGCAGAGATTCTCGGGCAGTACCCACAGTTGTTTCAAAAAGCGATTCGAGAAAATGTGGATGTTACATAGCTGGTAGTGCAAGAAGATCGTAGCTTGTTTGATTTATGAAACTAGTCATTAAATCATGTAACTTGTGAATCGATGTAAAAATGCAATCAAGAGTTAAGTGATAAGGATTATTTAGAAATTTGAATTTAAATGCACTAAAACAAGTAGAAGGAGAGTTGTAAGGTAGATTAAGGGTTTTTGACAAAACTGATCGATCGAATTTTTAAAATGATCAATCGATTTATGTCGAGCAGTTCAGTTTTGGATGCCGACAAGTTGTAAGTTGACAGGATCATTTAATACACAAACCAATTGATCGATTTCAGAACCGATCGATTTCGCTAATATAAAAGGAAATCAGGATTTTATTTCCCATTTGCTCAAAATTTTTGGGGGTTTCTTTTAACTTTTCGTTGTTGTGTGTATGAGGGTTTTCTAGCCACCAACTTCAATCATTAATCTTCAACCTTTTGATTAGGAGTCTTCACGAGTTCAACACCGAATCACTTCTAAAGGTAAAATCATACCTTCCTTCAAATTTCTTTAGAAATTTCTTATAGTTTTTGAATTAAAGCCCTAGTTTTTAGGTTTTCTTAAGACTAAATGGCACCAAAAGGGAAGTAGCCTGCTAAACTTTTGATTTCGAAGCAACCCGCAACACATTCGGGTTCTTCGCGTCGATCGACATTGGAAAGACCCAATGAGTGGTGGGCAGCCAAGAAATTTATGTTGGAACGAACCTTTGACCCCACACTTTTTGAGGATATACCTTTGACTCGATGGGCCTTCGACTACATCAAGAAAGCTGGACTTGATTGTCTGCTCAAACCTTTAGGAGACTACTACTACTTGAGACTAGTAAGGTTGTTTTATCAGAACATGTACGGAGGGGAAGATGATAAGGTAATATATACTAAAATTGATAACAGGGAATATAAATTTGACCCTAGCAGCATCAGTGATGCCTTAGAGTGTTACCCTAGGTACGGTGACAATATAGAGTTGCAAGAACCCTACCCAGAAGAAGTAGAGTTCCATGAGGTGTGTGTGAGAATGACCTAGGGGCGACACGGATTTGGCCAAGCGATAAAGAGGACCGATATACCCCACGACATGTGGATGTTAGACACCATTTTCAAGGCAAACCTATACCCAATGAGACATAAAACTGAACGAGTGAAACTTTTACAACAGGCACTATATTTGGCATTTACGGGCAGATGGTTCAATGCATCAGAATTTGTTCATGACAGTATTGTATACATGAGAAGGAAAATGTTAGAGGAAGCAGCGAGCCCTAAGGATGAGATGCCCTATGCTTGCCTAATATCGTCGATAATCGAAGATTATGTAGAGGGAGGAGAAGACTACAAAATTTTTAAAACTGAATCACATTTAAAAGACAATGAGAAGCATTATTTGTTTAAGGACTAGAAGAAGACATACAATCAGTTAGTGAAGAGTGTGCAAGTTAGAGGGTTAGAGCCAACACCAGTTGCAGCACAAGGACTTGAGCAGCCAGTACCACCAGCTCAGCAACAGCCCCAGCAGCCAGCACCACCACGTATGCCAGCACCAAATGCAGGTATGATCAACGATGTTCTGGCCCTTATGGCTGAGAATGCTCGTCGAATGGATGAGCATGCGAAACGAATGGATGAAAACCACAGTCAGCTTAGCCGGCATTTGGACTACCATGACACAATTTTGGGGGAGACCATGCGATTTATGTACCCTGACGACTATCTACAGTGCATGGCGGCGGCACAGACTTATACGCGTGAGGCATCTAGTTCGGGCACGAGAGGGCTTGAGGAGACTGATGAGGAGCGGGCAGGACCTTCCTATGCACGGCGAGATCCTTGAGAAGGGAGTGAAATATAAACTTTTAGATATTTTGATTAAAGGTTTTGTCTAAATGGTGAATTATTAGGTCTTGGTAGACCTTTAAAAATTTTATTTTTGGGCTCTGTTAATATATGGTTTTAAATTCAGTTTTTGTTAAGAATTGTGTTTATGTGCATATGGTTGTGAATGTTGGCAATGCGTGAGTATTGCGAGTAGATGCGGGATTTTGTGCAAGTGCAATGGTTGAGTCAAACTGACCCCTGTAAAGTAGATGTGTGATTGGTTAGTGAACGTTAGTATTTACATTTGATGCAAAATGCTGTATGACCTAGAGTTGACTACAAATTTTATAAAAGCTATGAGTTAGTATGACCTCGTTAAAGGATTGGATTCTCTAAAGGGGAACAAAATTGTTTTGATTAGGTGTCTTTCTGCAGTGTGCGACAACCTACTCTCAAACCAAAGCACCTTAACCAATTTTCGTGGATGAAAATTCGTAAGGAGGGGAGAATGTAAAGACCCAAAAATTCAATTTCTGAACCATCTGACTCAGAATGGGTGCTCGACCGGCCACACAGTTCAAGAAAATAAATTTGACTTGATAAATGAAAGGAGAATGAAAACTAATGATGAAATGACCATTAGATAAGAGGATGTACACTAGCATGTGGTATATAGGTGTAACACCCAAACATAGATTTTAAGTATCAAAGCAAGGTTTGGATGAGAAATTTCGTTTCCTTGCCTTGTTGTTGAGATTTTTCATGAGAGAGTAACCTTGTGAAAGGAGAAGAGAGGAAGAGAACTCTAGTGTACGTGGAATTAATTGTGAGAAGATAGACTTGCGAAACCCTTCATGCATGGAAAGGAAGGACGAAGAATTTAAAAGACTTGGACCATTGAAGTGCAAAGATCTAGTTTTGAGGTAAGAATTTATGGTTTAAATCATGTGTGTTTATGGTGGGTGATTGAGTAATAAATGCCCTCAAATATTAGAAATGCATGTGTGTGTGTGTGTGTGGTATAGATTGGGCAATAAATGCCCTAGAAAGTCGTAATAGATGTGATGGGTTTTGAGAGAAACAAAACCCAAGAAGAAAAGCTCGAGGGGCTGAGAATATGTCAAAATCGATCGATCAAAATGAGAATCGATAGATCGATTTTGATAGGAAACAATTATATAAAACAGAACAGAGACGTGTGTTTTCTGAAGGAGAATCTGATTGATCGAATGGAAATTCGATCGATCGAATTGTGCCTCGAGAGGATCTGCGCCCAAGTCAACAAGTTCTTGAGGGGTTCATTTTAGTTCCAGGGGATTATGTGCAGTCTCGACAGGTTGTTTTGTGGCATTCGACAGGAGGGTCAACAGGTTCACCTGGGAACTCGACAGGTTACCTGTAGGCTCAATAGGTTGAAAGTGTGTAGTGAGATTGGTTTCTGAGTAAACCGATCGATCGATTTGATAATCGATCGATCGATTTGTGAAATCGATCGATCGATTTGGGAACTGATCGATCGAGTGTGAAATACGTTATACAAATAGAGATTTGTATATTTGTGAAGGAAACCGATCGATCAAAATGTATTTCGATTGATCGATTTTTGGAACCGATCGATTGATTTGGGGATTCGATCGATCGATTTTGCCAGATTCTTGCATTTATCAGTTTTGAGAAAGAGGACTTTTGAGACCTCTTTTGCTTCATTATATCTGATGTGTAAGACATAACTTGATGTGTTTTAGGTTCAGACTGTGAGCGTGTGATGTGAAAGTGCTTGTGGAAAGAGAAGACTTCGTGTGGATTGTGTGTGAAGTAGGGAAAATTCTATAACATGTACCTTTGTTACGATGAGCATATGAAGTATGATGTGATCTGTATGTGCACATGGAAAAATCATGATACCTTGTCATTTCAAATTACATGATTTTTGTACATGGATTCAAGTGTGATAAGTGTGTGTGTGAGCGTGAACTTAAGCTCGATCTGTATGTGTGTGCGTGACAGATGTGTGTGTGTGAATTTCAATTCTTCAACCTTAAACCTAGCTATAAATTACCACAATACATGGTGATAAGCTATAAGTTATCTTTGCACATTGATTTAAGGTTTGAATGTGAATACCCAACTGACACGGCGGGATATCCGTGACCAACGCGGCGGGATATCCCCGACCGATATGGCGGGATATCCGTACAACTTTGTGTGATTTGTGGACCGCAGACGGTCAGTGTGAGCTCAAGTGACCCTGTTAACATAGCCCAGGGGCTTAGCATTGTGAATTGTTCAATGAACGACGATGGTGGGTATTCCATCGGTATAATATTGTGACTCTCGATGCTATATATGCTCGAGGGAGGAATTAAGTTATCAATTTAAATTTTCCATGTGTGAGATGTGAAAAGCTTTGGAAACCATGTGATATTTTAGAATTTGCATGTGATTCGATTTTCTTTGATTTAAATGCCTTACAAATGCACTCTTCAATTACCTGATATCTGCCATGAGAAATATATGTGATGTGATAAAAATGCATGTTATGGATATTTTCTCTATTGAGGTTGGATGAAGCTCACCCTTCGACTATACGTCTCAGGTACAACCGTATAGGTGAAGATACTAGCACGGAAGATATTGGGTTGGAGGACTCTGAGTACATTTTGGGGGAGGAGTTAGAGCCTCCGCCTGAGGAGTTTTTCCGCCAGTGAGACTGATTAGTGTGAAATTTTGTGTAGATACGGCTTGGTACATCCGACCATTTTTGTTGTATAAATTCAAATACTTATAATTATTTCAACTATTGTTTTGTGAACCATGTTTCAGTGATGGATTGCCATCAATGGTGGGTCTTTTCAGTTCTTTTGTTCATGCGTACTCGCATGAAATTAGAACCGTTATTTTGAGGATACTTTGATATTAGAACTAGAGTTCTCTTGCTTATATGAGGGCTCTATCTGCACCATTAGAGTTTTGCTTTGTTTTCCGCTTTGTGTGTGGATTTGTCAAGTGTTCCATTCGATATGTTCAAGGATCGGCCTTAGGGACGACCTTACGGTGCAGGTTTTCGGGACTAGAAATCTGGACTGTCACAGTGTATATTATACACGCTAGGCCAAATTTGGTAAATTTAAACCTAGTGTGTATATTATACACGCTAGGCAAAAAGGTGCCTTAAATCGGCCGTGCCCGAGCAAGGAGGGTATTTTTTCAAAATTTTCTCCCCCCCCTCCTCTCCTAAACCGAAACGGAAGGATCTCCTTGTGCTCTCTTGATTCGATTGAACCTTGACATCGCGCAATTGTTCGTTATTGCTGATTAATCACGCATTCTCCCGTCGATTCTAGGGTTCATTTCTTCTTCAAGGTAATCATTTTAAACCCTATTTTATTTGATTTATCTTGATTTATTTCCAATGTGGTTAGGGTTTTTGGATTTAGATGATTTCTTTTGCTTGTGCAATTTATTTTCTGAAGGTTGCACCAATTTGCATGAATTTTTGTTTGAAAAAAACGTGTATTTTGATTTTTCATAGAATTCTTTTGGAAAAAGGATGGGTTTTTGTTCGAAAATCTTGATTTCCCTCTATACAAGTGTGATTTGATTTTTGAAATACATGGGGGGGGAAGTGATTCGATTTTGATTGATTTTTTTTGCATGCATCCCCACCCATAATCTATTGGCATTGTGGGGATTTTTGATTGAAATTTTGAGAGGAGGAAAAAAAGTCGTTAAAATGTATGGGCTGTTTTGAGGTCGTCCTTTGGCGGCCTTTATGATTTTATCACAAAATGGTGAGGATTTTATATATATTTTTTGGTTTGGGATTAAAAAGTTTTTTTTTAGGAATGAATGAGGCATACTTACCTTACTTTGATCTGATATGTTGACGACGTCCTTGATGACTTGATTCTGATTTTGGCTGATGATGATGATCATTTATATACTTACGGCCTGTCCCCCTTTTAAGATGTCGAGTGAAGAAGAGCAAGGTCAAGAGGGTGGTACCGATGTGACTTATGGTGCCAGAGGGGAGCGTCTTATTCAAGTGCAGCGCTCTTCTCACGACTGGTGGGAAATGCAGGGCGAAGCCGCACATCGGGGGTTACTGCATTAGTAGTACACCCATATTTCCAACTTTGGTATAGCCAGCAAGGTAAAATATGTATTCTTTGGCTATATATATTTTTTTGCTCAGGTCTCTTTGTTTTTCAATCTGACATTCCTTGTTCTCTTGATGCAACCCTTGCCCCCGATCATGTTCCGTGGAGGTTCATTCGACCTCCAGGCCTATACACTCATCTTTCCCAAGTTGTGAGGTTCCTTCTGGTCCAGGCCGGCTTTGGGGAATTTTTGTCGTGCCCGGCTATGAGGGGGGATATGGCCTACGTAAAGGCCTTGGTGGAGCGATTTCGGCCTAAGATGATGACCTTCCATATGTTCATGGCCAAGATGACCATCACCCCAGTGGACTGGTTTATGATTACCGGGATCGGGATATGAGAGATACCTGTGGTTCCTCCTCTCATACCAAGCCATGCAAAGGTGATTGAGTTGATCAAGGACTACCCCACCTCCTAAGATCTGACCAACTCCAAGGTCAAGCTGTCCTGGCTGGTCAATCAGTTTGATATTGACGAGTTGGTGGATCCAGACCAGCCAGATATGGATATCATCATTGAGCCTGAGCGTGCATTGATGCTCACCTGTGTCTCGCTCCTTTTCCTATTGGGTATGTGTTAAGTGGTGAAAAATGCCACTTTTCACCCTTTAACCTGACCATTAATAGACCTGTGAGCACACTAATAAGCTTATGTCAAGTGCATTTTGTAGACAACAATGAAAGAGGACACTAATGCAGAAAATCACTCAAGAATGCCTAAAAAGGAGCTATCTTTCAGCACAGGACAAACCCAGCAACAACACACCAGAGGGTAGCACATCACTGGACCCTTGGAGCGTGTGGCTGCAGCAGGGCAAGGCGAAGGAAGTGAAAACAGGTTGAAAACATCCTATTGATTGGTCACCTTAAGACTTCGACAAGAGCTGAAAGCGAAGAAAAGAAGAATTCATGCAGTTGAAGAGGTTTCGATAGGATCTAAAGGCTGAAGAAGGATGGATTCGTGTGGATTGAGGAGTTCGATAGGATCCAAGAACCTATCGAGCAGCTGAAAGGAAGGAAGAAACCATCCTATCGAAAACCTACCTGAGGCGTCAAGGGAACCTATCGAATGGTTTTTTGAAACCTACCAAGATGAAGGCGCTGGAATAGAACCTACCGAAGGGAACTTTAGCCTTTCGATAGGAGTGAGAGTAACCCTATCGAAATGGTGGCATGCAGAGTGGAGCCTGTCGAAATGGTTCTCCAACCTGTCGAAGAGCCCCTCCAACCTGTCGAATACTCTAGGCCAAGGGCTAAGAATACTGAAACTCTGAGAGAAGGCTCATCCTATCGGAACCTATCGAAGAGAACTGAGAACCTAGCGAAAGGACCAAAATGCTCTATTTGAACCTGTCGAAAGCTTCCTGAACGTGTCAAAATCATGTGCAGAACTTCTCAGAAATTCAGTTGCGCACATGTTGTGATTCAGTGACCTATTGCACCCAACCCAAGGCACTTGGTGACCGGCACGATAGTTTTAGAAGATGCCCTAGGAAACCCTAACCGACCCACGAGCTCTAACAAAACTCTAACAAACTCTGATGACCTTCTAGAAGGGATTTTTGGCAAGAAAAATAGAGGAGAAAGATATATATAGAGACCCCCAATTACAATTGGAGGGGATCGAGATCTGAGCCAAATTCTGGAGATTAGAGCTTGCAGAGAAATTCTATTTTCCCTCCTTTAGCCCAACCATGGATGGCTAATTCCCTTGGAGTAGCGAGGAGAGAGGTTAGATCTGTAATTGGGTAAGGTTAAGAGTGCTATTGTAGGTTCCTAACTACACAGACTACAGATCTGAGAGTATTCCCATGATAGAGTGACTTTGATTGCAATGTTAATATTGTTTTTAATGCTTTAATTAGATCTAAAGTTAATTTGGTTCCATTTGGTGATCGATCAAATTTGTGTAGAGGAGTCTGTAGATCAGCTCACCCACTTAACTGGTAGGCCTCTTGGATACCACCCGATCTCCCTGGATCTGATACTCCTGTGATTCCTTGGGTCTGTGACCTAGGAATTACATCATCTATAGTGGTTTTAATTGCTCTAATTGAGGCCTTAGGTTTGGATGAGATCCTTAGGATGGTCTGTGACCATTAAAGTGGACAGATCATAACCTTAAGATTAGCCCAAGCTCAAGCTCCAATTGGATTCGTCTACTGCAAATCCATGGATTCGATAAAGTCTATAGGATGGTCTGTGACCATTAAAGTAGACAGATCATAGCCTTAAGACCAAGTGGATCCTGCGATTTGAAGTGGAATTTATACCCTGCAGCTGTGCTTATGGCCAGTTGAGGGAATTGTGTGCTCTGAACCTCTGTAGGATAATTAATTGAATTTGATTTCAGTGAAAACCAATCTCCAAGCTACTCTTCTCCATTTTATGCTTTTCACCTCTTTTCCCTACAAGATCTAAGATCCTAAACTTGATCCAAGTTAGTTTATGTTTAATTTTAGCTTAGCTTAAGTGACAATCCATTTTAAACCTCTCCCCTGTCTTTTAGCTAATGAAGCACTAGTTAGGGTGCCAGATCTAATACAGATATGAAGATTTATCATATTTTTAAATCAACCTCCTTGTGGACATTCCCTTACTCACCATCTTTGTAAAACTTGCTACAACAGACCCTGATTACTTGCAGGTCTGTGTGAGTGTGTTCTGCCTAGTTTTATTGATGATTTTAGACCCTCATTTGAGGGAAGGCAAACACTCCAACAAGTTTTTGGTGCCGCTGCCGGGGAGGTGTGTTTAGAAATTAAAAGATCTAAGTTTTGATCATAGATCTGTAGTTTTCATTTGATTTTTACTAACCACATTTGTAAGTTTTGTTGTTTTTTTTTTTTTGTATTTTGTGTGCATTTCATCAGATCTAAAGCTACCAGTGAGAGGAGAATCGTGCTGGAGACTGCTCTGTAGTTTGCATCCCTCTACTCCCCTGTTATTTTTTAGATCTGTTGATAATTTTTGTTAGAGTAGTTAGAAAATTTGGTTGATTCTGCTTGTTGTGTTGAGGATCTGTTCTGCATTCAGATTTTGAGTGTTGTATGTTTGGTAGGAAAACCCTCCAACCTCAGATTATTCCACTAAATTCATAGGTTGAAAGACTTCTCAGATCCAGACCAACTACACCCACATCTGTTGCATTTGATTCTGTAGAAATGGGTGAGCAACAGTAGCCGAGAACCCTAAAGGAGTTTAATGCACTAGGGGTCTCCCTTTTGCATTCAATTCTCAGTTGCTCAGGGAATCTATGAGATAAATCATTCATCATTCAAATGCTGCCCTCATTTCATGGCCTGACCAAAGAAGACCCCTACAAGCACATTGATGAGTTCTTGGGACTATGCAATACATTTAATATCACAGGTTTGGGGGAAGAGGCCACCAGGATGAGACTCTTTCCTTTTTTATTAAAGGACAGAGCCAAGACCTGGTTGTCCTTGCTTCCACCCAACAACATTCAGTCCTGGAGTGATCTCCAATGTCAATTTCTGGCCAAGTTCTTCCCTATGTTAAAAACTAGCCAGTTGAGGAAGGGTATCATCTCTTTTACCCAAGATCCAACTGAAGATTTTCATCAATCCTGGGAGAGATTTAAGGAACTCCTAAAGAAATGCCCCCACCATCAAATCCCTAAATGGTAATTAGTTCAAAGCTTTTATCAGGGAATTGATGCTAAAAGCAGAGATATGATAGATGCTTCCTGTGGTGGCACCTATCTCTATAAAACTGCTGAGGAGGCAAGGGAGCTCTTTGATATTATTAGTGAGAACTCTATGCAAAGGGATACCTTAGCAAGAGATCAAGAGCCTCCTAAATTGGTGAAGGAGAATACCTCAAGAGGAAATATATATGAAGTGAGTGTGACAAGTGAGTTGGAAAGGAAAGTGGACAGCCTAGCCCTAAAATTTGATAGGCTTATGGGAGCAATGCAGTCACCTATGGCTGCTAGGGTTGAGGAGGCATGTGCCATATGCCAGTCCCCTACTCATCCCCTTGAAGAATGCCCATCTGCTGACCAGTTTCCTGATTTTATAACAGAGCATGTGGCTGCAGCTCAGTCTTATGGGCAACAGCCTGCTGTTGGGTATCAATGGAGGAACCACCCCAATCTAAGGTGGCGACAAGATGCATACCCCAGCCAGCAGCAGCACCATCCTTTGAGGAACAAGTTCTATCTTCACTACAAAGCTTGAACACCTTATCCCAAACTGTGCAATCTCACAACTAGAGCATAAAAAAGATAGAGGACCAACTTGGTCAGTTGTCTGATGCTCTGACTAGGAGAGAGGGAGGAAGGTTGCCTAGCCAACCACAGGACAATCAATGAAGGCAGTTTGTAGTAGGTGAAGTTTCCTCCACCTATGAGGAAGCCAAATCTGTTACAACTTTGAGAAGTGGTAAGCCAGTGGACAACCAAGTGGGCTGTGAGCCTGTGAGTAACTTGGAGGAAGAAAATGAAGTGATTTCTACTAGCGCACAACAAAGACCACCAGTAGTGGACTTGAAGGAACAATCAGCTGTGAATAAAGAGGATAATGAGGATCCTCAAGAAACGAAAAAAATCAAAAAGAAAGAGGCCCCATTGGCTAAGACTGCAAGTGAGGGAGCAATCCCACATTTGCCATTTCCTAAGACACTACAAGCACCTTCCCCTTTTGATAAAGGACAAGGAAAAATTGAGAAAATGATGGAGACTTTCAAGCAAGTAAAGATCAATTTACCTTTACTTGATGCCATTAAACAAGTCCCAGCCTATGCCAAGTTTTTAAAAGAACTATGCACCCATAAAAGACAATCTAGGATACTCCTATCCAAGAAAGTCTTTTCAGCAGAGAAAGTGAAACAAATTTTGTCGATTACAACCCCAACCAAATTCCAAGACCCTGGAACCCCCACAATCCCCTGCATCATTGGGGATCACATGATTGACAAACCCTTATTAGATCTAGGAGACAGTGTAAATTTGCATATTCAGTATATGAGAAGCTGGGCTTAAAGAAATTAAAGCCCACACATGTGGCCCTCCAGCTGGCTGACAGATTTGAAAGGAAACCTGTGGGGATAATTGAGGATGTCTTGGTTGGAGTTGACAAATTCTTCTATCCTGCTGACTTTTTGGTATTGGACATGGAACGAAGCAAATGTGCTTCTTCCATACCTATGATTCTAGGCAGGCCCTTTTTGGCCACTGCCAATGCTCACATACAATGCAGGTATGGGATCATGGAAGTGTCATTTAGAAACATGAAGGATAAGCTGAATGTATATAACACTAGTTACCAACCCTCTCCTGAAGAGGCTTGCTTCTCCATTAATGCCCAAAAGAAAGTGATGCATGATAATCCACTGGCTGGTGCAGGACAATGCTTGGTTCACAGATGGAAAACTGCACCCAGGGACTGGACACTGGCTATAGAAAAGTTCTATGAAAGGTGCCAAGTTTGATGAGCTTGAGCCCAGGGACTGTGCGAATAGAGCTATTCGAAGGAACCAAACTCGCTAATGATCTATTCGAAAAGAAGAAAACTCCTTGCGAACAACACCAGATCTGTGCGAATAGAGCTCCAGAAGTCATATTTCCCTTCGAAAAGGTCCTCAATCTGTGTGAATAAAGCTCCAGAAGTTACAGTACCTTTCGAAAAGGTCCCCAAACTGTGCAAAATCATATTTTAAAGATTCCCAGCATCTGCAAGGGCAATTCAGTAATCTCTGCACGTGCCCCAATGCATTTAAAAACCCAGGGGCATTATGAAAGATTCTGAGCACGAATCAGAGGCATATTCCACTCCATGTGAACACCCAAAGATGAAATTACTTGGCGGGAACTTCTAGAAGCTCAAACAGAATTTTGAATTACATAACATAATTGATGCTTCTGTCTCCTGATTGGCGGAACCAGATCAAGTAGTTCTGATTGGCCAGAACAGATCTGGATCCTTATGCCCGACTCCTATTAGTTGATATAGATCTAACCAATTCTGATTGGTTGATGCACATCTGAGCTGGACTTGGGGAAAACTATAAATAGACGAACTATTTGCCTAATTTGGGTATCCAGAATTTGAGTTTCATTCCTGCTGCCCCATTTCCAATTCAGATCAAGATAGCTTGTCTGAAACCTCTGTAAGAGCCTAGCTTTTGTTTGTAACTGAGAACTGTGAGATACTTATGTAATTCAAGTGAGAATTGTATTCAAGACTACAAATCCGAGAGCTGTTTTAAGCTGTGCTCTGTAATTGTAATGGTGGATTTGAAAAGGTTGCTTTCATCAGTACGTTCTCAATCGGATTCATGTTGAGGGTTCATTGTGATCTCCTCATTCATTAGATTCCTTTAGATTTGCTATTTTTAAAGCAATTTCCCTTAATTCATTATTCCTGTGAGAATCTGTGTTTGTAAGCTGGTTCTTACAGCATTTGTAGTGGTGCTTTTGTTCTGAATCAAGACTTTGGATTGAAAACTATTGGATGATCTGTGTCCATGACAGTGGACAGATCATAGCCATAAGTTTAACTCAATTCTAATCCTTGAATTGGATTATTTTCTCTTACATCTGAGCTGGTAGCTAGAAGAAGATTTGATACTTTCTCAACTGTGTTACACTATTTTTCACTCTACAATCAATTACTGAGCTTAAGTCAACTGTTATTTCTCCAATCTTATTAATTTTGCATCCAATTCCCCCAACTCAGATCTGGATCACTTAGTTTAAATTTTACTTTTAGATAATTTAGTTAATGTGACAAATTCAACCTCCCATCTTATTTGCTTTGTAGATAGGATCAGAGGCCAGATTTGGTAGCTCAGATCTGGAGGTTTATTATACATTTTAAATCAATTCCCTGTGGACGATCTTTTACTCACTTACATTTAAAACTTGCTATAATTGGCCCTGATCTTGCAGGCTAATTAATTTCTCTTTGTGCTGATATTTCTTTCTTTTTTCCAGTTTTCTAATCAAAGTATAATCCATCCTTTGAAAAATCTTTTTTTAAAATACAAATAAATCATGCACACTTAGGACACAACAGTATCATATGTACCATACCTTGTTTTTAGGTGTTTACTTAGTTGTTACATAATTCTTTTTATTTCCTTGCAATAATAAAAAGAAAACAACAAAACTGCCATGCTCAATACTAGACCGTCATTCCCAGTTGTCCTAAGGTAATGGGAGCTGTTCACAAGAGAATCAAATCATGGGGCACCACATCAACAGAGCCTGCTGAGAACTGAGACTGCGAGTGCCTAGAAATATGACCTTATTTGGTTTTTAGAAGTCTTCGACAAGTCAAGTTCACCTTTCGATAGGTCACATGGTGATTTCGACAGGATTTTTGATGGTTTCGATAGGCACTGAACTTCTCGACAGGTGAAACTAACTTTTTGATCGGTTAAAAAGAGCAAAATGATGATTTTGATAGGTTCTAGATACCAATCAGGAACCTATCGAAATGAAGACTCAGCTGCCGTTTAAACTGATCGAAAGGATAGTTCCACCTATCGGGATCCTATCGACTTTTAAAGTTTTGTCTGCTATGTTTTCGACAGGACGCATGAACCTATTGAAACCATCCAGTTCACCCTATCGAAATCGTATTCCACCCCTTATATACCTGTCGATAGGTCATTTATGCCTCAGTCCATACCTTATGTAAAACCCTAGCTCTTTTCCTCTCTTTCGCCTCCCTCTTTCTCCACTAAATCCTCACAGAACCTTTAGCTGTTCAGTCTGCCATTTTGTCAATACATTCAGCTTTCACAGAGGAGCATCTTGCCCCTAACTTTGGAAAAATTGAAGCTGTGTATTGCGATTTCTGTTAAACCCTAGGGATTTCGAGGTCAATTACCTTCCCACAATCAATCTGTCATTCCTCTAATTCTTAACCTTCAAGCTCCACTCCAAGCTGGTGAGTGACTAGTCTCCGAGAGTAAAATGGATGAGCTGGAGGAAACTGTAGCAAACAGGCGCCGGAGAGCAACTGCTTCCACCCCCAAATCTTCCGTGAGGTCGAAGCTAGTTGACAAACTACCTGTCAAGAGGAAACTCACTAAGATGACACCTAAAAAGGCTCCTAAAGCTAAGAAAGCCAAAGCTATTGCGATTTAGGAGCCTATAGTGGAAGAAACCTTAGCGAGAGCTACTCCTCCAGTAGAACTGCCAGCAGGGTTAACTACCCCTAATGAGTTTGTAGAAAAATTGAGTCTTGTTCCTGAGACGGATTTTGATCTCGCATATTTTACTAACATTGGGGAGTGTCAGGGGACGTTGGAATATTTGAAGAAAGAAGGTCTACTACCCCTGCTTTCACCCTTAAAGGAAAATGTCTACCCCAAGTTGGCCAAATGGTGGTACCAAAACCTGATAAAGAAAGTGGTACTTGGGGCTGAGGATATACTAGAAATCTTGATTGATGACTGGCAGTTGATTGTCGACTGCAGAGATATTGGGATGGCTTTGCGAGTCCCATATCAATTTGACTCCACCAGAGCTGAGGGAGCACCTACAGGGGCTACATTTCGGGAAATGACTAAACAACTTACTAATGGAATCGTGGGCTCTGGTGATTCCTTGATGAGAAGAGACCTCCATCCTACCCTCAGACTCATTGATACCATTCTGAGGAAAAATGTCTGTCTCTAGCCATTTGCAAGAGAGAAGGGCCCCTTTAATGGATGCACTATACTTCTGTTCAAAGGGGCAATTTATGAATGCACCTAAGCTGATTTTTGAAATAATGGTAGACATCAATGACAAGGTGCTGAAGAGGCAAGCTTTTGCTCAAGACTGGAAAATATATAATCAAGCAAAATGAACCAATGGAGAAGCTGACCTTTAAATTGTATGGAAAGCGAGAATGGTCAACCAGCCTCACCTTGATTAAGAAGAGTCAGCCAGTTGGAAGGGAGGCGGCTGAGATGGCACCCACTACCGTGGCAGCAGAGACTCCTGCAGAGATACCCTCATCCACCCCTCCACCTACCATACCTGTCCCATTACGTACCCCTCCACCTACTTTGCTTTTTCCGTTTGTATCAGTCCCTGTTCAAACAGACCTCTCTCCACCCACCTCAGAACCTATTTTCACTTCAACAACCTCTCCGATTTTCTAACCTGACATACTGGAACTCCCCACATTCTCCGAGCCTACCCGTACCACTTCTTCTCCCCACATTACCCAACCCATTTCTAATTTTCCCCCATCCCCAACCCCTCTGCATCCACAGGGCGTGGACCTGTTCACCACTACTGGGTTCACGACCCTCATGACCTTAATTGTGGAGGATGTTGCTCACGAGTACACTCCACTTCCTGACTCCCTGTTGAGAACTGGAAAATACCATTTTTCACCCCTTAATCTGGGCCTTGATAGACCCTTGAGAGAACTAAATAAGTGTTTTAAGTGCCTATGTTGCAGCTAGCATTAAAGACAGGCTTAACCATAAAAGCATCTTAAAAGTGCCAAAAAGATGACAATCTATGTCAGTCCAAAGAAAGGAAGTGAAGAAACAACCTCATCAGCTGTTGAAAGGTCTAAAGTAAAGAGGCAAAGACTTGTAGGCGAAGCAGGGAACAATTCGAACAGAGAAATGCACTACAGAGTTCTTTTCGCAAAGAACCTGCACTTTTCGTAAAGAACCTTGAACTCTGCGAAAAGGACTAAAACTCCAGGCGTAGCTTTCGAAGAGCATCTGAACTCCTCGAAGAGAAGATTGAACTTTGTGAAAAGGTCCCCAAGCTTTGCGAATAGATCTCCAGAAGTTACAGTTCTTTTCGAAAAGGTCTCCAATCTGTGCGAAAAGAGCTTCAGAAGTCACAGCACTTTGCGAAAAGACCCTTAAGCTCTGCGAAAAGGTATTCTGGAGATTCACAGCTTTAACAAGGGCAATTCAGTAATCTGTTGCACGCGTCCCAATGCATTTTAAAACCCAAGGACATTTCAGAAGATTCTGAGCACGAACCAAAGGCATATTCCACCCCACGTGAGCACCCAAAGATGAAATTACTTGGCGGGAACTTCTAGAAACTCTAACAGACTTTCAAAATGCATAAATTGATGCCTTTTTCACCTGATTGGCTGATCCAGATCAAGCGATTACGATTAGCGGTCGATCCCGGTGCTCGACTCCTATTGGTGATCTGATCTATCCAATTCGATTGGTTGTTACACATCCGAAATGGACTTAGGGAAAACTATAAATAGGCGAACCATTTGCCCAAGTTGGGTATCCAGATTTTGAGTTTCATACCTATTCCCCATTTCCAAACCGGATAGTTTATGCGAAATCCCTGTAATAGCTTCACTTTGACTTGCAATTGAGAGCTGTGAGATATTTCTGTAATTCAAAAGAGAGTTGTATTCAAGACTACAAATCTGAGAGCTGTTTAAGCTGTGCTCTGTAATTGTAATGGTGGATTTGAAAAGGTTGCTGTAAACTATGCATTCTCCATTGGACTCATGTCAAGGGTTCCCTCTGATCTCCTCAGTACATTAGACTCCTTTATATTCATTGTTTTGCATGCAATTTCCCTTGATTCATTAATCCTGTAAGAATTAGTGTTGATAACCTAGTCTCTTACAGCATTTTTAGTGATGTTTCCTGTTCTGAATTGAGGATTTGGATTAAAGACTATTGGATGGTTTGTGGCCATTAAAGTGGATAGACCATAGCCATAAGTGTAAGCCTAATCCTTGAATTAGATTTATCTCTCTTACATCTGTGCTTGTAGCCAGATGAAGATTGGATCACCTCTGCTGAGCTGCAGTTATTCTCATTAGATTTCAAAGACCAAATCAAAGTTAGATATTACTTCTCCATTTTTTGTATAAGTTTACCTCAAACGTTTCCCCAACTCAGATCTGGATCACTTAGTTTAATTTTTACTTTTATCATTTAGTTAATGTGACAAATTCAACCTCCCATCTTATGTGCTTTGTAGATAGGATCAGAGGTCAGATCTGGTAGCTCAGATCTGGAGGTTTATCTTAAATTTTAAATCAATTCCCTGTGGACGATCTTTTACTCACTTACATTTAAAACTTGCTACAATTGGCCCTGATCTTGCAGGCTAATTATGTTCTCTCTGTGCTGATATTTTCTTATTCTTTTTAATATTCAGTACAATGCATCATTTGCAAGTATGTTTTCAAAACACAAATAAATCATGCACACTTAGAACAACAACAAGTTTTTGGCGCCGCTGCCGGGGCATAGATTTTTAAAATTGGTAGACCTAAGTTTTTCTATTTTGTAGATGTGATTTTTATTTTTATTTTTGCTTTAAACCTGCACTTTGCATTCCAAGTGCTTGATTAAATGTCTACAGCAGTTTTGTATAGAAAACTTTTCTTCATGACAGAATTTTTTTATTTTTCTGAGTTTTTATTCTTTGCCTTCTAGTTATTTGAATAAATGCTGCTGCCACTCTTTTGTCTTTTTGTCAAATTTGGGCAGTAGCCTGAGTTTTATCTTTTTTTCAATATACTTGAATAAGGTACTGCTGCAGTTTTTGGATTTTTACAGATCTGGAGCAGCCGTCCAACAAGGAGCATCTGGACTAAAGCTGGAGCAGATCTGCTTGAGTTTGCATCCCCTTCTCCTTTGCATTCATTTTCTCTTTTTAAATTCTTGAGAACCAGCAGTTCTGTTGTGTTTAATGTTTGTTTTGATTATAATTTCTGCTGTCTTTTAGGCATGCTGATTTTTTTTTTTTTTTACAAAACCAAATACAAAAATAAAAGAAAATGAAAACACAAATAGAAAATCTCTGAGTTGTTTCTCATTATTTTCAGCAGTAGTAAATTAGGGCTCTTGTTGAGCCCGGGCTGATCCAAAACAAGTAAAAAAAATAAAAATAGAAAATTATAAAAACAAAAAGAAATATATATATATATATATATATATAAATATCTTCCGGATGGACTGTTTTTCTCCATTTGCATCAACTTTTCCCATCTGGACCTGCTGAGATCATTTTTTCTCTTTTAGGGATCATGTAGGATAATGAGTAGTGAATCATAGGCTGTTTTGAATATTCAATGGACCCACTGATTTTATTTTCCTTGGAGATTTCTTCATCATAAATGGGTCTCAGCTGTGTGTGAACCCTGTTTTTAATATGTGCTCCCATGCTTCATTATTTTTTTTTTTTTATTCATACACATCATCAACAAAGGGGTCAGTCTTATGAATTTTGCTTTTCACTGTATTCCTGCTAATCATTTTTATAATCACTTAGATTCATAAGTATCTCAGGCTTTTGGTTTTTTTTTTTTTTTTTTTTTCTTTGGGCTTAGGATGTATCATTTGGCATTAGATTTGCTGTTTTAGGAATTTTAGTTTCAAATTCTGTTTTTAGATCGCTGATTTTTTTTCTTTCTTAGGTTCATGCGTCCTCGTTTTACTGATTTTCGTCATTTTTCTGTGAGTATAGTTAGTTTCTAACTTTGTTTTCCTATTTTGCATTCACAAATTCTGTTTTTGTATCAACACTTTTCTTTTTCTTTTTTAACTTTGTATTCAGTCCCTTACCTTGCTTTTACTGTTTCTCTGTTATTAGCATTAGTTTCCTTCCATTTGCTTTGCAGTTTTTTTTATTTTTCTGATCATATATTCAGTTTTTAGATTTTATTTTGTAGCAGTTCTAGCTTAGTTTTGTTATTTTTCTATTTTATCAGTAATTTCCTATATTTATATAACATTTTTTTTCCCTTTTCCTGCTCATATATTCAGTGTTATTTTCTTTATTTTCTGCTGCACATAGCTGCAAAATTTTTTGCTGCTTAGTTTTCCTTTCTTCTTTTATCCGGCTGCCCCTCGTTTCTCAGTGTCTAGAACATTGAGGACAATGTTCATCTTAGGTTTGGGGGTATGGCAGGTATGCCAATAAATAAGTTAATGCTTGATGCAGCTTATGACCAGCAGAATTTTTGAAAATGAAGTAATTTCACACCTGTTGTTTTGAAAAATGAGGAAGTTAAAACGTTTTAAAATTGATTTCTAGTGTAATTCTAATACTTTCATGAAGTGAAGGTCAGAAAATTTCTAAAATAAAAAAATTGATGTTTTAGTAAACCTAAAATGAGAGAAAACAGTGATGATATACCTCAAGAATTTGATAGAAAACCACACCCAGTGAGATTTTTGGCCTGCTGAAATGTATTCTTTGGAGGTATGAATTGGCAATTTTTTCTGCTCTAGGGAGTGTTTGAACCGGTTTGTTATCACTAGAAGTTACATATATCCAAGTTAAAATAGCTTGACAGCAATCATGATATTAAAGACATGATGTAGGGCCTTCTTTTGGACAGTTTGAACTTCAAAAAGCCCCACCTTTTAAAACTGCCCTTGATACACACCAATTGAGCTTTATAAATCCAAGATTTCTTTGAAACCTCATCAACCTCATTTAGCCTAACCCTCACTCTGAGAATTCAGAAGGTAAAGGAAAGAAAGCTGAAGAAAGGTGAGTTGGGTAACAGTTTGGTAAAAGAAAAAGAAAAATAATTGAAGGCAATGATGTATCAGCAGAAGAAATGTGGCATTCCAGTCAATGTTGCTTTGAAAAAAAAGGGAGAAGGCATTTCATTGGAAGTTTGAAAAAGAAAGAGAAAAAGATGGCCACTTTGGCTCTGAAAATTCAAAGAAGAAGATGAAATTGTGCTGAATTGAAGAAGGTGTGTCTATCACCTCCTTACCTTTGACTTCTCAATTTTGAACTCCATTCCACCCTTTATTCTTGATAAATTTACCCATAAGCCACATTACAACCCAAGTTAAAGTCCTTCTTGATCAATGATGGATTGAGTTCATATGGAGATAAGGATTTCGTAATCTATGGTGAAAAAAGTAGTAAATTGCGAAAAGCAATGCCTATGCTCGCTTACATTCCTATTTGAGGACTGTAATTGCTCTTGAGTGTGTGAAATAGTGCAACCCTCATATTTGCATGGTGAGTGAAAACCAGTGAGAGTTGAGTTTGAAATCAAATTATTTGGGGTAACATCAAAACTGAATTTTCAAATAGAAGGCAAGCTTTTCATTAATTTTTCTTGTAAAACTTTTGACACCAATCGAGTCAATGGTAAAGGAATTCTGAGAATTTTAGTTGTGAATGATGTTTTCTTGAAAATCTTCTTACAACTTTGGATGCAGTGTGAATAATCTGATTGGATGAAAGTTTGCTTTAACAGAACTGCATTGATCTTAACTGATTTATTGGAGAAGTTTGTGGGTACCTTCACTGAAAACCCTCAGGAGACTTCACTCCTCCACTAGGGATCACCTAGGGGTTTAAAAGGCTTGTTGCATATGCTAAATGCAACTGTGCTCCCTACAAAAATGGCTTTTCATTCTATTTTTAAATTTTGTCTTTGCTCAGGGACTAGCAAAGATTAGGTTTGGGGGTGTGTTGAGAACTGGAAAATTCCATTTTTCACCCCTTAATCTGGGCCTTGATAGACCCTTGAGAGAACTAAATAAGTGTTTTAAGTGCCTATGTTGCAACTAGCAATAAAGACAGGCTTAACCATAAAAGCAGCTTAAAAGTGCCAAAAAGATGACAATCCATGTCAGTCCAAAGAAAGGAAGTGAAGAAACAACCTCATCAGTTGTTGAAAGGTCCAAAGTAAAGAGGCAAAGACCTGTAGGCGAAGCAGGGAACAATTCGAACAGAGAAATGCACTACAGAGTTCTTTTCGCAAAGAACCTGCACTTTTCGTAAAGAACCTTGAACTCTGCGAAAAGGACTAAAACTCCAGGCATAGCTTTCGAAGAGCATCTGAACTCCTCGAAGAGAAGATTAAACTTTGCGAAAAGGTCTCCAAGCTTTGCGAATAGATCTCCAAAAGTTACAGTTCTTTTCGAAAAGGTCTCCAATCTGTGCGAAAAGAGCTTCAGAAGTCACAACACTTTGCGAAAAGACTCTTAAGCTCTGCGAAAAGGTATTCTGGAGATTCGCCGCTTTAACAAGGGCAATTCAGTAATCTATTGCATGCGTCCCAATGCATTTTAAAACCCAAGGACATTTCGGAAGATTCTGAGCACGAACCAAAGGCATATTCCACCCCACGTGAGCACCCAAAGATGAAATTACTTGGCGGGAACTTCTAGAAACTCTAACAGACTTTCAAAATGCATAAATTGATGCCTTTTTCACCTGATTAGCTGAACCAGATCAAGCAATTCTGATTGGCCAGAATAGATCTGGATCCTGGTGCTCGACTCCTATTGGCTGATACAGATCTATCCAATTCTGATTGGTTGATACACATCTGAGCTGGACTTAGGGAAAACTATAAATAGACGAACCATTTGCTCAATTTGGGTATCCAGATTTTGAGTTTCATTCCTATTCCCCCATTTCCAAACCAGATAGTTTGTCTGAAATCCCTGTAATAGCTTCACTTTGACTTGCAATTGAGAGCTGTGAGATATTTCTGTAATTCAAAAGAGAGTTGTATTCAAGACTACAAATCTGAGAGCTGTTTAAGATGTGCTCTGTAATTGTAATGGTGGATTTGAAAAGGTTGCTGTAAACTATGCATTCTCCATTGGACTCATGTCAAGGGTTCCCTCTGATCTCCTCAGTACATTAGACTCCTTTAGATTCATTGTTTTGCATGCAATTTCCCTTGATTCATTAATCCTGTAAGAATTAGTGTTGGTAACCTAGTCTCTTCTGACATTTGTAGTGATGTTTCCTGTTCTGAATTGAGGATTTGGATTAAAGACTATTGGATGGTTTGTGGCCATTAAAGTGGACAGACCATAGCCATAAGTGTAAGCCTAATCCTTGAATTAGATTTATCTCTCTTACATCTGTGCTTGTAGCTAGATGAAGATTGGATCACCTCTGCTGAGCTGCAGTTATTCTCATTAGATTTCAAAGACCAAATCAAAGTTAGATATTACTTCTCCATTTTTTGTATAAGTTTACCTCAAACGTTTCCCCAACTCAGATCTGGATCACTTAGTTTAAATTTTACTTTTATCATTTAGTTAATGTGACAAATTCAACCTCCCATCTTATGTGCTTTGTAGATAGGATCAGAGGTCAGATCTGGTAGCTCAGATCTGGAGGTTTATCTTAAATTTTAAATCAATTCCCTGTGGACAATCTTTTACTCACTTACATTTAAAACTTGCTACAATTGGCCCTGATCTTGCAGGCTAATTATGTTCTCTCTGTGCTGATATTTTCTTATTCTTTTTAATATTCAGTACAATGCATCATTTGCAAGTATGTTTTCAAAACACAAATAAATCATGCACACTTAGAACAACAACACTCCCCATGCCCCACTCCTCATCATTTTAACCATGCACCCTCTTCCCCCTTCCATCATGTCCAACCACCGGCCCCTTCTACCCCTACCATGCTTGACACCCTCACTCAAATTCTATCCCTCCTATAAACCATTCAGTCCTAATTAACTGTCAACACCGACAACCAGACCCTCATGAGCTCATGTCTCCAATCAATTCAATCCATTCAATCCACCATTACCCCATCCTATTCCGCTCCTCAACCCCCTCACATATCCCCTCCTGCTTCACCTATACAAACCCCACACCCTGCGGCTGCCCAGCCTGAGGAAGTGGCCGTACCAGCTCTCCCCATACTTTCCTTGCCACACGCCACTTTACCCTCCTCCCAAGATTTACCGGCCTTCACAACAGCTGAATCCCCTCTACCCTTCACCACCCTCCCACCTATTTTCCAGGATGCCTCTACCCAAACTGATCCCTGGGATGCTCTGGTTCTTTCCACCCCCTCCTCTTCATCCACTACACCCTTGTCCATTGTCCTTAGACAATCCATGTACATACCCTCTTACCTCACCCTGCTATATGCCATGAGGGACAACCCTTACATCCACAGGGATGTCCTGAGAGGTATGACTGCACTCCGAGCTTCCATTGAGGCCTCTTATGAGGAGAGGATTGCCAACATCGAATTGGAACATCGAATTCAACTCCGCGATATCTCTCAAGGGTGGTTTGAAATCCTGACTCGTTATGACTCAGCCAAACAATTGGCAGCTGCTGAGAGTCTCATTGCCAAATATGAGAAGAAGAATTTTGAGCTTCTCAAGAAAAAATTAGCCAATGCTCAGGAGATACTCAAGGCCACCAAAGAACTCTCTGATGCCAACCTACTCTATGCTGTGATACAGATTGACATATTGGAGAAAAAGGTTGCTTCCCTTACCTCTCAGCCATTTCAACCTACCCCTCTTGCCACCGCACCTCCTCCTGCACCTCCTTCCACTCACTCCTGTCCCCCTTCTATAACTCACCCACCTCCCACCCCCCTGTGGATGTGCACCCTCCTCTAGCCTAGGAGCCTCCCCCTACTCAACCTGCCCCTCCAAAAAAAAAAAGCCCCCCCTCCCAAGAAGAAAGTTACTGCAAAAAGATCTGCTCCTTCGACTGCTTCTACCAAGAAAGGAAAGAGGCATGTTGCCTAGTCTAAAGCCACACCTCCCACCCAGTCCCCCAACCCAACCTGATACCTCTTTAACCTTACTATCAAAGGAGGAAAGAAGGAAGACTATTGCGGCTCTCGGATTGGACCCCACTGCCCTTTTTCCGTCAGATTCAAATTCAGATTCTATTGCTGCTGTTGATCCCAAAGGAAAACAACCCGTTGCCCAGTCTGAGGAGGCACCAAAGAGGCCGCAACCGAAGGCTAAATCTAAAGGAAAAGCTCCCTTATCCAAGGATGAGCTGAAAAACCTGGCTGACCTCTATGATTGGCCAGATGATACCTGTAAATAGTTATGGCAGCCTGTTGTTTTAGTTTCTTACTCACTTTTCTCATGTATATATTTGGCATTTTAATACATTTTGTCTTCATGTAATTTTTTTGTATCTCTCTTTTCCCCCCATGCCTCTCTCCTAATTTCATGTTGTCAACAATGAGGACACTGTTTAGTTTAGGTTTGGGGGTATGGCATGCATGCCAATAAATTAGTTACTTTTAGTACAGCTAGGCTAAAAAAAAGTGTTTGGAATTAATTAGAGTAAATTCTCCCTAGAATTTTTGTAAAAAGAGGAAATTAAGAAAACAACTATTTGAAACTGAAATAAGCCGTAGTCCAATAGACTTCATGAGGCAAATGTCAACAAGTTATGAAAAATAATTTTGATGTGCAGCAAACCTGAAATAAGAGAAGATGGTGAAGATACACCCCTGAAAACTTTGATGGAAGGTCATATACCCAGTGAGATTTGGGCCTGAAAAAGTTTCTTTGAAGAGTGTTTTGGCAATTTTTCTGCTCTAAGAATTGATGGGATCTAATTCTAATCACTAGAAGTTAGGCAATTCCAAGTTGAAATAGTTTGACAGCATTCATGACATTGAGGACGTGAAGTAAGGTCATCCCTTGGTCAGTTGAGCTTAAAATGTCCCACCTTTGAACTGCCCTTGATGCACACCACTTGAGCCTTAAAAGTCCCAACTTTCTTTGATGAAAACCAGAAATGTTAAACCCAAAACCTTTTGACCTATTTTAGTTCACCCCCAATTTGGGAAATCAGGAAGAGGAAGGAGAAGTGAGATTAGAGGAGCAAGGTGTTAAATCTGGTTGAAAGAAAGAAAAACACATTTTGTGGTGTTGCGGTATTCCAGCTCTTAAAAAAGAAAAAAAAAAAAAAAAACAGAGCAAAAAGGATGAGAATGAGAAGTCACCTCATTTGAAAATCTACAAGAAGATAAGAAGCTGATCACTTCAAGTCTGAAAATTCAAAAAGAAAGTGAAAAGGTGCTGAAATGAAGAAGGTGCTGTCTAGACCACCTCCTTACCTTTACTGATTTCTCAATTTGAATCCCTTTTACCCTTTCATTCTTTTACAAACCTCATCCATAAGCCACATTACAACCCAATGAAAAGACCTTACTGATCTGAAATGGATTGAGCTGTCTTGTTGAGATAAGGATCTGTCTAATCTATGGTGAAAAGAGTCAGGAAATTTCAGAAATTAGAGCACCGCCTATGCTCATGCTTACAGCCCTATTTGAGGACTGTAACTGCTCTTGAGCAATGTGAAATTCTACACCCTTCATATTTGTTGTGAGTTAACAGCCCTAGTGAGACTTGGATCTGAAATCCAATTTGAGGGGGGGGGGTAGTATCAAAACAACATTCTCAAGTGAAAGGTGAGCCATGCATCAATCTTCAGACACAATGCCTTGACATGAACCTATTGATGATGAAGGAATTACTGGAAAACATAATATTTTAAGTTGGTGATTTTTCTGCTGAAAACCCTCTAGAACTGAAAAGACATGATGAGAATTTATTCAAGTTCACTGAAACTCTGTTTCGCAGGATGTACTACTATTAACTAAGCTTATTGGAGAAGTTTGTGGGTACCTTCACTGAAAACCCTCAGGATACTTCACTCCTCCACTAGGGATCACCTACAGGTTTACAAGACTTGGTGCATATGCTAAATGCATCTGTGCTCCCTACGAAAGTGGCATTTTATTTTTTTTATCATTCTCCTTTGCTCAGGAACTAGCAAAGCTTAGGTTTGGGGGTGTGTTAAGTGATGAAAAATGTCACTTTTCACCCTTTAACCTGACCATTGATAGACCTGTGAGCACACTAATAAGCTTCTATCAAGTGCATTTTGTAGATAGCAATGAAAGAGGACACTAATGCAGAAAACCACACAAGAATGCCTAAAAAGGAGCTATGTCTCAGCACAGGACAAACCCAGCAACAGCACATCAGAGGGTAGCACATCACTGGACCCTTGGAGCGCATGGCTGCAGCAAGGCAAGGCGAAGGAAGTGAAAACAACCTATCAATTGGTCACCTGAAGACTTCGACAGGAGCTGAAAGCGAAGAAAAGAAGAATTCATGCAGTTGAAGAGGTTTCGATAGGATCTGAAGGCAGAAGAAGGATGGATTTGTGTGGATTCAGGAGTTTGATAGGATCCAAGAACCTATTGAGCAGCTGAAAGGAAGGAAGAAACCATTCTATCGAAAACCTGCCTGAGGCGTCAAGGGAACCTATAGAATGGTTTTTTCAAACCTATCGAGATGAAGGCGCTAGAACAGAACCTATCGAAGGGAACTTGAGCCTTTCGATAGGAGTGAGAGCAACCCTATCAAAATTGTGGCGTGCAGAGCGGAGCTTGTCGAAATGGTTCTCCAACCTGTCGAAGAGCCCCTCCAACCTATCGAATACTCCAGGCCAAGGGCTGAGAATACTGAAACTCTGAGAGAAGGCTCATCCTATCGGAACCTATCGAAGAGAACTGAGAACCTAGCGAAAGGACCAAAATGCTCTATTTGAACTTGTCAAAAGCATCCTGAACCTGTTGAAATCATATGCAGAACTTCTCAGAAATTCAGCTGTGCACACATTGTGATTCAGTGACTTGCTGCACGCAACCCGAGGCACTTGGTGATCGGCACGAAGGTTCCAGAAGATGCCCTAGGAAACCCTAACCGACCCACGTGCTCTAACATAACTCTGAGGACCTTCTAGAAGGGATTTTTGGCAAGAAAAATAGAGGAGAAAGCTATATATAGAGACCCCCAATTGCAATTGGGGGGGATCGAGATCTGAGCCAAATTATAGAGATTAGAGCTTGCAGAGAAATTTTATTTTCCCTCCTTTAGCCCAACCATGGTTGGCTAATTCCCTTGGAGTAGCGAGGAGAGAGGTTAGATCTGTAATTGGGTAAGGTTAAGAGTGCTATTGTAGGTTCCTAGCTGCACAGACTACAGATCTGAGAGTATTCCCATTGTAGAGTGATTTTGGTTGCAATGTTAATACTATTTTTAATGCTTTAATTAGATATAAAGTTCCCTTGGTTCCATTTGGTGATCGATCAGATTTGTGTAGAGGAGTCTATAGATCAACTCACCCACTTAACCGGTAGGCCTCTTGGATACCACCCGATCTCCCTAGATCTGATACTCCTGTGATTCCTTGAGTCTGTGACCTGGGAATTGTAGCATCTGTAGTAGTTTTAATTGCTCTAATTGAGGCCTTAGCTTTAGAGGAGATCCCTAGGATGGTTTATGACCATTAAAGTGGATAGATCATAACCTTAAGATTAGCCCAAGCTCAAGCTCCAATTGGATTAGTCTGCTGCAAATCCATGGATTCGATAAAGTCTATAGGATGGTCTGTGACCATTAAAGTGGACAGATCATAGCCTTAAGACCAGGTGGATCCTGCAATTTGAAGTAGAGTTTATACCCTGCAGCTGTGCTTATGGCCAGTTGAGGGAATTGTGTGCTCTGAACCTCTGTAGCATAATTAATTGAATCTGATTTTAGTGAAAACCAATCTCCAAGCTACTCTTCTCCATTTTTTGCTTTTTACCTCTTCCCCCTCCAAGATCTAAGATCCTAAACTCGATCCAACTTAGTCTATGTTTAATTTTAGCTTAGCTTAAGTGACAATCCATTTTAAACATCTCCCCTGTCTTTTAGCTAACGAAGCACTAGTTAGGGTGCCAGATCTAATACAGATCTAGAGACTTATCATATTATTAAACCAACCTCCCTGTGGACATTCCCTTACTCACCATCTTTGTAAAACTTGCTACAACAGACCCTGATTACTTGCAGGTCTGTGTGAGTGTGTTCTGCCTAGTTTTATTGATGATTTTATACCCTCATTTGAGGGAAGGCAAACACTCCAACAGTAAGACCATTCTCGCCAGTACTAGTGGTGGTCGTATCTCACTATCCCTCCTTAGTCTGATGGGAAACTGAAAGAACATGCATCGTTTTGACTAGGGGGAGCAGGATACGCCATGTTGATGGCTAGTTTGGTCAGGGCCTCAGTTGGGGATGTGGCCTCTGTTCTCGGTTTCTGGCATGTGATTGAGGTGATTAATTTTTTTTCATTTTTCCATCACCTTTGGCTTGTCTTTTTGCTTCCTTTTGACATATTTTCTTGTTTGTTCGTCCTTTTAGATTTGGGGATATTTACATTTCCAGTTGGGCCTCCCCCTCCCTTCTCAAACGAGTTCACATACCCCCTCATGAGCAGCTGACATAAGAGTCGTCGTAGGGACCTGGGGATGAAGCATATGGAACTAGGTCAGAGGTTCCCAGTTTGACCTGATGATCCCAAAGCAGGTATCCACTTCCCCCTTCTCTCTCTCTCTTTTCCTTGGGTTTTTAGATGGTGTTGCTTTGACTAACAGGGCCCTTCTTTTCTGAGCAGGTGACCTTTGATCCCTATGTCGGCTCCCCTTTTTGGGATCGTGCTGTCGTGGGCCAGTCCCTCCTGTTTATTAACCATCACATAATCTTCTTTTACTGCTCTTGGGTCAGAGTGTACTATGTGGGGGAGAGGGTGGTGCATCAGTACTGAGACTACTTCATAGTTGTGCAGGCCCCAGGGATGTTATGTCACCGGAGGATATGATCGAGGAGTTGGCAGATGGGCTTCTTAGTCATGGGCTCCCAGTTGATTGTTTCTTTGAGCATGGGGTATCAGATGTGGTACGAGTCTCTCCCGTACCGGTCCCTCTTCCCACGCTTCGTACCCGGTGCCAACGTTTTCGCATTCGAAGGCCTGCGATCTCAGATATTCTTCCTCTTTTCTTTCTCCCGTATATGTATTCTTATTTGTTTTGATTTTTCCCTACTGATTAGATTTGTGCCTCTTTTTTCGTTTGAGGGAGAGGAGGATTCTGGTGAGGACGTGGCCAAGGTAGGTCCTGCAGAGGCATCAGGTGCCGGTCCTTCAAACCCTTATGGTGCGGGGGGCTTAGGGGCCTCGACTGCGGGGACCCAAGGGACCTTCAGGCATTTCGACGATGCATTTCTCTCGGGCCTCTGTGCTGATGTGGTAGAGTGGGCTCGTATATCGGCTGAGGCAGTTAGGGTCCCTCCTCCTGAGTTGGTTTCAGGGGTGAGTTTTCTTTCCTGCCTATTATTTTGATGATATGCCCGTCTTTGTATCATTTCCCATGCAGTTGACCTCTCTTTCTCTCTGCCCCTTACAGGATTATGAGTCGGCTGTCAACCAGGCAGAATACTACCGTAACATTGCTAGCCTTTGATTGGGTTACTTATCTGTGTATCTATTTAAGTCTTAACCTATTGCAAGTGCACAATGGAAATCATAGCACTAGCAAAGGATCGAGGAGTTCATCTCCCGTGCATGCCGAAACTCCGGTTACATTGTTGATCTCCCTCTTAGCTTCCTCTTTCTTTTGGTGTTTTTAAACGCAAGAGGGGGTCAAGCTTACGCGTAGTTGTGAACTAGCAAGAAAGAGTAGTGTGTGCTCAAGTGGAGATTCATAGTAGATTTCGTTTTGATTCAATCACCGGAAGGATCAACGAATTTCACTCCGAAACCCTACGTGGCAACCATCCTTGAAAAGGCGTGTGATCGATCAGTTAAGGTGAGAAAGGATGTGTTAAGTTCTGATTTATAGTTATATTAGTCTTTCGTTAAGATGTGGATGAAAAATTTGAAGAAAAGAAGTTATAGCTTAAGAAAAATGGGTTTGGAAAGTTGAAACCTGTGTTTAGGAGAAATCTAACAAAATCAATCGATCAAAATAAGTATTCGATCGATCAATTTGAAATTTAGATCAATCGGTTTGGAAATCGATCGGTCAGTTTTGACTGAGCATGCTGACACTACTTTGGTATTTTAGCCATAACTTTCTATCCAGAACTCGGAATCACATAATTCTTAAGGAGTTGGAAAGATAACAACGAGACCTACAATGTTTATGAATTAGCCAACTCATGAATCAAATATTTTGAGAGTCAAAATTGAGTGTGAAGTTGGGTCAAGTTTTGAGTTAGAAGGTTTTGACTGAAGTGCCGACCTAGCTTCGGTATTTTGGTTATAACGTTTTACTCCGAACTCTGATTAATGCAATTATTACGGCGTTGGAAAGGGGACAATAAGATTTATAACATATGTGAATTAACAAACTTTTAAATAAAATGTTTTAGGGGTCACAATTGACCTGGAATTTTGGTCAAGTTCTAGGTTTAGCATGAACTTGCCCAATTCCACCTTGGTTTTGAGAAAATACTTAAATACATCGAGATTATTGGTAATTAAGATAAATCATGAATACATTCTGATATATGTGATGTAGTTTTGGAACGAGAGGCCGTCGATAAGGACCTCGCATTGCTTGTCTATGACTCCGAACCCGAGGTAGGGGAAACTCACTACGAATTACATTTTTTATTGTGATTCATAGATATCGTGATGTTACTTATCATGTTTTCGATTTATAAACTCTCGTGATATGATTTGAGCACATTAAGATTTGTGATTTAAGTTTGGAACCTTGAATTCTTTGAAGAGTATTGAAGATTTAAACTTGAGATAGGGACTTAAGATTTTGGTATGAATTGATACCTGCAAATTTCATATTCGACTTGAGTCATCGTTTAGTATGAGATTCGTAAATTGAAGCTTGGAATTTGATTTGATGTGGTTTCAGTTAAGTTAAGTTATGATCCTAGAAATGGAAATTAAACTTGTTAATCTAGCTGTATTCAAATATTTAGACTGAAAAAGAGATAATTGTGAATTGGAATCGAATTTATAAGATGAATGATTAGATGTTAACTTTGATTTGGTGGATTGGACTTTGACTATTTGACTGGACATTGCATGCATCTTTGGACGATCTGACGGGTTTTTTATACATCTTGCATAAACTAACTAGGCAGTGCGGTGGGTTATCCGTACCTGTATCTTGCATGCATCTTGACTGATGCGGTGGGTTTTACGTACTTACTACATAAACGGCGACACCGAATGAATGATCAGATATCTTGGCCGGACCCGATCTGGCGGAGTTATACGTATATACTGCATACCATATACTATATACTGTACACACTGATTGGATAATGATTGGACCACTACAACTGGAAATATGGACACTGTGAGATGTGAACTGAAAAAGATTAGAACACTGTGTGATGTGAACTGAAAGATATGTGAACATTGTAAGACGTGAATACTGGAAACTGACATACCGTGTGATGTGAGTAGTGGAATTTAAGTTGAATATCCAATCTGCTTTCGTTTTTGGTTTCTAATTTAATATCCACTTTGTTTTGTATTTATTTCGATTCTTGATTATCTGCTCCATTCCATTTTTGCTTCTGTCATTAAATCTGTGATTATATGATAAGATGTCAATTGAATTTGAGATTTTTCTACTAAGCTTAGATGTAGCTCACCCTTCGACTATACGTCATAGGTATAAATCGTGATTTGGACCTGGAGAAGAGGATCTCTAGCTTATGGATTTGTGCTTTAGTCAGGGGTCGTAGATTTAGTGTATTGTGGATTTTTGTAAGTTGTATCTTGGTACATTTCCTATTATCATACATTTATTGTACGCCACTGTTGGTGATGGTTGGTCATCACTAGTGTTGTTTGGTTATTATTCATGTTGGATATTAGAACTGGAGATTTAAATTATGTCATATATTTTATTTGCTTTGATTTTCGCATCAGATTGTGATCTACGATCTAGCGGTCCAGGTTTTCCTATTAAGTTTAAGAAAAAAAATATATCAAAGAAATTTAAGTTGGGAAAATCTGGGTTGTCACATTACAGATTTAATCTAATCAATAATCTTCTAAAACTTTGGCGTCAATCAAATTTTAGAAAACTGAAGATGGAAAAGTAAAAACCGTTACACTAATCTGCGAACTTCAACATGAGTCGTCAATTCAAATTAAAATCTGAAGATGTTTGCAAAGCATAAAATAAAAGAAAATAAAATATAAACCAGAAAGTAGAGTAAATATATCCTTCACCCCTCAACCGTAGTCGTCAATTACTTTTGAGAAACTACAGATATCTACACTAATCTTCAGCTCCCAATAGCAGTCATCAATTGCTCTTGAGAAACCTTGGATATTTAATCTACAAAGCAATAAAAATCTACTCTAAGTTGATCAGAAGAAAACCCAACCTCAGTCATCAATTTTTTTAAAGAGGGCTCTCTTATTTATAGATCATAAGGAGTCGGTTTACAAGTTCTAATTCTAATAAAAGAAATAAAAGATTCCTATTATAATTCTACTTCTAATTCTACTCTTCCTTGCCTTCTTTAATTGATGCGCTTCTGGATTGTTCCTTTTTATTCAGTAGCAGAGTCCTCTTTAGATTCTTCTTCATTAATCTCTCAAATTCATGCTTAGCCAAACTTATAATTCAAGAGTTCTTCTAATTCTGTACATGGCAATGTTCATTCTCACGTGATCAGCAACAACAACAGTGGTGGAAAAACTTCTAATTGTAATCGTAAATTATGATTATTCTCTTCTTCTCTTTCTTGGAAAATTGTAAATCACAATTTTCCATTTTTTATAGCTTTCTCAAAGTTGACTTGACGACTCTTTGAATTACAATTCATCGCTTTTCTTCTATATCATACTCTTTCTATGAAGAATCGCAAATTAAGATTTTCTATAGGTCATTAGTAACAACACTCAATCATGCAGCAAAATCGTAAAACCTGATTTTCCATTCTACAGTAGGCGGTGAATTATCTTTTAACGTTTAATCGTCTTTTACTGCTCTTTTGAGTTCATTTTGACAAAGATTAATACTTCGGCTCTCTTTTACTAGTTATCGTTAATATCTGCACATTATTAACTTATTAGTAGCAAACTAAGTCCTAGCATTACTGAGTTAAGGGTGATAAAATGATATATTATGTGACTGATCACACCCCCAAACTTACGTTTTTCTAGTCCCTATCAAACAAGAAAACATATAAACTAAGAACTTAAATTAAATGTCGCTTTCGTATGGAGCACGATTGTATTTAGCGGATGCAACAAGCCTTTAAACCCCTAGGTGATCCCTAGTGGAGGAGTTGTAGTCTCCTGAAGGTATTCAGTGAAGTTACCTACAAACTTCAAATTTTTTTATTTTTCAAAAATTAAAATTAAAACAAAAGTTGAAAATCTAAAATAATTCTATTACACCAATTAAATTAACTAAGTTACCTAAGTGGTTAAATTGGTCAATACATAAGTTTATTACGATTTTCCAAAATTACCAATCTTTTATCCTTTCTTTTCATTATAATAGTTATCTTTGATTAGAACTCCAACAATTTCAATTCATAATAAGCACAGAGTGTATATGCATCAGTGAACAATTTATTCTTCATAAATTTTTCTAAACTGCAGATTTTGAAAAATATTTCATTCAAAAACTCACTATTAACATACTCTCAAAAGATATTGAAACTTTTGGGTTCTCTCAATAGGTTTTTCAGAAAAATTCATTCAAAGATACTTGAAAAAATTAACGAATCTCATGGAAAAGATAATCTTATTCTATTCTTATGATTCCCTGTATAATCCATAGTATCTGTTATCCATATATCTACTAAGCTTACGCTTTTTCAAATCACAAATCAGAAAGGTCTTTCCTTTGGCTTGTAATGGGGCTTTGGATTTCAGATGGTATCAAAGAAAGGTAGAAAAAGATTCAAAGTTTTTCAGAGAATTTAGCTCTTCTTTTTCCTATATTCTTCTGACTTCTTTACTTTACTTCAGTAAGTATCCAAAATTGGATAACTTCTTTCCATTTCTTCTATATATATATATCCTAGTTCTTTAGCTATAAAATCGTATTTTACGACTTTTCTTCTTTTGAAACCTTTTTACTGAATCGTAATTTCCTTTTTCAAAAATCATTCTTTAAGATTTTTCTTTCCTTTCTCATTTTTTTTTTTTTTGCAAACTTCAACTGTACCTCTTTTCTTCATTCCCTTATATGTTCTACTTTTACTCCTTCCACTCCCTCTTCTTCCCTTCTTTACATTCTAAACTCTAAAAAATTATAAGGGTTAAAAGTTGAAAGCTTTAGATAGTATACATGGTTAAAGGTTTATCAGATTTTTGGTACAAAGAAGTTCGATTTAGACTTCTAATATGGGTTCAAAAGATAAAATTTTCTGGGATTTTAAATTTTTTGACTCTGGTTTAAACAAAAGATGGCTTTAAATCATCTTTACGATTTACTAACATAGATGCCTTATTATTTTAATATTTCTAATAGATAGTTCTAGACAAAAAATCAGTTTATCATATTTATAGAATAATTCGATTCTAAATTCAACAATATGAGATTTCATAACAATGTAGAAGTTCAAAGAAATTTTATGATTGAATAGAGACAGTCTCTCTCTAAATAAAAGAGAAAATATGGCTCAAAATCTCACTGGTTTATAATTTTGAAGCGATAGTCTAAATTTTTACAGTTTAGATCAATCTATTATTTCAAACATTCATTCTAATACAGTGTTCAACGAGCTAAGCATGAATTGTAACTGTTCTATATTCTAATTATTAAACTCCTACTATAATGAATCGTAAGTTTTTCAAGATTTGTAATTTTTTCTATCATAATTCTTATGTACTGAACAACTTAAAAGAATTTCGAAAATATTTTACAAAAATAAACTGCTAAACAAAAAATAAACTATTAAATTAACTACTGATATACTAATTATACTAAAACTACTATTATACACAGAAATGGTGTATCCCCCCAAACTTAAATCGGATAATGCCCTCATTGGCACTAAAAAACAGGGAACACTTAAAATTATTTTCTAAAAATTATTGATATACTGATTATTTATTGGAAAAAATCTGTTACCAGAAATATATTCTCCCCCAAACATGAGAGAAAATATCCGCAGCTTATTTTTGGAGTATCAATAACAAAATTTTTTGAAATGTTAGTAACAATCACACTGTTAGTAAAAGATTAGTCAATTAGTCAAAAGAAAATTTCATATATTAATTTGATATTTACAATGAACAAAAAAACTAAAGAAAATAAAAAAAATATTAAAGAATTAATTACATAAAAGAAATTAATCTTAGGAAAAATCTAGACACACTAATTTATACATGACACTGGCAGCAACGTCCGAGATGTGGTCTTTGATAAAGATCGGTCCAAAATTGTGTTGCCCAAAAAAAATCGCCCTCCTTTGAGTAGGTGGGTCCAATAGAAAAGAAAAACATTAAGAAGGTGGAGAAGGTGAAGATGGAGAAGATTGTTGGCGGTCGGAGGAGGAAGGGGAGGTGTTGGCCGTCGATTCTGGAATGAGAGAGGAGAAGAGGGCAATGATTTCACTGATTAATCGCCCCCATTCTTCTAACCGCGCAGTAACTTCGTCTTCATGGTGTTGGATGAGGCGTGAAAATGCCTCAGCAATCTCTTACTAGTTTGGTTGTTTTGCTATGCCAAAAGGGTAGGTTTGGGAAGAAGGTGAAGGGAATGGGGGAAATAGGCAAAGTGGTACTTGTTTATTTATAACTTATCCAAACCAAGAATTCAAAGAGGTGTCTTAAATAGATGTTATGTTTTACATTGAATCAAGCGAATCAGTTGTTAATCCTAATAACTGCTAAGGGATGTGTTTGCATAGAGTTAATCGAGGCGATGGCTTGGGTATCGAAAGTTGTGCCTTTTTTATAACCACTGCATTTCCTAGACGGAACATTCTCTCAATAATCATAGTCACTACAATTTTCTGTTGGAGAGTACTCAGACTACAAGAAATCGTAATCGCAACGATTTAGTGCACTACAAAATATTTAGACATACCCTACTATTATACATATTGTGCAACCATGGGATTTTTTAACGATCCCGTCGCGACGATGCGCACTCTCATAAAAAAATATCGAGTCGCCACCCGGAGCTTTCGGTGACCCGGAAAACCTAGGATCAATATTAAATGCATCGAAGTGCCAAATATGACTTTGATTCACTGGTCAACGCAAAGGCTCTTGGGTAGCGGCTTCGGTTATCGATCGGGAATGTGTTAGGCACCTGATTAACCTGCTCAAAGCGGTCTCTACTTATGGCCAAAAATATAAAAGAAAAATAAAAAATAAAAGAGCACTTCCTCTTATTCGAAGGAACTTGGATCCTATTTGTGCCCCTCCGTTCCAACCGAGATTTTGGTGACATAATGGTACAAATTTGAGGATAGTGAAATAGCTAAGAAGGTAGAGGAGTAGAGGGGAGAGCCGGAGCTCTCGGGCCCTTGTTGCACCCATGTGGACCTCCGCGTAGGTGCGCTTGGTGAGCTTCTGATAGCTTGGATGATGGAATAGAAGGTTCTAACCTCTAAAGTATGCTAACTAAGGGGTAGGAGAGGAGGGCTAGGGGGTAGCTCTCACCTAAACTAAGAGACCTTTGGTGGAATATAAGGCTCAAATGAAGTTTTGGAATTCTAGAATTTGTATGAGGAAAAGGTACACCAAAGGGGAGGAAAGCTCTCTCTTAATCTTTTCTCTCTTTTGGCTTTTTTTTCAAGCCCTTTGCAAGGGGGGGGGGGTGCCTCGCTTTTTATAGGAAAAGAAGAGGTTAGGGGGGTGCTTAGAAGCTAATTAGGGTTACCAATTAGGTAATCCTAGCATCTAAGGTTTCCTAGGGTTTCAGAGGCTTAGAAAATTGTGAATTAAGTTCAATGGTAGTTGATAGGGTGAGGTTTCAAATGACTAGAGGGTTGCAAATAGGGTAAATGAGGGTGCAACAATCCTAATGAAACCCACCCTAAACTTTGAGATGGTCAACAAGTCAAACCCCAAAAGTAAAATTTAAGTAAAAAACCCATGGTTACTATAGCTAAGCCTGGCGCATATATTAGTTGCGCCAAGCATAGCTACAATGTTTAGAAGTTCAGAGCCTGTGGTGGGTCCCACCTCTACTTTGAGCATGTATTAGTTTCGCCAAGCCATTTTTGCAAAAAAATGGCTTGGCTCATGTAATACATGTGCCATGTATGCCCTAGCTATGTATAGCTCTTGGGCATGGCTCGGATTGTCATAACTTTCGACGTAAAGCTAGGATTGAGGTGATTCTTAGCTTGTTGGAAAGCTGAGGACCTCTTCTTTTTAATAGTATAAGATTCAGCCACAGTAAAGGACCCTACCAACCTTGTTACATCTCTCTCTCGACATTGCCTGGGAAGGTTAACTGAGGGTTAAGGGAGGTTTCTAAGGTTTGGGTTTCGTTCCTAAAGGTTCAGGGAAGGTTCTAAAGGATCCAGGGTGATTCCTAAGGGTGTGGGGAATGCTATTGGAAGCTCGAGGGGGTGCCTCTCTCGAAGTATGTCTCGATCAGGCCTTGGGCCAAATTTGGGTGTCTACAGATGCCCCTCTTTGGTATCCGATCACTAATGATTGAATGTCAAAGACAAGAGACATCCGAAGAGTTCCAAGGCATTACTGATGGGTCCACTGTATTCAAAACGAACTTCAAACATCAGGTGAGAACATGGTGAGTAAATGAAAGCCTTGTATGTCGGGAAAAACGTCCGTTTCTCAAGGTTATCAGTCCCCAAGCGCTTAGCGACATTACTGGGCATAATCGAGATTGAGCGAGTTGCGAAAGCCCAATATGTTGAGAAAAATGTCCGCTTCTTGAGATGATTTGAAGATGTTTGATGTTCAAGTTTCCTTTTGAATACAACAGCTTCGTAAGTAAGAGGGTGATCGACCCATATCTAAGGATAGGTGCGAAACAATTACGCAAAGGTCCACGTCTTGTGTCCAATCATAGGAGTCATTGATTACCCCATTTAACCGGTCACGGGTGCCCATGCGTGAAGCAGGGTTTGAGGTCCTTGGGCGAACCCACCGATCCCGAAGTTAATTTAGCATGACTACCCGAGTGGAGCTAATTGATGTCGCAACACTGTTTGGGAGTACATGCCTCTTTTTGTAGCATTTTATGTAGAATTTTCTTGTTATTTTATGTGGATTTTTATGTGGATTTTTTGTGATTTTATGTGAGATTTTATGTATTATTTTATGTGCAATTTTTTGTGATTTTATTTTGTTGTTCGGGATTTTGAGCAAGCTCACCCGGAACCGTTTATTTTAGCACAGTCGCCCGAGCAGGTCAAATGGAGATTGACGCGCTGTTTGGGGGGCATGTGCACCTATAGAAAAAAAAGGGGATCAAGCTGGGCGTGTGCCGCACGCGTGCCAAGCCGAATCCTGGCCACACCCAATGTCAGACCAAATCTGACCTGAAACAGCCTGGCGCATGTAATACATGAGCCAAGCCAAAAGGGGGCCAAAATATGCTTGGCGCATGTATTACATGTGCCAAGCCAAACCTGGGGAGGTTTTTTAAATGCCCGAGCTTGAGCAAAAGAGGGCTTTTTTCAAATTCTCTTTTCTTCCCCCGCTCCAAACCGAAACGAGGCTTTCTCCTAGGGTTCCTTTGCATCGATTTCAAGTGCTCTTCCTTGCCAGTGTTCGCTCACGCCGATTAAACCCACACTCCACGCCGGTACAAGGATCCATTTGTGAATGTAACCATTGTTTTATCTCCATTCTATTTGATTTTTCTTGAATTATTTTGCCATGTGTTTTATGATTCTTGCTTTCCTAGATGATAAATGGGTGGTTTCTCTTGCAAGCATGATTATTGGTTTGATTTTGTTCCATGTAAATGATGCCCTATATTTTTTCTTGTTCCTTTTATTGGTTTTTCTTTAGTAATTTAATGATTAGGACTTTTTTTTTTTAGATCTAAGTGTAGGCATATCTCTCTTCTCTTGTTTTTGTTTTGAAGAAGACTCTCTTCTTTCTCCTTTTTTTTTTTTTTTTTTTTGTTTTTATGTAAAGAAGAGATTTTTTTTTGTTTTTACATAAAGGAGGGACTCCCCCTTTTTTTTTGTTTTTGTACATAAAGAATAGATTTTTTGTTGTTTGTTTTTGGACATAAAAGAGAGATTTTTTTATTGTTTCATTTTGTTTTTGGACATAAAAGAGAGAGCTTTTTGTTTGTTTTTTTTGCACATAAAGGAGGGGCTCTCTTTTTTTTTCTTCTTTTTTTGGTACATAAAGAAGGGAGATTTTTGGTTGTTTTTTTTTTTTTTCGTTTTTCTTCTTAAAGATGTGGATTTTTTTGGAAAATGATGGGTGGTTTGTATTATTATATATATATTTTTTTGTGATGATGAAGATGATTAGGGAAGAAAAAGGGGCCTACTTACCTCCCTGTTGGCTTGTTTTGGCAGATGATCTCTTGCTATTGACATGACCTGATTCTATTGCCTGTATCCGTCTCAGAATGTCGAGCGAGGAGGAGCACATGCAGGAGGAGGGGGAAGAGCAGGAAGAGGGGCCAGAAGTGATCTATGGTTCCCGGGGGGAGCAGATTTTTGTGGTGCAACGCTCCTCCGATACCTAGTTTGAAATGCAAGGCGAGGCCGTCCGTACTGGCCTCCTTCATTTTCAATATTCCCATATCTCCAATTACGGGATTGCCGGCTAGGTAAAAAGCTTTGTTGTTGTTCCTTGTACAAGTTTGCAATATTCTTATGATCTGATACCCCTTTATTTTGATGCAGACCTGCGTCCCATCACCTTCCGAGGAGGCTTGTTGGACCTCCAGTGCTTCTGTCTCTACCTCCCTCCGATCGTGAAGTTCCTTCTTGACCAGGCTGGTTTCAAGAATTTCCTCTCGTGCCTTGCCATGTGGGCCGACTTGGCCTATTTGAGGGCCCTGATTGAGCGCTTCTGCCCCGAGACGATGACATTTCATATGGCCATAGTGGAGATGACTCTTACCCCTATTGATTGGTCGATAATTATGGGGATTCGGATAGGGGGTCTATCGGTAGCTAACCTTCCCGTGCCTAGTCGGGAGGAGGTGATTCGATTGATCAGGGAATATCCCACCTCCACAAATCTGCACGGCTCCGAGGATAAAATGACATGGCTGAACAGTTGGTTTGGGGAGAATGAAATGGTGGATTTTGGCCAGCCCTATGCGGATATCATCCTTGAGCCTGAGCGTGCCCTGCAATTGGCTTGTATCTCTCGCTCCTTTTCCTACAGGGTAAGACTCTTTTTTCGAATGCTAGCAATGGGCGAGTCTCATTGTCCTTGCTCAGTCTTATGGGAGATTGGAATAATGTGCACCCATATGATTGGGGCAAGGCCGGATATGCCGTGCTAATGTCTAGCCTAGCTTAGGTCTCCACTGGGAATGCGAAGTCTGTAGTCGGCTTTTGGCCGGCCTTGGAGGTAACCCTTGATTCCTTTGCTTTCTTTGGTTTATTGGCTAGTCATTCCCTATCTTTGACACATCTTTTATGTATACTGCTCTTTTCAGGTTTGGGGATATCTGCACTTCCAGCCTGGCCGCCCCCTCCTTCACTCTGATGTACCCACCTATCCACTCATGAGCAATTGGAACACGCACCGCCGTAGGGATGTAGGTATGAAGCACTTGGAGATGGGCCTGAGGTCCCAGTTTGATTTATTGATCCCAAAGCAGGTATGACTATTCCTTTTTCTTTCTTAGCACCTCCTTTTATGCTATCTATTTAGCTAATAGGATGCATTTTTGTTTGGGTAGGTCATTTACGACCCTTACGTTGGTTCTCCCTTTTCGGATCAAGTCGTTGTGGGTCTGTCTCACTTTTTCATTGATCGCCGCATTATTTTCTTCTACGGGGCCAGGGCCAGGGCCTATTATCTGAGAGAATGAGTGGTCCATCAGTACCGAGACTACTCCGCCGTGCCGCAAGCTCCTCCGGTAGATGTTATGTCACCCATGGGTACCATTGAGGAGCTCTCCACCTAGTTTCTTCATCATGGGGTTCCTGTTAATGATCTCCTTGGGCCCGGGAGTTACGAGCTGTGGTATGAGTCTTTGCCCTACCGGTCCATCCTGCCACGTTTCGTCCCTAGTGCTAACTTTTTGGCCTTTGGTGGCCCGCGATCCCAGGTAGTTATTCTTTCTCTTTAGGCTAGTTTCCATTTGGCTAAAGGTATAACAGGTGGGGATAACGGCATAACAGGTGCTGGGGGGGAAGGTGGGGGTAAAGATGGAGCGACTAACTCCACAAAAAGGATATCAGTAGGGATGGGGGAGGGCATAGGTGAAAAGGGAGGAGAGAAATTTAAAAGGGAGGGATCAGGGGAGGGAGGAGAAGTGGGAAAAGGTTGGGAGACTGAAGTGGGGGGAGTGAGGGTGGATTGAATTGATTGGAGACATGAGCTCATGAGGGCCTGGTGGTCAGTGTTACTGGCTACTTATGCCTGAATGGACTGAAGGAGGGAGAGGATTTGGGTGAAAGTATCAGGCAGGGTGGAAGTAGAGGGTATGGGTGAATGAATGGGATGGAAATGAGAGGATGGGGAATGGGTAAAATGAGGAGGAGTGGTGTGGGGGGAGTCAGGAAGTGGGGTGTACTCATGAGCAATATCCTCCATAATTGAAGAAATGAGGGCAGAGAAACTAGTAGAAGTGAACTGTTCCAAACCCTGTGTATGTGTAGGAAGTGGTGGAGGGGGGAAATCAGGAAGGGGTTGGAGGGAGGGTGGGGAAGACATGGTGGAGATAGGCTCCGAGAAGGTGGGGAATTCCAGGATCCCAGGTGTAGGTAAGGTGGATGAAAAAGTGGGTGATGTAGGAGGAATGGTGGATGGGGGAATGTCAGCAACATGATCTGCTGCTGAGGTAGTGGGCACCTCCTTCTCTGCCTCAACCGGCTTGGTCTTTTGAATCAGTGTTAAACTTGTAGACCATGCCCTCTTTCCAAAAACCTTCTGAACCATTTTCTCCACTGGCTCAGCCTCCTTGATCTTATATTTTCCAGCTTTGAGCAGATAGGTGATGAGTCTGCTAAATGGTAGGCCTCCTCCCTTAGCAAAAGCCTGTCTTTTTAGCACCTTGTCATTTATGTCCACCATAGCTTCAACGATCATCTTAGGTGCATTCACGAACTGCCCTTTGGAATAATAAAATAAGGCATCCACTAATGGGGACCTTCTCTCCTGCAAATGTCCTGTAACATAGACATTTTTCCTTAAGATGGTATCCATGAATCTGAGGCTAGGATGGAGGTCTCTTCTCATCAGGGATTCTTCAGAACCCACAATCCCACTGGTTAGCTGCTTGGCCATATCCTTAAATGTAGCTCCAACAGGTGCTCCCTCAGCGTGGTCGGAGTCAAATTGGGACCCCCAAAGCCTTTCCTATGTCTCTGTGATCGATAGTCAGTTGTCAATCATCAATCGAAATTTCTAATACGTCATCAGTCCCCTGTGCCACCTTCTTCTTCAGATTTTGGTACCATAACTTCACCAGCCTGAGATACACTGATTCCTTTAATGGAGACAGTAGGGGCAACAAGCCTTCTTTCTTCAAATAGCTCAGTGTTTCCTGGCACTCTCCAATGTTGGCAAAATATGCCAGATCAAATTCAGTCTCAGGGACAAGGTTTAACTTATCAACAAATTCATTGGGGGTGGTTAGTATAGCCAGAAGCTCTACCGCAATGGGCCTATCAGGGGTAGCTCTCTCTAAGGGTGTTTCTACCGCAGGTTCCTGAATTTCAATAGCTTTGGCTTTCTTAGCTTTAGGACTCTTTTTGGGTGTCCCCTCAGCGAGCTTCCTCTTTACAGGTGGTTTGGTAGCAGGTAGCACTTTCTTGGAGGATTTAGGGGTGGATGCAGTTGATTTTCGGTGTATGCTGGCTAGTGTTTCCTCAGGCTCATCCATTATAATCGCAGGGAGTAATTTCTCACCAACTTGGAATGAGAAAACTTAGAAAGACAACAGAGTGATGGTAGGAAGGCAACTCACCTCCAGGTACCTAGGGTTTCACAAAGCTAGCGATGCACCGCTCTAATTTCTCTAAAATCAGGGGCAAAATGCATCTCTACACAAGCTAAATGTATTGAAAAGATGGCACAGTAAACAATAGAGGAATCCGTGAGGATTTAGTAGAGAAAAAGGGAGGCGAAAAAATGAGGAAGAGAGCTAGGGTTTTTCAGAGGGTAAGGAGTGAAGCACAAATGACCTATCGACAGGTATATATAGGTGAAAGTCCAATTTCGATAGGATGAATGGAATGGTTTTGATAGGTTGATGCGTCCTATCGAAAGCTTAGACATCAAAGCTGTCAAAAGGGATGATTTTTAAGGATTTCGATAGGTAAGACCATCCTATTGATAGGTTTAAACGGCACAGACAGCATCTTTTCGATAGGTGCCCGATATGTACTCAGCACCTATCAAAATCTTTGTTTGCCCTTATTTAACCTGTCGAGCAGTTGGTTTTACTTGTCGAAACATCCAGTTCCTATCGAAATCGTTGGATATCCTGTCGAAATCACCATGAAACCTAACAAAATGTAGATTAGGCCTATCGAAGGCTCTAAAACCCAGATAAAGCTGCCTTTCTGGGCACCCTTAGCTTTAGCACTTATCAGGCTCTGTTGCTGTGCGGACCCATTATTGGATTCTTATGTGAATGAGCTCCCCTTATCTTAGGGCAGCTGGCAAATTTGAAAAGATGATCCACTAGAGAACATGGCATATTTATTTCAAAAGAATTCTACTAGAGTTGCAAAGTATAAACAAACCTAAAACAGAAGCAAAATATGGTACATATGATACATACTCAACTGCAGGTGCTAATCTGGAAGATCTAGAAGGTTAACGGTCTCCCCATGTTCCTTGAACTTTTCATCCTTCTTGGATCCATTCCTCAGCAATTGTTCAACCCCTGATTGCAATTTTGTCTCTATAGGCCACTCATTGTTCTACAGCAGCTGTTGAGGATTCTCAAACAGAGCCTCCTCTAGCCCTGCAATGGAAAAACAAGATTCATCAAAAGGGGGTTGAGAGCTGGTGCTGTACACATGCAGTTTTACTTTCATGTTGCCAAAAGAGACCTCCATGATTCCAGATCTGCATTGAATGCAAGCATTGGCAGTGGCCAAGAAGGGCCTGCCCAGAATCTTACTTGGCTCCATATCTAGCACCACAAAGTCAGCAGGGTAAAAAAACTTGTCAACTCCCACCAGGACATCCTCAATGACTCCCACAAGCTTCCTTTCAGACCTGTCAGCTAGTTGCAGAACCACAGGTGTGGGCTTCAAGTCTCCCAGGCCCAATTTTTCATAGACTACATAGGGCAGCAAGTTCACACTGGCTCCTAAGTCCAATAGGGCCTTCTCAATTTTATGATCCCCAATGATGCAGGAGATAGTAGGCACTTCAGGGTCTTGAAGTTTGGTGGGGGTTGCAATGGACAGAATGTGTTTTACCTTCTCTGCTGAAAATACTTTCTTGGACAAGTATGTCCTAGACTGTCTTTTATGGGTGCATAACTCCTTCAGAAATTTGGCGTAGGCTGGAACTTGTTTGATGGCACCCAATAAAGGCAGATTAATCTTTACTTGTTTGAAAGTCTCCATCATTTCCTCAATTTTGCCCTGCCCTTTGTCAAAAGGGGAGGGTCCTTGGAATGCCTTGGGAAATGGCAAGTCTGGGGGTGTTCCCTCACTTGCAGCCTTAGCCAATGGGGCTTCTCTCTTTTTGATTTTTTCTTTTCCTTAAGGATCCATATCATCCTCTTTATTGACACTGGGTTGTTCCTGCAGGTCCACCACTGGTAGCCTCTGTTGTGTACTTGGAAAACTCCTTCCATTTTCTTCATTCAAACTTCTCACAGGCTCACAGCCCCCCTGATTTTCCACTAGCCTACCACTCCTCAAAGTTGTCACAGATTTGGCTTCCTCATAGGTGGAGGATACTTCACCCACTACAAACTGCCTTCGTGGATTATCTTGTGGTTGGCTAGGTAACCTTCCTCCTCTCCTAGTCAGAGCATCAGACAGCTGACCAAGCTGGTCCTCTATCTTTTTGATGCTCTGATTGTGAGAATGCACAATTTGGGTTAAGGTGTTCAAGTTCTGTAATGAAGATAGAACTTATTTCTCAAAAGATGGTGCTCTCACAATTGGAGTAGGTGCAGCTTGCTGCACAGGAGGAGCTACAGGTTGGGCCATGGTTTGCTGATATTGAGGTCTTGGGGCATAGCCTTCTTGATAGGGCTGAGCATTTCTGTAGGGCATGTGTTGCTGGGGCTGCTGCTGCTGCTGCTGCTGGCTGGGGTATCCATCTTGTCTCCACCTCAAATTGGGGTGGTTTCTCCATTGATACCCAGCACCAGACTGCTGCCCATAGGCTTGAGTTGCAGCCACATGTTCTATCATAAAATCAGGAAATTAGGCAGCTAATGGGCATTCATCTAGGGAGTGAGCAGGGGACTGGCATATAGCACATGCCTCCTCCACTCTAGCAGCCACAGGTGACTGCATTGCTCCCATCAGCCTATCAAAATTCAGAGTTAAGCTATCCACTTTCCTTTCCAACTCACTTGGCACACTCACTTCATATATCTTTCCTCTTGAGGTGTTCTCTTTCATCAATTTAGAAGGGTCTAGATCTCTTGCTAAGGTTTCCCTTTGGATAGAGTTTTCACTGATGATGTCAAAGAGCTCCCATGCCTCCTCAGCAGTTTTATGAAGATAAGTGCTTCCACAAGAGGCATCTATCATGCCCTTGCTCTTTGAATCAATTCCCTGGTAAAAGCTTTGAACCAGTTGCCATTCAAGGATTTGATGGTGGGGGCATTTCTTGAGGAGTTCTTTAAATCTCTCCCAGGATTGATGAAAGTCTTCAGTTGGATCTTGGGTAAAAGAGATGATACCCTTCCTCAACTTATTGGTCTTTGACATAGGAAAGAATTTGGCCAAAAACTGACATTGGAGATCACTCTAGGATTGTATACTATTAGGTGGAAGTAGAGATAACTAGGTCCTGGCTCTGTCCTTTAATGAAAAAGGAAAGAGTCTCATCCTGGTGGCCTCCTCCCCCAAACCTGTGATGTTGAAGGTGGTGCACAGTCTTAAGAATTCATCTATATGTTTATAGGGATCCTCCTTGGTCAGGCCATGAAATGAGGGCAACATTTGAATAATGGACGATTTGATCTCATAGTTTCCTTGAGCAGCAGGGAATTGAATGCAGAAGGGGGAATTGTAGACCCCTGGTGCATTAAATTCCTTGAGAATTCGAGGCTGCTGCTGCTCACCCATTTCAACAGATTCAAATTCAATAGTTGTGGATGTAGTTGGTCGGGTTCTGAGAAGTCTTTCAACCTCTAGATTTAGTGGAATAATCTCAAGTTGAAGAGTTCTCCTACCAAACATACAACACCCACAACTGAATGTAGAGTAAATCCTCACACAACAAATAGGAACACACAATTGATTAACTAATCTAAAAAAATCAACAGATCTGAAAATAAACAGGGGAGAAGGGATGCAAACTATAGAGTAGCCTTCAGCACAGCTCTCCTCTCACTCTGTACTCAGATCTGGTGAACTGGACATAAGAATACTGGAAAAAACATAGCAAAACTCACAAATGCAGTTAGTAAAATCAAACAAAAACTATAAATCTATGATCAAAACTTAGATCTTTCAATTTCTAAACTACTTCCCCGACAGCGGCGCCAAAAACTTGTTGGGGAATTCCAGTGTGCTCATTTATGATATAAAAATTAGGAGAAAACAGAGATGGATTCAGCACATCTAGAATATCATAGACCTGCAAGATATAGGGTCCTTTGTAGCAAGCTTTAAAAGAATGGTAAGTAAGGGAATGTCCACAGGGAGTCTGGTTAGAGATATGATAAATCTCCATATCTGTAAGAGATCTGGCACCCTAGATATCTCTATTTTAGTTAAAAGGCAGGGGAGAGTTTTGAAATGAGTTGTCACTTAAACTAAACTACAAATCAAATGCAGATTATTTTGGATCGAATCTAGAGCCTCAGATCTTGCAGATGGAAGGTTTAAAAACTCATAAAATTGAGAAGAACAGTTTGGAGCTTGTCTTCACTGCAATTAGGTTGAGCTAAGCATATTACAAGGGTTCAAAAGCACACAAGTCCCTCAGCTGGCCACAGGCATTATCCGCAAGCATAGCTACAGGGTATAAATTCCACGTCAAATCGCAGGATCCACCTGGCCTTAAGGCTATGATCTATCCACTTTAATGGTCACAAACCATCCTATAGGCTTTATTGAATCCATGGATTGCAGCAGATGAATCCAATTAAGGCCTGAGCTCAGATTCATCTTAAGGTTATGATCTGTCCACTTTAATGGTCAGAGACCATCCTAGAGATCTCCTACAAAGCCAGAACCTCAATTAGAACAATTAAAACCACTACAGATGCTACAATTTCTAGGTCACAAATGCAGGAAATTACAGGGATATCAGATCCAAGGAATTCAGATGACATCCAAGAGGTCTACCAGTTAAGTGGGTGAGCTGATCAAGCAACTGCTCTACACAAATCCGATCGAGCACCAAAAGGCATCAAAAGAGCTTTAGATCTAATTAAAACATTGAAAACAACATTTACATTACAAACAAGGTCACTCTTACAATGGAATGCTCTCAGATCTGTAGTCTGCGCAGCAATTAACCCCAGCAACACTCTTAACCTTACCCAATTACAGATCTAACTCACCCCTTGCTGCTCCTAGGGATTTAGCCAACCATGGTTGGGCTAAAGGAGGGAAATGGAATCTCGCTGCAAGCTCTAATCTTTAGGAAATTGCTCAGAATTCGATCCCCCCAATGGAAATTAGGGGTCTCAATATATAGCTTTCTCCTCTATTTTTCCCGCCAAAAATCCCTTCTAGAAGGTTGTCAGAGTTTTTTAGAGTTCTGTTAAAGCACATGGGTCGGTTAGGGCTTTCTAGGGCATCTTCTAGAACGTCGCGCCGGTCACCAAAGTGCCTCGATTTGCATGCAATAGGTCACCAAGTCTTAGCGTTTGCATAGCATAGTTTCTGAGAAGTTCAGCACACGATTTCGACAGGTTGGAGAAGCTTCCGACAGGTTAAAAGTAAGCTTGTAGTTCCTTTCGATAGGTTCCCTGGTCTCTTCGATAGGTACCGATAGGATGAGTTCTCTCTTTGAAGCTTCAGGGTCCTCAGCTCACTATCTGGAGTATTCGATAGGTTGGCTGAGTAGTTCGATAGGCCCAGTGGTCCTCTTTGACAGGTTCAACTCTGTGTGCCGTCATCCCGATAGGTTGGCTCCCATTCCTACCGAAAGGCTTAAGCATCCTTCAATAGGTTCTCAGATTTGTTCGACAGGTTCCCTTGACACTTCAGGCAAGTTTTCGACAGGATAGTTTCTTCTTTCCTTTCTTTGCTCGATAGGTTCTGAAATCCTATCGAACTCCTCAATCCATGTGACTTCATCCTTCTTCTGCCTTCGGATCCTATCGAACCCTTCTCCAACTGCATGAATTCTTTCCTTTTACTCCTCAGCTCCTATCTAAGTCTTCCGGCATCCTCTCGATAGGATGTTTTGGAGCTATCTTCACCTCTTTCTCCTTGTTCTGTTGCTGGCTCTGCATGGTGCTGAGAGATGACTTTTTTATGGGTATTCTTAAGTGGTTTGCTACATTATTACCAGCTTTCCCTGCTATCTACAAAATGCACTCAACAGAGGCTTATTAGCGTGCTCATAGGTCCATGAAAGGTCAGGTTAAAGGGTGCAAAGTGGCATTTTTCACCACTTAACAGCTTAGTTTTCACCTTTTGCCTTGACTAACTGACACCCTGCTCTCTCTAACAGTTCTTCTAGAGAGGCGATTCGGATGATGATGATGATGAGACGGGGAAAGGTACAGCTGAGGTTGTGGGAGCTGGTCCTTCCGACCCCTTCGGCATGGGCACTTCTGGTAGTTTGCCTATTGAGGTCCAGGGGACCTTTAGGCATCTCGATGATGCTTTCCTTTCAAGTTTATGTACGGCCGTGGAGGAGCGGGCCCTTATATCTGCTGAAGCGATCCGAATCCCCCCTCCTGAACTGGTTACTAGGGTAAGTCCTCCCTTTTCTGCGTGATTGCCCTTTCTAGAGAAAATGTTTGTGTTTGCGCCTGTGGCTCTTATAGCTGATGTCTCTCTCTTTTGTGCATGAAATTATGAATCGACCGTGAACTAGGCTGAGTATTACAGCAATATTGCCGGCTTGCAGGATACAGAAGTGGTGAGTATTATACCGACTGGTTTTGATCATTACTTTGCCATCCTTGTCTTTTGATTGATCTTGATTGATGACTTTGGGTATGACTCACAACGCACTTGTGAGAAGGAATAGTGCTCTTTACTTAGCCGTCTCTCTCAGGCGTGGGCCCGAGTGGGGGAGGTCTAGACGTATCTGAGTTCTTCTCGCCGACGTAAGAAGTCCAAGGGTGCTGCCAGGGATTAGGCTCCACTTAGAAATTTCAGACTTTGAGACTCTTTGGGACACACATTTTTTTGGATTTTGGGAATATGTAATGGATGATGTGATACTGCTATTGGATGGTTTTATTTCAGCTTTTGCAGATGAATGTTAGTGCCTTTTTTTTTAATTGCATGCCCTATCTCTCCTTTGCTTTGCTGTAGTGTATCAGATTGCTTGCAAGATGGGTTTGATTTTGACAAAAAGGATGGTACCCGGGGCCACATACTTTATTAACACTTGGCCTGTATTTCCATGCCCATGTGGATCTTTCCTGCATGAAGATTTACTTAAGTTAGATGTGACCGAACACCAAAGTCTGCCTCTGCACGCGATTTAATGTGCTTTTAAGAAAAACAATGAATGTAGGCAAGGGGAGCAGCATAAACAAAGTCTCTCCCTTGTTATTTTCTCAGGTGGGGGATAAATGGTTTGGCGCATGTATTACATGCGCCAGGCCATTCTGGGGGGAAAATTGCTTGGTGCATGTATTACATGCGCCAAGCAAAACTTGGGGATGGTGGGGCTTCTTTTTTTAAGCCCGAGAATGGGTTCTTTTCTTTCTCTCTTGACTTTGGTTTGGCATTTTCTGCTACTATTTCTTTCTCCTTGCTTTCTCAAGGGTGAGTCCATCGTCCTACATCGAATTTATATCTTTGGAAAATCATTTTATGACAATGGACCCACTTTCCGACCCCACCTTTCTTGTGGGGTCCGGGACCACTATACTCCCCTCTTTAGGCCCGGGGCCTAATTTTTTAAAGAAGTGGCTTGAAAGCTTGAACGAAAGTGAGCTTGAGGGTTTGAATGAGCTTGGGTTGACCTGCCTCTCGTCTTTTCTTGAAATTCCTCCACTGTGGTATCTTCTTCATGTGACGGCCTCTTTTTGGGAAGTGGGTACCCATGTCTTCCATTTTGGGAATCGTGAGTTGTCTCTCATACTTGAAGAACTCTCCAACCTATCGGGTTTGAAGCTTCATAGAGGTCTTGCACAGGTAATGCCAAAATCGGGTTATGCCAAAGCCATCCATGCGACTCTGGGCTTGAAAAAGGCCGAATATGAGAAAAGTCTCTTTGGTGGGCCCACCAGGTGTTAGATGAAATTTATGAGAGAACTTTTTGGCGAAGAGAGCCTGCGAAAATTGCCAGTTAGAAATGTTTATAATGTGAAGGCTTTTGCTCTCTATCTTATCTTTGAGATTCTTTTCTTTACAGGGGGAGAAAGTTTCTCGTTCGCTCTCTGGGGTGTCTTGACCGAATTAGAGGGAGGTCGTTCGGTGATGCATCTGATCCTGGCAGAGCTTTTTCGTTGCCTTGACGCTTTTGCTTTGGGCAAGGTGGCATACCTTAGGGGATGCCCGCTTCTATTTTAGGTTTGGCTAGGGAAGCTCCTTGCCATTTTGGGACCCATGCCTCGTTTCTATATTATCCATGGGGAGTGACCCGCTACTTTTTGGGTAGATGCCACATGCTTCCACAGGGAGACAGACAACGGTTGAAGCTTTGGCTGGCCGATGTTGTGTTAGTGTAGAGGCTTCCTTGGTTGGACTGGACTTTCCCAGTGGTCCGCTCCAGAGATTACAAGGGTATTACCCTCCTTAGCTTGACTAGCAGCACTTACTACTTTGCATTTTGGGTGTTGCGCCAGTTTGGTTGTTCTCAGCAGGTGCCCTGTGTGGCAAAGCCTCCTCTATGTGATTTGATCTATTCTAGGGGGTCTTCTGGGGACATGGATAGGATAGCTGCCCTCTGGGAGACGCGTCAATCGATACTCATGTGTGATATGGAGCAGGAGAATTCAATTTTGTCCTCTCCCGAGTATGAGGCTTGGCTACTATATGAGGAGTCTTTTGTTAGTCACTTGGATTAGGCAGAGAGCGATGATATGGAGGGGCCTTGGCCAAAGGAGTCAGCACTTTGATCCCGTATTGAGTTGCTGATAGATGAGAAGCGAGTCCTGCAAGAGCATTCAGAGAAACACAAAGTTAGAGCAGAGGAGACAGAAGCCATGGCTGATGTAGCTGAGTGTGAGATCCTTCATCGAAAAAGGGCTTTAAGTGACGCTCTTGGCGCTACTGATGCTTCCCGGAAGCGGTATAAGAGTCTTCATGGCCGCTGGATGACAGAGCAGGACGTACAGGAGGATACTCTACGTGCAGAGATCTGTGCCTTAAAGTGTGAGTTGGGTTGTTGACTCCATCCTGAACATACTCTTTTTGCATAGATCAAAACCATAGAAAAGGGGCATAAGAAACCCCTATTAGATACATCTTTTTTGTATACATATTTTCTTCATGTTTTTGCTGTTTTTGCACTTTTGTAAAAAAGAAAGAAAGAAAGAAACTAGGCATCACACATTTTATTTTTTAGGATGTGGTGTCAGCTGTATACAGGTTTGTTCATGAGAAAGGGAAATCTATTATCTTACAAATAAGTGTTATTTCCTTTGTTTTTTTGGTTTTTGTAGAATGGGAAACTAGAGTACTATGCCGGCTATTCCTTTGGAGATGCAGTGCATATAGTGCTGGCCTAAATGGGAAAGGAAAATTTATTATCTTTTGCAAAAGTGGCGTCTTCCTCCTATGGCGGTCCACACAGTGTGGGTGTGAAAATAGGAAAGGAAAATGTATTTTCATTTACAAAAGTGCCATTTTCGGTCATCAACCCAATCATCTTGGAGTGGGGTGTGCAGAGTGTCGGTGTGAAAAATAGGAAAGGGAAATTTATTATCTATTTTTTTTTCTTTTTTTAAAGATTTTCTTTGGTGCCTTAAGTGCAATGAGACTACGCGGGTCCCCATTTGAGCATAGTTGAACCCATTCGTGGTCGGATTTGAGTGAGGTCCATGGTTCTTCGGGTCGGAAAGTCCATCCCTTTGGATCGAATTGACCTTTTCTCCTTACCCAGGGCAGTTTGACGGTACAGTTATGAAGACATTCTTGGTAGGGACCTAGATTTGAGCTAACATGAGCGGTCCAGTCGGGATTTAGGTGGCGTGGGAAGGTGACCGAAGGATTCATTCTTATTACTTTTCAACCTTTTTCTCCTTTTTCAACATTCTTACTCACAATGCATAAGGTGGGTTATCGTCGTGCCCATTGTTTCCCTCTTGTTACCCGTAGCACCCTCTCGGGTTTGCACTACGTCTATGGGTTTACATTTTTATCCCAGGCGCCTTTTTAGGTTTTCACCTGGTCTGCATAAGCTCGCTATTTTTACCCATGGCGCCCTTTAAGGTTTTCACCACATCTTTTTTGCTTTGAGCTCGTATATTTTTTCATTTTATTTTTCTTCTTCCTCTTCTCTTTTTTTTCAAGGGTCGCGACATGGACGTCGATTCCATCATAGCCGGCCAGATGGGATTCTTTTGTCTAGTAGCTTGGCTTGTACCGACTCAACGAATATTGTGAATGCTTGTAGACCTTTAAAGAGGGCTTTTCTTAGGGATGTATATTGGCCATGGGTAAGCTTAGGATTTTTGAAGGTATTCTGGGGTAAAAAGGTTTCCTTTATTAGGTTCCAACTGCCATAATACAGTTCTTCCTTGGGAGATTTTGACTGCTCATGCCCCACTTTTTATTTTCTATATTTTTATTCTTTTCCCTTTTTTTTTCGACTAATCTTTTTTTGGGGTTTTGCTTTTATACTTTTTTTTATAGTAACTCTTTTTTTTTTTGGGTATATACACATTTTTTTAGGAGGGGTCTATGAAAGAAAGGCCAATTGGCTCAACGGGTGTAACAAAGGGAATGATCATTTAGGGATGCTTTTTAGCTACTTGCCTTTGAAATGATGGCCTCTTTTATCAGAGTCTTAAGCAGTCACCCATCCATTTTATCAATACTTACCTTACCGCGGAGACTAAGAGTAGAATCGTCAGACGTATCTAGCGTTGATCGGCTCAGGAAAGTGATCTCCGTCTAAGGTGGTGAGGCAGAGAGCGTATCTCGGAAGCACTTCTCGGGTGACATAAGGTCCTTCCCAGTTAGGCTTGAATTTTCCTCTTGGATCGGCGTGGAGGGATGGGAATATTGTCTTGAGTACGGCGTCTCCTACCTTCAAATCTCGACTGCGGACACATTTGTTGTAAGCAAGTGCGATTCGCCCCTGGTAACCTGGGTATGACACAAGGCCTGAAGGCTTTTCTCGTCCAGCAGGTTCAGCTGTTCCAACGAGAACTCTCTTTTTCTACCTCGAGTAGGCCTGATTCAAGGAGAATATGGAGCCAGGGTACCTCAACTTCTACCAGCAGGATGGCCTAAGTTTCATATACAAGGGAGAATGATGTTGCCCTTGTAGCAGTGCAGATTGATGTTCTGTAGGACCATAAAGCAAACGGTAACATTTCGCTCAAATCTCGATAAGTGACGACCATTTTGTTGGCAGCCTCTACGAACCCATTGGTTTGTGGCCGATAAGGCAATGTGTGGTGGTGCTTGATCTTGTGTTGCTTGCAGAAGGCCTTGATGCGCTTGTTAGCAAAGTTCATGTCGTTGTCCATTATGATATCCTTGGGTACGCCAAATTGGCACACAATATTGCCTTGATGGATTTCTCGACGTGATTGGTCGTGATGTTTATATATGAAGCTGCCTCTACCCATTTGGTGAAGTATTCGATCGCAACCAAGATGAATTGATGCCCCAAGTGATAAATGGCCAAGGAGTGGTCATGCTGTCTATATCTATAGCAGGGGCATGGATCAGGCTGGAGTGTTCTTGGCATGTGAATCATTTCCACACGTGCTTGCAATAGTTAGTTTCCATAGTGGTCCAAAAGTATCCTTTCCATAGTTTCTTCTTAGCAAGCATGTTCCCATTGACGTGGGCACCGCATACTCCCTCATGAATCTCTTTCATGATGTTTGCCGCCTCGCTTTCAGTTAGGCATCGGAGTAGGATATTGTTATATGACCGCTTGTAGAGACACTCACCGCATATGACATAGTTTGCTGCTAAACGTTGAATGGTCCGTCTATCTTCTTTGGATGTCCACTCAGGGAATGCCCGAGTCTCGAAGAAAATCTTGATATCTGAGAACCACGATGGCTCATCATCTAACTTCGTGGGTTCCTCAATCTGGAGGCAGAAGGCAAGCTCATTCCTTTGTTCAATCATGATCAGCTTCATCATGACACCATAAGGAATTTTTACCATTGATGCCAAAGTTGCTAATGTGTCGGTGAAGTGATTCCTTATCCACAGGATGTAGGAGAATGTGACATCTTTGAAGCATGCTATCAGGTCCTCGAGGTGCTCATGGTAAGGGATCACTTTCTCATCCTTCATCCTCCAATCTCCATTCGTCTGGCATATGATTAGCTGTGAGTCACCAAATACTCGTAGGTCAGTTATGTTCAGGTCCAAAGCTACTTGTAGGCTAGCTGCGCAAGCTTCATATTCAACCATGTTGTTTGTGCAAGGAAACTTGAGTTTGATGGAAACTGGTACATGTGACCCCTCTGGCAAGATTAGGATAGCGCCAACTCCCTGGCCCTCGACATTTGCTGCCCCGTCAAAGTGCATTACCCAGTGTTCTTCCGTCTCAGCTATATCATCCTTTGTCATAAACAAGATGTCCTCATCCAGGAATTTGGTCCTTAAGGGCTCATAATCGGGTAAGGGATTATCGGCAAGATGATTAGCGAGTGTTTGCCCCTTGATTGACTTTTGAGTGATATAGGTGATGTCAAATTCTGATAAGAAAAGCTGCCAGCGTGCAGTCCGCCCAGTGAGAGCTGGCTTTTCGAACATGTACTTTAACGGATCCATTTGGGCTAGAAGTAGAATGGCCTGAGATAGTAAGTAATGGCAGAGCCTCTGGGTCGCCCACACAAGAGCTAGGCATGCTTTCTCCAGGTGAGAATAGCGTGTTTCATAGTCGGTAAATTTCTTGATCATGTAGTATATGGCCTTCTTGCTTCTTCTTGTTTCATCATGCTGCCCTAGGACACATCTCATCGAAACTTCCATCGTAGAGAGATACATTAAGAGTGGTTTCCCTGGCTCAAGTAGTACTAATACTGGAGGGTTGAGAAGGTAGCCCTTGATTTTATCGAATGCTGCTTGACAGTCATTGTTCTATTCAATAGGAGAATCCTTCCTTAGCAGCTTGAAAATTGGTGTGCAGATAGGAGTGAGCTGCGTAATGAACCGACTGATATACTGTACCCTGCCTAAGAACCCTCTGACCTCCTTCTCAATAGACAGTGGTGGCATTTCTATGATGGCCTTTACCTTGACTGGGTCAACCTCGATGCCTCTCCTGCTGATGATGAATCTTAGCAACTTTCCTGACATGGCGCCAAACACGCATTTCTGAGGATTCAAGCGTAACCTATACTTTCTCAGCCTCTCAAACAACTTTTGCAGGTTTATCAGATGGTCACTTCTCTCTGGTGACTTTGCGATCATGTCATTGACATGCACCTCAATTTCCTGGTGCATCATGTCGTAGAACAGTGCAGTCATGGCCCTTTGGTATGTTGCACCAACATTCTTTAATCTGAATGGCATGACATGGTAACAGAAGGTTCCCCATGGGGTGATGAATGTTGTCTTCTCCCAATCTACCTCTTCTATCTTGATCTGATTATACCCAGAAAATCAATTCATAAATGAGAGCATCCCATGCTTAGCAGTGTTATCGACCAAGGTGCCGATGTGTGGTAATGGGAAGTCATCTTTCAGGCTTGCCCTGTTCTGCACATGCGAACCTTTCCATCCTTCTTTAGCACTTGGACGATGTTGGCTAACCACTGTGGGTATTTGGAGACCATGAGAAATCCTTCATCATATTGCTTGATGACCTCGTCCTTTACTTTCAGCATCCATTCAGATCGGAGTCGTCTCAATTTTTACTTGACCGACTTGATAATAGGGTAAAGTGGCAACTCATGCTCGACCAAATCGGTGTCCAAACCAGGCATGTCCTCGTATGACCATGCGAAGATGTCTTGATATGACTGAAGGAAATCCATCATACTTTTTCTGTCCTCGGGAGATAGTGACGTTCCGATCTTGGTGATTCTGGGATTTTCCTCAGTCCCTAGATTGATGTTCTCTATTTCTTCAATAATAGGGGTAGGATCATCCTCAAAGTCAGCAAACCACTCAAGGAGTGCATTGGGAAGCTCCTCAGTAGGGATTTCCTCATCCATAGTCGTGACTCCTATCTCTTCTTGTATTTCTATAGGAAAGGGGTCGATTTCATGTGGGACGGGATTTTAAATTAAGGCATCATTTTCTTTGATTTTATTTAAAATTTTGAAAGACAATATTTTTGGATTTTGTATTTTTTCTAATTTTTTGGGGTTTTTATTTTCTTCGGAGATGGGCCCTTGGCCAAGTGAGTCCCTATATATACATGGTATTACCTACCAAGGACTTGTCTCACTTTTTATAGCTTATTTTTTTTTGGGAAATGGGTGCCAAATTTCAGGCCACTTGTCGCTTCTAGAGTTTGGGGCATAGATGCCCAATTTCATACTGCTCCTTTACCTGTTTGGATGGAGGGGGGTGGCTGATATATATCTTCAGAGTCAGCCTCCATCATATTGATCATGGGTTCATCTGGGATTCTGTCCTCAAATGTCAGCAGGGTCCTATGGTGGTTTACCACAGGGGGAGATTGTGCCGGTATGAGCAATTCTTCCTCAAACAAGGACAGGGCGGTTAAGTCTATTTCTAGGTGGGGAGGAAGAATTTGGGGATTGGTGGGGTGGATAAGGGGTGCTAGCTTGTGTGGGGTTAACTGTGTTGCCCCATTTTGATCTATCTTTACAATCCTAGCACTCACAAATGTGTTCCAAAAGTGAGGCCTAGGACGGGATTCCTCTTCCAAAGTGATCCCCCGGGCTCTTACTGCAGCAATGGTTCGAGCTTTTTCCTTAGCCTCTCGCACTTCTTCTTCTGTGGGTTTGTATCCTAACTCGAATCTAACCTGTTGCCCGCCATTGGCCTTAACTGGCTCTTTCCTACCTTGTAATCGAGGACCTAATCCCCTTCCTTTCTGATAACCCCATTTTTGAAGCATGGCCACAACCGCTACCATTCCGCCTCTGATTTTTAGAGTGATGCTTTCCGGGGGTTCTGGGACTACCATTGATACCTCATACTTGAAGTTGTGGCGGTCTGTATCCTCGATCCTATACGGCACATCTAGCACTTTGGGGTTTTCAATACTATGTGTTGCTTTTTCCTTCTCGTCATGCCCCTCACCTATGATGGTGATGACCTTCTGTCCCGACGTAAATTCCAGCTTCTGATGTAACGTGGAGGGTATTACCCTGACCTCATGTAACCACAGGTGCCCCAGTAATAGGTTAAAAGAGGACTTGATGTCCATTACTTGGAAAGGTATGGAGAAGGTCATTGGCCCAATTACTAGCTCAAGGTTAACTTCTCCCATTATTTCTCTCCTCGTGTTATCAAAACCTCCGGCACTGGTTTTTGTCAGTCTCAACATGCATGGATCTACTCTTATTCTAGTAGCAGTTCTCAACGGGAATATATTTAGAGCAGACCCATTATCAATTAATACTAATGGGATTATCATATTTTTAGATTCTACAATAATATTGAGGGATTTGGAATGATTATTTTCATCTTTCAGTAAATCTGTATCTGAAAAAGAGATGGCATTGGGAGCTATCACTTGTCCGATTATCTACCCGACTTCATCTGGGCTTACTTGAAGAGATACATGCACATTTTTTAACGCCCCCATAAGAGCTTGAAAGTGAAGCGGGGATGTCATTAACAGGTCCCAAACCGTAATATGGGTCAGCATTCTTCTTAACTGAGTTTCCAATATGTGTTCTAGACTCATCTTCTCGAATGGGTTTGCCATACTAGTGTCTTTCTTCCCTTCTAGTTCTGGCACTGGGGCATCTTGTTGCTTGGAAATCTTTCCCGATCGGGTGACAAAATCGACTGTCCCTTCCCTATCGTTGCCGGTATTGATATCTGTCTATTCATAGCTGAGCGGGACCTAATAAGGATTGTAAGTTTGTCCCAAGGTCTGGAACAGGGAAAAAGCGAGTACTTGGGATGTTGGTGCTAAGGGATTGGCATGGGTGGGTAATACCTGGTTGACTTCAGTAGGGGATGGACAAGTGGAAAAAGTGGGCCAAGTGTGGTTGGTGAGGTTTATGGATGACTGTATCGGGGGTGAAGGGACGGGAGTGGGCCATTGATAACTGATGGGCGTCGAAGGTGGATGGGGGACATAATCAGCCATTGGGTAATGGGTGGAGGATGTCGCGTACGGTTGATAGGAGTAAATTTGGACGTAGTTAACGAGAGTTGGCACTGGGAAATATGCCCTAATATCTAAGGGGTTCTACTTGTGGTGTGGGGTTGGGGAAGTAATCTGCCAAATTCAAAGGTTCAATCACCCCAATATTCCTATCTTCCCAGTCTCTCTACAATGGTGCCACAAAATTTTCTCAGTTGCCGATGTAATTCATTGGGTCAAACTCTAACTCTTCATCCTCTTCTTCTACCATGCCGATAATAGGTCTTGAACGTGCTCCTCTGGGAGGGTGTGGGGGTAGTGGTACTTGGTGTATGTTTGCATGCTGGGTGGCTTGGGGAAGCACAGGCGGGGTGATTTTACCAACCTCTATCAAGTCTTGTATTGCGTGCTTCAGTGGAAAATAGTGATCAGTTGGGTGACTCGGCCCTTGGTGGAAGTTACAATGGGTGTTGGGGTCATAGTTCCTTGATATGGGATTTGGTGGAGGTCGTAGTTGGATGCTGTGACCAATATCTTTTCTATTAGTAAGGGCAACAAAACATTCAGTGATTGTCCCAATGGTGCGAAAACTCAGTCAAAGTAGGCATTTCTCTGTTCTTGAGTCATCTGTGCTCCTTGCCCATTTCTGATTATCTGTATTGGCTCGCTTCTGACTGGAGTTGGCTGTGCGGCTTTAAATTGAAATGGGACTATACTGGTGTTGGGCCTGGTATTCATGACATTCTGCACATCCATCCCAATTCTTCTATCATTCCTCTGCTTAGAGAATCTCCTGACCCTGTCGGCCCCAAAGGATACATTCTTGCTTAGATGCCCTTCTCTGATTGCGTCCTCACAATGATTGACATTTCTTTCCAAATCAGCAAAGTTGGATTGCTGTTGGTAGACCAGGACATCTGAGATAACTGGCAAGGTATTTTTCAAAATCATCTCTATCTGCTCGTCGTCAGGAATTCTATTTCTTACCTGACCTGTAAACACTCTCCAATGCCTCAATTAATCGTTGAAGGACTCATTAGGATTCTGCTTTAATTGGGCCAGATCAGACTTACGAGGCTCAATATCTATGTTGTTGATATATTGTTCTTAGAATAAATGAGCCAGATCCTTCCACATTCTTATCATGGATGGTTTCAGAGACGAGAACCAACTCAAAGCTAGGCCCGTCGGACTTTTCTGAAAGACTTTTATAAGTAGGCGTTCATCCCCTCCATATTGACACATCCCCACAATAGGACTTGAGACGTGCGATGGGATTGCCCATACCATTATATTTATCAATGACCGATACTTTGAATTTTAGGGGCAAGGGAACTTCAGAGAAAAGGCATAGATCTGAAAAGTCTGTGGCGTGAATCTCAGTTCCACCCATCTTTATTAATTATTTCTAGATCTTGTCCAGTTGTTCTTTTAACTACTCAGACTCTTTAGACAATGGGGCCATTTTTTCAATGATCGACCTTGATTCACTTTGTGCTATCGGGGGGTTTGTGATTATGGGTGGAGGATTAATGCTGGCAAATGCCCCGGCATAACCCCCGCTATTCCTAATTTCATCTTCCTCATATTGTGGGTCTACATATGGTGTAGTGAGAGTGAGATTTTCTTGTTGGTGCTGGATGGGCTGGATTGGTGCTGGGTGGGACCATTGGAGGTGAGGGAAGTTCTATGTTGTGATGGGTTGAGTGGAATTTAGATTTTGGGTGGGGCCCTAATGGGGCTGCTGTGTTTGAGGGAAAGCTTGGAGATGGCTTTGGGGTGCTAGGACATGAGTGAATTGGGGTTGATGAGGGATAGGTGCCTGGCTTTCGTCTTGGGCTGGATATGAGGGTTGTGGATGAGTGAGATATTGAGGGAATTGTGGAGGGTATGGGTATGAGGATCTAAGGTTTGGGCCTTGCTGTGCTTGGGTATAGGGTAAGGAACTTGGAAGGGTTTGGGCCATAAGGCCTTAGGAGGTCTGGCCCATTGGGCTTTGATGGGGTCTGGGCTATTGGGCCTTGATGGGTCTGGCCTATTGAGCCCTGGTGGTCTAGCCCATTAGGACCTAGTGGGTCTGGCCCATTAGGTCATGATGTGCTGGCCCATTGGGCCATGATGGGTCTGGCCCATTGGACCTTGGTGGGTGTGGATGATGGGGGTTTGGGTTAATGAAGCATGCAGGCATGGGAATGTGTATGATGGGTTGGAAGATGTGTGGTGAGAATGAGGGGGGAAGTTTTGGGAGGCTTTCTAATTAGTGTAAGCTCGGACCACTTCATCCATCATGGCCATTGGAGAGGGATTGGGTGGAGGTGGTTCATTTGAGGGTATTTGGGGTGTGGATGATATAGATGTGTGGAAAAAATTTGGCATGACCTTGGTAAAATTGGGCATGACCTGGGTAAATGGGGGGATATGGGATGGATTGGAGAAACTGAGTGTGGCATGGGTAAATGCGGTGGATTGGATATATGTTGAGAGGATGAAGGATGGGATATATTGGTAAAGGTGGGAAGTTGGGATGGGTTTTGAATGGATGTGGATGGAAAGTGTGATTGATTTGGCATGGACATGGGGGTGGACATGGGCATGGTTTGGGAGAATGATGAGGGATGGGGTGTTGGATATTTCGTGTTTTGAGAGGTGGTGGATGGGAAGATGGGGGCACTGAAGGGGCTGGTCAGGGAAAAGGGAGGTTGGGTGTGGGGGATGGATGTGAACATCTCTTCCGTATGGGAATGAGTTGGGGAATGTAGTGGGGATGAACCGGGATTGGCGTATGCCGGATCCACTACCTATGACATGGCTTGGCGGCGAGTTGGGTATGGGTGCCTTAGATGGGGCCCGTAAAGTTTTCTCCTTCTTCCCCTACGGGACGACGAAGGATAAGGCGATGCCGTTGTGCCGGCACCACAATTTTTCAGTTTTTTTGGTTTATATATTTTTTTTGAAAAAAATTTGTAAGAGGATTTTTATGATGAAGGATTCCGGGGCATTTGAACTCTCATTTTGGGCAGTATTTGCTCACTAAATAAATCCCGTGGCGAGACCCCGACGTGCTTCAGAAGAATCAAAGGAGAATCCTTTGATCTATTGAAGGCACGGGAATCAATGCAAACAACCCAATCCCTCGGAGTGAGTCGAGAAGAAGTTATCCTCTTTCGACCGGCGGGGGCATATTAGGTGTCGGATAGTGTGAGACCTAATCAAAGGTGCTAAAACCACTAAGCGGGGAACTCGGGATGGTGGAATAGGCCTCAGATTCGGGCTGCACTGCTCAGTGTGGACAGATTTCACTTAGCGCATGTATTACTTGCGCCAGGTCAAATTTGGCCTAATTTATGCTTGGCGCATGTATTACATGCGCCAGGTATAAATAGTGGGGGCAGCTATCTGGACAGCAGAACAGCAGCCCGAGATTGGTTCTTTTTCTTGGTTTTTCTAGAAGTAATGCTTCTGGGGACAAATTTAGTTGTAACGGGTCTCTCCTCACCGAACGTAACGGATACAAGGCCGATTCGGGGCTACTAAAGCTCTCCCCAAGGGTTTTAAGCTTTGTAACAGGATAGGGTCCCCACCCGATATAAATAGTGGTTCCAGATCATCACCACTAGGGGCTGCCACCATACTAAGAACCGGGTATTTGTATCTTTACCTAAAATTCCCAACCCTTGAAAATCTACCCCCAAAAAAATACTTCAATTAAGTCCCCTCTTGGTTTAGTTTTAATTTCAGATTTTAGAGGAGTTTTTTTTTTTTTAGTTCAAAAACGGGTGGTGATGGTCCCGTGCCGCCTCTATGCGTCGGCGTCTACTGGTAAAATATGATTACGGAAAACGTAAAAGCTCAAGTAAACCCGCCAAACGACTAAGGCATGTAAATGACGAAAAATAAAGGAATCGTAAGGACAATGCGCAAGTTAGCCCACCAAGCGGCTAAGGCACGTAAATGATGGAAAAGTAGGGGTAATTGAAAACAATACCGAATCATAGGGGTGAGTGAAACTAAGAGAATAACAAGCAAAGGTTAGTAAAAACAAAGAAAAGGCCAAGTTTCAAGGGAAAGCTCTACTAGCTACTCCCCAGCAGAGTCGCCATCTGCGCAACCGTGGGATTTTTTGACGATCCCGTCGCGACGATGCGCACTCTCATAAAAAAATATAGAGTCCCCACTTGGAGCTTTTGGTGTCCCAGGAAACCTAGGGTCAATATTAAACGCACTGAAGTGTCAAATATGACTCTGATTTACCGGTCTACGGCAAAGGCTCTTGGGTAGGGGCTTCGGTTATCGATCGGGAAGGTGTTAGGCACCCGATCAACCCGCTCAAAGTAGTCTCTACTTATGGCCAAAAATATAAAAGAAAAATAAAAAGGAAAAGAGCACTTCCTCTTGCCCAAGGGCACTTGGATCCTATTTGTACCCCTCCATTCCTGTCGAGATTTCGGCGGCGTAACGGTGCAAATTTGAGGATAGAGCAAAAGCTAAGAAGGCAGAGGAGTAGAGGGTAGAGAAGGAGCTCTTGGGCCCATGTTGCATCCTTGTGGACCTCTGCGTAGGTGCGCTTGGTGAGCTTTCGATACGTTGGATAATGGAAAACTTGCTAGCTAAGGGGTAGGAGAGGAGGGCTAAGGGGTAGCCCTCACCTAAATTAAGAGATCTATGGTGGAATAGAAGGCTCAAATGAAGTTTTGGAATTATGGAATTTGTATAAAGAAAAGGTGCACCAAAGGGGAGGAAAGCTCTCTCTTAATATTTTCTCTCTTTTGGATTTTTTTTCAAGCCCTTTGCAAGGCGGGTGCCTCTCTTTTAATAGGAAAAGGAGAGGTTAGGGGGGGTGCTTAAAGGCTAATTAGGTTAGCAATTAGGTAATCCTAGCATCTAAGGTTTCTTAGGGTTTCAAAAGCTAAGAAAAGTGTGAAGTAGGTTCAATGGTAGATACTAGGGTGAGGTTTCAAATAACTAGAGGGTTGTAAATAGGGTAAATGAGAGTACAACAGTCCTAATGAAACCCACCCTAAACTTTGAGATGGTCAAGTTAAACCCCAAAAGTGAAATTCGAGCAAAAAACTCATGGTTACTATAGCTAAGCCTGGCGCATGTATTAGTTACACCAAGCATAGCTACAGTGTTTAGAAGTTTAGAGCCCATGGTGGGTCCCACCTCTACATGGCACATCTATTAGTTACACTAAGCCATTTTTGGGAAAAAATGGCTTGGCGCATGTAATACATGTGCCATGTATGCCCTGGCTATGTATAGCTCCTGGGCATGACTCGAATTGCCATAACTTTCGACGTATAGCTCAGATTAAGGTGATTCTTGGTTTGTTGGAAAGTTGAGGACCTCTACTTTTTAATGGTATAAGATTTAGTCATAGTAAAGGACCCTGCCAGCCTTGGTACATCTCTTTTTGACCATTACCCGGGAAGGTTAACTGAGGGTTCAGGGAGGATTCTAAGGTTTGGGTTTGGTTCCTAAAGGTTCAGGGAGGGTTCTAAAGGATCCAAGGTGATTCCTAAGGGTATGGGGAATGTTATTGAAAGCTCGAGGGGTGCGCCTCTCTCGAAGTATGTCTCGATCGGGCCTTGGGCCAAATTTTGGTGCCTACACATATAATATATATAAATTTACTACGGATGAGTCGGAAGCTTGACAGTGTCCATGAGTTTGTCAGTTATATTTGGGGTCTTTTAGTGCCATTGTGGTCACCATTACTTTTTCTTCTTGAGATATCATCAGTTTCAATCTCTGTCCGTTAACCTTAAAAATACGACTGTCTTTGGGATCTTGGATGGTCACAACCCCATGAGGAGATGCTTCCACAACATTGTAGGGTCCGTCCCAACGACTTCGTAGTTTTCCTAGGAATAGTTTTAACATTGAATTATATAACCACACTTGTTGGCCCGACTCAAACCTCTTTCTCAAAATGTGTTTATCATGAAATGCCTTTGTTTTGGCCTTATAAATTCGAGCATTTTGGTAAGCATCATTGCAAATTTCCTCAAGCTCATTGAGTTCAAGTTTTCATTGTTCTCCTGATGCATTGAACTCAAAATTCAATATTTTGATGGCCCATAGTGCTGTGTGTTCTAATTCCACAGGTAGATGGCATGCCCTTCCATACACCAACCTATAGGGAGATATGCCAATGGGTGTTTTATATGTCGTCCTATACGCCCATAAAGCGTCATTCAATCTTATGGACCAGTCCTTTCTATCAGGTCGAATTGTTCTTTCCAATATGTTCTTTATTTTGCGATTGGAAACCTCAACTTGCCCACTAGTTTGCGGGTGATAGGGAGTTGCGATTTTGTGAATCACACCGTATTTCTTGAGGAAACTCTCAAAATACCTGTTACAAAAATGGCTTCCCCCATCACTTATACTAGTCCATGGTGTTCCAAACCGTGCAAATATATTTTCTTTGATGAAAGAATTCACCACCTTATGGTCATTTGTAAGTGTAACTGTTACTTCTACCCATTTTGATACATAGTCAACAACCACAAGTATGTATATGAATCTAGACGAAGGTGGAAAGGGGTCCATAAAATCAATGCCCCATACATCAAAAGGTTCTACAACCAGAATCGGTTGAAGGGGCATCATGTTTCTTAGGGACATGGCTCCTAACTTTTGACATCGGTCCTAGGCCTGCCAAAAATTTTGGGCATCCTTAAATAGTGATGGCCAATAAAATCCTGACTGCAGTACTTTTGTAGCTATCTTCTCACCCCCAAAGTGGCCCCCACATGCATATGTGTGGAAAAATTATAGAATATTGTGGGAGTCACTGTCGGGTATACATTTCCTAATTATTTGGTCTGGGAATATTTTAAATAGATCTGGATCCTCCCAAATATAATATTTGACGTTAGCAAAGAAAATATATCTGTCTTGATTAGACTAGATTGGGGGAATCTTACCTGTTGCCAAATAATTCGCGATATTGGCGTACCATGGAACTGTTGCTTGGATGGTAAAAAGTTGCTCATTCGGAAAGGTATCGTGCATAGATTCCTTACTGATGGTCTCGAGCATCTCTATCCTGGACAGGTGATCAGCCACCATGTTCTCAACTCCCTTCTTGTCCTTAATCTCGAAGTTAAATTTCTACAAAAGAAGGATCCATCTGATTAATCTTGATTTGGATACTTGATATCAGGCACCATTGAAACTAAATCTTCCTAAGATAGAGGTGTACTATGACTCACTAGGACTTCTACTAAAACTAAATCAAGCACCATTGGAATATAGAGGTCCCCAGCTTTCCAACAATCCAAGAATCGTCTCGATCTGAGTCATACACTGAATGTTATGACGATCCGAAGTTTCGAGCTGAAGTGAGGGCATTTTGCCTAGCGTGTATAATATACACGCTAGGCCATTTTCTGGAAGAATTTGGCCTAGCGCGCATAATATACATGCTAAGTTAAATGGGCCCCACAGCGGGCTCTAAACATCTCACAGGCACCATACATATGTCTAGCGTGTACAATATACACGCTAGGCTTAGCTACAGTAATTGTGAAATTTTGCTCGAATTTCACTTTTGGGGTTTGACTTGTTGACCATCCCCATGTTTAGGATGGGTTTCTTTAGGACTGTTGCACCCTAATTTACCCTATTTGTAACCCCCTAGTCATTTGAAACCCCACCCTATCATCTACCATTGAACCCATTCTCACACTTATCCATGACCTTGAAAAACCTAAAAACTGTAGATTTAGGATTTCCTAATTGCTAACCCAATTATGACTTTAACCCCTCACTAACCCTCTCCTTTTCTTTAAATAAAGAGGCACCCCTCCATTTACAAGGGCTTGAAAAATTTTCCAAAGAGAGAAAGATTAGAGATTTCCTTCTCCCCTTTGGTGCACCAAACCTATATAAATTTCATAATTCAAAACCCTTCCTTAGACCCCTTCTTCCATTAAAAATTCCTTAGCCTAGGTGAGCACTACCCCTAGCCTTCTTCTCCTACCCCTTACCTATCATGCCTTAGAGGTTAGAACCCATCTTCCACCTACGCAAGCTATCTGAAGTTCATCAACTGCACCTATGCAAGGGTCCACAGCCGTGCTACAATGGCTCGAGAGCTCCGGCTCTCCCCTCTATTCCTCTACCATCTTTGCTTTTCCTCTATCCTTGTATTTGCGTCGTTACACCGCCGAAATTTTGGTGATTGTGGGGGGCGCAAATAGGATCGGAGTGCCTTCTGGCAAGAGGAAGTGTTGTCTTATTTTATTTTTTCTTTTGGCCATAAGTAGAGACCGCGTACGAGCGAGCTGATCGGGTGCCTAACACCTTCCTGATTGATAACTGAAGCCTCTACCCAAGAGCATTTGGTGTAGACCGGATTAGAGTCATATTTTAGCACTGCGGTCCTCATCATATCGATTTGAGTATCTCGGGACACCAAAAGATCCGAGTGACGACTCTAAATTTGTAGTGAAGAGTGCATCGTCGCGATAGACTCGCAAAGTCCATGGTTGCACAAACATGTTCTATGCGGGAAACTGCCTTTTTGACTCCCTCATCAACGCCTTTCATCATCAGGGTATAGTTATATATATCGTCCTCATAGTGGAAGATGTGTGTAGCATAAACTTCTCGCTGCAGGTTGGGTTTTGGGGTATGGGCATACAGGTTCTGGTATCTTCCATGACGAATATGACTATCATGCAATCCTCGGAGGATTGTAGCCCGACGAGTTTTTATCAATTAGAGCAGGAATTCCTTATCGTCCCATTCAGTTATTCCAGCATCCTTCTCCATTTCCAATTCGGTGCATTTCTTTTCCAATTTTCTCCTCATGGTTATGCTCATCGAAATTTTTTATAAATTAAATAGATGAAGGGTTAGGATTAGAATTAAATTTTTAGATATGTTGACAATATGTGCAATCTTGTCTCCTTTTCTCATTTTTATGAGGTATTGGTTGACTGACTATTGAGAATATTTTCTTAGGTGCTGATTATTATGTGTGTGTGGAATAAAATCAAAATAAAAAGTGAGATGGAAGAGATGAAAATAGCAGCTCTAAAATATTCAGACCTGCAAGATACATAGTCCTTTTGTAGCATATTTTAAGTAAGAGTTTGTCCCATAGAGAAATTGATCTAGAGCCCAAAATGGGTTATAATAGTAGGCCTCCAGATCTGACTACAGATCTGACAATCCTAAAGAAAGGGAGTTGGGTGTCACAACTACACTAAATTACCTACTAAAAGGAAAGAAATAAAGTGCAGTCCTATCCTAAGAAAGGGTTATGAAGAAAGTAGATATGGTGTGTTAAAATAAAGATAAAATGATGGGAAGTAAACTACTAGGCCAAGTTCATATCAGTTTTGTAACTCAGATCTCGATCTGCTTCTGTAGGAATCCTTGCTAATGTGCTATCAAAAACCTCAGCAAGGAAGAAGAATCCAACTCACTCTTGTGATTCAACCTGGTCCCTTAAGGTTATAACTTGTCCACTTTAATGGTCACAGGCTATCCAATAGGGAGGATCAAAACACATGAAGAAAATCAGAAAACCAATCTGATCAAATGGAATAGATTGATCTTAAGGCTATAACTTGTCCACTTAAATGGTCACAAATTGTCCAATAGATGGCTTCCATCCAACTGATCAAATCACAACATTAAAACTATTGCAGACATTATATTTGCCAGGCTACAAGCTCTCCAGATCTGGTAGGCATTCATAGGAACAAATAGTTCATGAAAAACTAGTGGAGACCACAGTTGTTCAAGGGCTATTTGGAGACTTAAAAGCAGCTGATCATTGCTACAGAAGGCCTGTAATGACTCAGCTCACAAGTCTGTAATCACTACAGAGAAATCAGGTCTAACATTTGATATTGGTCAAGTAAAACAAAGGGGAGCTAGTTCCTACAACAACCTCTCACAAGGCTACAAGCTCAAGTGTAGAGGAGAAGAATCTTTCTCAGTTTTGTGGCTTGGAATCACCCTCGGGCTATAGTCTATCCAATTAAATGGTCATAGGCTATCCACACCACAGGTGACTGAGATGGAACATGTAAACTGCTACTGCCACCATGGTCCGAGGGCTACAAGCTGAAGCTTTCATGGGCCTTTCAATCAGCTCAAATCCTAAATGCATGCTATAGCCTGAACAAAACTACAAGCAAATAGGAAAATAATAGATTGAATGTATAATTAGAACACAAATTCTATTGATCACAAATACCTACAATGCAATTTCTCAAGGCAGCAGCCTTGTGCATAATAGCTCTTCACAAAATCCCAATGTCTACATGACCCATTACAAAACTAAATAAAACTACACCTAACTGCTTACAAAGGATTTAGCCAGCAAGTGCTGAGCTAAGAGAAGAAAAAATGGAAAAAAAAGTGATCAAACCCTAACCCTAATCTTCTTTAGCTCACAACAGACAGAGGTTGAAGGAGAGATCAAAATTCTAAGTTACAAATACAGCTTATATACTCAGTCCTAATGCCTTCGCTCAGAGAAGAGTAAACCGTAATTTCTCTAGCATATATGGCACTGTAACAACCCTTAGATGCCTTGGGATGTGTGCCTCAGGATCCGTTCCTCAGGATGCATGCCCTAGACTTGGGAAAATCCCTAAAAGGTCCCTAGAGTTAAGACTAAGAAGTGGAGAGCTTGAGCTTCGCAAGGCTGCCTTCTGCATATTAATTCTATCGTGCATATGCTTTTTACTCTTTAGTTCCTTCATGCAGCTTGCAGAGTCTTTGTGAGGTAAGAATTAGCTTGGAAGGTTTGTTCACTCACGCAGGTGGACTTTGCATTATCATGTAGCTGCCCTGGCTTTGAATGCACTCACGCGAAAGAGTTTGCAGTGCTTGGCTTGCTTGTGTGGTAGAGCTTCAGAATCTCCTATCGCGAGGTACTCGCATAGTTGCCTTTACATCTCGCTCGGCAAAGGGTTGAGCTTCCAAATGTGCGAGAGCTGTGTAAGAGAACTTCTGGAGCTCTCTCTCCTCTAGAACCATGCAAGAACTTTGCGAGGTTGTTGTTGCTATTTACACAAATTGGTCTCGCGGGGTAGTGCACGCAGCTGCTTTAAAGCTTGATCTTCACGAGAGCTTCGCGAGCTGTATTTTTGAAGGCTTAGTGCGCGACGACTTCGCAAGTTCCTTTATGTGTTAATTATAGATGAAGTGCACACTGCTACATGAGTTCTATTATGCTGCAAGTAACATCTGTGTGAGAAGACTTTGTTAGTTAATTAAACAATGTGAGGCAACATCTCAACTATGTGAGATTAGTCATTTATATCTCTGCTGCAATGCACATGCTTCTGTTGGACCTTCCTCCACTCATCTATGCATCTCACATCTGCTGAACTTCTTGGGTCCACTTTGACATGCAAACTGGTCACCATGGTAAGTACCACCATGGTGTCCCATCAATCTCTAGCTCAGCTGTCATCCTTGGCTTGAATTCTCTCTCTTCTTGGCACCAAAGGCATGGACTTTGTGTTAAGCTGCATAAGTTATTACTAATATATAAAATAAACTAAACAAGAGTTATTAGTCAGCTTCAAGGTCCAACAAAGGCTAGGTTAAGAGGTGAAAGTGGTACTTTTTAGTGAATAATACACCCCCAAACCTAATCTTTGCTAGTCCCTGAGCAAAGCAAAATTTAAACAACTACTCTGAGAATGTAATTGCCACTTTCGTAGGGAGCAAGGATACATTTAGCTTATGCATCAAGCCTGATAAACCCCTAGGTTCAGGTACAAATACTCAGGTGTATTATGAAGAAAACTAGAAATTAAGGCTCAATAGGTGTATACACAAGGGCAATTTACTAGGTTTAGTATGTTTAAGCTCAAACTATCCAAGAGAAGGCCTTGATCCTTTCCTAAATATCATGTGTTGTCAGCAATTTTAACTTGGAGATGCCTAACTTCTAGTGAGGATATTGACTCAGTCAGTCCTTAGAGCAGAAAGAATTGCCAAAGACACTCCTCAAAGAAAAAGAAAAAAAAATTTGTAGGCCCAAATCTCACTAGGTATGGTCTTCCATTGAACTCTTAGGCATGTTCTTACCTTTTTCTCTCTTTAATGGTTCACTAAGTACTGACACGAGTTTTCTTAGTGTTCACCTCATGGAAATGTTAAAATTTAAAAGTTTTTAATGCCTAAATGTCTGCAAATTTTTTTACATTTCCTCCTTTTCAAAGTTTCTTAGGTGATCACAACTCCATATCTATCTTACTCACTTGATTCTGCTGCACTTAGGTTAACTACATCATTGGAAAACCTTACCACACCCCCAAACCTATGAGGAGAAGTGTCCTCACTGATTCAAAGATAAAGGGCATGTGCAGTAGGGATCATACACAAAATTAGACACAAAATAAAGTAAGAGCATTAAACAAGGCACACACAGACAACTAAAACAAACTAACAAATATAAAGACAGAAAGTAAACCAAACAAAACATAACAAAGAGAAATTTCATTTATACATAAAATTTATACAATGTAAGGGAAAAGAACTACACAAAAATTATGCAAAGACATCCTAACTAATTAGATGTGCTAATTTAATCATCTGAATTTTATGCAGCCTCATCCTTGATTTGGACTCCTTTTCCTTTCTCATTCTTCTCAGCAGTATCAGTTGAACTGGCTAGAGGGGCAGTGGCTTGTGCAGGCTCTGTGGCAGTCAGCTCAGCAACTCTCCTTTCAAGGATTTCTGCCTTCTTTTCAGCAAGCAGAACTCTACTTTCATAAAGTTCCCTGGTGGCCTTTGTGACCTCTTTAGCGACAGCTAACCTTTTCTCTAGTCCATCTGCTCTCAGCTTCTTAGTTGCTGCAGTATGCTTTTGAGCTTCATATTGAATCAAAATTCGACCCCACCCCTTTGATATATCCAGTAATTGAACTCTGTGATCTAGCTCCATTCGAATTATCTTCTCGTCATAGGGTTGCCTGATGGAGGTTCTGATGGCAGCCATACCTTTGATGACATCCTTTTTTAGGTATGGGTTCTTTTGCATGGCACGAAGGAGAGTGGAGTATGGAGGTATAGAAAAGGATGAAACAGGTAGGATGGCTGCTCATCACTTAAAGAAGGGCCAACTAGCAAGGGAGAGGGGATGGATGATGGCATGGGTGGGATGGAAGTAGAAGGAATGGGCTGATGGAATTCAAGCTCAGGTTATGAGTCTATTTGGATTGAAATTGAGGAGGTTGGGATTAAGCCCTCCACATCTGTGGTAGCATCAGAGGTAGCTACAACAGGTGGGAGATCATGTTGGGATTGTGTGAGGGTGATTGGGAGAGGTAGGGAAATAATGGGTATTTGGATAGGGTCAGGTTGGGGTTCTGGTTCAGGTTCAACTTCAGTTTGAGTGGAGGCATTGGTAAAGGTAATAGGAGGGATTTCTGAGATAAAAGTGCAATGTGTGTAATAGCAGGTGTGGTGACAGCTGAGGTTATGGGTTGGGGAGAAGGGGGTGGAGTAGGTAAATGGGTGTGTGGAGGGATAGGTGGCTGTTGTGATGTTTGGGTTAAAAGTGACAAGGTGGCTTGGATGGCTTGTAAGTTGATTTGGATTGAGGCCTGGTTTTAGAGGGTGGAGGTCATGGCTTGAAGGTTGGCCTCAATGGGTCATTGGGTTTGGGAGTTGGCCAACACTTGGGATTGAAGGGAGAGTAATAGGTTGAAGATTTGGGGTATGAAATCAGGGATGATGGGTGGAATTGGTTGAAATGGGGAAGTGAGTGCATGAGTGAAGGTAGTGGGCCGTGGTGATGGAGGTGTAGGGGCAAATTGATGAGGATGCGATGAATCTGGAGGAGGGGTGAAATGAGGAGGGTGAGGGGAGTCTGGGAGAGGGGTAAACTCATAGTTGATGTCTCAGATGATAGAGGACATCATGGCTAAGTATCCCTCTTCTGAAAAAGGGTTTTGGTCATGGGTAGGTGAGGAAGGGATGGATTGGCTTAAGGGTTTAAGGAACTTAGGTGGAAAAGGTGTGAAGATTTCAATGGGCTGAGGGGGGTGTAGTGGGGAGCTGTGTCAGATTTCAAGGATGGGAGGCTCAGGTTCAGGGGCTTGGGCTATTGAGGGTGGTGGTAGGCCAATGGTTGGGTCTGGGATAGTTGTGGTTTGAGGAATTGGGATGGTTTGGGAGATATAGGTGGGTTGGAGCTCAATGGGGGCTTTGGTTAATTTTCTTTTCTTTTTATAGGGAGTTTTCACAGGTGGGCTAGGGTGGGCTGGGTAAGTAGTCATAGGTGTAGGGAAAGTTAAAGGTGTGGTGGGTATGGTTAGGCTAGTTGTGGTTGATGTGATGGGAAAAGGTATAGGTAAGGTCTCAGTAGGTATGGTGGCTGTGGTAGTTGGTGAAATAGGCTTGGGTAAAGGTAATGGGACTATGGAAGGTTGTGAGGCTGAGATTGAGATAAGAGCTAGCATGGGCATTGAACTTGAAGGGGTGGCTGGTGAGGTAATGGCTTCAGATATCAAGGTGGTGGCTGTTGAGGTAGCAACAACAGTTGCTGCTTTTTGAATAGTGGGGACTGCTGGATCTAGCAGATCTGCCTTCTTCTTCTTCTTCTCAATCAAAGTACCACTGATCCCCTATTATTTCTTTTCACATTTTTTGAGGGCCAGGGCAATAGTCACCTCATCAATCTAAAATGGGTATCCTCCAAGCTTCAGCAAGGCTGAAACAAACTTACAGTAGGGGAGTGAGTGAGGTTTTTTCTTGGTTTTCACCTTCTCATGAATATCCTTCATCCCCTCAAAAATTAACTTGGCAGCATCCAAGTAGTAGTTCTTGTGGAAGGAGAAGAGTGCATCAGCAATAGGAGACTGTTAAGACCTGAAAAGTACCACTTTTCACCCCTTAACTTAGCCTTTGATTAGGCCCTTAGCCATCTAATAAAGGTTTGTTAAGTGTTTTCTATAGATAATAAACAGCAGTGCAATCAGGCCATAAATCCTGTTAAGGAGCCCATGATTGGCATCAGAAGTCCCTCAGAAGAATGAGCCATGAATCCAAACCTGAGGCAAGCCTCACGCAGTTGACAAAGCACCAGAGGATTCAGAAAACTATGCTTCGCGTAGTCCTCGTGAGCTTCCCAAGACTTCACAACAAGTGCTCGCGCAGTTGAGTAACAGAAGAGCTTCAGAAGCACAACTTCACGCAGCTCTCATGAAGTTTAGGAGTAAATGGTCGCACAGTCTCGCACAGTTCAAGAAGACCTTAAATCAACCTCACGCAGTTCACTCAGAACAACAGAGGAGAGAGAGCTTCAGAATCCTGCCTCGCGCAGCTGTCGCGCAGTAGCCGCGGGATGTAAATGTCAAGAGAACCTGTCGTGTAGTTCAGAAATGCCTCAAAGCTATCGCAAGGATCCTCACGAAGATCTATCAAGAAAAGAAGCTGTCGCGCGGTTCAGGAAGAAAGCAGTCACACGAAGCCAGAGTTAGCCTCGCGAAGTGAAATGGAATGCTCGCGTAGTTCTCGCGCTATTCACAAGTAACAATCCAATCGCGTGAAGCCCAATCCAGCGAGAGCTTAACTATCTACCTCACAACTGCTCAAATCATTAAGAAGCTGCAACCCCGCGACGTCTAAAGTTCTAATGTTAAACTCAATCACGCAAAGAATAGAGCTACCATGCGACAAGTCTGGGAATCGACTGCAACCTGGCGAAGCTCTGAACTCCAACTTCCATCATTCTGTAGAGGGCATTCTGGGGATTTCCAGCGGTTAGGGCACACACTCCCATACTCAAATCTCTGTGCACGCACCCCGAGGCATCCAAGGATCATTAATAGGCCACATGGCATCGCTAAAATTAGGGTTTCCTAACCCTAATGCGCCACCACACCCACTGCTATATAAACCTAAGCCTGGTTTAGGTTTAGGGGAAGAGTTTAGTTTTTGCTCTGTTTTTAGCATTATAGTCTTGTTTTTCTGTAGCTGTAAGTAATTTTCCTTTTTCTTCTTCTTCTCTCCATGGCCCAACACTTGCTGGCCATGCCTTTGTATGCTTATTAAGTTTAGATTAATGGAATTTGTGATTGGGTGTTGCACTTTTATGGGATTCATGTGTTTGTGAGTTGCTCTGTGCAAGGCTGCTGCCTGGTGATCCGCCATTGCTTTGGCTGTGATTCAAAGCAATGGAGGACTGATTCTAAGGTCCCATGCAGATCTAAGTGACCTATGTGTCTGGGATATCATGGTCCTATACAGCCTTAGCCCCACCACAGGACCCACTAGATCTGAAATCCCCATAGAAGCTTGAGCTGGTAGCCTTGTGACCATGGTGGTGGCAGCAATATTCTTGTTTTGTTTTGGGCTCCGTGAGGAGGATAGCCTTTGGGATAGTCTGTGACCATTTAAGTGGACAGGTTATAGCCTTAGGGTGAATCCAATCCGCCGATCCAAAATGGATCCTTCTTCTCCGAGCCTGAGCTTGTAGCCTGGTAGGAGATTGTACAGAGGCAGACTCCCCTATATTAGTATAGACCCGCCATCAGATGTTAGATCTGATCTGGGTATGGAGATTGTAGGCTTGTGACTGGACCATTGTAGTCCCACTCAAGCAATGGACAACTAGATCTAAGGTGGTACTCAATCTCTTACTGGTTCTATGTGTCTGAGCTATTATGGTCCTTTATAGCCTTAGCCCCACACAGAGCTTTAGAGGTTGAGGTTCCTGTTGATTCCTCTAAGTGTGCATGATTTATTTATGTTTTGAAAACAAGTTTGCAATCGCAAAGTTATACTGATTTTGGAATATAAAAAAGGGTAAAGAAATATCAGCACAGAGAGAAGTGAATTATCCTGCAAGATCAGGATCAATTGTAGCAAGTTTTAAATGTAAAGGAGTAAAAGATCGTCCACAGAGAATTTGTTTAAAATGTAAGATAAACCTCCAAATCTGAGCTACCAGATCTGACCTCTTATCCTATCTATAAAGCACATAAGATGGGAGGTTGAATTTCCCACATTAACTAAATGATAAAAGTAAAAGTTAAACTAAATGATCCAGATCTGAGTTGGGGGCATTTTGAGGTAAACTTATAAAAATGGAGAAATAATATCTAACTTTGATTCGGTCCTTGAAACACAATGAGAATGACTGCAGATCAAAAGAGAAATGATCCAATCTTCATCTGGCTACAATTGCAGATGTAAGAGAAATAAATCTAACTCAAGGATTAGATTTAGGCTTATGGCTATGGTCTATCCACTTTAATGGCCACAGACCATCCAATAGTCTTCAATCTAAACCCTTAATTTAGAACAAGAAACATCACTACAAATGCTGTGAGAGATTAGGTTACAAACACTAATTCTCACAGGATTAATGAATTAAGGGAAATTGCATGAAAAACAGTAAATCTAAAGGAGTCTAATGCAATAAGGAGATCAGAGGGAACCCTTAACATGAGTCCAATTGAGAATGTACGATTTACAGCAACCTTTTCAAATTCACCATTACAATTACAGAGCATAGCTTAAACAGCTCTCAGATTTGTAGTCTTGAATACAACTCTCTTTTGAATTACAGAAGTATCTCACAGCTCTCAATTGCAAGTAAAAGTGAGGCTATTACAGGGATTTCAGGCAAACTATCTGATTTGGAAATGGGGGAATAGGAATGAAACTCAAAATCTGGATGCCCAAATTGGGCAAATGGTTCATCTATTTATAGTTTTTCCCAGGTCTAGCTCAGATGCGTATCGGCCAATCAGAAGTGCTCAGATCTGTATCAACCAATGGTAGTCGAGCACAAGGATCCAGATCTGTTCTGGCCAATCAGAATTGCTCGATCTGGTTCAGCCAATCAGGCGACATAAGCATCAATTCTGTTATGCATTTTGAAAATCTGTTAGAGCTTCTAGAAGTTCCCGCCAAGTTATTTCATCTCTAGGCGCTCACATGGGGTGGAATATGCCTTCGCTTCATGCTTAGAATCTTCTAGAATGTCCCTAGATTTTTAAATGCATTGGGACACGTGAAAAAGATTACTGAATTACCCTTGCAAAAGCTAGGAATCTCCAGAATACCATTTTGCATAGTTTAGGGGACTTTTCGCAAGGTACTGTGACTCCTGAAGCTCTTTTCGCAACGTTCAGGTTCTGTTCGAAAGGAGTTCTCTTCTTTTCGAAAAGGTCAATCATCTCTTCGAAGAGTTCAGGTGCTCTTCGAAAACTAAGCCTGGAGTTTTTAGTTCTTTTCGCAGAGTTCAGGTTCTTTTCGAACAGTTCAGATTCTTTTCGAAAAGCACTCTGTAGTGCATTTTTCTGTTCAAATTGCTCCACACTTCTTTTCTGGGTTGAGACCAAGTCTTTGCCTCTTCAGTTCAGGCCTTTTAACAGCTAGTGAGGTTGTCCCTTCTCTTTCTTCCTTTGGATCGACATGGATTATCATCTTTTTGGCACTTTTAGGCTGCTTTCATGGTTAAGCCTGTCTTTATTGTTAGCTGTAACACAAGCACTTAAAACACTTATTTAGTTCTCTCAAAGGTCTATCAAGACCCAGGTTAAGGGGTAAAAAATAGTATTTTCCAGTTCTCAACACACCCCCAAACCTAAGCTTTGCTAGTCCCTGAGCAAAGACAAAATTAAAAACAAAGTAAAAAGCCACTTTTGAAGGGAGCACAGTTGCATTTAGTATATGCAACAAGCCTTTTAAACCCCTAGGTGATCCCTAGTGGAGGAGTGAAGTCTCCTGAGGGTTTTCAGTGAAGGTACCCCCAAACTTCTTCAATAAATCAGTTAAGATCACTGCAGCTCATATCGCAAACTTTCATCCAATCGATTATTCACACTGCATCACCATTTGTAAGAAGATTTTCAAGAAAAACATCAGTTCAAAACTAAAATTCTGCTGTAATTCCTTTTACCATTCAGTCAATTTGTGTCAAAAAGTTATTTACAAGAAAAATTAATGAACAACTTGCCTTCTATTTAAGAATCCAGCTTTGATGTTACCCCAATGAGTTGATTTCAAACCCAACTCTCTCCAGGATTTTCACTCAACATGCAAGTAAGAGGGTTGTACTAATTCAGACGGCTCAAGAGCAGTTACAGCCCTCAAATAGGATTGTAAGCATGAGCATAGGCATTGCTTTTTAGTTCTGAATTCACTGCTCTTTTCACCATAGATTACACAAATTCTTATCTCCATGTGACAACTCAATCTATCATTGATCAGTAAGGACTTTACTTGGGTTGTAATGTGGCTTATGGGTGAAATTTATCAAGAATAAAGGGGTGGAATGGTGTTCAAAATTTGAGAAGTCAGTCAAGGTAAGGAGGTGCTAAACACACCTTCTTTAATTCAGCATATTTTCATCTTCTTCTTTGAATTTCCAGAGCCAAAGTGGCCATCTTTTTCTCTTTCTTTTTCAAACTTCCAATGAAATGCTTTCTCTCTTTTTCTTCTCTTTTTTTTTTTTTTTTTTCAAAGTAGCATTGACTGGAATGCCACATTTCTTCTGCTGATACATCATTGCCTTCAATTATTATTCTTCTTTTGTTGTCAAACAGTTACTCAATTCTCCTTTCTTCAGCTTCCTTCCCTTTATCTTCTGACTTCTCAGAGTGAGGGTTAGGCTAAATGAAGTTGATGAGGTTTCAAAGAAATCTTAGATTTGTAAAGCTCAAATGGTGTGTATCAAGGGCAGTTTCAAAAGGTGGGGCTTTGTAAGGTTCAAACTGCCCAAAATGAGGCCTTACATCATGTCTTTAATATCACGATTGCTGTCAAATTATTTTAATTTGGATATGTGTAACTTCTAGTGAAAGTAAGAAGGTTCAATCAGTCCCTAGAGCAGAAAACATTGCCAATTCATACCTCCAAAGAATACATTTCAGGCCCAAACCTCACTGGGTGTGGTTTTCTATCAAATTCCTGAGGTATATCATCACTGTTTTCCCTCTTTTTAGGTTTACTAAAACATCAATTTTCTTTTGGAAATTTTCTGACATTCACTTCATGAAAGTATTAGAATTACACTAGAAATTAATTTCAAAAAGTTTTTAATTTCTTCATTTTTTTCAAGACAATAGGTGTGAAATTACTTCATTTTCAAAAATTCCACTGATCATAAGCTGTATTGTGTTAACTCAATTATTGATTATTGACATTTCTGCCACACCCCCAAACCTAAGGGGAGCAGGGTCCACACTGGTCCAAAGCAAAGAAAAGAAACAATCAAGATAAAAAATCATAATGACAAGAAGAAAGAACAAAAATGCACAGTAATTTCACAAGAAAAAACCAGAATTTTATATTACAAACTCATAACACAGATAAGTACAATGTGATTTAATAACTGGGGTCAAAATCTGTATCATAAGTTGGTTGAATGGGATCAGAACTGGAGTCACTGTAGTTTAACTAGATTCTGATTGAGTCTGAACTTGATTTAGCCTTCTCCTGGATTGTGTTTTGCAGCTCAGTGTATTCCTCTGATTTGATCTTTTTGGTGAGGCCAATATACTTTCCATCTGAACCATATGAAAAGTTTGACCCAGCTGGTCCTTCATTTTCTCTCTCTCAAATTTCAGGAATAACTCCAATTTCCGAATCTGGTTTTCATAAGGGGTTCTAATGTAAGCTTGCAAATCAGCTAACCCCTTGAGGACATCTCTACAGATATATGGATTTTCTTCCATGGCCCTTCTGAGGGTGGCAAATCTGGGAAGGGGAATGGAATGGAAGGGGACCAAATGTATCCCAGCTGTGGGAGTGGGAGAAGAAGTGTCCAGAAGGATGACTTCAGGGTCGGTCTGAGTGGCTTGATCAGAGAAAGTGAGGAGTGGTGAAGGGGACTCAACCAGAGGTACTTCACGTTCAATTTGGGTAGCATGACCAGTAGTGGTGAGGGTGGGCAGATTAACCAATACTACCTCAGGTTCAGTTTGGGTAGCATGGTCATCAACAGCAGGTACAGTGGTAATGGTAGTTGTGTGGGATGTGGAGGCTAAGGTTTGGAGAAGGTCATTGGTCACAGACTGGTTTTCGGTGTTGATCTGTAGTTGGGCTTGGATGGATTGGAGGAAGGTAAGTATTTGGCTAATAGATTTAGGTGTGGTGGAGGTATGCATAGCAGGGACTGGTAAAACTGAAGTGGATGGTGGAGGTGTAGTGGGTGAAATGGCTGTAAAGGGAGAAGTAGGTAAGTGAGTGAAATGAGGAGGGTCAGGTATAGGGACAGGTTCAAGCCCAACGTTTTCAAAAATAGACCCCATTAATGAGGAATAAGCCTCTGTGGTGAAACGCTCAGGTTCAGGGGTATGGGATACTTCAGGTGTGTGGGTTGAATGAGCAGGTGAACTTGAGAGGCTTTGGAGCAGAGGAGTGCAAGGAGATTGGGCAATAAAATCTGTGGCCAAATCTTGGGCATTGGTGGGAGAAATTGGTGGTGTGAGTATGGTTGGAGTGGTTGGTGTAGAGGGGGAATCTGCAATTGGGATAATGGTGGGTATGGGAGATGGGACAGCTGGGATAGGTGAAGTGGCAGGAGTTGGACTAGGTGAGGAGGGTAAAAGGCCAACTTCCTCAAGAATTGGTGCAGCTGACGAGCAGGTCACCATAGGAAGGACAGCTTCTTCACGAATGGGTGCAGCTAAAGAGCTGGTCACCATAGGAAGGACAACTTCTTCAAGAATGGGTGCAGCTAAAGAGCTGGTCACCTCAGGGTCTGGCAAAGCCGGTTCTAAGGGAGCTGCAGGGGTAGGTTCATGTATGGTGTGTTCACGACAAATGCAGACAAGTGGCTCAGTAGCAATTGCAGGTGCAGGTTCACCTTCCTCTCTCAGTCTTTTCAGCATTGCTTGGCTTGTAGTCCAAGCCTTTTTTCCAAAATTGTGAGGAGCTAAGACTTCAAATGGCTCTTGGTCATCAATGCCAAACTTAGCTCTTAGGAGGGCTGTGATCAATCTACCAAATGGGATTCCAGCTAATTTCTGCTCCTTTTTCAACTTGGCACTAATATCAGCCATGGCTTCAAAAATTAACATAGGGGCATTGAAAAACTGCCCCTTAGAAAAATGAAAAAGTGCCTCTAAAATGGGTGTCCTCCTTTCTTGGTTGTGCCCGGTGACATAAAAACTGCCCCTCAAAATTGAATCCATCAATAAAAACTGAGGTGCTAGGTCCCTCCGCATTATGGACTGTCCAGTTCCAACGATTCCTTGGGTTAAATGTGCAGCCATTTCTCTAAAGGAGGCTGCTTCTGGTGCAGCCAATGGACCAGAAGGGTCGAATTGGAAAGGTATCCCCAAAGCATTCCCAATGTCTTCATATGTGACCGTTAGATCGCAATCATCAAAGAATACTTGAGGTAGGGACATGACATCTTTTTGATGACTTTTACGAGGTTTTGGTACCATAACTTCACCATTCGCGGAGTAAATTTTCTCTGGCGGAGGGTAAGGATATTGTAGTGAGGCATCTCTCATGTATCTTAAAGATAGCGCAATCCAGTTTGTTGTGAAAAAGTTTAAATCCACAATAAGCTCGAGAATTAACCGAGCTTCAATGAATGGATTTGCGTTACCAAATGCATGCGTGGAGGAGAAGCTCGGGCTTAGGACTCGGGAGCGGATGGGTTCCTCATGTCTCACTTTCTTCCCTTTCTCAATCCTATCCTTTATCCATTGATAGTTTTCTTTTGGTGAAGTTTTGGTTTTCCTTTTGGGGTAGGTTTGCTAACTTTCTTAGCGAGAAGATTTTGGGAACATAGCGTGATTTTCAGCTTTTCCCATTCTAAATTTGTGTACGAAAACACCCACAACAAATGCTGACACAAAATCAAATTTTGTAAATGATAAACAGAGGGAATGCGCAGAAAAATACCGTGATCTAGGGTTTTTGATTGAACATGTTGCTTGCTTGCTGAAATCCACCAGACCAGAAGCTAAAATCCTTCTCTGAAAGCTCAAATGATCGAACAAAGGTGAACAAAAGTGTGGCTAAATTCTAAAATCATGCAAGGAAAGAAAGAAATAGGGTTTCTGTGGAACAAGACATTCTCAGAAAGCTTTCGAATATGAAACCCTTACTTCGAAAGGGTTTAAATATGCTCAAAGTTAATTTTGCAAAGTCCTTTTTAAGTTTTCGAAAAGTTCCAAAACAGACCTTTTTACAACTGAGAATGGCATCAATACCATTCGAAAAGCTAATAGCTTCAGAAACAACTTTTCGAAAAGAAAATGGTTTTCGTAAACATCTTTTCAAAAGAAAATGGCTTCAAACAACTATTCAAAAGCAAATCCTTGCTTTCGAAAGCTGTTATAAATCCAGCATTCTTTCAAAAGTAAATTGAACTTTATGAAAAAGACAATTTTTACTTTATACTTAACTTTTCAAGCATATTTAAACCATGCGAAAAGAGAACAAACATGAATAAAAATAGAGAAAAAAAAACTAAGCAAAACTATGAAATAAAAACATATTGTATGCTTTGTATACCATCGATTTGGGGAGGCTCTTGATGATAGATGGGCAAGACAGTTCTCGGTATTTTCAATGCATGGTTTGAGCTCCGACCATTTACTTTCAAGATTCTTCCATTACTTGGATCTATGTCAACAGCCTCGAATGAGCCGTGAATGACAGTATATGGCCCTTCCCATCTGGATCTAAGCTTTCCAGGAAAAAACTTAAGTTTTGAGTTAAATAACCATACCTTAGAGCCTGCTGTGAACTCTTTTCTCAACAAATTTTTATCATGGAAGGCTTTGACTTTCTCTTTGTAAACTCTTGAATTTGTGTATGCATCCATTCTCAGCTCCTCCAACTCAGCAAGTTGCAATTTCCTGTGATTACCAACAGTAATCAGATCCATGTTCAATGTTTTAATGGCCCAAAAGGCTTTATATTCTAACTCCACTAGTAAATGGCATGCTTTGCCATAGACCAACCTGAATGGGGACATGCCAATTGGGGTTTTATAGGCTGTCCTATATGCCCATAATGCATCATTCAGCTTAAAGGACCAATCCTTTCTGTCTTCTTCACAGTCTTTTCCAGTATATGCTTGATTTCTCTATTGGAAATCTCCACTTGTCCACTGGCTTGTGGATGATATGGAGTAGCTACTCTATGAGTCACAGAGTATTTTTTCAATAAAGTTTCAAAATATTTATTACAAAAATGGCTTCCCCCATCATTGATAATAGCTCTGGGAAAACCAAACCTGGAAAAATGGTGATCCTTTAGGAATTTAAGAACCACTCTGTGATCATTGGTTTTAGTGGCTGTGGCTTCAACCCATTTGGATACATAATCCACAGCTACTAAAACGAAATTACACCCATTGGAAGGGGGAAAGGGGCCCATGAAGTCTATCCCCCAAACATCAAATAGTTCAACTACCAAAATAGGCTATAAAGGCATTGAGTTTCTCTTAGAAATGCTGCCCAATTTCTGGCAGTTCTGGCAAGACTTACAGTACTGCAGAGTATCTTTGAAAAGTGTAGGCCAATAAAATCCACACTGCAGGACCTTTGCAGCAGTTTTGTTTCCACTAAAATGGCCTCCACAGGCCTGTTCATGACACATAGAAAGTATTCTATGAAATTCTTGGTCAGGGACACATCTTCTTATTATTTGGTCTGCACAACTCTTAAACAGATAAGGATCTTCCCAGATGAAATGTTTAACTTTTGAGAAGAAAAGATCTTTATCCATTTTATTCCAATGTTGAGGAATTCTTCTAGTAGCCAAAAAGTTGACTATGTTTGCAAACCAAGGAGTGTGTACACTAATAGCAAAAAGTTGCTCATCAGGGAAAGATTCATTGATAGGTAGGCTATCAATCTCAGCAGTTAAAATTCTAGACAGGTGATCAGCCACCACATTCTCCACACCCTTTTTATCTTTGATCTGTAAATCAAATTCCTGTAAGAGGAGAATCCACCTGATTAATCTTGGTTTGGTGTCCTTCTTAGACAGAAGGTATTTCAAGGCAGAGTGGTCAGTGAACACCACTATTTGTGAACCCAAGACATATGACCTGAATTTCTCTAAAGCAAAAGCAATTGCCAGCAGCTCCTTCTCAGTTGTTGTGTAATTGAGATGTGCATCAATCATTGATCTACTGGCATAAGCTATGACATGAGGCAGCTTATCCTTTCTCTGTCCAAGGACGCTCCCAAAGCATAATCGATGCATCACACATCGTTCAAAAGCGTGAATAATCTGGAGACTGCAATATTGGAGCTGAAATCAAACAATTTTTTAAAAATTCAAATGCCTTCATGCATTCATTATTGAAAACAAAAGGGACATCTTGGCATAATAAATGACAAAGAGGCTTGGTTATTTTACTGAAGTCCTTAATGAATCTTCAGAAATCCAAAGATGTCCCGTAAAACTTCGATTTGTTTAACAGTTTTTGGGAGGTGGTAAATATGCAATTAAATCAATTTTTGCTCCCCACCTCAATGCCCTTGTGGAAACAACATGGCCAAGGACAATGCCTTGGGTGACCATGAAATGGCTCTTCTCTGACTCAAAACTAGATTGGTTTCTTCACATCTCTGTAACACCAATTTGAGATGATGTAAACACTGGGAAAAACTGTCTCCGTAGATTGAAAAATCATCCATAAAAATCTCCATAAATTGGTCAATCATATCAAAGAAAATGGAGTACATGCATCTTTGAAAGGTAGCAGGAGCATTACAAAGACCAAAAGGCATTCTCCTATAGGCAAAAGTGTCAAAAGGGCAAATGAATGTGGTCTTTTCCTGATCTTGTGGGTACACAGGAATCTGGTTGTAACCAGAGTAACCATCAAGAAAACAGTAATAAGCTTTTCCTGCTAGCTTATCTAAAATCTGATCAATGAATGGGAGAGGGAAATGGTCTTTTCTGGTCATTGAATTTAATTTTCTGTAATCAATACAGACCCTCCACCCAGTTATTTGTCTGGTTGACATAAGCTCACCAAAATCTGAGGTTACAACAGTGATCCCAGATTTCTTAGGTACCACCTGTGTAGGTGCCACCCAAGCTGAATCTGAAATGGGGTAAATGACCCCTGCATCCAACAACTTAACAACCTCTTTCATGACCACTTCTTGCATATGAGGGTTTAGCCTCCTTTGCATTTCCCTAGAAGGCTTTGCATCTTCTTCCAAATGGATTTTATGCATGCAAACAGCTGGACTGATTCCTCCCAAACCAGCAATAGTCCAGCCAATTGCCCTTCTATGTTGTTTCAAAACAATCAACAGCTCTTCCTCCTGCTCCTTTGTGAGGGAGGAAGAAATAATCGCAGGCAATGATTTATGATCTCCTAAAAATACATATTTCTAAATCGTAAATTTGAGAAAAGAAGGTAACAAAGGTACCTTAGCTGTTTGTGGAAGGGGAAGAGTAGTAGGTTTCCAAGAAGAGAAACTTGCTGATTGATGATGAGTTCCTTGCACAACATTTACTTTCTCAGACTTTGAGGTACAAACAGTTTCTTCCTCGGAATTTCCCCAAGCATATTTAGCATCTGTGGTGAAATCTTCACACTGCAGAAACTGTTGTAAAGTCCCTTCTACCAATTCATCCAATAGATCAACATGAAAACATTCCTCAGAGCTGAATTGAGGCTGTGTGACTGCATTATAAACATTTAATTTTACCTTCATGTTTCCGAAAGAGACTTCTATAATACTAGACCTGCATTTAATGCAAGCATTTGCTATAGCCAGGAATGGTCTTCTCAAAATGACAGGGATGGAAGTTTTGCTTTTGGTAGGTTCCATGTCCAAAACTAGAAAATCAGCAGGATAGAAAAATTTATCTACTCCCACCAATACATCTTCAATCATCCCAACTGGCTTTCTTTCAGATCTGTCTGCTAGTTGTAACACCACATGAGTGGGTTTTAATTCTCCCAAACCTAGTTTCTCATATACAGAATATGAAAGTAGGTTGACACTATCACCCAAATCTAATAAAGCCTTTTCAATGGTATGTTCCCCAATAATGCAAGGGATTGTGGGGATTCCAGGATCTTGAAGTTTAGGAGGTGTGGCAATAGACAACACCTGATTAACTCTTTCCACAGCAAAGACCTTCTTGGATAACTGTATCCTAGACTGTCTTTTGTGAGTGCAAACATCTTTCAAAAATTTTGCATATGCTGGAATTTGTTTGATTGCCTCAAGCAAAGGTAGATTTATCTTGACTTGCTTGAAAGTCTCCATCATTTCATCTATTTTTGTGTTCCCTTTATCAAAAGGGGATACAGATTTCATTGCATGAGGAAATGGCAAATGAGGAACTAGTCCTTCATCTACAGCTTTAGAAGCATTATCAGAATCTTTTTGATTTTTTTGTTTTTCATTTGTTTGATTTTTCTGAGGTACATCAGCACCCCCACTGCTAACATTATGCTGCTCTTGCTGCATATCTTTATCATTTTCCTCATTTTTTTCTTCTTCAGTACCCACTTTGTTATTTATAATTCTTCCACTTCTCAAAGTTGTGACAGTTTTTACTTCTTCATGTGAAAGAGAAGCTTCTCCAACCATGAACTGTCCTTTGGGATTGTTCAAAGGTTGGCTGGGTAACTTTCCTTCCTCTCTTTTGGCCAAAGTATTTGAAAGCTGTCCCAATGTTTCTTCAATCTTCTTTATGCTCTGGCTGTGAAAGTTCACAGTCTGAGTTAAAGATCCTAAATTCTGGAGTGAATTTAGGACTTGATCTTCAAAAGAAGGGGACCTGGAAGGGATTTGAACTGGAGCAGATTGCTGCACAGGTTGTTGTGGAATGGGCTGCTGAAAATTTGGCTTGGCATAAAAATTCTGCTGATAAGGCTGTGCAGTTTTGAAAGGCATTTGGTTCTTTGGTTGCTGCTGCTGTTGTGATTGATAATTCCCTTGGCTCCACCTCAAATTGGGGTGCCCTCTCCATGGATATTCATTTGACTGCATCTGTCCAAATGATTGGGCAGCATGAGCTTGTTCCACCACTAAATCTGGGAACTGTGGTGCAGCAGGACATTGGTCAATTGAATGAGTAGGGGACTGGCATATCAGACATGCCTCCTCTACTCTTGCAACCATTGGGTTTTTAAGTGAGTCCATCAATCTATCAAACTTTGTGGTTAAATTGTCCATCTTTCTTTCCAACTCATTCACCTCATAAATCTTTCCTTTGGTGGTTTGCTGATTGTTCAACCTAGCAGGATTTTCAATATCTCTTGACAGAGATTCCTGTTGAGTTGAGTTTTCACCAATTACTTCAAATAAGTCCCAAACCTCCTCAACTGTTTTTTGCAAGTAAGTGCCTCCACAGGAGGCATCCACCATATTTTAACCTTTTTGATCAATTCCTTGATAGAAGCTTTGAACCAGCTGCCATCTGGGAATTTGATGATGAGGACATTGCCTTAAAAGTTCCTTAACTCTTTCCCATGCTTCATGGAAAGTTTCAGTTGAGTTTTGTGAGAAGGAAATGATACTTTGTCTCAATTGACTTGTTTTAGACATTGGGAAGTATTTGGCTAAAAATTGACACTGTAAATCATTCCAAGAAGTGATACTATTTGGTGCTAACATAGACAACCATGCTCTAGCTTTGTCCTTTAATGAAAAAGGAAAGAGCCTAAGCTTGGTTGCCTCTGGACCAAGTCCAGCTATGTTGAATGTGGTGCAAAGAGCCAAGAATTCATCCACATGTTTGTATGGATCTTCCTTACTCAACCCATGGGAGGAAGGAAGCATTTGGATAGTCGATGATTTGATCTCATAATTTCCTTCAACAGTAGGAAATTGAATGCAAAAGGGAGAATTATAAGCACCAGGTGCAAAGTAATCCCTCAAAAGTCGAGGTTCTTCACCCATAGTAGCAGAATTCTGTGTTGTTTATCTGGTTCGTAATAGCCTTTCAACTTCTAAATTCAGAGGGACAATCTCAGGGCTGAGAGTCCTCCTACCAAACATACAACATAGAACAAAAAAATCAGATTATTCACAGCAAACCTTCAGAATTTTTAAGTAGTTTCCCTCCTTCAAAAATGGATATGAATAACTGCACAGATATAAACAATAGAATAGTTTAGTATTGATATAAAAATAAAAATGAAAACTTAGGTCTACCTATTTTAAAATAAATTCCACGGCAACGGCGCCAAAAACTTGTTGATTCCTCTAAGTGTGCATGATTTATTTGTGTTTTGAAAACAAGTTTGCAATTGCTAAGTTATACTGATTCTGGAATATAAAAAAGGGTAAAGAAATATCAGCACAGAGAGAAGTGAATTATCCTGCAAGATCAGGATCAATTGTAGCAAGTTTTAAATGTAAAGGAGTAAAAGATCGTCCACAGAGAATTTTTTTAAAATGTAAGATAAACCTCCAATCTGAGCTACCAGATTTGGCCTCTTATCCTATCTATAAAGCATATAAGATGAGAGGTTGAATTTGCCACATTAACTAAATGGTAAAAGTAAAAGTTAAACTAAATGATCCAGATCTGAGTTGGGGGCATTTTGAGGTAAACTTATAAAAATGGAGAAATAATATCTAACTTTGATTTGGTCCTTGAAACACAATGAGAATGACTGCAGATCAAAAGAGAAATGATCCGATCTTCATCTGGCTACAAGCGCAGATGTAAGAGAAATAAATCTAAATCAAGGATTAGATTTAGGCTTATGGCTATGGTCTGTCCACTTTAATGGCCACAGACCATCCAATAGTCTTCAATCTAAACCCTTAATTTAGAACAAGAAACATCACTACAAATGCTGTGAGAGATTAGGTTACAAACACTAATTCTCACAGGATTAATGAATCAAGGGAAATTGCATGAAAAATAGTAAATCTAAAGGAGTCTAATGCAATAAGGAGATCAGAGGGAACCCTTAACATGAGTCCAATTGAGAATGTATGGTTTACAGCAACCTTTTCAAATTCACCATTACAATTACAAAGCATAGCTTAAACAGCTCTCAGATTTGTAGTCTTGAATACAACTCTCTTTTGAATTACAGAAGTATCTCACAGCTCTCAATTGCAACTAAAAGTGAGGCTATTACAGGGATTTCAGACAAACTATCTGATTTGGAAATAGGGGAATAGGAATGAAACTCAAAATCTGGATGCCCAAATTGGGCAAATGGTTCATCTATTTATAGTTTTCCCCAGGTCTAGCTCAGATGCGTATCGGCCAATCAGAAGTGCTCAGATCTGTATCAACCAATGGTAGTCGAGCACAAGGATCCAGATCTGTTCTGGCCAATCAGAATTGCTCGATCTGGTTCAGCCAATCAGGCGACATAAGCATCAATTCTGTTATGCATTTTGAAAATCTGTTAGAGCTTCTAGAAGTTCGCGCTAAGTTATTTCTTCTCTGGGTACTCACATGGGGTGGAATATGCCTTCGCTTCATGCTTAGAATCTTCTAGAATGTCCTTAGGTTTTTAAATGCATTGGGACACGTGAAAAAGATTACTGAATTACCCTTGCAAAAGCTGGGAATCTCCAGAATACCATTTCGCATAGTTTAGGGGACTTTTCTCAAGGTACTGTGACTCCTGAAGCTCTTTTCGCAACGCTCAGGTTCTATTCGAAAGGAGTTCTCTTCTTTTCGAAAAGGTTAATCATCCCTTCGAAGAGTTCAGGTGCTCTTCTAAAACTAAGCCAGGAGTTTTTAGTTCTTTTCGCAGAGTTTAGGTTCTTTTTGAACAGTTCAGATTCTTTTTGAAAAGCACTCTGTAGTGCATTTTTCTGTTCGAATTGCTCCACACTTCTTTTCTGGGTTGAGACCAGGTCTTTGCCTCTTCAGTTCAGGCCTTTTAACAGCTAGTGAGGTTGTCCCTTCTCTTTCTTCCTTTGGATCGACATGGATTATCATCTTTTTGGCACTTTTAGGCTGCTTTCATGGTTAAGCCTGTCATTATTGTTAGCTGTAACACAAGCACTTAAAACACTTATTTAGTTCTCTCAAAGGTCTATCAAGACCCAGGTTAAGGGGTAAAAAATGGTATTTTCCAGTTCTCAACAGTTCCCTATGGATTCCTGAGCTTGCAGCCTGGATGAAGTAGTGCCTACAATGATTAACTTGTTTTGTCCCATCTCTGGATTGTGGTTCCCCTATGGGATAGTTTATGACCATTTAAGTGGACAGGTTATAACCTTAAGGGATTGGATCATGGCACAGGGATGAGTTGAATTCTTTCTCCTCTTTGGTGATAATGTAGCCATTGGACAGGATTTCTATACCAGCAGATCTGGATCTGAGTCATAAATTCCAGCAGATGTGAATCCAATAGCATACTTCTCACCCTTTTATATTTATTTTCCCTCACTCCATCCATCTTCTCAACCCCTTTCTGTGATTAATTCATTAGGCTACCTTAGGATACTTAGAATAAGTGACCCTAAACTCTCCTCCTTTTAGGATTGCCAGATCTGTAGTCAAATCTGGAGGGACTACTAGAGATTGCTCCCTTGGAGCTGTAGATCACCTTTCCCTGTGGGACAAACTCTTACTTATTAAAACTTGCTACAAATGGACCCTGTATCTTGTAGGTCTAGGATTTCTCAGTTGTGCTGATTCCATCGCCTATTTTACTTTGATTTTAAATTGCTTTTACCACCAACAAATAAAGTAAGCACATTGGAGATCGCAACAAGTTTTTGGCGCCGCTGCCGGGGAAAGATGATCTATTAGTAGACCCTTAGTTTTTGTATTTTTAGTGTTCTCTGTAGCTTTGAATAATTGATACTGCTGATGTAATTTTGAATCTTTCTTGTAGATCTAGACAGTAGAGAAGGACAGTGGACTGCATTTGGAGATTAGCTACCTCTGTATGCAAATTCTCTAAACCTTTAAAACTCTGTTTATTTCTCTTACAATTTCCATAGCAGTATTTAGGATAGTTGTAAATTTATGTTTTCTTAAAATAGCTGTAAATTTGTTAGATAAATTCTTTGAGTCAAGTACAATGTGCCTGCAAGGAGTTGTCCCTGCTGGTGGTGTGTTTGTATGCTAGGTAGGAGATCTCTTAGTCCTACTTTAGAGCCTTTCAACCCTGAGCTAGAAAGGGGTAGAAGACTTAGAAGAAACAGACACACCACAGTAGAGCCCCCAATTGAATCTGAGACAGTACTCATGGGTGAAGAACAACCCAGAACTCTCAAGAGGTTAGATATAGGATGACTATAACTCTCCATTTAGCATTCAGTTCCCTAATGTTCAAGGGAATTATGAAATTAAAACTTCAATCATCCAGATGCTGCCCTCTTTCCATGGGCTTAGCAAGGAGGACCCTTACAAGCATATTGACCAATTTTTGGCCTTGTGCACCACATTCAATATCGCTGGTGTGGGACCTGAGGCTACTAGACTCAGGCTCTTTCCCTTCTCTCTGAAGGATAGGGCTAGTACCTGGTTGGCCACTCTTCCCAACAATAGTATTACATCTTGGAAAGACCTACAGACCAAGTTCTTGACAAAGTTCTTCCCTGAGACCAAAACGAGCCAGTTGAGGAAGGAAATTCTTGCTTTTGCCCAATCCCCAACTGAGAATTTTAATCAAGACTGCGATAGGTTTAAGGAAATGCTCAAACAATGCCCCCACCACAAGATCCCAGACTGACAGCTTGTACAAAGCTTTTACAATGGGATTGATGAGAAAAATAGAGATATGGCTGATGCTTCTTGTGGTGGAACCTACATGCACAAGAAGGCGATGAGGCATGGGAATTGTTTGAAGTAATCGGTGAAATGATTTTCAAAAGCTATCTCTAGCAAGAATGGCGAGAGTGCATGTCAAAAGTGGAGCTGTTGCATCGACAAGAGGAAAAGTTTATGAGGTGTGCAGGAACAATGATCTGCATTGCGGATGGCAAACCTCTCTTTGAAGTTTGACAAATTATCGATGGTTGCAACCGGAAGGGCTGCTCATCAAGGGGTGGAGGCATATGCCAGTCCCCATAGCACACGAGAGGAATGTCCATCTGAGGCAATATCCTCAATTGGTATTGGAACATCTTTGCTGCACGCGCAATCTTTTGGCTAGCAACAATCTGTGGCTACAGACACCATATGGATACCGACCAAAATGCTGGTTACCAATGGAGAGACCACCCAAATCGAGGTGGAGGCAAGACAATTATATGCGACCCACGATAGATGTTGGCTTTACCTCAAAGGCCACAACAAAGGATATGCCCCTAGGTCTAATTTCCAACACTAGCAGCATCCCCCTCAGCAACAAAATCAATTCGTCTTACCCCCATCTCAACCCAGAAATGCTTCCTTGAGGACCGGTCTTGACTTCATTGCAAAACACAGGGTCCTTGGCTCAGTGAATTCTCGTGGTGAGCATCCATGAAATGGAAGAGCAGATAAGCAAAATTTCAAATGCCTTGGCTAGGAGAGATGAGGGGAGGTTGCCCTGCCAGCCGGTTGCTAACCCCAAGGGTCAGTTTTTAATTGAAGAAGCTTCCTCAAGTTTTGAGGGAACCAATGCTGTCACTACCCTAAGGTCTGACAGGCTGATAGACAACCAGGTGGGTAACATACCAGTAGAGGTCATTTCCACAGATTATTCGAATGAGTGTGATGAGGATGTTGTTGGAACACAGAGCCAAGAATTGCCTGCCACCCTGCAGCAAGAGAAAAATAAAGAGGCTGTAGTTGAGCCTCAGCAGGAAGAAAAATAAAAAAAAAAGAAAAAAACAGAAGTTTAGTCATAGGCTAGCAGCTGAGGAACCAGCAGTACCTCAGCTGCCATTTCCTGAAGCTTTGGGTGGTCCTGTCCCTTTTGAGAAAGGGAATGCCCAGATGGAGGAAATGATGGAGACCTTCAGGAAGGTGAAAATCAATTTGCCCTTGCATGAGGCAATTAAACATGTCCCAGCCTATGCAAAGTTCCTAAAAGACCTCTGTACCCAAAAGAGAAAAGCTTGAGGCCATGTGTCCAAAAGAGTCTTTGCAACTGATACAGTGAATTCTATATTTAACATATCAATGCCTGAGAAGTTGCAAGATCCAGGGATACCCACTATTCCCTGCATAATAGGAGACCATACAATCGGGAAGGCCCTTCTAGATCTTGGAGCCAGTGTTAACCTGCTGCCATACAGTGTATATCTGCATCAAGGTTTGGGGGAGCTAAAACCTACCCCCATTGTGCTAATGATGGCTGATAGATCTGAGAGGAGGCCTATGGGAATGATTGAGGATGTCTTGGTAGGGGTAGAGAAATTCTTTTACCCTGCTGACTTCCTAGTTTTGGACATGGGCTGCAGTAAAAGTACTAATCCCATACCTGTTATCTTGGGCAGGCCATTCTTGGCCACTGTCAATGCATGCATTTAGTGTAGGTCTGGAGTCATGGAGGTAACTTTCGAACATATGAAAGTTGAGCTGAATGTGTACAACAGTGTAAAGTACCCTCAAGAGGACAATGAGGAGAGCTTTACAGTGGATGTACTAGAAGAAATTGTGGATGAAGAATTACCCACTCTACTAAAGTGGAGCAACACTGTCAGGAATTAAGTTAAAGTCTGGGATATGGTGGAGGAAGAAAACCCAGCTGTGATAACAAAAGACATGACCACATTGAAGTCTTATGTGGGTTCAATGCAGCATTCCATTTGGAAACCTACATTGCAGCCTCTTCCTCCAACCACCAATGCACCAATTTTGCCATCCACCCAACAAACCCCTGATCTGGAACTCAAGAAGCTTCCAGAAATATTAAAATATGCCTTCCTTGAGAAAGGTGATAAGCTTCCTGTGATTATCTCCTCCTCTCTTACCAATGAGCAGGAAGAGGAATTACTAACAGTTTTGAGGAAGCATAAAAAGGCAATTGGTTGGACCATTGCAGATCTGGGAGGAATAGATGCATCAATCTGCATGCACAGGATTCATCTTGAGGAGGGATCACTACCCTCCAGGGAACTGCAGAGGAAGTTAAATCCTCACATGCAGGAAGTGGTCCTCAAGGAGATCATTAAATTGCTAGATGCAGGGGTGATTTACCCCATCTTTGATTCTAACTGGGTGGCACCTATCCAAGTGGTGCCTAAGAAATCTAGCATAACAGTTATTAAAACCGAATCTGGAGAGTTGAGACCAGCCAGGGAGACCACTGGCTGGAGAGTTTGCATTGATTATAGAAAGCTCAACTCTAAGACCAGAAAGGACCACTTCCCTCTCCCCTTCATTGACCAAATTTTGGACAAATTGGCTGGAAAAGCTTTTTACTGTTTTCTTGATGGGTACTCAGGGTACAACCAGATCCCTGTGCATCCTCAAGACCAAGAGAAAACCACCTTTACCTGTCCTTTTGGCACCTTTGCTTATAGAAGGATGCCTTTTTGGGAACTGTAATGACCACTTTTCAGAGGTGTATGTATGCCATATTCTCTGATATGATTGACAAGTTTTTGGAGATTTTTATGAATGATTTTTCTGTCTATGGGGACAGTTTTGGCCAGTGTCTACAACACCTCAGCCTAGTTTTGCAAAGATGTGAGGAGACCAATCTGGTCTTAAGCTGGGAAAAGAGCCACTTCATGGTAACACAAGGCATTGTGTTGGGCCATATAGTCTCTAAAGAAGGGCTTGAGGTAGACAAGGCCAAAATTGACCTCATTGCCAATCTGCCCCCTCCAAAAACAGTAAAATAAATTAGATCTTTCCTTGGGCATGCAGGATTCTACAGGAGGTTCATTAAGGACTTCAGCAAAATTGCTAAGCCATTGTGCCACCTGCTCTTCCAGGATGTGCCTTTCTACTTCTCGACTGAATGTCTAAAGGCTTTTGAGACTTTGAAAGTCTGCCTTACCTCTGCCCCTATGCTCCAAACACCAGACTATACCCTGCCCTTTGAATTAATGTGTGATGCATCAGATTTGGCAATAGGTGTTGTCTTGGGCCAAAGAAAGGATAAGCTGCCTGTGGTCATTGCTTATGTCAGCAAGTCACTTGCTGAAGCTCAGCTGAATTATACCACAACTGAGAAAGAGCTTTTGGCAGTGGTGTATGCTGTTGACAAGTTTAGATCCTACCTGCTGGGATCTAAAGCTGTAATCTTCACTGACCACTCATCATTGAAGTACCTATTGTCCAAGAAAGATGCTAAGCCCAAGCTGATTAGATGGATACTCCTACTGCAGGAGTTTGACATCAAAATCAAGGACAAGAAGGGTGTGGAAAATGTGGTGGCTGACCACTTGTCCAGAATTGTGTTGAAGAAGTGTCTTGATGGTCCTACAAATGATGCCTTCTCATATGAGCAATTATTTGCAATCCAATCCTTGGTCCCCTGGTTTGCCCACATTGTGAATTATCTTGTTATAGGAAAGATTCCTGCCCACTGGACCAAAATGGATAAAGACCTGTTTTTCTCACAGGTCAAATATTTTTTTTTGGAGGAACCTTGCCTATACAAGTACTGTGCAAACCAAATCATCCGAAGATGTGTTCCCGAAAGTGATGTCCCCAGTATTTTGGCCATGTGCCATGAAAATGCCTGTGGAGGCCACTTTAGTGGAAGAAAAATAGCTGATAAGGTCCTGCAGTGTGGGTTTTATTGGCCTTCTTTATTCAAAGATGCATATACACATTGCAAGGCATGTGAGAGATGTCAAAAATTAGGAGGGTTGTCCAAAAGAAATTCAATGCCTTTGCAGCCCATCCTTGTTGTCGAACTGTTTGATGTATGGGGCATAGACTTCATGGGCCCTTTTCCTTCTTCTAATGGTTACCATTTCATCTTAGTGGCAGTGGATTATGTTTCCAAATGGGTAGAAGCCATTGCCACAAGAACCAATGACAACCAAGTGGTCCTCAAATTTGTAAGGCAACACATTTTCTCAAGATTTGGAACCCCTAGAGCTATTATCAGTGAGGGGGGTAGCCATTTCTGCAACAGAAATTTCGAGAGCTTGCTCAAGAAATATTCTATGACCCATAGGATTGCTACTCCCTACCACCCACAGACAAGTGGGCAAGTTGAAATTCTAATAGGGAGATCAAGCGCATCCTTGAGAAAATAGTAAGGACTAATAGGAGAGATTGGGCTGATAAGCTCAATGATGCACTGTGGGCTTATAGGATTGCCCATAAGACTCCAATTGGAATGTCCCCATTCAGACTGGTCTATGGCAAGGCTTGCCATCTCCCAGTAGAGTTAGAACACAAGGCCTATTAGGCCATTAAAAACATAAATATGAACCTAACTTCTGCTGGTCATCACAAGTCCCTGCAGCTGTCTGAATTGGACGAGCTGAGGATGGATGCCTACGCCAATGCCAGGATCTACAAGGAACGGTCCAAAGCTTTCTTTGACAAGGGCTTACTGAGAAAAAGCTTCGTGCATGGTGGCAAGGTTTGGTTATTTAACTCCAAACTAAAATTCTTTCCTGACAAACTAAAATCCTGATGGGAAGGTCCTTATATTGTCTTAAATGTTTCCCCATCTGGTGGTGTAGAAATCAAGGATCCCAAATCTGGGCGGACCTTGAAAGTGAATGGTCAGAGGCTTAAGCCTTGTCTCGAAAAATCGGCCGACCCTATGAACACTATTCATTTTCAAGGGACCCCTTCTTCTACCTGACCCATAGTTGTGTCCATGTTGTACTATACTACTTTCATTTCTTCAATAGTTTTTAGGAAATTGTAATGTCTCGATGGGGTCTGAGTCTGTTGAGTTTGATAGAGTTTATGTGGGTTGGTATGATTACTTCTTCTGTGATTTGCTGATTTTTGAATTGAATGTATACTGTTTGAATATTTTTGATGAGTATGTTGCACTGCATGAATTGCTCCCTGTTGGGTACAAAGCCCTCGCGCATTCCAAATTGAGATTTGGGAAGCTCTCGCGCAAATCACATAGAGTATTTATTACACCGTCACGAGTTTCAACAAATGATGCAGAGCCTCACGCGCACTGCATGCTGCAACATCCATCATCGCGAGATTCTGTTCCTATCTCGCGATCCCCTTGACCAGCTGCACGAGTTACATGCATTTGTCATTTCCCATGCTGATTGCTGTAACTTTTCACTTCTCAACTCACTCAATTAATTACAGCAACTTGGATGTTATTACACCGATTCATCTTCCACCATCCTCGTCTTTAAATACACAGGGTGTCCCTTTCATATTCATCTCATCCTTTCTCCTCTCACCCTAGCAGTCCTTCCCTAGTCCTAACAATGGCTGATGACAAGCCTCATGCTCTGCCTAACAAGTTTTACCCGATGTGGTTGGAACTGCCCCCACCTAAAGAGCCAGACCCCCTACAACCCCTCTGGGATGAAGGACAAGCACCAGCCGAAGAAGAAAAAGCAAAAGATAGAACCATCCCCATCCCCTGCCCCCTCCACTCAGCCCCCTCCACCACCTTCTCAACCCCCACATCCCTGATCCCTCTCCCCTCTCTTCTTAACAATTTTCTTTTTGTAATTTTCCTTTTTTTTTAGTCTTAATGAAATTTTCTTTTCTTGTTATTCTGTGAAGTTCTTTGTTTTTGTTTGTTTTCATTCTTGCTGTTTTCTTTTCTCTGATAATAAATTTGCTACACGCCCACCCTTGAACCAGTGAGGACACTGCTCCTCATAGGTTTGGGAGTGTGGCAAGCAAATCCTGCTAATGGAATAGTTAACCTAAGTGCAACAGAACCTTGTGAGTAAGATGGAAATGGAACCATGTTCACTGAAGAATCAGAACAATAATGAAATTTAAAATTTTTTCCAAACTTTAGACAGTATAAACTTTTAAAATTTCACATTTCCATGATGAGATCACCAAGGAAACTCACTTGTATCAGCACTTAGTGAATCACTAGAGAGAGAAAAAGGTAAGGACATACTTAAGAATTCAAAGGAAGACCATAACCAGTGAGATTTGGGCCTATACAAAAAATTTTTCTTTGAGGAGTAACTAAGGCAATTTATTCTAGCTCTAAGGACTGGCTGAGCCACTGTGCTCACTAGAAGTTAGGCAACTCCAAATTGAAACAACTGATAGCACTCATGAGACTTAGGAAGGGATCAAGGCCTTCTCTTGGACAGTTTGAGCCTAAACAGACAAACCTTAAAGCAACTGCCCTTGTCCATACCCCCTTTGAGCCTTAAATCCTAAATTTCTTCAAAATACACCTGAGTACTTGCACCTGAACCTATGTATCTGATTTAACCTGACCCTCACTCTGAGAACTCAGAAGGTAAAGGAACAAGAGTTGAAGATGGACTAGCTATGGTCAACATTAGGTGAATAAAGAAGAAGTACCTCAAATTCTGGCAGTATGGTAACTGAGAAAATGGTGGCATTTCAGAAAAGTAAAAACAAAAGAAAAAGAAGAAAAACACATAAAAAAGAAATGAAAACAATAATGAAGAGGAGTAAGAGAGGAGTCAAGAGGGAACTTTCATTGGAAAAATTGAAATCAAGAAGAGAAACTGATCACTTCAAATCTGAAAACCCCAAAGAAGATGAAAGGAGCTGAATTAAAGAAGGTGAAGTCATGAATAACCTCCTTCACCTACTGATTTCTCAATTTTGAACCCCTTTTTAACCTTCCATTCTTTTTAACCCCACTCCATAAGCCACATTCTACGATTAAAGCCCTTGTGATCCAAAGTTGAGTGAGCTGTCATGTGGAGATAAAAGTTATCAATCTATGGTGAGGATCATCAATGATGCGAACTTGAGCTATGCCTATGCTCATGCTTACAAACCCATTTGGGGATGTAAGCGCTCTTGAGCTTGAGAGAAAATGAAACCCTCAACAGTTCTTTATGAGAGTATGCCCTGGAGAGTTTTGGGTCTGATCTTGAATGCATTAAGTATGATCTACAACCTAATTTTTGATCCAGTGATGAGCTCAGTGCTAACACACATGTAAACTGTTCTTTGGTATAAATTGATTAGAAATGCTGTGCTTTCATGAGAAGCTTATACTGTTTAAATTTCTGTGCAGCCAATGTGTTTGAATTTCTTATATTTTTTCTGATTTAAGGGTGAACTCACTCTGTTTCTTGACTGCTCACTTGATAATAATGCACTTTTATTAACTGTCTCATTGAGAAGTTTGTGGGTGTCTTCACTGAAAACCCTCAGGAGACTTCACTCCTCCACTAGGGATCACCTAGGGGTTTAAAAGGCTTGGTACATATGCTAAATGTATCTGTGCTCCCTACGAAAATGGCATTTAAATTCTGTTGTTATTTTAATGTAGCTTTGCTAAGGGACTAGCAAAGATTAGGTTTGGGGGTGTGTTAAGACCTGAAAAGTATCACTTTTCACCCCTTAACTTAGCCTTTGATTAGGCCCTTAGCCATCTAATAAAGGTTTGTTAAGTGTTTTTTGTAAATAATAAACAGCAGTGCAATAAGGCTATAAATCCTGTTAAGGAGCCCATGATTAGCACCAGAAGTCCCTCAGAAGAATGAGCCATGAAACCAGACCTGAGGTAAGCCTCACGCAGTTGACAAAGCTCCAGAGGATTCAGAAAACTATGCTTCACGCAGTCCTCGCGAGCTTCCCAAGACTTCACAACAAGTGCTCGCGTAGTTGAGTAACAGAAGAGCTTCAGAAGCACAACTTTGCGCAATTCTCGTGAAGTTCAGGAGTAAATGGTCACGCAGTCTTGCACAGTTCAAGAAGACCTAAAATCAACCTCGCACAGTTCACTCAGAACAGCTGAGGGGAGAGAGCTTCAGAATCCTGCCTCACGCAGCTGTCGCGTAGTAGCCGCGGGATGCAAATGTCAAGAGAACCTATCGCGCAGTTTAGAAATGCCTCAAAGCTATCGCGAGGATCCTCGTGAAGATCTATCAAGAAAAGAAGCTGTCACGCGGTTCAGGAAGAAAGCTGTCTCGCGAAGCTAGAGTTAGCCTCGCAAAGTGAAATGGAATGCTCGCGCAGTTCTCGCGCTATTCACAAGTAACAATCCAACCGCTCGAAGCCTAATCCAGCGAGAGCTTAACTATCTACCTCGCGACTGCTCAAAGCATTAAGAAGCTGCAACCCCGCGACGTCTAAAGTTCTAATGTTAAACTCAACCAGACGAAGAATAGAGCTACCACGCGACAAGTCTGAGAATCGGCTGCAACCTGGCGAAGCTCTGAACTCTAACTTCCATCATTCTGTAGAGGACATTCTGGGGATTTCCAGCGATTAGGGCACGCACTCTCACGCTCAAATCTCCATTCACGCACCCCGAGGCATTCAAGGATCATTAATAGGCCATGTGGCATCTCTAAAATTAGGGTTTCCTAACCCTAATGTGCTGCCACACCCACTGCTATATAAACCTAAGCCTGGTTTAGGTTTAGGGGCCGGAAGAGTTCAGTTTTTACTCCATTTTTAGCATTGTAGTCTTGTTTTTCTATAGCTGTAAGTAGTTTTCCTTTTTCTTCTTCTTCTCTCCATCGCCCAGCACTTGCTAGCCATGCCTTTATATGCTTATTAAGTTTAGATTAATGGAATTTGTGATTAGGTGTTGCACTTTTATGGGATTCATGTGTTTGGGAGTTGCTCTGTGCAAGGCTGCTGCCTGGTGATCCGCCATTACTTTGGCTGTGATTTAAAGCAATGGAGGACCGATTCTAAGGTCCCATTCAGATCCAAGTGACCTATGTGTCTGGGCTGTCATGGTCCTATACAACCTTAGCCCCACCACAGGACCCACTAGATCTGAAATCCCCATGGAAGCCTGAGCTGGTAGCCTTGTGACCATGGTGGTGGCAGCAATATTCTTGTTTTGTTTTGGGCTCCGTGAGGAGGATAGCCTCTGGGATAGTCTGTGACCATTTAAGTGGACAGGTTATAGCCTTAGGGTGAATCCAATCCGTCGATCCAAAATGGATCCTTCTTCTCCGAGCCTGAGCTTGTAGCCTGGTAGGAGATTGTACAGAGGCAGACTCCCCTATATTAGTATAGACCCGCCATCAGATGTTAGATCTGACCTGGGTATGGAGATTGTAGGCTTGTGGCTGGACCATTATAGTCCCACTCAAGCAATAGACAGCTAGATCTAAGGTGGTACTCAATCTCTTGTTGGTTCTGTGTCTGGGCTATCATGGTCCTTTACAGCCTTAGCCCCACACATAGAGTTTAGAGGTTGAGGTTCCCTATGGATTCCTGAGCTTGTAGCCTGGATGAAGTAGTGCCTACAATGATTAACTTGTTTTGACCCATCTCTGGATTGTGGTTCCCCTATGGGATAGTCTGTGACCATTTAAGTGGACAGGTTATAACCTTAAGGGATTGGATCATGGCACAGGGATGAGTTGAATTCTTTCTCCTCTTTGGTGATAATGTAGCCATTGGACAGGATTTCTATACCAGCAGATCTGGATCTGAGTCATAAATTCCAGCAGATCTGAATCTAATAGCATACTTCTCACCCTTTTATATTTATTTTCCCTCACTTCATCCATCTTCTCAACCCCTTTCTGTGGTTAATTCATTAGGCTACCTTAGGATACTTAGAATAAGTGACCCTAAACTCCCCTCCTTTTAGGACTGCTAGATCTGTAGTCAGATCTGGAGGGACCACTAGAGATGGCTCCCTTGGAGCTGTAGATCACCTTTCCCTGTCGGACAAACTCTTACTTATCAAAACTTGCTACAAATGGACCCTGTATCTTGCAGGTCTAGGATTTCTCAGTTGTGCTGATTCCATCCCCTATTTTACTTTGATTTTAAATTGCTTTTACCACCAATAAATAAAGTAAGCACATTGGAGGTCGCAACAGAGACCTCCTCTCCTTCTCATGGCCAGAGCAATACACATTTTTCCTCAGCACCTCATTCATAAATCTGAGGTTGGGGTGCATATCTTTCTTCCTGATGGACAACCCAGAGGTTGTGATCCCTCTAGTTAGCTCCTTTATAATTTCTGGGATGGTGGCTGACAAAGGGGGATCCAAGCCACACTCAGGGCTATACTTTGCTGGTATCCCCAGTATCTCAACTATTGCAGATTGGTTGAAGAGCATCTGAAACTTGTCTAATAACACCATCAATGCTGGGTTCCCATCATGCCCAGTCTTTACTCTGATATTTTGGTAGAACAACTGCACTAGTCTAAGGAAGACTAGCTGCATTGGGGGCCTCATAGGGGTAATAGAGTTGCCTTGGTTAGGTACTCCATGGAGGCAAATGTTTCTGGTAGCTCCTCAAAGAAAACTTTATCAAAAATTATCTCTGCCTCCAGTTTAATGGCAGCGACCCATTCAGAGGGGGTTATAAGGTATTCAATATCCTCCTCCTCTTCAGCTACAACCTCAGGGACCTCTTAGGCCACTTCCTTGCCTTTTTTCTATTTTTTCATAAATTTTTCAGGGCTTTTGGCAGGTGGGTGCTCTCTGGCCCTCTTCTTAGGACCAGATTTCTTTTTAGCTTGGGCACTAGAGGCCACACCCTTGGATTTTTTCAGAGGGGATGCCCTCTTCTCAGTTGGTTGCTCCACTTGGGGCTCAACAGTGGGTGTAGGCATCACAAAGGTCTTCACAGTGGAGGCCTCTGCAATCCTCACTGACTTATGAGTTTCCCTGGGGCTGCCAGTGTGTGGAGGGTTTATCATGACAGCCAATGTGTCTAGGAACTTTGAACTTTTGGCCATGGCTACTCAAATCTTCAAAATTAGGGCTTTACACTGACAGATTATGTTATGTACACTTCACAACTAAAATTACACCCACATGCCTCCCTACTTAACACCAAATTAAGGTCTAATCAACCGACAGAGAGAGAATGAGAAAGCTTACCAAATTGAAGCTAGGGTTCCACTCCAACCTTGGCACGATGGATCAAATTCCTCCGGACCAAGTTCAAAGTGACCAGGAGGTGATGGGGAGTAAAATGGTAGGAGGAAACTATTTGAGGTGGAGTGGATTAGGCTGTAAAGAAGAAAGAAGGGAGAGAGAAGCTCGGTCTTGCTCAATGGAGGCTAGGGTAAAGAGATAGAATGGAGAAAATGGAGAAATCGCAGGGTTTATAATGCTGATCCCGTGCCTCGTGCGGCTGTCGCCAAGTACTCTCGAAGTAGATTTCTCGCGCATGTATGAATTCAATCTCACGAGAGGTGCTGTCGCGAAGAAGAACAGAACCTTGCGAGGTATTCGCAGGGCTGATTTGAAACCAAGGTACGCGAGATGCCTCTTTCATGTTTCACGCAGTTGCACTGTCTAACTTCGCAAGACTCATACATGTAGAGCATCAAGTGCCTTGCGAGGTCGGTAGAAGTGTAGGCTTTAGAATTTTACCTCGCGAGGTTCTCGTGAGGAACAACACACATGACTTAAAATTTTTGCGCAGCTTGATGTCACGGAGAAGAGATAGCCTCGTGAGGCTCATATGCAATTATTCTTCAGATGTTTAGCACGTAAGGCTCTCGCTGCAACACTGGCCATTTCAGAGCCCCGCGAGAAAGCCAAGAATTGACTCGTGAATGTGTAATTTAGGCCTTTTAGCCTAGCGAGAAAGCAACTTTTAACCCTTTGTCTCAGTGCTGCACATTGGCCAGTGCATCCATACTGTTATGTACCTATCAATTGTGCATCAGCACCAATCCCTTCACATGTACTCCATTTCATCATTATAATTGTATGCCCATTATCAATATATGTACATCAAAAATGCAGAATTCTAAAGATAGTCTTTCAGATCAAATTCATGACATTTATTATGAGAGCACCTCAAACAATGCAGCAACAGACATGGACATCAACATCAAGTTCATGCACCCTAAATTCAGATGACCAATATGCACATATACTTAGAACAAAACAAAACAAAGCAGGCAAATCAACATCACACTAAAAATAGTAATTGATAGATTTCTAAGCAAGCCAAAATAAAACACACATTTAACACATATGGTACACATTTTACAAAGTTGTGGATCACTGAGCAATGGGAGGTTCATGTAGGTGAATGGTTTGAGGAGGCTCCACTAAATCTTCCCAGACATAGGATCCAAGATCTCCACAACACCAGATGGGGAGGCATGAATGACAGTGTAAGGTCCATCCCATATGGATTTTAACTTCCCTGGAAAAAAATTTAGTTTGGAATTGAAAAGCCAAACCTTAGTACCAGCATTGAAGTCCTTTCTCAATAGCTTCTTATCAAAGAATGCCTTTGATTTCTCCTTGTATATTCTAGCATTTGAATAGGCTTTCAGCCTCAGCTCATCAAGCTCTGCCAGTTGTAATTTCCTATGAGAACCAACAGTAGTTAGATCAAAATTCTGTGTTTTAATAGCCCAATAGGCTCTGTGCTCTAGCTCCATTTGTAGGTGACATGCCTTGCCATAAACCAGCCTAAATGGGGACATGCCAATAGGAGTCTTATAGGTAGTCCTATAAGCCCACAAAGCATCATTCAGCTTTTGTGCCTAATCCTTTCTATCTGTCCTCACAGTCTTCTCCAAGAAATGCTTGATCTCCCTATTGGAAATTTCAACTTGCCCATTGGTTTGTGGGTGGTAGGGAGTTGCAATTCTGTGTGTAATAGAATACTTTTTGAGGAGATTCTCAAAAGGCCTATTACAGAAATGACTCCCCCCATCACTAATAATAGCTCTGGGGGTACCAAATATGGAGAAGATATTGTCCTTTAAAAACTTCAGGAAAACTATGTGGTCATTTGTTCTTGTGGCAATGGATTCCACCCATTTGGACACATAGTCCACTGCCACAAGTATGATGTTAAAACCCATAGATGGAGGAAAGGAACCCATAAAATCAATGCCTCAGATGTCAATGAGTTCTACTACAAGGATGGGCTATAATGGCATAGAATCTTTCTTGGAAATGCCCCCCAACCTTTGACATCTCTCATAGGCTTTGCAATGCATGTGCATCTCTGAACAAAGAAGGCAAATAAAAACCACATTGCAGCACTTTTACTGCAGTCTTTTTGCCACTAAAGTAACCTCCACAGGCTTGCTCATGGCACATAGAAAGAATGTTGTGGAACTCACTTTCAGGTACACATCTCCTAACCACCTGATATGTACAATGCTTATATAGGTATGGATCCTCCCATAAAAAATATTTGACCTGAAAGAAAAATAGGTCTTTGTCCATGTTGGACCAGTGAGGGAGAATCCTACCCACAACAAGAAAATTGACAATGTGTGTAAACCAGGGCACACTAGACTGTATAGCAAACAGCTGCTCATCAGGGAACAATTCATTGACAGGTGTTGCTGCACATTCTTCCAAAATAATTCTAAAGAGGTGGTCAACCACCACATTCTCAACTCCCTTCTTATCCTTGATCTCAAGGTCAAACTCTTGTAATCGGAGGATCCATTTGATCAGCCTTGGTTTGGCATCCTTATTGGCCAACAAGTATTTCAGGGCTGAGTGATCAATAAAAATAATAATTTTAGACCCAAGCAAGTAGGGTCTAAACTTGTCCATAGCAAACACAACAGCTAGCAGCTCCTTCTCAGTAGTGGTGTAGTTGAGTTGAGCTTCAGCTAGTGATTTACTGACAGAATAGATCACTGCAGACAACTTATTTTTCCTCTGTCCTAAGATATCACCTATGGCCAAGTCTGATGCGTCACACATCAGCTCAAAGGGGAGTGAGTAATCTGGGGCCTGGATTACAGGAGTAGTGGTAAGACACTTTTTCAAGACCTTAAAGGCCTCAAGGCACTCAGCAGAGAAGTCAAATGGCACATCCTGACAGAGCAGGTGACACAATGGCTTTGAAATTTTGCTAAAGTCTTTAATAAACCTCTTGTAGAACCCAACATATGCTAAGAATGATAAGATGTGCTTGACAGTCCTGGGTGGGGGCAGGTGTGAAATCATATCCACTTTAACCTTGTCAACCTTTATTCCTCTGTGGGAGACCACATGGCCCAACACAATTTCTTGTGTTACCATAAAATGGCTCTTTTCCCAGCTCAAGACCAAATTGGTCCCCTTATATCTTTGTAAACCCAGGTCAAGGTGACTCAAGTATTGGCTAAAGCTGTCCCCATAAATTGAGAAATTATTCATGAAGATTTCCAGGAATTTATCAATCATATCAGAAAAAATTGCATACATGCACCTCTGAAATGTGGCTGGGGCATTACATAGTCCAAAAGGCATCCTCCTGTAAGCAAAGGTGCCAAAGGGACATGTGAAAGTAGTTTTTTCTTGATCTTGAGGATAAACAGGGATTTGGTTATACCCTGAGTATCCATCAAGAAAGCAGTAAAATGCCTTCCCAGCCAGCTTATCTAGAATTTGGTCAATGAAAGAGAGGGGGAAGTGATCTTTCCTTGTTTTAAAGTTGAGTTTCCTATAATCAATGCAAACTCTCCAGCCAGTGGTCTCCCTGGCTGGCATCAACTCCCTAGAATCAGTAGCAATAACTATTATGCCTGACTTTTTAGGTACCACCTGGATAGGTGACACCCATTCTAAATATGAAATGGGGTAAATTACCCATGCATCCAACAGTTTCACTATCTCTTTCAAGACCACCTCTTGCATGTGAGGATTAAGCTTCCTCTGCATCTCCCTAGACGGTTTTGCACCCTCATCCAGGTGAATTTTGTGCATGTAAACTGAGGCATCAATGCCTCCAAGATCAACTATTGTCCACCCCATTGCTTTCTTGTGCTTCTTGAGAACACTGAATAATTCCTCCTCCTGCTCACTACTGAGAGAGGAGGAGATAATCATTGGAAGCTTGTTGTTCTACCCCAAGAAAGCATATTTTAATGTGTGTGGGAGCTATTTAAGCTCCAGCTCAGGGGGACTTTCAATGGAAGGTAGCAAAGGTGCCTTGGTGGTTTGAGGAAGGGGCAGCAATGTAGGTTTCCAGCTGAAATGTTGTACTAGGCCCACAAAAGACTCTATTTTTGTGTTGTCTTCTATCATGAGAACTTGGGCCTCCTTCTCAACGATACTCCAAATATTTTTTAGGTCATCAGTAATATTATCCCAATCCAGTAGATTGGATAATTCTTCTTCCACAAGGCCATCTAGTACATCTATTGCACAGCAGTTCTCAATGTCCATCTGAGGTTGCCTAACAGCATTGTACACATTTAATTGGGCTTTCATGTTCCCCAAGGTCACCTCCATCACCCCTGACCTGCATTATAGGCAAGCATTTGTAGTGGCCAAGAATGGCCTTCCAAGGATGACAGGAATTGGGGCTTTAATTTTGCAAAGGTCCATGTCCAACACAAGGAAATCAGTAGGATAGTAGAACTTGTCCACCCCCACCAAAACATCCTCCACCACACCCACAGGCCTCCTCTCAGACCTATCAACCAGTTAGAGTACAACTGATATGGCTTTAGCTCCCCCAAACCTAATTCCTCATAGACAGAATATGGGAGAAGGTTTACACTGGCCCCTATGTCTAAGAGGGCTTTACCAATGGTATGGTTTCCAATTATGCAGGGGATAGTAGGTACCCCTGGGTCCTGTAATTTCGCAGGTGTGGTAATAGACAGAAGTGATTCAACATGTTCAACAGTAAAAACCTTTTTGTACAGCTACACCCTTACTTTTCTCTTTTGTGTGCAGAGGTCCTTCAAGAATTTGGCATAGTCAGGGACTTGTTTTATGGCATCAAGCAACGGCAAATTGATCTTTACCTGCTTGAAGGTCTCCATCATTTCCTCCATCTGAGCACTCCCCTTATCAAAAGGAGATGGGCTAGCTAATGTATGAGGAAATGGTAGCTGTGGGACTGCTGGTGTCACAACTGCATGTCTAACCACATCATGGTCAAATATATATATATATTTTTTTATTGTTTATTGTTGAGGCTCAACATCAGCCCCTTTATTTTGCCCTTGCTGATCCACGACAAGGGATGACTTCTTTGGTTCTTCACCACTCACATTTCTTTCATTTTCACTTTCCCTGACCTCCTCAGTTGCCCTGCCCACTTATCAACCACCCTTCCACTCCTCAGGGTAGTGATTGCATTAGCCTCCTAATGGGTAGAGGATGCTTCTCCAATCATGTACTGCCCTTTTGGATTGGCTAGGCAATTTGCCCTCCTCTCTTCTATTCAAAGCATTACAGATTTGACCCAGCTGGTCCTCTATTTTTTTAATGCTTTGACCCAGTTTGAACCAAGTTCCCTAAATTTTGCATAGATACCAACATGTAGACACCCAAATTTGGCCCAAGGCCTGATCGAAACACATTTTGAGAAAGACACATTTTCGATCTTTTGATGGCGTGTATGGAATCCTTAGGAATCACCCTAAACCCTTAGGAGTCACCCTAGATCCCCAGGAACCAACCCCGACCCTTAGAACCCTTTTCTTAACCCTAACCTAACCTTCCCAGGCAATAAGGAGGAGGGGTGCATCGAAACTGGCTATGACCCTCTATGATGACCAACTCTTATACCATTGAAGAGTAGAGGTCATCAGCTTTCCAACGGTCTAAGAATCACCCCGATCAGATGTATATATCAGAAGATACGGCAGTCCGAACCTGGAGGGCAGGAAGGAAATTTCGAGGTGCCCCCCCTTCGCGTCAGGCTATTTCTCCCCAGAAATGGCCTGGCGCAACTAATAGTTGCGCCAGGTATAAATTTTGCCTGACGCAACTATTAGTTGTGCTAGGCCAATCCTCCCTTAATTTAAGCCTGGCGCAACTAATAGTTGCGCCAAGTTTAAAAGATGGCCCCCACCCTGCGAGCTAACTTCCAGCACTGTTACTCACTATTTTACTATGCATTTACCTGGCGCAACTATTAGTTGCACTAGGCATATGAACAGTAATAATGGGTTTTTACCTAGAAATTCGTGTTTGGGGTTTGACTTGTTGACCACCTCAACCTTTGGGGTGTGTTTTGATAGTTTTGTTGCACCCATTCCTTACCTATTTGCAACCCTCCAAGTGGCTTAAAGCTTCACCCCATCATCCACCATTAGAACCACCTTCACACCTTTCTAAGCTCTCAAAATCCTAGGAAACCTTAGATTTGAGATTACCTAATTGCTAACTCCAATTAGCATCTAAGTAGCCTCCTAATCCACTCCTTTCCTATAAATAGAGCCTCCCACCCCTTGGTTTAGGAGTTGAGAAATTTGCTTAAGAGAGAAAGAGCTCAAAGTGAGAAGTTCTTCCTCCCTTTTGTGCACTATTTTCACACAAATTTCAGAACCTCCCAACCTCATTTCAAGCTTGTTCTTGCATCCAAAACCCTTAGCCTAGGTGTGTGTGATGCCCTAGCCTCCATCCCCTACCTCTTAGCTTTAAGTCCTAGGAGTTAGAACCCCATTTTCCACCATACAAAGCCTTTAAGAGCTCATCAAAGCAAGCCACGCAAGGCTCCTCTATGGTGCTACAAGGGCCCGAGGGCTCCAGCTCTCCCCTTTCTTCTCCTATCTCTTTCTAGCTCCCTCCATCCACTCATTTGTGCCGTTACGCCGCCGATTTTTCGGTAGGAACGAAGGGGCACAAATAGGATTCTAAGCCCTTTTGGGTAAGAGGAAGATATTTTCCTTGCTTTTACATCATTTTATTGTTGGCCATTAGTAGAAACCACGTTAAGCGGGTTGATCAGGTGCCTAACACCTTCCCGATCGATAACCGAAGCCCCTACCCAAGAGCCTTTGGTGTGAACCGGATTCAGAGTCATATTTTTAGCACTTAGGTGCTCATAAAAATGAACTAGGTATCCCGGGACACCGAAAGCTCCGGGTGGCGACTCTATATTTTTTATCATTAGAGAGTGCATCGTTGCGACGGGATAGTATTGATTCCCACGGTTGCACATAGCAGTTTCTCTTTAAAGGAAGAAGATCTGGGCTGCTGTGGGGGTAAGACCAACTGTTTGAGCTGTGGGGCAGGCAACTAAAATTTTTATCTTGGTGGGTATCCTTGGTTAAAATGGTGCTGAGGTCTGTATGGAGCTGCCAACTGCTACTGGGGCTGAGGGTATGTATCTTGTCTCCACCTCAAATTTTGGTTGTATTTCCATGTGTGCCCAGCAGGTTGCTGCCCATATGCTTGGGTAGCATTGGCATCCTTCATAACTAGATCAGAGAATTGATTGGCTTATGGACAATCTTGAAGTGAATGTGTGGGAGATTGGCATATCAAACATGCCTCTTCCACCTGTGCAACCATCCTAGGATGTATTACATTAATCAATTTGTCGAACTTTAAACTCAGATTGTCAACTTCATTTCCAAATCACTTTGCACCTTAACTTCATACATTCCACCTCTAGAGGTGGACTCTTTCACCAATTTAGTTGGGGTCTTACTGTCATTGCGAGACAGTGACTCCTGCTGCATAGAATCTTTCCCTATGATGTCAAACAACTCTCAAGCCTCATCAGCTGTCTTGTGGAGGTAACTACCACCACATGAGTCATCTACCATATCCCTACTCTTGGGATTAATTCCTTGGTAAAAGACTTACACCAGTTACCACTGTGGAATTTGATGGTGGGGGCATTGTTTTAACATCTCTTGAAATCTCTCCCATGCCTCATAAAAATCTTCAGTTGAGGACTGAGTGAATGACAATATGTTTGTCCTCATCTGACTAGTTTTATTCATGGGAAAGAATTTAGCTAGATATTGGCTTTGGAGGTCACTCCATGTCTGAATGCTATTAGCTGGGAGCTTAGAGAGTCAGGTGATGGCTTTGTCCTTTAGGGAAAAAGGAAAAAGCCTTAGTTTGGTGGCTTCAGGATCCATGCCAGCAATATTGAAAGTGGTGCAAAGTGTCAAAAATTGGTCAATGTGCTTGTAAGGATCTTCCTTATTGAGTCCATGAAACGATGGCAGCATGTTAATGGTGGAGGACTTGATTTCATAATTTCCCTCAACTGAAGGGAATTGTATGTAAAAGGGAGATGTGTAATTCCTAGGTGCATTGTATTCCATCAGAGTTCTTTGCCTCTCAGCCATGATAGCTGGCTCAGTTTCAACAGTAGGGGCTGGTGTGTTGTTTCTCAGTCTAAGGACCCTTTCAACCTCAGGGTTTGGAGTTTCCAAGTCAGGGTTAAGGGACCTTCTACCAAGCATACACACACAAAGTCAGCAAGTAAAGAAAATGCTCACAACATATAAAAATCTTACAAACAAAAAATCACAATTAACAGATTTACAACTAAACTATTAACACGGAATTCAACACCAATGGACTAAGTTTTAGGATAAAAGAAGTGCAAACAGAGCTAGCTAAACTCCAGCTGCAGCTCTAGCTTTTCCCTATTGCTGTAGTCCAAGTCTGTAAAAATTCCATAAAAGCAGTAGTACTTTTTATTCTATCTAAGGCACAACTACAAAAATTTTTCTAAACTGAAATATAATACAACTTAGGTCTACTAAAAAGATCAATAGCCCTGGCAGCGGCACCAAAAACTTGTTGAGAATATTTTCTTAGGTGCCGATTATTATGTGTGTGTGGAATAAAATCAAAATAAAGGGTGAGATGGAAGAGATGAAAATAGCAGCTCTAAAATATTTACACCTACAAGATACAGGGTCCTTTTGTAGCAAGTTTTAAGTAAGAGTTTGTCCCACAGATAAATTGATCTAGAACCCAAAATGGGCTATAATAGTAGGCCTCCAGATCTGGCTACAGATCTAACAATCCTAGAGAAAGGGAGTTAGGTGTCACAACTACACTAAATCACCTACTAAAAGAAAAGAAATAAAGTGCAGTCCTATCCTAAGAAAGGGTTATGAAGAAAGTGGTGATAGTGTGTTAAAATAAAGATAAAATAGTGGGGAGTAAACTACTAGGCCAAGTTCATATCAGTTTTGTAACTCAGATCTGGATCTGCTTCTATAGGAATCCTTGCTGATGTGCTATAAAAAACCTCAGTAAGGAAGAATAATTCAACTCACTCTTGTGATTCAACTTGGTCCCTTAAGGTTATAACCTTTCCACTTTAATGGTCACAGGCTATCCAATAGGGAGGATCAAAACACATGAAGAAAATCAGAAAATCAATCTGATCAAATGGAATAGACTAATCTTAAGGCTATAACCTGTCCACTTAAATGGTCACAGATTATCCAATAGATGTCCTCCACCCAACTGATCAAATCAGAACATTAAAACTATTGCAGACACTATGTTTGCAAGTCTACAAGCTCCCCAGATCTATTACAGATCTGGCAGGCATTCCTAGGAACAAATAGTTCTTAAAAAACTAGTGGAGACCATAGTTGTTCAAGGGCTATTTGGGGACTTAAAAATAGCTGGTCATTGCTACAGAAGGCTTGCAATGACTCAGCTCACAAGTCAGCAATCACTACAGAGAAATTAGGTCTAACATTTGATATTGGTCAAGTAAAACAGAGGGGAGCTAGTTCCTACAACAACCTCTCACAAGGCTACAAGCTCAAGTGCAGAGGAGAAGAATCCTTCTAACTTTTGTGGCTTGGAATCACCCTAGGGCTATAGTCTGTCCACTTAAATGGTCACAGGCTATCCACAAAGGTTATCCACAACATAGGTGACTGAGATGGAACATGTAAACTATTGCTGCCACCATGGTCCTAGGGCTACAACCTCAAGCTTCCATGGGCCTTTCAATCAGCTCAAATCCTAAATGCATGCTATAGCCTGAATAAAACTACGGGCAAATAGGAAAATAACCGATTGAATGTACAATTAGAACACAAATTCCATTGATCATAAATACCTACAATACAATTTCTCAAGGCAGCACCCTTGTGCATAACAACTCTTCAAAAAATCCCAATGTTTACATGAGCCATTACAAAACTAAATAAAACTGTACCTAACTACTTACAAAGGATTTAGCTAGCAAGTGCTGAGCTAAGAGAGAAGAAAAAATAGAAAAAAAGTGATCAAACCCTAACCCTAATCTTCTTGAGCTCATAGCCGACAAAGGTTGAAGGAGAGATCAAAATTCTAAGTTATAAATACAGCTTATGTACTCAGTCCTAATGCCTTGGCTCAGAGAAGAGTAAACCCTAATTTCACTAGCAGATGTGGCACTGTTACAACCTTTGGATGCCTTGGGATGTGTGCCTTAGGATCTGGGCCTCGGGATGCGTACCCTAGACCTAGGGAAATCCCTAAAAGGTCCCTAGAGTGAAGACTGAGAAGTGGAGAGCCCGAGCTTTGTGAGGCTGCCTTCTACATATTAATTCTATCATGCAGTTGCTTTTTGCTCTTTAGTTCCTTCGAGCAGCTTGCAGAGTCCTTGCGAGGTAAGAATTAGCTTGGAAGGTTTGTTCACTCGCGTGGGTGGACTTTGCATTATCGCGCAGCTACCCTGGCTTTAAATGCACTACCGCAAAAAAGTTTGCAGTGCTTGGCTTGCTCGTGTGGTAGAGCTTTAGAATCTCCTGTCGCGAGGTACTCGCGTAGATGCCTTTACATCTCGCTCGGCAAAGGGTTGAGCTTCCAAATGCGTGAGAGCTGTGTGAGAGAACTTCTGGAGCTCTCTCTCCTCCAGAGCCATGCGAGAACTTTGAGAGGTTGTTGCTGCTGTTTGCACAAATTGGTCTCGTGAGGTAGTGTGCGCGGTTGCTTTAAAGCTTGATCCTCACGAGAGCTTTGCAAGATGTATTTTTGAAGGCTTAGTGCGTGATGACTTCGCTTGTTCCTTTATTTGTTAATTACAGATGAAGTGTGCGACTGTTACGCGAGTTCTATTATGCTGCATGTATCATTCGCGTGAGAAGACTTTGCTGGTGAATTGAACAACCCGAGGCAGCATCTCAACTGTGCGAGATTAGTCATTTGTTTCTCTACTATAATGCACATGCTTCTGTTGCACGTTCCTCCACTCTCATCTATGCTTCTCTCATCTGTTGAACTTCTTGGGTTCAATTTAAAATGCAAACTGGTTACCATGGTGTTCCATCAATCTCTGGCTCAGCTGTCATCCTTGGCTTGAATTCTCTCTTCTTAGCACCAAAGGCATGGACTTTGTGTTAAGCTGCACAAGTTATTACTAATCTACAAAACAAGCTAAACAAGAGTTATTAGTCAGCTTCAAGGTCCAGTAAAGGCTAGGTTAAGAGGTGAAAAGTGGTACTTTTCAGTGAATGACACTGACCTTGACAGTTATCACCTACAGCCTAGACCCTAAAGATTTTTACTCAAGGTGGGATTTGTTTATTGGTAGGCGATGATTTTTCTTTATCAATCAATCGAGAAAATCTGATTAGTTATGATCTCTCAAATACAGGGTCGATCTTTGACTTTCATTTATCGTGTCAAATCGACTCAAGCAATCAATGTCAATCAATCAAAATTTATAATACCATTTATGGTGGCATCAAATAATCTCACAACACCTATCAAGCATAGACTATATCAACACGAGCAGAATCAATATCATAATCATGTCATATCCAGAAAATCAATCCATACCAGAAAAAGTAATGTTGGAAAAAGAATCATGACTTTATCAATCGATCAAAATAAGATCAAACAACATGAGCCATATCAAGAAATTCAATCAATATCAATCAGTCAAATGGTGTTAAGTAATATTAAGAAGTCAAGTAATCCAATTCATGTCAATCGGTTCAATTCATTTCAAGTCTTTACGACCATTTCAAGTAACCAGGGGCAAATCAAGAAATTATCAAGTCATCAAGAATAATTCAATATCATATGATGATATCAAGTATCTAGATCAAATGAAGCAATCATATCAGGAGTGCAGAATGAGTGGACAAAATCACGATCTTAGATCCCAATAGGTACGGTTGGAATTTATCCAAAGCGAAGACTACAGCAAGAAGCTCCTTCTTAGTGGTGGTATAATTAACTTGAGCTTCAATCAAGGTTCGACTTGCATAATAAATTACATGAGAAACCTTGTCTCTCCACTGTCCTAAGACGACACCTATTGCGTAATTAGAAGCATCGCACATTACATCGAAAGGAAGAGAATAGTTGGGAGGTTGAATAATTGGTGCAGATTAGAGAAGGGCCTTAAGTTTGTTGAATGTCTCAAGACAGTCATCGTTAAAATTAAAGGGTACATCATTTGCTAAAAGGTGACATAATGGCCTCGAGTTTTGTGAAAAATCTTTAATAAAGCGGCGATAGAAGCCGGCATGGCCAAGGAAAGATTGAACCTATCGTAACGAAGTTGGTGGTGGTAGATGATCGACTTACTTATGTATGTATCTAATTAAGTCTTAACCTATTACAAGCGCACAATGAAAATTATAGAGCTAGTATAGGATCGTTCCCACAAATAAGTATTATCTTATTTATAGTTCTATTTCAAAGTTTATATTTATCTCTTAAGGTTCTAAACTAATTGAGAAATATGAATAAAAGAATGGTTTCTTAATCTAAAGTGCATAAAATAAATCCTAATCCTCCTTCTACAGATTGAGGTCGTCAATCCCAATCTTCAACAATCGGGTATTTGTAAAAATAAACATTACCGTTACATCGTATTGCAGTCTTCTAGAATTTGGACGTCAATCAAAAACTAAAATTCTTTAACACAGATTTAATATAATCCATAATTTCTTAAAATCTGGGCGTCAATCAAATTCGAGAAAATTGAAGATGGAAAAGTAAAAACCGTTACACTACTCTGTAAATTCTAACCTGAGTCGTCAATTCAAATTAAAACTTGAAGATGTTTACAAAGCAATAAATAATGCAAATAAAATCTAAACTAAAAAACAAAGTACATATATCTTTCACCCCTCAGCCGCAGTCGTTAATTGCTTCTAAGAAACTAGGATATCTACACTAATCTTCACACCCAATAGCAGTCGTCAATTGCTCTTGATAAACCTCTGATATCTAATCTACTCTAACTATTTTACACTACTGATCGAAAGAAAATCCAACCTTAGTCTTCAATTGATGCTGAAATTCTTCGATCTCTTATTCCTACATCGGGCTCTCTTATTTATAGATCATACGGAGTCGGTTTACAAAGTTCTAATTTTAATAAAAGAAACTACTAAAAATAAAATATTTCTAATATAACTCTTGTGCAACCATAGGATTTGTGACGATCTCGTCGCGGCGATACGCTCGCTAACCAAAAAATATAGAGTTGCCACCCAGAGCTTTTGGTGTCCCGTGCTACCTATATTATTTTTATAAGCACCAAAGTACCACAAATATGACTCTGAATCTTGTCCACACCAAACGTTCTTGGGTAGGGGCTTCGATTATCAATTGGGAAGGTGTTAGGCACCCAATCAACCCGCTTAACGCGGTCTCTACTAATGGCCAAAATAAAAATAAAATAAAATAAGAGAAAATGACTTTCTCTTACCCAAAAGGGCTTGGAATCCTATTTGTGCCCCTTCGTTCCTACCAAAAATTCAACGGCATAACGGCACAAATGGGAGGATGAAGAGAGTCAAAAGAGATAGGAGAAGAAAGGGGAGAGCCGGAGCCCTTGGGCCCTTGTAGCACCGTAGGAGAGCCTTGCGTGGCTTGCTTTTGATGAACTCTTGATGGCTTGCAAAAGCTTAAGAATGGGTTCTAACTCTTGTGGGAGATAGCTAAGAGGTAGAGGGAGGGAGCTAGGGTAGAACACATACCTAACCTAGAGGCTTTTCATGAGAGGCAAGGGTGGGAAAGAGGTTTTGAATTCTGATTTTTGTATGGGAAATGTGCACCAAAGGGAGAAAATTTTTCTCACTTTAAGCTCTTTCTCTGTTAGGAAAAATTCTCAACCCTTCAAAACCAAGGGAGGGAGGCTCTATTTATAGGAAATGGGTAGATTAGGAGACCATTTAGACGCTAATTAGGGTTAGTAATTAGCTAATCTTGCATCTAAGGATTCCTAAGGTTTTTAGAGCCTTGAAAGGTGTGAAAAGGTCCTCCAATGGTGGATGATAAGGAGGGGCCTCAAGTCACCTAATGGGTTGCAAATAGGGTGCAAAAGGGTGCAACAGATCTATCAAAACACACCCCAAAGACCCAGGTGGTCAACAAGTCAAACCCTAGACACAAAATTTGGGGTAAAATCAGAGGTTACTGTTCATATGTCTGGCGTAACTATTAGTTGTGCCAGGCAAATGTACAGTGAAACAATGCTGAACAGTAGCCTGAAAGTTGGCTTCGCGAGGGTGGGGTCCACTTCAATGTTGGCACAACTATTAGTTACGCCAAGCTTAAATCTGGGAAAAGTGGCTTGGCACAACTAATAGTTGTGCCAAGAAAAAATATAACTGGCGCAACTATTAGTTGCGCCAAATCTCAGGGGGGCAATTGAAATTACTCTTTTGCCCTCCGAGTTCGAACCGCCATATCTTTTGGTGTATAACTCCGATTGGAGCGATTCTTGGCTTGTTGGAAAGTTGATGACTTCTACTTTTCAATGATATGAGATTCAATTGTAGTAGAAGGCTATAGCTGGTCTTGGTACACCACTCCTCTTCCAAGTCTCGAAAGAGTTAGGTCTAGGCTCAGAACGGGTTTTAAGGGTCAGGATTGGTTTCTAAGAGTTTGGGAAAATTCATAAGGGATCTAGGATGATTCTTAAGGGTTTGGAAGGGTTCCTAAGAGTTCTAGGATGGTTCCTAAGGGTTCCATACATGCCATCAATAGCTTGGAAGCGCGCCTCTCGAAATGTGTTTCAATTAGGCCTTGGGCCAAATTTGGGTGTCTACAACTCTAATTCCTAATTTTATTCTTCCTTGTGTTCAACTATAGATGTGCTTCTAGATTGTTCTCCTTTATTTTCAGCAACCGAGATTTTCTAAGAGCTTATCTTCATCTCTCAAATCCATGATTTACCAAACTTCTATTTTCAAAGATCTTCTAATTCGGTGCATGGTGGTGATCTTCTTCGCTCGCATTATCAATAGTAGCAGATATAGCAGAGGGAAAGGTTTACACAATCGTAAATTATGATTATTTCTTCTTTTTCTAGAGAATCATAAATCATGATTTTTCATTTTCACACAACTTTCTTACTGGACAATTTCCTATAACGAACGATCGCTTTTCTTTTATCACTTTTTACTCCTTTGTCACTTTCTGAAGAATCATCTTTTGAAGAATCGTAAAGTACAATTTCATAGCTTTCTCTTTCTTTCGTCTTCAGCTTTAGCGCATAATCGTAAACTATGATTTCTTGAGTTTCAACAGCGGCAAATCGTCTGTTACTTTAAATCATCTTTTTACTGCTCTTTGAGTTCATTTTGATGAATATTAGCACTTTGGCTCTCTTTTATTATTTTTCTTTAATACCCTAATATCGTTAACTTGTTAGTAGCAAACTAAGCCCTAGCATCACTAAGTTAAGGGTGATAAAATGATAAATTATATGACTGATCACACCCCCAAACTTAAGTTTTGCTAGTCCCTAGCAAACAAGGAAACATCAAAATTTTAAAACTATGAATTTAAATGCCACTTTATTATTCATCATATATTTGGTATGATTTTTAAAAATTCTAAATCTTTCACCTTTACTTTTCATCACGGTCATTATCCTTGATCAGAACTCAGCAATTTCAATTCTATACAGCGTGGAGTGTGTGCATATAAGTGAAAAGTTTATTCATCATAGATTTTTCTAAAGTATAGATTTAGAAAATATTTTCATCCAAACTCTCACTATTGGCATATTCTCAAAAAGATATTGAAATTTTTTGTTCTCTCACTGTGATATATATGATAAATTTCAAAGGACAATCAACTAAGAAGGTAAATCTCATGGAATGGAAAATCAATTTTGATTATGTGACTTTTTTGTTCATTCATAGTATCTATTTCATATATCTCTACTAGACTCATACTTTTGCAAATTGTAAATCACAAAGGTCTTTCCTTCAGCTTGTAATGGAGCTTTGGGTTAAAAGGTTTCAAAGAAAGGCAGATAGGGTTCAAAAGTTTATCAGAATTTAGTTATTCCTTCTCTATCTTCTTTCCTTCTTTTCTATTTCAGTAAGTATCCAAAAAGTTGGATGACTTCTTCCCATTTTTCTTTTCTATTTTCTTGTGTAAATCCCATTTTTTTCTTCAGTCAGAAGCTTTTCACTCTCTTTCCATGAAATCGTCTTTTACAATTTTTCTTTTGCCATATATTTTTTTCATACGATTTGTATTTCTTCGTAGTTGTACCTTTTTCAGCAGATCATTTATCTATTCTTGCTCATACTCCTTTCACTCCCTTTCTTTCCTTCTTTTACATTCTAAACTCTCAAAAATTATAAGGATTAAAGGTAGAAACCTTTGGATAGTACATATTCTTAAAGGTTTATAAAATATTGGTACAAAGATATTCAATTTTAGGATTCTAATATGGGTTCAAAGGATAAATTTTTCTTGAGATCTTGGCTTTTTTTGCTCTGGTTTAACAAAAGATGGCCTTTGATCATTTTCACTATTTACTAGTATGGATGTCCTATTGCTTTGATATATTTAACAGATAGTTCTAAAGAAACAAATCATCATAATCACAGAATATCTTGATTCTAAATTTAGCAATATGAGATTTCTTAGTAAAAGTTTAAGAAAAATTTCAAGCTTGGATAAAGCAGTCTCTCTGAGAATATATAGAGGATATACTAGCTCAAGATCTCACTAGTTTATAATTTTGAAACTATGATATAAATATTACAGTTTAAATTAATCATATAGTTTCAAACATTCATCTGATACAGTGTCCAAAGGCGCTATACATGAATTGTAACTGTTTTATTTTGATTGTGAACTTTTGCTATGATGGATTGTAAAGTTTTTTTCATAATTTTTCTATCATAATTTGTATATAATGATTAACTCTAGACTAAAATTGCTATTTTTCTAACTAAAAATAGAGAAACTAAATTTTTTTTTTTAAATTTTCTTCAAAATTTCAGATTTCAAAATAAAAGCAAATAAAAACTATTACCTTCTAATATATACAGATTTGTGTATCCCTCCCCCCCCCAAACTTAAATAGGACAATGTCCTCATTGTGAAAAACAGGAGACACAGCAAAAATCTATTACCTTAATGGTGTTGTTTAGTTACCGGGTCTATGATTTGCATTAAGAGTCAACAATGATCCCTCAAACTTGGGAGAAACTCCTATTGATATAAACAAAAATTTCGCACTATAAAGAAATAGTTAGAAACAATAAAAAAATGGCTCAAAGAAATTAACATATATATTAAATAAAATATTTACATGAGATGAAGAGAAGATTACATAAAGGATTAAACCTAGGAAAAATCTAGACACACACTAGACTAAGACACTGGCAGCAACATTTGAGGGAAAAGTTTATCTTCGATAAAGAACAATTCTCAGCTTCTAACCACCTTCAATCAGAGTCTCTCATTCCTGCCTACCAAAGGAGTATCCACTCCTTGGTACGGTCGCTCCCCCAAGAGCTGTAGAGCACTTCTCTGTACCCTTCTTTATCTCTCCTAACCAAAGCACCTCACATTCCTTCCGTGGAAGAAATGCAATGCCATATGGGGAGTGCTTCGATGGGCGAGGAAGTGAACACATCTTCAAATCACCCGTCAGCCTATACTGCTCCCTTGTAACGCTATGTGAAGGAAATGTAGCATAAGCGAAGGAAGAAGATAAGCAATGGAGAGGGGTGGCGAGGGACGACTCAACCCCCCATCATCATATGAGAGTTTGCATTCGAGGTGGGTTGTGGTGGTGTAAAGATTAGGAAGTGAGGGAAGATGGGTTCTTGGTATATGGTTTCAGATTTGGGTTAGGTTTAGGGTAAAGGGTAGTTTTAGTGGACGACTTAGCATCGGGTATAGGTCGCCCGTGCTTCAGATCTTCTACATTCTATTGTGCAGTCAGGAGCTCAGCTTTATGTATCTCCAGGAAGTGAACACATCTTCAAATCACCCGTCAGCCTATACTGCTCCCTTGTAACGCTATGTGAAGGAAATGTAGCATAAGCGAAGGAAGAAGATAAGCAATGGAGAGGGGTAGCGAGGGACGACTCAACCCCCCATCATCATATGAGAGTTTGCATTCGAGGTGGGTTGTGGTGGTGTAAAGATTAGGAAGTGAGGGAAGATGGGTTCTTGGTATATGGTTTCAGATTTGGGTTAGGTTTAGGGTAAAGGGTAGTTTTAGTGGACGACTCAGCATCGGGTATAGGTCGCCCGTGCTTCAGATCTTCTACATTCTATTGTGCAGTCAGGAGCTCAGCTTTATGTATCTCCAGGATTTTACTAAGTCTTTTGTTGAAATCGCTCTGGTTATGCTCTTCCGTCATGGGGTTTTATGTATGGAAGATGGAAGACGAAAGAGATGAGATGGTTTATGGATGGGTATGGATTTATAGGGAAGAGCTTGGTTTTGAACCGTCACTTCAATTTAAATGTCGAGGTGTAGGTTTTTAAGCTAGGGGGTTTGGAAGTGGTAGTCTTGAATGCGAAGTTTGTTTGTTTCTCTTATGAATTTAATGGGTCCGAATTCCCATGAAACTAATAAGACAGACCATTGGAATCACCTGTTCCCTAGAATAGTCGTTTACAATTCTAGCTAACAATGAACCGTTGAAAAGACTCTTCACCTGTTGAATTATACTCGCTACGATTTAGCATTCTTAATCGCGGTTACTCGTAAGTCCATACGTTCAAACATGATTATAAAAAAAAAGAGAGATATTCATACGATTGGATGTATTTTACACATTGTAAATCGTTTGAAATTCTCGAAAAGAAAGAAAAAATAATACTAATAATAATGATATACATATGTTACAAGATTTTGCTATGGGTGAGTTGGTAGCTCCACGGGTTCGTGAGGAATTCAATAGTAGCCAAAGGGAGTTGATGTACCTCCTGTGAAAGTATTTCCTCCTAGAGTGCCAACTGTCGGCGAGAACGAATAGTTACTGCCTCTCGAGTTAGTCAAAATGGTTATGTCAAAAAAGTTGAAATAAGACTGCCCAAAACCGTCTTATTTTAGAAATAAGACGGCCTAAAGCCGTCCTCACGTCCGTTCTTTTTTTGGGCATCTTAAATTTATAAGACGGTCCTAAACTGTCTTATATTCCACAAATAAGACGGTAGAAAATGACTGTTTTCGACAGTCCTAATATACGACGGTCTGAAGCCGTCTCATATTAACCACTAAAGATAGTCACTGACCAATCAGTAAGACAGCTCATGACCGTCTCTAATAAACCGTCCTTTATTGCGAGACGGTCATGAGCTGTCTTATTTATTATATCGAAAAGTCCTTTATGAACCGTCCTATTTAAAAGACCGTTCAAATAAGACGGTTTGGAACCGTCGTATTTGTTAAATTTTGGGAAAAAAAATTAAAAAATAAGATGGTCTTAGACAGTCTTTTTTTTAAAATCGTAATAAAAAAGATATATTTATAATAAAAAATATAGCTGATCAGCAGTTTGGTACCATGATTTACTTATGGGTGCCTATAAAAGCAATTTGGTACCATAATTTAAGTCAATCCTACCCAATAGTTCTTTAGAAACCAATCAAATAGACACGAAATTTTAAAATAATATAAATAACAAGAGTCACTCACTTCAAATGAATTTGGGTTGGTATAGCTTGTTCTACTTATCAGGTTTTCTTCTTGTAAACCATCCTCCTAATTATTCTGATTGTTTGCATTAAGAGAAGCAAGTTAGTTTAATCCTCATATAGATGGCATAAATAATCATTAAAAAAAAAAAATACACATTACAAAGAGAAAATAGAAAGTAAATAATGAATCCAATGTCATCAGTCATTACATTCCAAAAGGAAAAAAAAAATTGTACAAGCTTATCCGCGCTAATGCACTTTTTGATATAAAGCCATAATGATACATAATGTATCATAGAATAACAACTCATTTCATGTTTCCTGATGTAAACCTTCAAGCTTTAAAACCTTCATAAATAGGAAGAATGTACACAACATAACAAATAATAAGAGAAGCAAGTCAAGGAATTTCCCAATATTGAGTCCATATTTAGTGTGGTGGCAGTTGCAGATTATAATAGTGTGAAGTGAAGAGCACCAAATCAGATGATCCTTCATAGTACGGTTTTAAAGCACATAATCTGAGACAAAGATTAACCTGCTCGACTGTATGATAATTGACGCGTAGGCTCACCATCTCCAATGTCAACATCAAATACTGAGGAAAAAGTATTTTAATGAGTTAGAAAGAAACTTACAAAAGGGTGATAAGAAACTTACAGATGGAGAACTAATGACCACACAGCACAAAGTTCGCCTCTATTTAGCCCTCTTTAATGAAACACCAATACTTACACATAAGGATAAAAAATATTGTAACAATCCCCAGTAGTAACACTTTAATGGTAAAGTATCTGATCAGGTCAGGTCAGGTCATGCGTGACGATCGCACTAGGATAGTCCATTAATGTTCGAAATAGGGACCTTAAGCTAAAGTAAAGTAACAGCTAAATAAATTGGTCTTAGAAAACTGACCATACAAATATATACCAACAGTGGTCTCTATCTTTGTAACATTCTTCCGCAACAGCTAAACAGCTAAAGTAAAGTAACACATAGATATATATATATATACCAACAGGAGTATATATATGCTATATATATATAAGTTAAACCAAGGAAACCAAGGGATTTACTAAATAGCCAAAGGAAACAAAGGAAAGGCCTGATTTTCATTTTACTGTTGAACTAAAAGACAAAAACATTTTTTGTTTCTTTTTGTTCTCTTGTTTTACATGAAATACCTTAGATCTTTATATAGGCTTTGCATAAAGCCGTTACCTGCTGTAACTGGTAAGCTACTTGCATGCAAAAACTAGAGCACGACTCCAATGAGTCATGCGATCTGCGCATGCACGCAAGGTCAAGGCCTCCTATTAAAAGGCAAAGTCCCTTGCCTCTAGATTGTTTTGATCAGAAGAAATAAATTAGTAACAGAATGAAAAACAAAAGTTCTTAGTCTGCTCAGGCTTTCAGTTCTACTCCTCTGCTTCATACTCGAAATCAGCAAGCAATTCTTCCTCCATGCAAAGTACACTACGAATTCATCAACATGGTTAGTTAGTGTTTAATGATTAACTATCAGAATGAAATCTCAATGAAATCTCAGTCGGAACTTGAGGACAGATTTCTGTACTCAGATCTGCATTGAAAATCAGTGAAGAGCTGTGATGGATAAAATAGCTATATAAATATATATATATATATATATCTCAGATTTATAAGCTCCATATAATTCTATCTATATTTATAGGATTATATTTAGTTATAATATATATATATATATATATCTATATATCTATAAGCCTAAAGGGAAGTTAAACAAAGAAGCAACAAAAATAATAGAAGCAATAACAAAGAAAGAGAGCAAGAAGAAGACCTACCTGAAGCCCGGCAAGCACCAAGTGTTGCCGCGGCAACCCTTCTTCAGCCGTGAGTTTGGGCTGTGCTTGTGCTGAGTTGTACTTTGGACCTTAGGTCCACATAAGAATTGGGTGCACTATGTGTGTAGATGCACTGTTGATGCACTGTGCATCAGCTATACATGATTATTTATTTGAAAATTAAAATCTATGTTTTTAGATTTGGTGCCACATGGAGCATTTAACCAAACTTGACGAACTGAGCATTTTGTGGTGATCTCTGATGCTTGATTATACATCAACGTGAGTACGTGAAAAACACTTGACGCACACAGGTAGGGAATGTACATTGTTTGTCATATTATGAATAGAATATCAGTTTTTATTTATAGACAGTTTGATGTTATGAACAGAATAATCAAGTATGCTTTATAAACCTAAACCTGATCAGCTAAGCACTGAAAAATCTATTTTTGTTGATAAAAAGAATCAGTCCTTTATAGCATATGACAGTTCTAATTTTTGTCAAGATTATATCAAGTGTTATTTGCATAAGAAATATGTAATGTTATTCGTAAATAGTGAGAAAGCATTAGGAACCATACATGGAAATTGCATCTTGTATTCTACAGTGTTCAGTAATCAGATCCTGATCATTTGAAATATCTTTGACATGCTACGTGTTATTATTCTAGTTTACGTCAAGTGATCCCGCTAACTCGGGAGCTTGACAAGTGATCCCGCTAACTCGGGAGCTTGTAATATTCCATTCCAAGTGATCCCGCTAACTCAGGAGCTTGATAAGTGATCCCGCTAACTCGGGAGCTTAATCTCGTTGATTCCCTGATCTTTGCTTGCATGTATATCCTGTTTCAACTTGATTTTGTTTATACCTGTTGCATCATGCATAAGTCATGTCATCAGCATGTTAAAATTGTCATATGTTGTAATCTAGTGATGTTTCTAAATAAGAATTGATAAACTGTCAATTTATGTTAGCAATATGATATTCTCTACTGAGCTGTGGATGTAGCTCATTCCTCGGTTTAAATATTTTAGCTGCAGAGCCCGATCCTGAGCAGGTAGCTGATCCGACTTATGTGCCAGAGGAGGGGGAGGGAGACGAGGACGAAGACGACGACGACAACGGGGAAGACGACTTCCCTGAAGAGTTTTTTCCGTAGATAGGTTTTGTGACGGCCCGAATTTCGGCATCCCGAAATCCGTGCCATCTGCACGGCCTTCAAGGCCGTGCCTTACATTCATATCATAACTCCTCTTTATATATACAGCCAAACGGTAATTGAAGCACATCCGAATACTCTAAGCAACAATAAGAACTTATAAGTTAGTTAATCCTACCAGGCAGTTCTTGTTCCATGCCAATTCATGGACATAAGGACATACCCGAAAGTTTAATGATACTTATTCCTCCTAGGTGGTCTACCAAGTGACAGTATTTTAAACATTCAAATTAAAAAGGCTCGATATACCAAGCCATACATGCTACTCTCTCAACTCACTATCAAAGTATGCGTGGGTTTCCTAGAAGAATTCCTCAGGAGGAGGTTCTGACTCTTCTGTGGGTACAGACACCGGTGCCTTTGGATTTACTTCACCCGTAGTCCTTGCCGCCGTTAGTCCTTGTCCTGCGACGTATAGTCTGAGGGGTGTGCTACATCCTAGCTCTAGGGAAAACAAAAGAACATATAGAACATCTCCCGCACTTATGTTAGTACCTACAACATAATTACACAAGAAATATTTATGTACAACAATTTGAAGGATAAAAAAAAAATAAAGCAATGATTCCCCAACCAATCTTAGCACAGTTCTGCTTTAATCTCTTTATGAATTTGTTTGTGAACTTGGCCTAATCACTTAAATCTTAACTTAAGTAATCCTCGAGCACTATAGCATCGAGCCCGATGGAATACCCGCCATCGTCGTCTAACTAGACAGCTTATTATGTGTATCCCACGAATCGCCCAAGCCCCTTTCTCATAGGGGTCTATTCTCAATCTACATCCACAGGATGTGTTACAACTATCTCTGGATTGGCCGATCGTCACTTGAATCCGGATATCCTGCCGAGTCGATCGTGGGTATCCCGCCACGCCGGGTATTCGATCAACCTTAAATAATAAAAATATCAATGTGCTTTACATATAGTTGTTCACCGTGATTGTGCTAGATATATTTCATTAGGCCTTATCACATTATTTCTGTTTCTCTATTTTATTTCTTACGCATCCTCGATGCCTCATTCTTCTATTTCAACTTTCTGATTTAACCACATTATATTTATTCCCTGGGGACCTCAGGATTCTTCACACTTTACACACACACACTTATCATGAGAGTTTAATGTATATACTACTATTTAAATAGACTTTACTACGCATATGAGTTCACAGAATAATGCACATGTTTCAAGAATACTCCCTACCTCGTAATCTCAAGCACGCTTGTCCTCGAGAGGTTATAGTGCATCGACCTACATTTAAAGAATTATACTTTTAGAATGATCTAAGGTCTTTGGGGTGTAGGACACCCGAGTTCCTCTTATTAGAAAACCAATATCTGAGTGGTCACCAGACCTCGCACGCGCGGTCATTAGCCCTCGCTCGAGCGGTCACTTGACCTCCCTCGAGCGGTCTCTTGGCCTCGCTCGAGCGGGCAAAACGAGATCGCTCGAGCGGGTAAATCGAGCTTTCAAATTTAAGATCTGGGACCTCGCCGAGCGAGCCTCCCTTTAGTTTAAGGGACCGCTCGGAGCCCGGCAGTCTTTCTTTTCTATGTTCATCCTCGCCGGCGAGCCTCTTTAGACCGCCGGCGAGAAACACCGATTTTGTCCATGATCAGAACGAGATCAAGCCTCCAACCTTCATTTTACCTTAATCTTATATAAAGCAACATATAGGCAACCTCCTTCGTACTATTTAAAACATTCCAAGGCATCTATATGTTTTTAACGTACCTCTGACGATGAAACACGCACAGGTTCGATTGAAGATTTGTAAACCCACTAGGCTATCCGGTCTCCCTGGTTCGTCCTCCCGTCATTACCTCTGATCTCCCTTGCCGAGCCAAGTTTCTGCAACCCTAGTTCTCCCAGGCTCCTTTCTTCCCTTTCTTTTTCTCTATAGTCTCCTCCTCTCTATTTAGGTTAGAATAGTTTTACGTAAGGACTCCTCTTCTCTCTTCTTCACCTTTATATTTATCACAATTGGGATATACTAGTGTGTTTCCCATGTACACACTTTAAGTATTTGGGTGTTTTGGTCCCTTTGTGAAACGCATATACCGATGTGCAACCAAGTGTGCTATGCACAGATCTCAAAAATCTGGGTTGTGACAATCACCCCAACTTATAAGATTTTCGCCCTCGAAAATCGGTATTATATTCTTAACTCGGTACCACCTTTGTCATCTGACTTGCATAACAGTCAGGAATTTAACTATGTAGCCGCATTTGCAGCTATCAATGTCGGTCATACCCACAATTTCCATACAACAAAAACAAAACAATTTAATAAAAATATCATCGATACACATGCCACACATATTTATCATCTACCCAAACCAAAACTTGAGCCATTCATGCCACGATAGTTTTTAACACAAAAAAAAAAAAAATCTTAACATCCATATCAAGTTTTCAAAAATATTACATGCCAGGTGTTCGAATATTTGCTATTTCCTAATCCTCTTCCTCTTCATAGTCATCGTCGTCTTCGTCGTCAGTTGCCGCTGCCGTCAATCGCTCGTCGCTCACCGCGGATGCTCCAAATATAGAATCCCTCATGGCACCAACGCGCTGCATGTAGGTTTGCGGGTACGCATGGCCCATGAGGTCGATAAGTAGCGCCTCTTGGAACCTCTGATGCAACCTAATGTCCCTTCCTTGCTGAAGGATCTCTCGCATCATGCCCGTGTCAGTAGTGGGTATGGGCTGCGGAACTGTGGTGGAGGAAGTAGTCGGTCCTGCCGGAGTTGGATGGGTGGCTGATCTGGAGACCTGTCGGTCTCTCTTCTTGTCGACGCCTGGTTTGGAGGCTTTTAAGATTTCTGCCCATCTGGCGAGGTATGGGACGACGTTGTCGGTGAGGAACAACTCGTCCTCCGAATCCTAAATCCTCCCTTCCGTTCGCGACTCCAAAAGTCGGAAATCATCGATGCATACTGATGAGTCGGTTGATAGCCGGAGGGACACCACCCCTCACATTTCTTCTGTAGGCATGCGCCGTGCCTTTTATAATGACCATAGGTGCATTGTTCCACCTATTGTGAAATGCGGTGTGTAGTGCTTGCAAAAACGCATCTCGGCGTTCTTGGTCATGGCCAGTGGGGTGCAAATTCTTTTTGAAAATTATGTCTAAAAGCCACATGCGCGCGGTAGTTGTGATCGGTGATGGATCGTCGGCGGACCTACCGCTAGTGATGTTTGAGATGATCGTTGGGAAATCTCCGTCCGGAGAAAAAGGTGGTAGGATGAGTGGGCTAGGAGTGTAGATGTGGGGGCATTTCATGGTCGAGGAGATGTCGGCACATCTAAAAACTAACTCGTTACCATCGATGGTAACAAGTATGGCGTCCTCATCGATGCTCATGTTTAAGGTTTGGTAGAAAAGTTTCACTAGCCTCGGGTAGTATCGATCCCCGAATGGCGTAAGGAGGGACTTAAGTTGATTGTTGGTTATGAAGTCCGATGTCCACTGGGTGGACGCCGGATCCCCGAAGCAAGAGGGATGTATTTCCCATTCGGCTTCAAAAATTTTTGCTCCCCACCAATCATCCAGTGTGATTGGTGTAGAGGGTGGGTTTGATGATGGTTATAGGTTTGTGGCGCCTTGTTGCGCGCCGGTGGCGACCGAGTCGCCATCCGTTTCTTTGGTTGGGGGTTCGGGCTTGAGGCCATTTAGTATAATAATGCAAAAAGAAGGAAAAACTTTAGGAAATAGGTAGAGTTTACCTAGGATGATCGTCTTAACGGATCGGATTGCTCAAATCCGTTTGGAATCGGAAGAAAAATGGTTGAAAACGGCTGCCCTAACCCTTTCCCCGATCGCTTCTCCTTTCTCTCGCTTGAAGATGAACAGACACCTGGTCTGTCATATTTATAGTTCCGCCTCGCTCGAGCGGTCATTAGCCATCGCTCGAGCGAGCACAGAAATCATTTTCAGCATAATCCTTCCTCGCTCGAGCGGTTATAGTGCCTCGCTCGAGCGGTTATAGTGGTTCAAATATACCTCGCTCGCGCGGTCATCTATTCTCGCTCGAGCGAGAACAGAACTAGTTTTTATTATATACTATATCCTCGCTCGAGCGGTTATAATGCCTCGCTCGAAGCGGTTAAAACTCTCATGAAGCGGTCACTAGAACCTCGCGGCGAAGAGAATTTAAATTTTATGTAGTTCGCTCGAGCGAACACAAGTGGTCGCTCGAGCGAGACCAGAGATGTTTCTGGGTACCTTCTTGCTCGTTTAGGTTTGAATACATCACTAGTTTCATCAATTAAGAGTTGAACAAAAGATTTCTCAAACATTATTTGCAATCCTATATCAAAAGAAAACATACCTAACCTTCATAGTACCCGAAATTACACATTCTCAAACCAATGAAAATCATTCATGGCAACTTCAACAATTTGGGATATTGTTCTCTAACATCTCACGTTCCCATGTTGCCTCTTCGATCGGATGGTTCTTCCATCGAACAAGTACTAAGGGAATCACTTTTGTTCGCAACACCTGCTCTTTTCGATCTACAATTTCTATGGGTTCTTCAATCATGGTCATATCTTCATGCATTTCGAATGATTGGCCGCTCAGCACGTGATCAGGGTCATTGAGATATTTTCTAAGCATAGACACGTGGAACACGTTGTGTACCTGATCAAACAATGGTGGCAACCTAATGCGATAGGCTACTTCTCCCACTCGACCCAAAACTTCAAACGGTCCGAGATAGCGGGGACTTAGTTTCCCTCTCTTCCCAAATCTCATCACTCCCTTCATTGGTGATACTTTCACGAACATATGTTCCCCCACTTTAAAGTCTACACTGGTCCGCTTGATGTCAGCATAACTTTTCTGCCTGCTCTGAGCCACCTTTAGCCTCTCCCTGATCATGCGGACAATGGCAGCGTTATCTTCAAGTAGCTCGGGTCCCAAAACAAATTTCTCCCCAGTTTCTTCCCAATTGATTGGCGACTTACATCGTCTTCCGTACAAGGCTTCATACGGTGCCATCCCAATGCTCGTCTGAAAACTATTATTATAAGCGAACTCAATCAATGGCAAATGTCGATCCCACGATCCTTGCAATTCTAACATACATGCCCTAAGCATGTCTTCAATGACTTGGTTGACCCTCTCAGTTTGCCCGTCTGTTTGTGGGTGAAATGCCGTACTGAAATCCAACTTAGTTCCCATTCCTTCTTGGAATTTCCTCCAAAACTTTGATGTATATAATGGGTCTCGGTCTGAAACAATGCTACTTGGAATCCCATGTAGCCGAACGATCTCCTTCATGTAAAGTTCTGCTAATCTTCCCGCTGTGTACATCGTGTTGTACGGCAAGAAATGTGCCGACTTAGTTAATCGATCAACCACTACCCAAATGGCGTTATGCCTCCTTGCAGTTCGTGGTAACCCGACTATGAAATCCATTGAGATAGATTCCCATTTCCATTCCGGTATGGGTAAGGGCTGTAATAGGCCTGCGGGGTGTCTATGGTCGATTTTCACTTGTTGGCACGTCAAGCATACGTGGCCACATCTTGTTTCAACCCTCTCCACCAAGAATTCTTTTTGAGATCTCGATACATCTTCGCTTCTGGGTGGATCGCATAACTTGACTCGTGATTCATCAAGAATCGTCGCCGCAATTCGCGTTGTCCGGAATGCAAAGCCGCCCCTTGAACGTTAAGGAACCGTCTTCCTTGATTAAAAACTCAGAGGTAGTACCTTCTATTACATTTTGACGTATCCGTGTTAGAATCGGGTCTTTCATCTGTAGTTCTCGTATGTGTTCAAATATCACTGGCTTCACTGATATGTTGGCTAAGAAGGCTCCTGTGGCTTGTGGTTGGATGTCTGCACCACATAACGCTAGATCCTCTAACAACTTCCATCGATGTATACCTGCAATTAGGCTAGCCAGCTGTGCGGAACTCTTTCGACTCAAGGCGTCGGCCACTACGTTAGCTTTGCCTGGATGATACTGTATAGAACAGTCGTAATCTTTGAGGAATTCCATCCACCTACGCTGCCTCATATTTAGTTCATACGTAAACAGGTATCTGAGGCTTTTATGGTCAGTGAAAATTTCAAATGTTTCTCCGTATAGGTAATGTCGCCATATTTTTAATGCAAATATGACTGCAGCTAGTTCCAGATCGTGTGTTGGGTAGTTCCTTTCGTGCTCTTTCAACTGCGGAGCCGTAAGCTATTACCTTTTATATTGATTTAATACACAACCCAACCGTTATCTGAGCATCACTATAAACTGCGAATCCTCCACTGCCTGATGGAATGGCTAACACTGGAGCTGAGGTGAGTCTTTTCTTGAGTTCTTGAAAACTCTTTTCACACGCCTCACTCCACTCAAATCTTGAGTCCTTCCTTGTAAGTCTCGTAAGAGGTCCGATATTTTGAAAACCCTCAACGAACGCCGATAATATCCTCGCCGGTCGAGGAAACTCGGATATACATCACGGTTTTTGGTTGTTCGCAGTTCATCGCCTCGATCTTAGCAGGTCCCACGGTGACACCATGCTTGGAGATGACATGTCCCAGAAAGCTGACTTCTTCTAGCCATAACTCACATTTGCTGAGCTTGCCGTCTGGTGTTCACGCAAGTTCGTAGAGCGACACGTAAGTGTTCTTCATGTTCCTTTTGATTTTGAGTAGATTAGGATGTCATCAACAAACACTACAACCCAAGAGTCTAAGTGTGGTTTAAACACTCGATTCATCAAATCCATAAACGATTTGGTGCATTTGTCATTAAATGGAATCACTAAAAATTCATAGTGTCCATCTGTGTTCTAAAAGCCGTTTTCAATGTCCTCGTACGACTCTTAGCGATGGTACCCGGATCTTAGGTCGATCTTGGAAAAGTGTTTTGCTCCTTGTAATTGGTCGAATAAGTCATCTATTCTTGGCAACGGATATCGATTCTTCACTGTGACTTTATTCAATTGGCGGTAGTCGATGCACAAACGCATCGACCCATCCTTCTTTTTCACGAACAACACTGGTGCTCCCCACGGAGACACGCTTGGTCGTATAAACCCCTTGTCCATGAGCTCTTGCAGTTGTTCTTTCAATTCTTTCAGCTCTGCAGGAGCCATTCTATAAGGTGCTTTTGAAATGTGTTCCGTTCACGGTGCCAAATCGATTGCAAATTCTACTTCTCGAGGTAATCCCGCAATTCTTCCGGGAATACATCCGAATTCTCGCACCAACTAAGTCGAGATAATATTCTTTTCTTCTTTATCCTCCTTCAAAATGCCAAATAACCACTACACCCTTTCCTAATTAAACGTTCTGCTCTTACTGCAGATATAAGTGGTACCTGAGTCGACCTCTCCCCTTGAAATCGAAACGATCTCCTCGTGTTAGGACGGAAAACAACAACTTTATCCTTGCAGTCCACTGTTGCGCAATGTTGGGACAGCCAATCCATGCCAAGGATCACATCGAATCCCTGCATGTCCAACCATATTAGATTTGCCTCTAATTCGTGGACAACGTGATCCCTAATGCTTACTACTACCGATTTGCAGACTAATTCCGTGTCCACTAATTCTCCTGTTGGGATGGACACTGATAACACAAAGTCCATTGTTTCCGGAACAATCTTCATTCTTTTCGCAAATCTAGGGGTAATGAAGGAGTGGTAGACCACAGGTCTATCGATCTTTCAGCGTCATGTGCTACGTAGCACCCTTTCTCGTAAATCTGTAACGTACCTACAATACATGCATATACGTACACAACATATCCATAAAAATTTTTCACCCTTACGTTTAATATGATACATATATTTATATATCCTAATATAAACTCATTCTTTATCTAGAGTTATATTGAAATCGAAATTCTCTATTTTAAAAGGAGTTCTCACCTTGGATAATGTCGTGTACACTCCCTCGCTTCTGGCAAGAATCACAGAGGCTCTTCCTCGAATAACAAAGCCGAGCTTGAATTGGTTGTGGCATGGCGGTTGGAGCCGTCTTTTCTTTGGTCATCTCGGGGCAATCTCTCATCATGTGACCTATCTTGCCACATTTGAAACAAATTTCGCATTCCTTGCCTCTGATCATTGTTTTATGGGACTTGCCACATTTAGCACAAGTTTCCCTTGGAAATGAATTAGCGGCTATCGGAAAAACTTGTGAAGTTGTGGTCCTGTTGGAATAAGTGGGACCTTGATACCTCATCGATCTCCCTGATGCGAGCAACGGATAATTTTGATGAGTCGATCGTGGAGCAGCTCTCCCATAACCCGACGGAAATGACGGTTTCTGATTTGGTGTTATAAACCTCGGTTTCTTATATGACGATTCATAACCCCCAGTCCTATTCAGATCGGTGCATTCTCTGCCTTGATGTTCCCTCTGCCGGTATCGGTTATTATTTTCTTCCTCAACCACCAATGCCTTACTCATTACTTCTCCATAAGTCTTCAGCTGGAAGGGCGCAACACCCCCTCGGATGTCTGACCGTAAGCCCTGTTGGAACCTCTTCGCTTTCATCCCGTCTGAGATTACGTAGTCTGGGGCGAAGCGAGCCAGTCTCATGAATTCCACTCCATACTCTCTCACGGTCATTCTTCCCTGTGCTAGTTGTAAAAATTGGGTCTCCATCTGATTTCTCACAACTTCAGGAAAATATTGTTTATTGAATTCTTCTACAAATTCGTCCCAAGTCCACGGCACGTTTGGAGTTTCTTGTGCTCTCGTCCGCGACACTGATTTCCACCAAGGTCCAGCTTCTCCATCTAACATATATGCTGCCCAACGGACGCTCTCATCCTCTGTGTGCATGTCTTTCCATTTCTCCCAACCAGTTTTCCGGCCATTGTGTCTGTCAGAAAAATTGGGAGGTCTCATTCTTCTGAACTCGGTGAATGCTGAAGCCAATAAAGGTGTAAGTCCTACTGGAGGGGTAGGTGTTCGTTGTGGTTCTGGTACTGTATGCGCTGCCAAGGACGCTGCTTGTTGTGCCATGGCAGTTGCCATGGTCTCCATTGTGTGCATCATTCTCTGACGCTCTTCTCTTTCCTCATTCCTTTCTCTCACCCTATCTTGTTCCCTTTGGTCTCGATCATGTCTATTTAGATCTTGCTCCTCTGCTTGATTTTGATTTCCTCCCTGGCCACTACTCTCGGGAATCTCCCTGTTTCCCAATGGCACACTGTTTGTAGGTGAGACGAACCCATCTCTACTGCGCAAATTCCTATCATGGCCACCCCGGGGTCGGCCTCTCCCTCTTGGAAACATAACGGTCTGCATGAGAATTAGAATCTCGTTAGCAGAAGTCCCTATATTCTGACGATATGATAGTCAGAACTCTGGAAAGAAACGCTCTGATACCAGGATTGTGGCCCCAATTTGGCATCCCGAATCGTGCCATCTCCGACCTTCAAGGCCGTGCCTTACATTCATATCATAACTCCTCTTTATATATACAGCCAAACGGTAATTGAAGCACATCCGAATACTCTAAGCAACAATAAGAACTTATAAGTTAGTTAATCCTACCAGGCAGTTCTTGTTCCATGCCAATTCATGGACATAAGGACATACCCGAAAGTTTAATGATACTCATTCCTCCTAGGTGGTCTACCAAGTGACAGTATCTTAAACATTCAAATTAAAAAGGCTCGATATACCAAGCCATACACAGTACTCTCTCTCAACTCACTATCAAAGTATGCAGCGGGTTTCCTAGAAGAATTCCTCAGGAGGAGGTTCTGACTCTTCACCCGGTACAGACACCGATGCCTTTGGATTTACTTCACCAAGTCCTTGCCGCGTTAGTCCTTGACTGCGGACGTATAGTCTAAGGGGTGAGCTACATCCTAGCTCCGTAGGGAAAACAAAAGAACATATAGATCATCTCCCGCACATATGTTAGTACCAACAACATAATTTCTCAAGAAATATTTATGTACAACAATTTGAAGGATAAAAAAAATAAAGCAATGATTCCCAACCAATCTTAGCACAGTTTCTGTTTAATCTCTTTATGAATTTGTTTGTGAACTTGGCCTAATCACTTAAATCTTAACTTAAGTAATCCTCGAGCACTATAGCATCGAGCCCCGATGGAATACCCGCCATCGTCGTCTAACTAGACAGTTATTATGTGTATCCCCTGGGAATACTGCCCAAGCCCCTTTCTCATAGGCGGCGGGGTCTATTCTCAATCTACATCCCTGGGATGTGTTACAACTATACGGATTGGCCGCCGTACCGGTCACGGATATCCTGCCGAGTCAGTCGTGGGTATCCCGCCACGTCGGTGGGGTATTCTGATCAACCTTAAATAATAAAAATATCAATGTGCTTTACATATAGTTATTCACCGTGATTGTGCTAGATATATTTCATTAGGCCTTATCACATTGTTTCTGTTTCTCTATTTTATTTCTTACGCATCCCTGGGATGCCTCATTCTTCTATTTCAACTTTCTCTGATTTAACCACATTATATTTCGTCCCCTGGGGACCTCAGGATTCTTCACACTTTACACACACACACACTTATCATGAGAGTTTAATGTATATACTACTATTTAAATAGACTTTACTACGCATATGAGTTCACAGAATAATGCACATGTTTCAAGAATACTCCCTACCTCGACGAATCTCAAGCACGCTTGTCCTCAGAGGTTATAGTGCATCGACCTACATTTAAAGAATTATACTTTTAGAATGATCTAAGGTCTTTGGGGTGTAGGACACCCGAGTTCCTCTTATTAGAAAACCAATATCTGAGTGGTCACCAGACCTCGCTCGAGCGGTCATTAGCCCTCGCTCGAGCGGTCACTTGACCTCGCTCGAGCGGTCTCTAGACCTCGCTCGAGCGGTCTCTAGACCTCGCTCGAGCGGTCATATCGAGATCGCTCGAGCGGTTAAATCGAGCTTTCAAATTTAAGATACGGACCCCCGCCCCAGCGAGCCTCCCCTTAGTTTAAGGGACCGCTCCGGCGAGCCCAGTCTTTCTTTTCTATGTTCATCCTCGCCGCGAGCCTCTTTAGACCGCTCGAGCGAGAAACACCGATTTTTGTCCATGATCAGATCGAGATCATGCCTCCATCCTTCATTTTACCTTAATCTTATATAAAGCAACATACAGCCAACCTCCTTCCTACTATTTAAAACATTCCTAGGCATCTATATGTTTTTAACGTACCTCTGACGATGAAACACGCACAGGTTCGATTGAAGATTTGTAAACCCACTAGGCTATCCGGTCTCCCTGGTTCGTCCTCCCGTCATTACCTCTGATCTCCCTTGCCGAGCCAAGTTTCTGCAACCCTAGTTCTCCCAGGCTCCTTTCTTCCCTTTCTTTTTCTCTATAGTCTCCTCCTCTCTATTTAGGTTAGAATAGTTTTACGTAAGGACTCCTCTTCTCTCTTCTTCACCTTTATATTTATCACAATTGGGATATACTAGTGTGTTTCCCATGTACACACTTTAAGTATTTGGGTGTTTTGGTCCCTTTGTGAAACGCATATACCGATGTGCAACCAAGTGTGCTATGCACAGATCTCAAAAATCTGGGTTGTGACAGGTTTGTTACTTGGGATTGGGATATGGGGCTTTGGGAGATAGAGAGTGAGAGAGAGGAAGGAAAAAGATATATTTTTGGGTTTGTATAAATGATATATTTATGGTATTAGATTTCTGATGGGATGTTGGTTGGATGTATGGGTCTCTTTTTACTATTTAGATGACGGACGACCGTCATCGGTGAAAAGCCATACATCAGATACATTACTTCTGTTTATTGTATATATTTATTTCTAGTTTCTACCTTTCAGTTATTTTGCCATCTTTGTTAATATCAGAGTTCAATTACATTGCTTCCGCATTTTTGTATCACTTTGATGTAAAATAAGAAACCCTTGATGAAAGGATCATATCAGGTGATCCGATAGAGTGACCTTTTCTAGTTGAGAGATTGGAAAACGTCGAGTTGTCACAGGTGGTATCAGAGACCCCGACGTTAAGTCATTGGAGACTGAACTCTGACATATACAAATATGGTAAACTATCTGTTTTAGACTAGAGATAGGAGTCAGATCGAGTTGTATGTTTAATCAAATTTTTATCTGAATAAGTTACAATGCCTCCACGTCGTGGAAGAGGCAGGGGTAGACCACCGTCGCCTCATCGTACTAGGCCAAATGCTATTCCAGTAGATGGATACGAGCATGACGTTATTTCAGGCAGTGGTGAGAATGTCCATCTGGCTGAAAGCCGAATGACAATGGAGAATGTTGCAGAGCATACTCCGCCATAGCAAACTCCGCCAGTTATTCATACTCCACCGATGGGAAGTGTTCGTAGTGCTGAACAAAATGCGGGACACCATTCGCAGTTAATGGAGACCATGGTCAACACTATGGCCATGCTTGCTGTTCGACGTCCCGAGGGTTTTACAGACTTCATTCGACTTCGACCACCGAGTTTCTACGGTCAGCATGACCCAATGCAGGCTGAGAAGTGGTTAACACAGATCGAGAAAGTGCTGCAAAGAGTTACTTGTACCGAGGAAGAAAAAGTAAGTTGGGCAGCGTACAAATTGGAGAGTGAGGCAGAGCCATGGTGGCAGTCCGTTGAAAGAACAAGGATGCAAGGAGTACCATGGACGTGGGCCGAATTCACTAAGGCCTTTAATGAAAAATATTTCCCAACACCTGAAAGGTATAAGCTTGAGGTATAGTTTGCAATATTGGTACAAGGTCAGATGACGGTGAGAGAATATGAATAAGAATTCACATGTCTTTCTCGCTTTGCACCGTTGCTAGTGGCCACAGAGCTGATGAAAACCCAAAAGTTTGAGAGAGATTTGAAACCTCTGATTAAAGAGCGCATTTCGTTGTTTCAGGCGACGACTTATGCTCATGTGATGAAATTAGCCTTGATAGCAGAGACTGATGTAGACACCATGTTCAAAAGGAGATATGAAAAGCAGAAGGCCAGAAAAGCTCCACCACAGTCCTATAGTGCGGGTCAAATTAATAAATGACCACGATTCCAAGGACAGACCACTTTTCAACCAGCTGCAGGAGCGTCTGCACGGCATTACAATCCATCGATGTTCTCCGCACCACTAAGCATTCCACGAGTTCCAAATCCATCTTTTTCAGCGGACCGAAGTACATCTAGGTTTTATCAAGTACGACCGACAGGATCTCGCACGGGATCTTATACGGCTTCATCAGTTGCCTCCAAAGATATTTGTGGGAAATGTGGGAAGGTACACAAAACCGATGAGTGTCGCAAAGCTTCTGGAGCATGTTTTCGATGTGGCAAGATGGGACATCGGGTCAGAGAATGCCCGAAAATAGTTGGAATAGCAGCAAAGGCAAGACCCGTATTACGATCGGCGCGGCCTATGGTACAAGGCCGAGCTTATGCTGTTACTGCAAAGGATGCGCAAACTAGCCATGATATCATTCAAGGTATGGTTGTACATTATTTTATATTAACATGTTTCAATTCATGAACATTTTAGATAGAGAAGGTGCATATCGTAAATTAGGAACCAGTAACATATTATAATGATATTACTTACTACTTAGACGTAATCTAGCTAACACTAGTTTGTATACTTTAGGTATCTTACAAATATATCCAAAAGATGCGTATTTGTGTTACGATGCACGAGTTTTGATAGATCTTGGATCTACGCACTCGTTTGTTAGCCCTAGTTTGGTGAAAAGTTGAAGAAGTTAGGAGGTATTCCAGAACCTCTCGACTTTATTCTCGAGGTTACACTTTCGACTGGACAATTTATCACGACCGATACAGTATATTGGTCGATTATCATTTCCATCAAGGATTACTGGGGATATGAAGCAGTAGCTGATTTGATCCTGTTACCGATGCAAGGATACGACGTGATCCTTGGCATGGATTGGTTGTTCACTCACCATGCGAACGTCGATTGTCGAAAGAAGATTGTCTCTTTTCGCCCACAAAAGAAGATATCGGCTAAATTTTATGGTGTACCGTCAACTACTCTTTCATTGATATCCGCAATTCAAGCACGACAATTGCTTGATGATGGGGCTCAAGGGTATATTGCTTTTATACAAAGTGATGAGCAGAAAAAGAAGGAAATTTCACCTTCGAATGTACCTATTGCTTGTGAATATCTTGACGTGTTTCCTGATAAGCTGCCAGGACTACCACCTGACAGAGAAGTTGAATTCGCAATTGAGTTAGCTCCAGGTACTGACCCAGTATCAAAAGCACCATACAGAATGGCACCGACAGAATTGAAAAAACTCAAGGAGTAATTATAGGAACTTCTTGATAAAGGTTTTATTAGACCGACTGTGTCTCCGTGGGGCGCACCGGTGTTGTTCGTGAAAAAGGACGGTACAATGCACCTCTGCATTGATTATCGCCAACTCAATAAACTGACGATCAAGAATAGATATCCACTTCCTTGAATCGACGATCTCTTTTATCAGTTACAAGGAGCGCGGTTCTTTCAAAGATTGACCTACGGTCAGGATATCACCAGATGAAGGTAAAAGCTTAAGATATTTCGAAGACAGCTTTTCGAACATGCTATGGTCACTATGAGTTTCTTGTCATGCCCTTTGGTTTGACCAATGCACCTGCTGCATTTATGGACCTGATGAACAGAGTCTTCAAACCTTATCTTGATTTGTGTATCGTAGTATTCATCGACGATATACTTATCTATTCCAAGACAAAGACAGAGCATGAAAATCATCTGCGTCTGGCATTGCAAACACTAAGAGACTCACGGTTATAAGCAAAATTTAGTAAATGCGACTTCTGGTTAAACCAAGTCAGTTTTCTGGGTCACATTATCTCTGAAGCAGGTATCACGGTTGATCCTGCAAAGATTGAAGCTGTAGTACAGTGGAAGCAACCACAGATCGTAACCGAGATTCAAAGTTTTCTAGGTCTTGCAGGTTATTATCGACGTTTTGTGGAAGGTTTTTCATGACTGCTAGACCACTCACGCAGCTCACTCGAAAGAATGTCAAATTCGAGTGGACTGAGGCATGCGAACAAGGTTTCCAAGCATTGAAAAAGAGACTTACTTCTGCACCTATTTTAGCATTACCATCTGGCAGTGGTGGTTATGTTGTCTTCAGTGATGCTTCATACAGTGGGTTAGGATGTGTGTTGAACCAATGGGAACGTGTGATAGCATATGGTTCTCGTCAGTTGAAAGATCACGAGAAGAACTATCCCACTCATGACCTGGAATTAGCAGCTGTCATTTTCGCATTAAAAATCAGGAGACACTATCTGTACGGTGAAACCTTTGAAATCTTCACCGATCACAAGAGTCTTAAATATCTCTTCACTCAGAAAGAGTTAAATTTGAGACAAAGAAGGTGGATGGAATTTTTGAAAGACTATGACTGTTCGATTCAATACCATCCCGGTAAAGCCAATGTGGTAGCTGATGCACTTAGCTGAAAATCCTCCGCTCAGCTATCTCATCTTGTTACAAGATTATAAAGATGGAAACTACTCAATGATATCGTATCATCGAGTACTACTATTCGAGCAATAGCAAATGGAGGTTTACTTGCTACAGTGATGATTCGAGCTCCACTTTTCGATAGAATTAGAGAACTTCAGATGCAAGATGCAGAGCTTCTTTTTATCCGACAAGGGGTACAAAGTGGACTACAGCCAGAATTCTCAATCAAAGAGGATGGGTCTTTATTATTTCGAGGACGAGTATGTGTACCAGATGATCATACTGTACGTCAAGAAATCCTCGAAGAAGCTCACAAGTCCGCATATGTTATCCACCCTGGTAGCACGAAGATGTACCAGGATCTAAAGAAAACGTTTTGGTGGAATGGTTTAAAACGTGATGTAGCAGAATATGTTGCAAAGTGTTTGACTTGTCAACAAGTAAAGGTCGAGCACAAACATCCTGCTGGTCTGCTACAGCCATTGCCTATTCTAGAGTGGAAATGGGAAAATATTTCCATGGATTTCATTCTCGGTTTGCCCTGTACTTTGAAGGGTTACAATGCCATTTGGGTGATTGTTGATCGTCTCACCAAATCGGCACATTTCTTACCCTATAGTACGCGATATACAGCATCAAAATTAGCTGAACTCTATCTTAAAGAGATTATACGACTACATGGGATACCCATAAGCATTGTGTTGGATCGAGATCCTTTATACACTTCTCGATTTTGGCAAAGTTTCCAAGAAGGTATGGGTTCCAAGTTAGACTTTAGTACAACATTTCATCCTCAGACCGACGGGCAGACGGAGAGGGTTAATCAAGTGATTGAAGACATGTTAAGGGCCTGTATGCTTGATTTTTAAGGATCATGGGATAAACATTTGCCCCTAATTGAATTCGCATACAATAACAGTTTCCAGTCAAGCATCGGTATGGCACCGTTCGAGGCATTATATGGACGCCGATGTAGATCTCCAATTAACTGGGAAGAAGCTGGAGAGCGATTAATTTTAGGCCCTGACCTGATAGAAAGCACCAATGCAGTTGTTCACATGATACGAGAACGATTGAAGAGTGCCCAGAGTAGACAGAAAAGTTACGCTGATCTCAAAAGAACCAATGTTAATTTTCAGGTAATATTTGATCCTGATAAACCTTTTTATCAATTGATTCAAGCTATATTAGTAGTCTGATGAAATGATATACAGATTGGCGAGCACGTCTTTATAAAAATCTCTCCGACTAAAGGCGTGATGTGGTTCGGGAAACAAGGCAAGCTAAGTCCTCGTTATGTTGGACCATTTCCTATATTGGGCAGAGTAGGAGAAGTAGCGTATCGACTCGCGTTACCTCCGCACCTGAAAGGCATTCACGACGTATTTCACGTATCGATGCTGAGGAAATACGTCAGTGACCCGACGCATGTGTTGGATTATCAACCGTTGGACATTCGAGAATACCTAACGATAACCGAAGAACCAAGTCAGATTTTGGACCGGAGGGATCAAATTCTAAGAACAAAATGGATTTCACTCGTGTTAATTCAATGGAAAAATCATGGATCACATGAAGCCACCTGGGAGCACGAAGCTGATATTCGTGCTCACTACCCTCAATTATTTATATAGGGTACGTACTTCAAATGCATATACATTTACATTTACACCTAGTTAAATAAATTTTGATTTACTTAAACTGCTAATTTACTTAGATTATAATGTAAGTGTAAATATGTACCCTGCACCCCTATTTGATATCCAATGGCAAATAGAAATTAAGTATCATAAAATAATATTGTTTTAACTTCACACTCATTTACACTTAACTTGGAAAGAAATCAATTGTAAAACAATATTGTTTTAACTTGAAGTAAATCGAATCAATGACACCTAAGGGGACACTAAGCAAGGGTGTATCCCAGAGCATGCCACATACCCCACTCGAGTTGTTTAAGGCCATTAATAAGGCTAATAAAATAAATTTTATAAATTTTATATGCACAATATTATAAAATGGCTCAAATTTCATAGAAATAAAATTTTTTAACCAGAAAAATATATCAAAAATACCAACTACTATTTTTCTACAGACCCCCTACCTGTTAGGAACACAAAAATATAAAAAAATTAAATACCACATCTCAGGAGCCCTGAAAACCGGGCCCCTCAACACCTGAACCTACTTGTCGTGGCAAGGGCTCAGTGTTGCCGCGGCAAGCATAAAGAGTTGCCACGGCAACTCTGTTCGTATGTGGTGGGACCGAAAACCCCTTTTCTGGTGTTTCAGTTACAGCAACTGATTTGAGCCTTATTCTTTGACCTCCCAAGCAAGGATTTATGCATGCATACCTTCCAATCCGGTCTATAGACGTTACATTTACCTGATCTCCTCCACAGAGCATCAGATTTGTTGATTTACGCTCGTTTCAAGCCCGATTTTTGTGGAGGTAAAACAAATCCGACCTTATTCCTTTTGTCTTTTTATTGTCTTGTATTTTCTCTTCGATTGCACCATGCCTCCTCGAAAAGTTGGTGTATCGAAACCCCCAAAAGCCACTGCTCAAGAAAAGGGCAAAGGCTCTTCTTCTTCCGTCCCTGAGCAAATCTATCCACCAAACATGCCGGAACAACCCATTCCGTGGTGGGCTGCAAAGGTAATGGAGCCTGAATGGATAGTGGACGATAAGCTTCTGACCCCAAATGACCAGACTAAATGGTCACTTCGTTATATCGAACAGGCGCAGTTGAGCGCCTTGTTCCAGCCCTTCCATAATCAGTTCTATCCACGTTTAGTTCGATTATTTTATCAAAATCTGGTCGTCACCCCTACTGTCGGTCAATTACAGACCGAAATAAATGGTCGTAAATTTTATTTTAATATCCTACACATAGCAAAAGCAATGGACTGTAGTGCTGAATATGTCGTCACTTCAAGACTACAAATACCTAGGCAGAGGGATGTAAAATTTCACAACATCACCTCAAAGATGACAGATGGTCAGACCGCTTCGGACCATAGTCTTGCGGTGTGACGCAGCCAATTACCACAACGCATGTGGTTTTTGGATTGTGTCTTTCGATCAAACTTATACCCCATGCAGCATGAGAGAGAGCGCCGAGATGCTCTCTTGCAGGCTCTTTTTGCCGTCCATGAAGGACGTTGGTTAAATGCCCCTAGAGTGGTTTGGGAAGGTATCAAGTATGCTAATGAGCATCTGCAAAGCACCGTGTCACCTTCCATGCCTTCTTGCCCATACCCTAGACTGATCTCCCGCATGTTTGAAGGACACTTTGATAGTGTCAATCTCATTCCCTATCAGATCCCCATTGGCGAAGAGGTCCGTACCGATAACATACGGGTCTTTAGCCCAGCAATTTGGAGAAATATCTACAAATGCTCTTTTCAGGCGGTAAATAACCGCCAAGCAAAACAAACTCATCATCCTCCTCAAGCCCAACCAGAAATACCCTAACAGATTCCCGTCCCTCCTCAACCACAACCACAACCACAAGCTCAACCTGACTCGGTTCCTGTGACACAAGGAACCTACACTACCGCCGACATAGTTCATCTCATGTGTGAAAACCATGAGCAAACCCTCATTCAATTCGATAATCTTTATCGAACTCACTACATGCTCCATCAGCGCATTGATTATGTTGAAGAAGCGACGAATATCATGATGGAACATACTTTTCAAACTGCTGCAAGCCCCTACATTGGGCGGGCACGCAATTTTGTCTCCCAATATACCCGCAACGCGGCACTGTTGGTTCCGGAGTTCCAGCAAGATTATCAACAACAACAACAACAAGAAGCTGGTACATCCGCAGCGGGCCAACAACAAACCGATTCTCAGCCTGGTAAACTATCACTTCCCAAACTCTTAGTTTATGCACTATATTTTAAGGTTTATATTTACTACATGTGTATATTCTAATGTGTATGATGTGTCAAATAAAGCATGCTATTATGTATCTCAAATGCTTGTAGAAATTCTGATGTGTGTCTGATACTGATGTATATATGATACGACATATTTGTTAAAATTGAATAAATTGCTCCTAATATGGTAGTTCTCTATAGGGTATGTAAATCTTTAAGTATAATTTTCTTGTTATCATTTAAAAATTGTAGCTTTAATCATGATAAGAAGTAGTCTATGGATTAATGGAGAATTGTCAAGTGATATATATATATATTGTTGTGGGTACATGGTCTCTTTTTCAGTAGCAAATCCATGCTGAAATTTTCACATAACCCTCAACAGGTGACACATGGAATAGTTATTTTATAATGGTATTTTTGACACCATGTTCATTAAGACCATGTTCATTCACACACATGAAATAGAAACGCAATTAGAATCAGATGCCACATGAGTGTGGTTCATTTCAAAACAATTCAGTTTGATCTCCCAGATTGTGTTGATTTTGGTTTATCAATTAATTTTGTCTTGTGAGAGATGTAGTAGAAATATACCATCGATAGAATGCACATTGTTGGTGACATTCACCTGTTACCCTACTAATCCTGGTTTATTTTCGAGGACGAAAATGTCTAAAATGCGGAGAATGTAACAATCCCCAGTAGTAACACTTTATTGGTAAAGTATCTGATCAGGTCAGGTCAGGTCATGCGTGACGATCGCACTAGGATAGTCCATTAATGTTCGAAATAGGGACCTTAAGCTAAAGTAAAGTAACAGCTAAATAAATTGGTCTTAGAAAACTGACCATACGAATATATACCAACAGTGGTCTCTATCTTTGTAACATTCTTCTGCAACAACTAAACAGCTAAAGTAAAGTAACACACATATGTATATATATATACCAACAGCAGTATATATATGCTATATATATAAGTTAAACCAAGGAAACCAAGGGCTTTACTAAATAGCCAAAGGAAACAAAGGAAAGGCCTGATTTTCGTTTTACTGTTGAACTAAAAGACAAAAACATTTTTTATTTCTTTTTGTTCTCTTGTTTTACATGAAATACCTTAGATCTTTATATAGGCTTTGCATAAAGCCGTTACCTGCTGTAACTGGTAAGCTACTTGCATGCAAAAACTAGAACACGACTCCAATGAGTCATGCGATCTGTGCATGCACGCAAGGTCAAGGACTCCTATTAAAAGGCAAAGTCCCTTGCCTCTATAGTCTTTTGATCAGAAGAAATAAATTAGTAACAGAATGAAAAACAAAAGTTCTTAGTCCGTCGCCGCTTCTACTCCTCTGCTTCATACTCGAAATCAGCAAGCAATTCTTCCTCCATGCAAAGTACACTACGAATTCATCAACAAGGTTAGTTAGTGTTTAATGATTAACTATCAGAATAAAATCTCGGCCTGAACTTGAGGACAGATTTTTGTACTCAGATCTGCATTGAAAATCAGTGAAGAGCTGTGATGGATAAAATAGCTATATAAATATATATATATATATATATATCTCAGATTTATAAGCTCCATATAATTCTATCTATATTTATAGGATTATATTTAGTTATAATATATATATATATATCTATATATCTATAAGCCTAAAGGGAAGTTAAACAAAGAAGCAACAAAAATAACAGAAGTAGCAACAAAGAAAGAGAGCAAGAAGAAGACCTAGCTGAAGCCCGGCAAGCCAGGCTTGCCGCGGCAACCTCAAGGGTTGCCGCAGCAAGATCCACTGCTGAGTGGCTTGCCGCGGCAACCCTTTACTTGCCGCGGTAAGCACCAAGTGTTGCCGCGGCAACCGTTCTTCAGCCGTGAGTTTGGGCTGTGCCTGTGCTGAGTTGTACTTTGGACCTTAGGTCGACATAAGAATTGGGTGCACTATGTGCGTAGGTGCACTGTTGATGCACTATGCATCAGCTATACATGATTATTTATTTGAAAATTAAAATCTATGTTTTTAGATTTGGTGCCACATGGAGCATTTAACCAAACTTGACGAACTGAGCATTTCGTGGTGATCTCTGATGCTTGATTATATATCAACGTGAGTACGTGAAAAACACTTGACGCACACAGGTAGGGAATGTACATTGTTTGTCATATTATGAATAGAATATCAGTTTTTATTTATAGACAGTTTGATGTTATGAACAGAATAATCAAGTATGCTTTATAAACCTAAACCTGATCAGCTAAGCACTGAAAATTTTGTTTTTGTTGATAAAAAGAATCAGTCCTTTATAGCATATGACAGTTCTGATTTTTGTCAAGATTATATCAAGTGTTATTTGCATAAGAAATATGTAATGTTATTCGTAAATAGTGAGAAAGCATTAGGAACTATACATGGAAATTGCATCTTGTATTCTACAGTGTTCAGTAATCAGATCCTGATCATTTGAAATATCTTTGACATGTTACGTGTTATTATTCTAGTTTACGTCAAGTGATCCCGCTAACTCGGGAGCTTGAAATTCTTGTATTAAGTGATCCCGCTAACTCGGGAGCTTGACAAGTGATCCCGCTAACTTGGGAGCTTGTAATATTCCAGTCCAAGTGATCCCGCTAACTCGGGAGCTTGATAAGTGATCCCGCTAACTCGGGAGCTTAATCTCATTGATTCCCTGATCTTCGCTTGCATGAATATCCTGTTTCAGCTTGATTTTATTTATACCGTTGCATCATGCATAAGTCATGTCATCAGCATGTTAAAATTGTCATATGTTGTAATCTAGTGATGTTTCTAAAGAAGAATTGATAAACTGTCAATTTATGTTAGCAATATGATATTCTCTACTGAGCTGTAGATGATAGATCATTCCTCGATTTAAATATTTTAGCTGCAGAGCCCGATCCTGAGCAGGTAGCTGATCCGGCTTACGTGCCAGAGGAGGGGGAGGGAGACGAGGATGAAGACGACGATGACAGCGGGGAAGACGACTTCCCAGAAGAGGTTTTCCCGTTGATAGGTTTGTTACTTGGGATTGGGATATGGGGCTTTGGGAGAAAGAGAGTGAGAGAGAGGAAGGAAAAAGATATATTTTTGGGTTTGTATAAATGGCATATTTATGGTATTAGATTTCTGATGGGATGTTGGTTGGATGTATGGGTCTCTTTTCACTATTTAGATGACGGACGGCCGTCATCGGTGAAAAGCCATACATCAGATACATTACTTCTGTTTATTGTATATATTTGTTTCTAGTTTTTACCTTTCAGTTATTTTACCATCTTTGTTAATATCAGAGTTCAATTACATTGCTTCCACATTTTTGTATCACTTTGATGTAAAATAAGAAACCCTTGATGAAAGGATCATATCAGGTTATCCGATGGCGTGACCTTTTCTAGTTGAGAGACTGGAAAACGTCGGGCTATCACAAATATTCAACAGCAATAACATAACAAATAACAAAATAGAACTTATAAAAAAAAGTGAAAAACAATCCACGGATATTTTTAAAGGTCCTTAAAATTTTTGGAAACTTATTCAAAATTGAATATATACATATAGGGGGTTGGGCCTGTGGCCCAATAGAAAGGTTAACATTTTCGGATGACTCTAGACGCACCAAATTTCAAGAACTAAAGAAACCCAAGTTGAGGGTGTGAAATCATTTTACATTGTCGAACGTGCATCTGAGAGTATGATTTCCTACTACAAAAGTTATATACAATATCATCTGCCGTGAGCAAGGGAAAGTAAGTGATAAGCACGTAAGTCACCAGCCCATGTGAGAGTATGATTTCCACATCTTTTGCACGTCAGTCACCAGCCCATGTGCTATAACAGCCAAGTAAACATCCAAGTACATGATGCTATGTAAGCAAAATCCTAATAGCCTAGACTGTAGATGACATTTAAAAAGGTAAAATCTGACCAAACAATTTCGCCCCTTACGATGGCGTAAAATTTGCAATTTCTTATTATTTTGGTATCCATATATTTTAGTAATTGATTTAGGTCCTCTTTGTCAATGGAAAGAGGTTTCTGCCATAGACCTAGTTCTTGGACCTAAGCTCTGCTATTTGGAGATTTCTTAGGCCACACTTGGAACATAATTGACTAATTGAGTGGTAGAAAAGTGACTTGTAAAGCCGACCCATATAGATTGGACAAGGTGAGGATGATGATGATTAGGTCACTGTAAGATACCATCAGTTTCACAATTGCTTCCTTATATGATACCTTATAGGAAGGTATGTTAAGTATTTGGCATTTTCTACTCTTTCATCTTGCTATTGTATGATGGGCGATTGATTTTGATATTAGGAGTGTGAGAAGAGCGCATTTCAAACTTGTGTTATGGTCTTTGGAGTTTTTGATAATTAATTTCTCACCAGAAAAAAATTATGAAACTGTTTAATTTTTCATTCTCCTGTTAGGATGAGATGGTGTCATACATTACACCAATGGATCTAAAGCTTCTCTATGGACGGGACAGATATCTTGATCCTCAATGACCAGTCAAGAAGGTTCCATTTAAGAATAAGCCCCAACTTTTAATTTGGTGCTACATCTTGCTAATAAAGAAACCACTAACACCTAGAGGAAAGTAAATAATTTATCTAAATAATAACAAATGCATGAGAAAACAGCATAGAGAAACATTATATGCAAGATTTAATTACTCATATAAGATGCAAGCAAAGAGACTTTGCAGCAAAATTTTTTACATAGGAGAAGTTAATGTATAATCATTTGACCTGTCAATGGCTCCATTGCGACACAAGGAAGAGACTCCAAAAAGACCAAGGATAAGTTTGTCAAGTTCCTCTCCAAGGTACCTCTTTTGGAAAACAAACATTTATGGTGTTGATCATAACCTGCAATTCAATCAACAACCATTACTGCATCAAAACTCAGAAATATCTTACAAGGTTCTTCTAAAACCAATATCTTACAACCAAGATGATATCAGAATCCATCAACATACTCAAATACTAAATAGGCTCTAAGATACTTTAAATAGAGTTGCACGCTATTTTTTTTTTGTCCGTAATAGAGTCACATGTTATTAAATAATAGAAAAGATCAAACCCCAATCCAATTCAAAGAACCAATACATTATCTCTAAAATTATGATTAATTTTTCTGTTCTGCAAAAACAAGATGAGCTATGGAACTTTTAAGTTGTCCAAAGTGATACATGCCCTCTCTTACTCTTCCATGAAGTCCCAATTGCTGTTTAGTACAAAAATCAAGAGTGGTAGAAGCCATACCAAATCAACAAAGGATGTTATCTATTTTAGTCAACTCAAGTAATGATCTTGTCACTTGATTCACTTCCCATGCTGATTGCGGATGGTCAATCATATAAATATATCTGAGCTATGTAACCTAGACCCGAGCATGCGTATCAATGTCTAACATAGATACATGGCACTAGACATAACAGTCCTACAAAATTAGGCATGCCATCATATCCATAAGATATATTCCAATTAAAGCTTCAGTTCATGTACGTAAACATACATGAAAACAATCCATATATATATATATATATATATATATATATATGTGTGTGTGTGTGTGTGTGTGTGTGTACAAACACGTTTTTTACTATATGATACATACATAAATAGCCCTAGAAAACAATTTGTTTTTTATATATACGCTAAGATACAAAGTATTACTCAAGATGACTATAAAAACTTCTTTTGGAACCCACTTTTCTGCAACTCGCTTTTGAACAATTTCAAATCAAGTCAAACAATATAACAATAGAGATTATCGTTATAAAAGTAAAATCTTCTCTGGTTAACTATATTAACCAATGTGAAAACCCATTCCTTCCACGTATGCTTTATTTGGTACAGAATCACTCTGCCAATAGTTGAAGCCATAGCATGATTAGCCATTACAAATCAAATTTTCGCGATTGGAAACCTTCAAATGCACAAGTTGCAAATGCCTAATAAATATATCATGTGTAAGGGGGAAGACATGGTGAGCCACCTATTTATCCGTTTCACGATTGTAGCTTCGTTTGTGGGTTCTTCTTTAATCTTTATGATCTGGAGTGGGTCATGCCTAGGGCGGTCTTTGAGTTGTTGATGGAATAGATTAGTGGACTTTATAGTAGGGGCTAAATTTTTTCGTGTTTACTTTCTCATGCTTTAATATGGACCGAATGGAAGGAGTGCATATGTCAGGTGTTTGATGATGAAGACAATTTGTTGGCTTTTCTAACCAATCAAATTAAGAATTTCATGATTTTTTTGGCTCGTCATAAAATGGATTTTTGAGGATCGATCAAGTTTCCTAAACTTACGACACGTTTTTACACGTGCACGCGATCCTCGATCCAACCGTTCCCAATCTAACTCGAAAATTGACTTTTAAAAATATTTTTTAACATATAACATACAAATCTACCAATCCAAACCCATCAAAACCATGAATTTCAAAAGAAAACTCAAGAAACATGTCCAAAAACAAGAGTTTGCAAGCAAATATTTGCTCAAACAATAAATTTTCCAGAATAGTGAGAAATCTACCTTCAAACCGTGATTTCCTCCAAGCACATCAAGATGAGGGTCTTCCAATGGGGCTAAGATCAAGATATGTTGATCTACAACCCTAAAAGACTGCTACAATACTGCAATGAGAGAAGCTGAAATTAAACTTACCCTTAAAAATATAAAAATATAAAATATTAAAGGTGAAACAGTAAGTGAAGAAATAAGAACTCACTTTTTACATCATGATCCAAGCTACTACAATTGTCTTAAGAAGGTCTGTCCAATGAAAAACAAAATTAAGATTAGAATTGGAACCCTTGTTTCCAGAGTCCAGACTAATTACCTCTATCCTATTCATAATTAAATTAGGAATTGTGGGTAAACAATCCCTTTTCCCTCCTCCTTTTTCCGGGCTTGGAACCGGCAATACAAACGACATTGTATTGGCGGAGTTAAAAAGGGGTTAATTAAGAGAAATATAACCTAACATTATCTTAATTTATAGCAGAAATATAAATAAAAGTTCAAGAAATTATAAGATGTCTCAGTAGGTCCAACAAGTAACATAAAGTCCAAAATATGCTACGGGCATGCCCAGCAGATAGAATCTAATAAAATTGGGTTTTACGGGTGGGCCACTGAATTATGTTTCCCACTGCATTTCCTAAGGTTCCTTCTTCTTCTAGCAATTGCACATCAGGAAAGAAGACAGTATCTACAATGATGTCATGTAAACCCTCCTCAGCATGTGTTGCTGATAGTCTTCCTTCGGCGGCGATATCATGCCTCCATATCAATTTACAACTGCCACCTTGTTGTGTTGAAGATGCGCCCGTTGGGGGAACCTATAAATAATATTATTAAAATATTATATTAAAGTTCATTCGATAATATAAATAAATATTAAATTAATACCTGTGAAGATGAACCCATGCTCTGGGGGGTGGAAGGTGTTTGAATATTGGAATGAGGGGCTTGTGAGTTCCTCATCCACTCTTGCAGGTGAAGTACAGTCTCTGATAACTTACTATATTGGGATTGCAAGGTCTCCTGAGTTGACTGTTGCTTTCGTATCGTGCTAATATAAGGGAGTCTTGGAGGCACCAAAACCCATTCCCTTCACCTGACCTCTTGAATCAGGTCCAAGTATCTATAAATAAAATTATTAGTATATATAGAACAAATTTCAGTAAAACAATTTAGAGATTCAGTGAAGGTTAAAAAACTCACAGTGGCAACAGTGTCATGGTCTAAATTTTTCTTAGCAGATTCAGGATTTGAAGCATGTAAAGCCTTTACTGCAATCTATAAGATAAATGAAAAATAGTGAAGATATATTTAGAGATTAAACCGAATGATATTATTCTTACCACATGTGGGTCCAAAGCAGTGCCATCTTTTTCCGAATGGGAAGTCAACCATAAAGTTGTCCTATCAGGACTCTGTCCAGTTTTCTCCCTCTGCTCATAAAGGTTCAACAACATAGATTAGGGATTATTTAGTGAATAATGAAATATTATTATTATAAATAACAATTCACATACCAACTCTTCGGCGACTCTGGCCTGCCCCTTTCTGCCGGATCAGTGAATACTTTTCATCCTTTTCCTACTCTGACTACCAGATAAACTCTTTGATTGATATTCGGGTGAGGAAAAGTAAGTGATAAGAAAGTTCCAATCTTCCTCCCTAACACCCGGTGGCGTATTAGCTTTTCTCTCTGTGTCATTACTATATTTTTTATGGTGGTTGGGGTATAGGGTGCTCTTCCACTTTTTCCATAGGTCGCCCACCTTAGACATAAACCATTCCTTCCTCTCTTCCGGAGTAATATGTTCAAGCTACAAACAAAGTAATTTAATTAGTAGCAGTTGAATATTTACTTTAATTGAAAAATTAATGGGGTATAAATGATTCAAATATACTCACAGCGACAACATCCCAAACCTTCTCTTTAACCTCCAAGGGAACTTCTTTCCATTTTTTTATAGTTGGAGAAATGTATATCCTCATAATATGACCAATGCATGAGGCCAATTGTGTGGATGGGGCCCTGTGGGGCCAGAACTATTGAAACTTACCTCAATAGAGGCCATATATCACTATCATATATAATTTGACCAAACAATATAGTCATATGAATCTAAAATATAAAGTATTAATAAAGATAACAATCAAGTAATCAATATAAGATAACCATTTTAAATTGTAATTTGGAAAAAATAATCATTGCACACTAATCAAGCAATCAATAACAAGTTCAATGATGTCTGTCACTCAAACTTATAAAGATAAATGTGAGACAAAGTCAACAATGAAGATAAACAATACTATTTTATTTTAAAAAATTAATCTTTCTATATTGATCAAACATTCATCCTTGCACATCTTCTATGTTATCGTCTTCTATGGGAGAGAGAATTTCGTTCATTCTTATTTCGAAGACTAATGGGTCCTCATAAGCATCTGCATCCCTGTTCATTCTTTTTGGAGCATCCAAGACAACATACGATTTCTCCTCCTCAGGCTTCGTATGATCTTTGCAGTAGAATACTTGCGTTGCCTGAGAAGCAAGGATAAATGGTTCATCTTCTTCTTTTGTCTTTCTTTGTAATCTATCTAAATCAACAATCCGCAAATTTGTATTTGGGTCAACTTTACATCCATTGACACTATCATCAACACGTACCCAATCACAATAAAATACTGTTTCTTTGAAGTCATAGTAATCTAACTCTAAAATTTATTGGATGACACCGTAGTGCATGACATCCTCAACCACGGGGTTCGTATCCCTAGGGCTTGACACACGTGTAGTTAAAGTCTTCAAGGAGACTCCGCTATTTTGTGTTGTCATATTCTTTTCCGACTCAGCTGTATGAAATTCATACCCATTTACAAAATATGCATTATACGAAATTGTTGTAAACTTTGGACCATCAACAAGTCTTTTCAAGGTAGAATTTTCTATAGTTTGTAGTTGTTGCTTAAGCCACGAAATGTATTCCATAACAATGTCTCTACGCAGATTACTTCTACCCTGGATAGCAGGTATGTGGCTTTGTCGGTATGACTGGTACTTTCTGCACATGAAAATTTTGATGATTGTGAGCGTGAACTAGCCTAACTCACAAACTAATTGCATAAATAATTGAAATCTTACTTTTCCCACTCGACATTGCCTGCATACTAGCTCAATACCCATTTCCTTGCTTGTTGGTACTTTACATTATCAAGGAAATATTGCTTTCCTTTTTTATCTATAGGATAGCCGCATTCACTCTGATCATCCAAACATCTTCGCTTATGACTTCCATTACTACCGTCGAGTATGAAATTCATTGAGTATGTCATTGCTTCATCCATTAGGTAGCACTCTGTAATACATCCTTCTGGATACGTTTGATTCACTATGTATCGTTTATACGTTTTCATCATCCTGATACATTTGTTGTTAATTAGAATAAATATCAAATGAGTCAAACTAAAAATATATATATATCTAAATATTTTATTTACCTTTCAAAAGGATACATCCATCTATATCTGACAGGTCCACAAATTTGAGCCTCCTCCACCAAGTGCACAATAAGATGTATCATAGATACAAAAAAAGAAGGTGGGAAGTACATCTCAAATACGCATAGTGTTTCGACTACGTTTTCTTTCATCTTCAATAGTTCTACACGATTTATGACCTTCGAACATAACACATTGAAGAATATTGACAAATTTTGAATAGCGGCATGCAGTGCCTTTTGATCTGGCTTTTTAAAAGCATGCATCAGTAAAACGGGTAGGAGTTGTTGCATGAGGATGTGATAGTCATGCGACTTGAGATTTTTTAGTTCCCCATCCTTTAAATTCACATTATGTTTCCAATTTCCGCTATACCCAATAGGGACCTTTAAATGATATAAAGTCTCACAAACTATTTTTTCTCTGTTGGGGAAAGAGTGTACGAAGCTTGAGGACAAGTGATCTTGTCATTCCTAACTTCAGGCCATAATTTCTTCCAACGACCAGTGAATCCCATATACTCTAAGTCTTGACGAGCTGCAAGTCCATCCTTAGTCTTACCCTTTATGTTCATAATTGTTGCAAAAAGAGTTTCTGCCACATTTTTTTCGATGTGCATCACATCCAGGTTGTGGTGAATAGGTAATTTCTGTACACACAAAGGCAATTTCAATAGGTAAGATTCATGGATATGAAGAATAAAGTATAAAATGTAAGTCAAAAAATGATTATAACAAGCCTCCCAATATGGCAAGTCGAAAAAGCATGACCTCTTTGACCATGGGATATCATAATTTTGACACCTCTTTCTCTTCAGGCCTGTTGGATCCTTTCCGAACTTGGTCTCGATAGTTTGCAATTTGTATAGTAGTTCAGAACCACTCAAGCGCCGAGGAGATAAACGAAGTTCCTCCTTGCCATTAAATTGTAATTTTTTATGCCTATGGGGGTCTGACATCTTTAAAAATTTTATGTGCCCCATATAAGCAAACTTCTTTCCATGTGTCAACCACACTGATTTTGTCCCTTCACAACAAACAGGACAACCATATCTTCCAGCGGTCCTGCATCCCGATAAATGAGCATATGTTGGAAAATCATGGATCACCCATAACAGAATAGCTCTCATAGTGAACTTACTCTGAGTGTAAGAGTCATACACAACTGCTCCGGTCGACCACAAATCATTCAACTCTTTAATGAGCGGTTGCAAGTAGATGTCAATGTCATGTCCAGGACCCTTTTTACCAGGAATCAATAGTGATAGCATTGTAAACTCTTTCCGCATGCATAAAGAGGGTGGAAGATTATACGGAACAATCATGACAGGCCAACAACTGTAGGAGTTATTCTTATTATTGAAAGGATTGAATCCATCTGTTGCAAGTCCCAGACGAACATTACGTTCCTCGACAGCAAAGTCACTCCATGTACTATCTACTTATTTCCAACATGACGAATCCACAAGATGGTGCATGGTTGCTTCGTTGGGTACTGATCCAGCTTTTGCATGCCACGTCATATCCTTTGCAATCCATGGTACACTGTACATTCTTTTCAACCTAGGAGTTAATGGAAAATATCTTAATTTTTTCCACGGTACCTGTTTACTATTCACTTTTGTGTCAAACACTGACTTCCACCTGCTTTCACCACACGTAGGACATTCATTGCGTTCCGTGTGCTCTCTCCAGTAAAGTATACAATCATTCCGACATGCATGAATTATCTCACACTCCATACACAAGGACTTGATCATTTTCTTAGTAATATATGTTGTCACTGGCAAAGTATTCTCTTTGGGAAAAATCTTTTTAATCAACTTTAACAATTCAGTGAAACTATTATCTGACCATTGATGTCTCACCTTCATGCTCAGCAACTCAACAGTCACTGATAATTTAGTTTTCTCGCTTTCACATGACGGAAATAAGGGTTGTACTGCATCCTCCATCAACTTCTGAAAATTAATTTTATCGGGTAAATCATCTTTAACATCTCCAACCACTTCATCCATGAATGTATGCTCACTGATCCCATCTTGATTTTCAGGTAGATGACCAAATGTGTTGTTCACCATATTCATAATTTCTGGGACTTGATTATTAGTTTAATTATTAATGGGTGTACCGACCCCTTCAGCTATATGCCTTTGGGGAAAGCTCTCTCCATGATGGACCCATGTCGTGTACTGCTGCCATATGCCATCACATATTAAATGTTCTTTAATAACGGCAAGTGTTTTCCTTCCTTTCACAACATTACGACAGTTCCTACAAGGACAACAATACCAATCATCGGTCCCTAATTTATCGCTATTGGCTTTTATAAACTTAATGAATGAGTTAACTCCTTCTATATATTCAGGTGTATGCCTTCCAACGCTCATCCACTCCTTGCTCGGAGGTATGGATATCGAAGACATCTTCTACAATAAATAAGTCCATTGTTAGAGAGAACATGATAAATTATGTTTCGAAATAAAAAATAAGACCGGACTGAAACTCTGCTTTGATGAAATAAAAAATGCAAAATATGATGTTCTTTTTTAAAAGTGAGAAGATGAAATAAAAAAATACAGAATATGATGTGGAGCATTTAGTATTATACCTGTCCACTGATCGGGTCCTACTCCTCTTTGGCTCATCATCAAGCCTGCCTCTGCTACAGTCTTTTTGATAGACTGGACTTACCAATCAACGATTAGGTTTTTTCGTATTCATCTTTTATTAATATTTTTTAAGTCTAAATGCACCTAATGCACCTACACTTTCAAACATGTTTTAGTGATCACCTTTTAGGATATGTTACATGCTGATTTGGGAAAAAATGGCCTACTAATGGTACACTCATAGTTTCAGGATCCATTGTGTAAAAACAATCTTTAAAATGGGAGCTACAAGTGGCACACGAGATTTGTTCTGTGGCACATCATCTACGAAGGACTTAGTTATTTTTTAGATATGTGCCATGTGGAACACCATCTAAGCCCTTTGATTTGATGGCCATGACACAAAGATCTTTTATGCAAAAGATCACCATGAAATGTGATCTCAATATTTGACCGTATGATAGGTGGGCCATGATATGAAGATCTATTATGTAAAATATTCGGACTAAAGGCAATCTCTATCCTCTGATTCAAGGCAGTCAACACTCGAACCAGACCTTGCAAAGACCAAATGTTCAATTGCATATAACTTACCCATATGATACAACAAAGCACTCAGTCGGTGACCAAGTGTGGGTGTAAATAAGTATCAAACCATATTTATTCAATCCAACATCTACTGTATAAGCCGCATACAGAGAAGTAGGGTCAAAAGCTATTGTGAAATAATAACCCTGAATTGAAGTGATCGTATTAATAAATCATTAGACCTACTTCGACATCTTGTCTTTAGTAGTCAAACAGAAAAATACAGAGTAACCACCAACTTAAAAATTGTAGGACGAAATATGCATCCATACCTACAAAATAATGAAATAAATTTTCTGCTAACATGATTTCGTTTGAACTAAGACTTGAAGCTATAAATTACTGGAAGAAATAACTCAATTCTTAGATGTGAATTGTGATGGAAAATCCTATAGCATCCTGCTTGTTGATGTTTTTTTGTTGTGCTTTTTTCTTTTTCTTTTTTGAATTGGTAAGCTGGGCTCGAACCTGCGACCTTAATTCGCTTACTGAATTGTAGGTGACTAATGTACTGCCATTATAGCCACTGCTTTAAAGGATTTGACACTGACAGATACATATCCATTCACGATTCAGAACTAACCTAAAATAAATATTTTTTCTTGACCTCTATATATATTTATTCTAACCACCATCACTAGGTTGCCTCAAGGTACAAGTTGTCAAGTACTATCATTCTTTTTCTTTTTTTTTTGATAAGAAAGTACTATCATTCTTAGATGTGGGCTGTGATGGAAAATCCTATAGCATGCTGCTTGTTGATGTTTTTTGTTGTGGTTTTTTTTTTTTTTTTCTTTTGTTCTATTTTTTTTTGGGAATTGGTAAACTGGGCTAGAACCTGCGACCATGAGGTTGCAATATTGTCAACCTTCCATTGTGCTACAGGCCCAAAAATTAAATGGGTGACAATTACTTCCATCACTTGTGTTCATTGCTTATTGAAAGTAAATTTTTTATTTTATAAATGAAAACTTACTGGAGGAAAAGGTAAGTACAAAAAAGAATCACTATGGCAGGGATTTTGTGAGAGGGGGATACGAATACAAAAGAAAAATTTACATCATCAAGAGTAGGTCATAAATAACTGATATGTTCTTTAAGGTTCTTTCCCTAGCAGCCACATCCACCATCACATTTGTTTTCCTCCTAAAAAGGAGAGCAACTTGTAGTTTACATTCCAAAGTCCAAACCATTTGTTTCACCCAAGATAGAAGCAAGTGTCTAAGGTCCATCCCTCTTATTTTGGGTTCATTTTTTGTAAGGGCGCGACTCTCCGGACTGTCATTTAAACACCAAAATGGTGTTTAAATGATCTTACATTGAAGGGTAATGAGACCAAAAATACACTTTTTGGTCTCATTACCAACCCTTAATTCTTATTTATAATGACCAATATTAAAGTTCACCAATCGGATGGCTCACTCCATGTTGGCATTATTCTTTGGCTGAGACATGTTACAATGAAGGATTTCCACTTGGCAATTTAGATTGGTCACAGATGTGAGCCACGTGGCATAATAGTAGATGAAACTTTAATGGTGTATGATAAAAAAAAAATTAATTTAATGATGAAAGATCACTTGAACACCATTTTGGTGTTTAAATGCTGGTCAGGAGTCATTATTCATTTTTGTAATGTCTTCTGAGTCCTCTTCAACTACAATTGGATTAAGAAGTCTAGTTGAAGAAATTCTCAAGCCTCCCAAAGTTACTCCCAATCTTGCTTCACTCGATTCTAGGTAGACCCAATGGAGCAACGCAAACTCCCTGTCACAATGTCAGAAGACAATTTTTTTTTGCCATATTAAAGTTATAATTCCATCAATAAAAAAGGAGTTACAACGGATCGGACACAGCAAGAAGCCGATATAGATGCCCTGCTAAGGACACAACTTTCGTGATTGCTATGGCGTCTAACTTGCTCCCACTCAAGAAAAAATTTGGTCACCAATAAAACCACCCCAAAAGAATCAGAATGCACCAACAACAGAGAAACTAACATTTACTACAGACTGAAATTACTTACCTAAAATCTATAGTAACTCTCATGATGCAGTAGTGAAAACATGGATCAAAATATGTTTAAATAGCAACGAAAAATTCTACCAGATCACAGATACTCTACTAAGGGAATCAACAGTTCATAGATTCAAAGGTATAGCACAGTAGTCCCCCAATAATTCACAAATAACCAACAAATTTTATCTCAGTAATAGCAGCAATCATGAGTCTAAAAAGACTGAATTTTACAGCAATAAATGATGACTCAAAGGTCTCAAAAATAGCCTAGAAAACAAAGGTCTCGCCCCTCTTTTTTTCCTTCTAAATCTCATTCTATTATTTCTCATAAAAATCTAAGTCTAGCTTGTAAATCTCGAGCAGTCCATATAAATAAAAGAAAGGAAATTTCTAACTCTATTTTCAGATCTATAAACTATTTTTAGAAAAAAAATAAAATAACAAGAAAAATATTACTTCCAAAGATCTATTTCAGATCTATAAACTGTTTTTAGAACAAAAATAAACTAATAAAACAATTATTACCTTTCCAAGATCGGCAACAGTGGTGGTCGAAGCCTACAACAATGGAAGTCGAATCCGGCAACAATGGTGGTCGAATGCAACAGTGTTGATAGTCGAAGCCGGCAACACTGGGAGTCGAAGGAAAGTCGACGGGATGGATCGGAACTATAGGGTTTTTTTTTTGAAAGATTAGAGAGATGGAGAGGGAGAGTTTTTTTTAGAAAGAAGAGAGAGATGGAGAGGGAGAGGGAGAGGGAGAGTCGGGATGAGAGACATTGGGAGGAAGTTAGCTAGAGACTAATTTGGGCGGGCTTTAGTTTATACCCAGCGTGATACTAATTAAGTGGGCGTGATGGTTATAGCTATCGTGATAATAAGACGGCTTATATAAGGTCTTATTTGCCGTCCTTAATTTTGACAACATCGTTAGGCATAAACCGTCTTATTACTAAATTTAAGACGATTAAATTTAGTCTTATTTTAAGACAAAAAACAACAGTCTTATTTTTTATCCTTTTTAGAGGTTTTTGACGTAGAGGTTAGACCTAAGCTTCTAACCGTGTAATGGATTCCAGGAGATTATTGAGTAACTGCGTTTGAATCCGGCCATGCTGCAGCCAACTTTTGGCTATCTACATTAGGGCCTCCTCAACGTCAGTATGATCTTTGGCCTCTATGGGGTAAAAAGGAGCGGTAAGACACTTTGAAGTTGTTTGAGTTGGGCTATGGTTAGGACCACAAGCTTCACCTTGTCCAGATGTTGGGTGCGATTTTATACCCACCAGAGATTAAATTTTTCCTTTCCAAAGCTTCAGCTTCGGAAGACCTTTCATCATTAACTTTAATTTATATAATCCTCCTTGCATAGGGGGTATATTCCTAGAAGTCTCTAAATCAATCTCATCCGGTGCATGGTATTACACCGTTTCCTTGCTAAGGGTCTCAAAGAGTTCCCAAGAATCCAATGTTGTTAAATTACAAAACATACCACCAAAGGTAACATCAATCATATGCCTAGTTTGGTCATTTAACCCTTCATAGAAAGTGACCACTATTTACCATTTCGCGACCCCATGATGAGGCCACATATAGAGAAGATCCTCGAAGCGACTCCAACTCTCTTACAGAGGTTCATCCGAAAATTGATGGAACGTTAAAATAAGATGCAGAATTCTATTCATTTTGCATATTGGAAAGTACTCCATAAGGAATTCGCGTTTCAATCCCTCCCAATCAGCAATCGAATCTTAGGGTAAAGAGGGTAACCACTGCTTTGCCTTGTCCCTAAGAGAATATGAGAATAACCTTAAACGAATGGATACTCCTATTGTTAAGACCTGAAAAGTACCACTTTTCACTCCTTAACTTAATCTCTGTTAGACCCTTAATCATTTAATAAATGTGTTTTAAGTCTATCCTGTAGGTAATAAGCAGTAGCTGCAGATAAGGCCCTAACCATGCCAAGAAGCTTACTTTTGCCCCAGAAGTGTCTCAGGAGAAAGGAAGTTAGACCCAGACAGAGAACTGGCTACAGCATAGGCACAACACAACAACAACAAGTCAAGAAGAATGCTTTGTGCAGTTGTCACGAGATTCTGAAGGCATCACACCAGCTGCTCATGCCGTTCTCACGCGGATTGATGATAGAAGGGATTGTAAAGCAGACTTCGTGATGTTCTCGCGAGGTTAAGTCATAAGCTCTAGCGAAGCACTCGCGCAACTCAAAAGAGGAGCCCTTAATCTTCGCGCGATTCACTAAGGAGAGAGAGCTCCAGGCATTCTTGCGCACAGTGGCCGCAGGATACCGACCTTCAGGGAACTACTCGCGCGATCCATAGGCCTATGCACACTGCTTCTTCATGAGGATCTCCGCGAGATTCACCAAGGAACGAACCGCGCATGCAATTCCCGTGCCATTCAAAAGGAAAGAGCAATCTCGCGACAACCAGAGCAATCCCGGGATGACCAAATTATCAATCCCGCGACTGTAAGAGCTTCAAGTCAATTCAATCCCATGACGCCAACTCTATCACATGAAAAAACCTGGAAATCCTTGCTACCTAGCGAGGCTCGGGATCTTAACTTCTCCCCCCTTTCTGTAGGGGCAATCTGGAAACTTTCAGAACTAGGGCACGCACTCCAATACTCTAATCTCCGTGCACACGCCCCGAGGCATCCAAGGGACAGAAATGGGCCACGATTACATCGATAAAATTAGGGTTTTCCTAACCCTAATGCTCCCACAGCTGACTGATATATAAGCCTAAGCCTAGTTTAGGTTTAGGGGAATTTTTTTAAGACTTCATCTTCTTGAATCGACTGTATAAGTTCAGTAGGCTAAGGTTAGGGTTTAGGCAATTTTCTCTTCCCTTTTTCTTCTCTCCATAGTCCAGCACTTGCTGGCTATGCCTTTGTAAGTTAATTTGGAACAATTTTGATGGTGTTTTATAATAGGATGTTATATTTATATGGGATTGGTGTTTTGAGAACTGTTCTGTACAAGGTTGCTGCCTTGAGATCCTCCATTGCTATGTTACATTATAAGCAATGGAGGATTGTTTTTAAGGAGTTATTTAGATCTAAGTGACCTGTGTGTCCAGGCTAGGCACATTACAGGCCTATGCCCCACCACAGGAACCACTAAATCTGAAACCCCATGGGAGCCTGAGCTGGTAGCCTTGAGAACATGGTGGTGGCAGCAATGTTCTTGTTCTATCTCAGACCTCTGTGAGGACGATAGCCTCTGTGGATAGTCTATGACCATTCAAGTGGACAGATTATAGCCCTAGGGTGAGGGCAATCCACAGATCTAAGACAGATTCTTTGTCTCTGCACTTGTGCTTGTAGCCTTGTGAGAGATTGTGCAGAGACAGACTCCCCTGTATTTGTATAGACCCACCATCAGATGGTAGATCTAACCTAGCTGTAGAGATTGTAGGCTTGTGACTAGATTACTGCTGTTTTTCTAAAGCAGTGAACAACTAGGTCTAAAGCTAATACTCAAACTCTTGCTGGTCCTGTGTGTCCAGGCTAGTGCACATTGCAGGCCTAGCCCCACACACAGAACTTTAGAGGTTGAGGTTCCTATGGATTCTTGAGCTGGTAGCCTGGATGAAGTAGTGCCTATAATGATAAACTTGTTCTGACCCATCTCTGGACTGTGGTTCCCCTATTGGATAGTCTGTGACTATTTAAGTGGACAGGTTATAGCCATAAGGGATTGGATCATGGCACAGGGGTGAGTTGGATCCTTTCTCCTCTTTGGTGATAATGTAGCCATTGGACAGGATTTCTATAGTAGCAGATCTGAGTCTGAGTTATAAGACCCATAAGATCTGTACCTAATAGTTTACTTCTCACCCTTTTGTATTTATTTTCTCACATTCCATTCTTCTCAACCACTTATGTAGTTTAGGCATTAGGTTACCTTAGGATGTCGACAATAGTGACCTTACATCCCCTTTCATTTTGGATTGCCAGATCTATAGTCAGATCTGGAGGGCCTACTAAAAATGGCTCCCTTGGTGCTTTAGATCAATTTTCCCTGTGGGACAAACTCTTACTTATTAAAACTTGCTACAGCAGGCCCTGTATCTTGCAGGACTGTGTATTTTTAGACTTGCTGCTCTGTAGTTTTCAATCCACCTTTGATTCAGTTTCACTAACACATTCTTATCACTATTTCCAATAAAGTTAGCAGAGAGAATTTAAAAATAACCTAACAAGTTTTTGGCGCCGCTGTCGGGGAGTCTTGATCTATTAGTAGACCCTAGATTTTTGTATTCTTTATTCTTTGGTAGTTGTGCTTGTGAATAATTGATACTGCTCATTTACATTTGGAAATTTTCTTGCAAATCTGGACAGTAGCAGAGAAGGAAAGTATAATTGCACTGGTAGTCTAGCTACCTCTCTTTGCACTTCTCTAACCCTCAAAACCTCAGTCTATTTCTCCTTTGAAAATTCCATAGCAGTTGATTAGGATAGTTGTAATTTTGTTAATTGCAATGTGTCTGCAAGTAGTCTTCCCTGCTGTTGGTGTGTGTGCATGTTAGGAAGGAGATCCCTCAGTCCCACATTAGAGCCTCCTAACCCTGAGATAGAAAGGGGCAGAAGACCAAGAAGGCCCAGACACACCACAGTTGAGCCCCCTACTGAAACTGAGATAGCAGTCATGGGTGAAGAGCAACCCAGAACATTGAAGGAATTGAATGCTCTTGATGATTATAATTCTCCATTCAGCATTCAATTCCCGGGTGTTCAAGAAAACTATGAGATTAAAACCTCAATCATCCAAATGCTTCCCTCTTTCATGGGCTCAGCAAGGAAGACCCCTACAAACACATTGACCAATTCTTAGCCCTGTGCATAACATTCTCCATTGCTGGTTTGAGACCAGAAGCCACCAAATTAAGGCTCTTTCCTTTCTCCCTAAAGGATTGGGCCAGCACCTGGTTAGCTACTCTCCCAAACAACAACATCACCTCTTGGAAATACCTCCAGATAAGATTTTTGACCAAATTCGTCCCAGAGATAAAATTCAGCCAGTTGAGGAAAGCAATACTTGCTTTTGCCCAATCCCCAACTGAAGATTTTAATCAAGCATGGGACAGATTCAAGGAGATGCTCAAACAATGTCCCCACCACAAGATCCCTGACTGGCAGCTTGTCAAGAGCTTCTATAATGGTATTGATGAGAAAAGCAGAGACATGGTAGATGCCTCTTGTGGTGGAACTTACATGCACAAAACAGCTGATGAGGCATGAGACTTGTTCGAGGTCATCAGTGAAAATGCTTTCCAAAAGATGTCTTTGTCAAGAACTGTTCAAGAGCCTTCTCCTAAAATGGGACTTGCTGAAACTTCCAAAGGAAAGATGTATGAAGTAACTGGAAATAATGACCCGAAAATGCAGATGGCCAATCTTTCTTATAAGTTTGATAAACTATTGCACAAGTGATGGAGGCATGTCTGCTATGCCAATCTCCACAACACACAATGGAAGAGTGCCCATCTGCAGGGCAATATCTTGAGTATGTGATGGAACAAGCTGCTGCTGCCCAATCATTTGGCCAGCAACAATCTGTTGGCTACAACAAACAACCATTTGGATACCAACACTAAAATACTGGTTACTAGTGGAGAGACCACCCAAATTTGAGGTGGAGACAAGACAATTACATGCAGCCACAACAGATGTTGGCCTTACCTCAAAGGCCATAGCAACAATTTAACCAGGGATATGCCCCAAGGTCAAATTTCCAGCATCAGCAGCAGCCCCAACAGCAAAATCAGTTGGTAGTTCCCCCACCTCAGCCCCGAAATGCTTCTTTCGAGGACCAGGTTTTGACCTCAATGCAAAGCCTTGGAGTCTTGACTCAGACTGTGACTTCTCACAGTCAAAGCATAAAGAAAATGGAAGAACAGTTAGGCCAAATATCTAATGCCTTGGCCAAAAGAGAAGAGGGCAGGTTGCCAAGCCAGCCAATGGCCAACCCTAAAGGCCAATAGTCGATTGGAGAAGCTTGCTCAAGTTTTGAGGGAGCTAATGCCATCACAACCCTGAGGTCTGGCAGGCTGGTGGACAACCAAGTTGGGAAGGAACAAGAAGAGGTCATTTCCAAAGACTTTTTGAATGAAAGTGAAAAAGAATTTGTTAGACCACAGAGCCAAGAGTTGCCTACTAACCTGCAACAAGGGAAAAATAAAGAGCCTGTAGTTGAGCCTCAGCAGGAAATAAAAGATAAAAAAAGAAAAAAAATAAAAGTTTAGTCATAGGCTTGCAGCTGAGGAACCAGCAGTACCTCAGTTGCCATTTCCTCAAGCTTTGATTGGCCCTGCCCCTTTTGATAAGGGGAATGCACAGATAGAGGAAATGATGGAGACCTTTAAGCAGGTAAAAATTAATTTACCCCTGCTTGATGCAATTAGACAGGTCCCAGCCTATGCCAAAATTTTGAAAGACCTTTGTACCCAGAAAAGGAAAGCTAGAAGCCATTTGTCCAAAAAGGTCTTTGCAACTGATACAGTTAATTCTGTATTAAACATGACAATGCCAGAGAAGTTGCAAGACCAAGGGATACCCACTATTCTCGGCATAATTGGAGACCACACAATTGGAAGGGTCGTTCTAGACCTTGGAACCAGTGTAAACCTGCTGCCATACAGTGTGTATTAGCAGCTAGGTTTGGGGGAGCTAAAACCCACCCCCATTGTGCTATTAATGGCTGATAGGTCTGAAAGGAGACCTATGGGAGTGGTTGAGGATGTCTTAGGAGGAGTGGACAAGTTCTTTTACCCTGCTGACTTCCTTATTTTGGACATGGGCTGCAACAAGAGTACAACCCCTATCTCTGTTATTTTGGGCAGGCTTTTTTTTGCCACAGCCAATGCATACATTTAATGCAGATCAGGGATTATGGAGATAACTTTCGGACATATGAAGGTTGAACGTAATGTGTACAACAGTGCAAAGTACCCTCAGCTGGACAATGAGGAAAGCTTTGCAGTGGATGTACTAGAAGAAGTTGTTGAAGAAGAATTGCCCACTCTGCTGGATTAGGGCAACATTGTCACAAGTTTAACTGAAGTTTGGGACATGGTAGAGGAAGGAAGCCCAGCTGTTATGCCAGAAGACATTACCACATTGAAGTCTTTTGTGGGCTTAGTGCAGCATTCCGTTTGGAAACCTATATTGCTGCCTCTTCCTCAAACCAACAAAGCACCAATCCTGCCATCCACCCAACAAGCCCCTGATCTGGATCTCAAGAAGCTTCCAGAAACATCTAAATATGCCTTCCTTGAGAAAGGTAAAAAACTTCTTGTAATTATCTCCTCCTCTCTTACCAATGAGTAAGAGGAAGAATTACTAACAGTCTTGAGGAAGCACAAAAAGGCAATTGGCTGGACCATTGCGGATCTAGGAGGGATAGATGCATCAATCTGTATGTACAGGATCCATTTAGAGGGGGGCTCAACACCCTCCAGGAAAATGCAGAGGAAATTGAATCCTCACATGTAGGAAGTGGTCCTCAAAGAAATCATTAAATTGCTAGATGTTGGGGTAATTTACCTCATTTCTGATTTTGAATGGGTGGTACCTATCCAAGTGGTGCCCAAGAAATCTAGCATAACAGTTATTACAACTGAGTCTGGAGAGTTGAGACCAGCCAGGGAGACCACTGGCTGGAGAGTTTGCATAGATTATCGGAAGCTCAACTCTAAAACCAGAAAAGGCCACTTCCCTCTCCCCTTCATAGATCAAATTTTGGATAAGTTGGCTGGAAAAACTTTTTATTGCTTTCTTGATGGGTACTCAGGGTACAACCAAATCCCTGTGCACCCTCACGACCAAGAGAAAACTACATTTACTTGCCCTTTTGGCACCTTTGCTTACCGAAGAATGCCTTTTGGGCTGTATAATGCACCAGCCACCTTTCAAAGGTGTATGTATGCCATATTCTCTGATATGATTGACAAGTTTCTGAAAATTTTTATGAATGATTTCTCTGTATATGGGGATAGTTTGGCCAATGTCTGCAATACCTCCACCTGGTTTTACAAAGTTGTGAGGAGACCAATCTGGTCTTAAGTTGGGAAAAGAGCCACTTCATGGTAACACAAGGTATTGTGTTGGGCCATATAGTCTCTAGAGAAGGGATTGAGGTAGATAAGGCCAAAGTTGACCTCATTACAAATTTGCCCCCTCCAAGAACAGTCAAACAAATCAGATCTTTCCTTGGACATGTAGGATTTTACAGGAGGTTCATTAAAGACTTCAGCAAAATTGCTAAACCATTGTGCCACCTGCTCTGCCAAGATGTGCCCTTTGATTTTTCTGTTGAATGTCTTGAGGCTTTTGAAACTTTGAAGATAAGCCTCACCACTACCCCTGTACTCCAAACACCTGACTATGCACTGCCCTTTGAGCTGATGTGTGATGCATCCGACTTGGCAATACCTGTAAGTTCTTTAATTCGATTAATGTTACACATTTCTATAAAATTATTTAAATGCCATTGGGGGTCTTCCTCAATCAGCCCACGAAAAGTAGGAAGTATTTGAAGCATATTTGGTGTGATTTTGAAAGCCTCATAACCGGCAACAGGGGTTTCAATACATGGGGGTATTGTAAGAGGTGTCAATGCATAGTATTTTGCCATGGTTTTAGCCATATTTTGTTCTCTACCTACCATACTAAAGTCACAACAGGGTGGCTAAAAATAGGTATTGTAAATATCTATTTGAATTTTAATTTTATCTACTTTTTATTCTCGAGAGCAGGGAGAGAGAACAAATCTGAGCTTTGAGCTTCACTAATCAAGGGAAGTTGAAACTCTGAGTTGTCGCTTCGAATAAACCTACGAAAGATTAGCAAGTGACCAAGAAAGTTGAAAATATAAAGAAATATAAAAAGAGAAAGCTAAATACTTATTTTTTAAAATAGAAATATAAACAAAAAGATAAATTACTTCCCAGGCAGCGGCGCCAAAAACTTGATCGGCTTACTTATGTATGTATCTAACTAAGTCTTAACCTATTGCAAGCGCACAATGGAAATTGTAGAGCTAGTATAGGATCGTTCTCACGAAGAAGTATTATCTTATTTATATTTCTATTTCAAAGTTTATATTTATCTTTTAAAGTTTTAAACTACCTGAAAAATATGAATAAAAGAATGGTTTCTTAATCTAAAGTGCATAAAATAAATCCTAATCCTCCTTCAGATTGAGAATGTCAATCCCAATCTTCAGCCATCGGATATTTATAAAAATTAATAGTACCATTACACCGTATTGTAATCTTTTAGAATTTGGGCGTCAATCAAAAACTAAAATTATTTAACATAGATTTAATCTAACCAATAATTTCCTAAAATCTGGGCGTCAATCAAATTCGAGAAAATTAAAAATGTATAAGTAAAAACCGTTACACTAATCTGCAAATTCCAACTTGAGTTGTTAATTCAAATTAAAACTTGAAGATGCTTATAAAGCAATAAATAAAGCAAATAAAATTTAAATAAGAAAACAAAGTAAATATACCTTTCACCCCTTAGCCACAGTCATCAATTGCATCTGAGAAACTAGGATATCTACACTAATCTTCAATACCCAATAGCAGTCGTCAAGTGCTCTTGAGAAACCTCTGATATCTAATCTACTCTAACTATTTTATACTACTGATCGAAAGAAAATCCAACCTTAGTCGTCAATTGGTGCGGAAATTCTTCGATCCCTTATTCCTACACCGGGCTCTCTTATTTATAGATCATAAGGAGTCGATTTATAAAGTTCTAATTCTAATAAAAGAAACTACTAAAAATAAAAAATTCCAAATATAACTCTAATTCCTAATTTTATTCTTCCTTGCTTTCAACTGTAGATGTGCTTCTGGATTGTTCTCCTTTTTTTTTAGCAATCGAGATTTCCTAATAGCTTATCTTCATCAATCTTCTCAGATCCGTGATTCACCAAACTTTTATTTTCCAAGATCTTCCAATTCGGTCATGGCGGTGATCTTCTTTACTCACGTGATCAGTAGCAGCAGATATAGCAAAGGGAAAGCTTTACACAATCGTAAATTATGATTGTTTCTTCTTTTTCTAGAGAATCGTAAATCATGATTTCTCATTTTCACACAGCTTTCTTACTAGGTGATTTCCTATAACGAACGATCGCTTTTCTTTTCTCACTTTTTACTCCTTTATCGCTTTCTGAAGAATCGTAAAGTACGATTTCTTAGCTTTCTCTTTCTTTCATCTTCAGCTTTAGTGCACAATCGTAAACTATAATTTTTTGACTTTCAGCAACGGCAAATCATCTTTTTACTTTAAATCGTCTTTTTAGTGCTCTTTGAGTTTATTTTGATGAATATTAACACTTTGGCTCTCTTTTACTATTTTTCTTTAATATCTACACATCGTTAACTTGTTAGTAGTAAACTAAGTCCTAGCATCACTAAGTTAAGGGTGATAAAATGGTAAATTATGTGACTGATCAGTAGATTCGCTATTATGTCAATTTTAACCCTGTCGACCTCTATTCCTCTTTTAAAAACAATATGTCTTAAGACTGCCTTCTTGCACCATGAAATGGCTCTTCTCTCAACTTAGCACTAATTTGGTTTCTTCGCATCCTTCTAAGACGAGGACAACATGATCAAGACAAAAATTGAAAGTTCAGCCAAACACCGAAAAATCGTCCATGAATACCTCAAGAAACTTGTCTATCATGTCGAAAAAATTTGCCATCATGCATCTTTGGAATGTTGCAGGCGCATTGCATAACCCAAAGGACATGCGACGATATGCAAATATTCCAAAAGGACACATGAAGGTTGTCTTCTCTTGATCTTTCGGGTAGACCGGGACTTGGTTGTACCCTGAATATCCATCTAGAAAGTAAAAATATTCCTGACCGCAAGTTTTTCCAAAATTTGATCAATGGAGGGTATTGAAAAATGATCCTTGTGAGTCATTGAGTTGAGCTTTTAGTAGTCAATGCATACATGCCACCTCGTGGTTTTGTGTAATGGCACTAACTCACTGGCTGTATTTTCTTTAACAGTACAGATTTCTTTGAGACTACTTGGATGGGACTTCTGGGTAAGTCCCATTCACTATCAGAAATCGGGTAAATAATACCTGCACCTAATAGTTTCACAATTTCCTTTTGAACAAATTCCCTCATATTTGGATTTAACTGTCGCTGGCATTCTCATGAAGTTTTGCCATTTTCTTCCAGATGTATACGATGCATCCATATTGAGGGGTCAAGTCCTTTAAGGTCAGTGACAGTCCATCCTATTGAACGCTTATACTTTAAAAGTGTGGCCAAGAACTTACTCTCTTGTTCCTTATTAAGAGCGGATGAAATAATTACTAGGAGAGTTTCGTTAGGCCCAAGAAATACGTATTTTAGGGTGTTTAGGAGTAGTTTCAAATTTGAGGATTGTGCTTTTTGGATAGATGGTTGTAACGATTCATTAGAAATAATAGGTAGAGGTTCTATCTTTGGTTTTCAAGTATTGGATTGGAGTTCACAAATAGAGGTATCCGTCGGGTAAATCACCTCCTTTAGTTGGTGATCTGGTTCTTCGAAATCCGTGTACCAATAATGCGGTCTTAAGCACATCCCTTGATAAGAATAGAGGTAATACTTCTTCTACTAATTCTTCAATTTCATCTACACAGAAGCATTCCTCATCATCTATTGAAGCCATTTGATTGATTGCAATGATGACATTTAACTAGATTCGCATATCTTCAAAAGAAATTTTCATTACTCCAGTTTTATAATTTATACAAGCATTGGCAGTGGCCAAGAATGGTCTACCGAGTATAACAGAAATTTGTGTTGGAGATTTCAAACTTGGTTCCATATCTGATACTAGGAAATCGACAGGGAAAACAAATTTATCGACCCCAACCATAACATCTCCAATAATTGCTAGAGGCCTTCTTTCTGATATATCGGCTAATTGAAGAGTTACCGAAGTGGGCCTCATATCTCTTAGTCCTAACTTTTCATAAACAGAGTATGGTAGCAGGTTTACACTGGCTCCAAGATCCAAAAGTGCTTTATTTATTGCATGGTTACCTATGATACATGGAATTGTAGGCACCCCAGGATCCTTAAGCTTAGGCGGAGTTCTAACTTGCAAGACTGAGGTTACAAATCTCTTTTAGGAATTTCGCGTAGGCTGGAACTTGCTTTATTGTCTCTAAAAGGGGCAAATCGATCTTTAATTTTTTGAAGATCTCAGTAATTTCCTATAATTTTCTTAGATTTTTATCAAAAGGGGATGGTGCACCAAAGGCATTTGGAAATGGTAACTTTTGCACATAGGGTACCTCAGTCACAGATTTAGGTGTACTGTCCTCTTTATTTTCTACTTTTTTTTATTTTTTATTTTTTATTTTTTAAAGGTTTTGGGTTTTCTTGTTGGAGAGTCTCTTCTTTGGCTTCATTCTCTTTTTCTATAATCATCGGGATGACTACTGGGGTAGGCATCTCTACTCTATTGTCAATTGTCCTACCACTCCTTAAAGTCTAAACAACTTGAACTGTGGGAGTCAGTGCCTGTGAGCTCACCTGGTTACACTCTCTTTCCTCCCATTGCAAGGCTAATTGCCCAATTTGGGTTTCTAGATTTGCAATGGACTGATTTCAAGAGTGTAAGTTTTGGGAGATCTGGGACAGTTGGGTTAATTCCCTAGAGCGATAGTGTGCATGATGTTGCAAGTCCTGAAGGATTTATAATATAGAAGCACCATCATTTCCATTATGAGGGCATGGCTGTTGGGAAAAAGATTGGTAAGGGTCTATTTGACTATTGGGAACTTAGAGAATATTGTGGGTATGTATAAGATAGTTCTTGTCGATTTACCTTTGGGAAGCCATAAGGATTTTCTCGCTAAGAATTATAAGTAATCGCAACACTACCCGACTAAGATGCAAAGGCCAGCTCAATCTCCAACATGGTTGGATACCAAGGAGTAATTGGGAATTCTATTGGGGGATAGGTCATGTTGAGATTCGACCAAGATGTTACATCATGGCCTTGCATCTTTAAATGAACTATATTATATATATATATATATATATATTTTAGAAGGCAGGGAGAGAGACAAATCTGAGCCTCTAGTTTCTGTGGCCAATAGAAATATTGAAAAATTTAATTCGCTCCTCCAAGTAAACCTGCGAAAGCTTAAGAAATGATCAAAGAAAATTAAAAATATAAAGAAATATATAGAGAAAGATAAATACTTATTTTCTTGAATTAATATATTAAAGCGCTGATTCCCTGACAGCGGTGCCAAAAATTGATTGGGCTACTTATATGTGTATCTAATTAAGTCTTAACCTATTGCAAGTACACAATGGAAATCATAGTACTAGCAAAGGATCGTTCCCACAAAGATTGGTTTACTATATTAATTCAATTTTTCTGAAAACTTATACTTATCTTTTAAGATCCTAAACTACAGGAGATATATGAATAAAGAATTTGTTTATTAATCTAAATTGCCGAAAATAAATCCTAATCTTCAAACTTCAGATTATGGTCATCAATCACAATCTTTTACTATAAGATTTTTATGAAATTAAACAGTACCGTTACACTATATCTCAAGTATCCTAGTGTTGGTCGTCAATCAAAGCTAGAATCCTATCAATACAAATTTAATCTAATCAACAATCTCCTAAAACTTGGGCGTCAATCAAATTTTAGAAAACTAAAGATGGAAAAATAAAAACCGTTACACTAATCTACAAACTTCAACCTGAGTCGTCAATTCAAATTAAAATTTGAAGATGTTTACAAAGCAAGAAATAAAAGAAAATAAAATCTAAACTGGAAAATAAAGTAATATATCCTTCACCCCTCAACCGTAGTCATCAATTGCTTCTGAGAAACTACAGATATCTATACTAATATTTAGCTCCCAATAGCAGTCGTCAATTGCTCTTGAGAAACCTTGGATATCTAATCTACAAAGCAATAAAAATCTACTCTAAGTTGATCAGAAGAAAACCCAACCTCAGTCGTCAATTGATGTTGAGAATTTCTTCAATAGTTTATTCCTGCACCGGGCTCTCTTATTTATAGATCATAAGGAGTCGGTTTACATCTTCTAATTCTAATAAAAGAAATAAAAGATTTCTATTATAATTCTACTTCTAATCCTACTCTTCCTTGCTTTCTTTAATTGATGCACTTTTGGATTGTTCCTTTTTATTAAATAGCAGAGTCCTCTTTAGATTCTTCTTCATCAATCTCTCTGATCCATGCTTAGCCAAACTTCTAATTCAAGAGTTCTTCTAATCATCTAATTCTATACATGGCAGTGTTCATTCTCACATGATCAGCAATAGCAGCAATGGTGGGAAAGCTTCTAATCGTAATCGTAAATCACGATTATTCTCTTCTTCTCCTTCTTAGAAATCGTAAATCATGATTTTCCATTTTTATAGCTTTCTCATAGTTGACTTGACGATTATTTGAATTACGATTCATTACTTTTCTTCTATATCATACTCTTTCTCTGAAGAATCGCAAATTATGATTTTCTATAGCTCTTTAGTAACAAAACTCAATCGTTCTGCAAAATTATAAAACATGATTTTCCATTCTTCAGTAGGTGGTGAATTATCTTTTTACACTTAATCGTCTTTTAATGCTCTTTTGAGTTTATTTTGACAAAGATAAACGCTTCGGCTCTCTTTTACTGGTTATCCTTAATATTTGCAAATCATTAACTTATTAGTAGCAAACTAAGTCCTAGCATTACTAAGTTAAGGGTGATAAAATGGTATATTATGTGACTGATCACCCTTCAGGATGTGAAAGTGGTGAGTATGGCACTGATTGATTCTGCTAGTTGCTTTGCTGCCTTATATTCAATCAACCTTGACTAACCTTTTGGTGTGATGTTTGTAGCGTGCTCATGAAAAGAAGTCGTGCTCACTGCTCAGTAGCTTGTCCTAGGCATGGTCCCAGGTGGGGGATGTGCAGACCTATCATAGTACTTCACGCCGACGAAAGAGGACCAAGGGCACAAATTAGGAGCAGCCTGCTTTTCTTTTTCTGCTTTTATAAACATTTGAGACTTTTGAACATTATCTCTTTTAGTTTTCTTTTGGGAATTAAATGCAATGGATGGTTGAACACATTTTGAAATGATTTGGAATGAATGTTATTGCTTTCCCCTTCTATTTGTTCTGTCTCTTTCTTCTGGATGTGACACGCTGGATTATCTACAGGATGGACCTCGAAATGGGAGATTGGCCCTTGAGTTGTGTATTTAAAAATAGTCAAATCTTGTATGTTTATGTCGGTGGTACCTGAAAGAAAACCATGGAGATAATTTAGATGGTGAATTTTGGTATCCCAACATGTAGCCTAGGGTGCTTTGTACGAGAAAAAAGAAAGTATATGTGGGCTGGTTAAAGGTCTGGAAAAAATAAACTCCCAAATTCCCTCTCTCTTTTTATTGGGGGGTTCTGGCCTAGTGTGTGTAATATACATGCTAGGCAAAATTTCTTCAGAAATGGCCTAGCATGTATATTATACACGCTAGGCATTTTCTGGGGATGGTTTGGCTTAGCATGTATAATATACACGCTAGGCAAAATCTGGGATATTTTGAACTAATGTGTGTATTACACACGCTAAGTATTTTTTGGGTAGTGTGGGGTCTTTAAGACCCGAGGATGCCTCCTTTTTTTATTATTTCTAGTTGGGTCTTGGATTTTTGCCATTTTTTTCTTTTTTCTTTCCTGAGAGTGGGTCCATCGTCCTACATCTAATTGTGATTTCTCAAAACATCTTTGTATGACAATTGGCACTCTTTCCGACCCCGCTCCGTTTGGGGGGGCTTGGATATTCACACTTACCTCTTTGGACGTGTGACCCAATTTTTTGATGAAATGGTTTTCCAGTCTAAACGAAAGCGAGCTTGTGGGTTTAGATCAACTCGAGCTGGCCCGTCTCTCATCTTTTCTGGATGTTCCTTTGCTTTAGGATTTTCCATATGTGGCGGCTGCTTATTGGGACATGGATACCCATATCTTCTACTTTGGGAATCGTGAGCTAACTCCCACCGTTGAAGAACTCTCCAACCTATCGGGTTTGAAGCTACATAGAGGTCTTGCCAGGATAGTGCCGAAATCAGGTTATGCTAAAGCCGCCCACATGACCTTGGGTTTGAAGAAAGCTGATTATGAGAAAAGATTTGTTGGTGAGCCCACAAGGTGTTCGATGAAACTCCTGAGAGAGCTTTGTGGTGACGAAAGCTTGCGAAAATTGCTAGTTAGAAACATCCATAAGGTAAAGAATTTTGCTCTCTGCCTTCTCTCAGAGGTCCTTTTCTACACTGGGGGGAGACCTTCTCTCTTGCACTTTGTGATATGCTGGTGGAAATGGAGGCGGGTCGCTCTGTGATACATATGGTACTGGCGGAGCTTTACCGTTGCCTCGATGCTTTTGCTTTAGGCAAGGTTGAGTGCCTCCGTGGATACCTCGTTCTGCTCCAGGTTTGGCTTGGGGAGTATCTTGCCATTTTAGGGCCTGTGCCCCACTTTTATGTGGTTCGTGAAGAGGCGGCTCACTATTTTTGGGTCAATGTCATAAATTGCCCCGAGGGAACATGTGTGAGCTAAAACTTTGGTTGGCTGAGGTGGAGCTAGTGTGGGGGCTTCCATGGTTGGACAGGACCTTCCCAATAGTTTGATCTAGAGATCATGAGGGCATCATCCTTCTTGGCTTGGCTGGTAGCACTCACTATTTTCCTTCTCGAGTACTGTGCCAGTTTGGTTATACTCAGTAGGTACCCTGCTCAGAGAGACCTCCCCTGTGCAGACTGATATTTTCTCAAGGGTCCTCTAGGGACTTGGATAGGATAGCCGCTCTTTAGGAGATGAGTTAGTCAATGCATATGTGCGGTTTTGAGCAAGGGGATTCTCTTCTAACTTCTCCTAGGTATGAGGCTTGGCTGCTAATTGAGAGGCCCTCTATTATTCACTGAAAAGTACCACTTTTCACATCCTAATCTAGCCTTTACTACACCTTGGAGCCATTTAATAATCCTCTCTTAAGTGTATTTTGTAGTTAAGAATAAAAATGTAGCTTAGTGCATCAGTCCACTCATTTGGAGGCCAAAGGAGAGAGTTTTAAAGCCAAGCCTCGAAGCAGATGCAAGAACAGAGTATACACCATGGTGGTATATACGTTGGTGATCATTTTGGTAGCCCAAGTATGCACTAGAAGTCCAACAGATGGGAGGAAGATGAACCTGAGTAGAAGAGGTTGCTGCAGTAGCATGTGCAATGAGTAGAGGAGCAGATGTCATGCCTCGCGCAGCTCTTGAGTGGCTGTCGCGTGGTTCAATATACTGAGAACACCCTCTCATGCACCTCTCGCATAGCTCATAAGTGGAAAGAACTTAGAAGACTACCTCACGAGGGTCAAAGCTTCAGAAAAATCCTCGTGAAGATCTCACGAGATTCAGACAGTTTAAGAGATCCAGAGGCTCGCGTAGCTCAGGAGGAGAGAGAGCTTCAAAAAATTGCTCATGCAATTTTCACACAACTCTCACATGCATTAAAGTTAGATCTAGCCTTGCGAGCAGACAAAACCATCGTGGTGACCAACCTTGCGAAGTTCAAAGCCTAGCCACGCGAGCTGCTGAGCCTGTGCAATTCAGCTTAGCGAGAGCCTCGCGAACTGAAACACCTGAAGCTCATCCATGCGAGCTCTGCTACTCAATATAAAGGGATCATCATGAGATCCAATATGCAAGGGAAGCCACCTATGCGAGAGCCTCATGACCATAGCACCTGAAAGCCTAGCTACACGAGATACACCATTCACTGCAAGGCAAGCCCAACAACTAATCCAGCCTCATGAGAACCTTTTAACTTCAAAATCATCTATGTGAGGAACCATGTGAGAGGCAGAACCAGCAACTCCCAACCTCGCGAAGCTCAAGATTTCCCCACTTCTACGGCACATATCCTGAAGTTCTAATCAATTTCACACATCCTGAGGCATCCAAGGGTCCCCATTGGGCCACGTCTTCAAGCAGCAATTAGGGTTTCCTCTTCTATTTTCTTATTGGCCAAGGCAGTGAGACAATGTATATATAAGTTGTAATGTTTTTCTAATTTATCATCTTTTCCTCAACCGAATTTGGCTGAGAGCTCAAGTCAAATTAGGGTTAGGATTAGGTCATCTTCTCCATTTTTTCTTCCCTCCTTAGCTCAGCAATTGCTGGATAAGTCATTTTTATAAACAACTAGGATAGTTTACTTCAATGTTGCAATTGGTTTTGTATAAATTTTGGGAGTTGTTCTGGTTTGCTCTGCACAGGTTTTTGTCTTGAGGGCACCATTATAAGTTTCTTTTATGCAATGAAATACAATTTTTATAGTTTAATTGACTCCTTATTTATCTGTGTTTTTTATATAAATCAATTTGGATTTGATGCTCCCATTGTTGTATGAGCTCTTAGCCTTGCAACAATAGTGACAATAATAGTTTACTTGTTCTATCTCAGCCATCTGTGATTTGGATAACCCCTGGGATAGCCTATGACCATTTAAGTGGACAGACTATATCCCTAAGGCTGGTTCAAACCACAAATCTGAGATATGTTCTTCTTCTTTGCACTTGAGCTTGTAGCCTTGTGAGAGATTATTGCAAAGACAAGCCACCCTCTATTTTACATTTCCATCATCAACTCTTAGACCTGATCTTGTATAGAGATTGCAAACTTGTAAGCTGAGTCATTCTAGGCCTTTTGTAGCAATGACAAACTGATTCTAAGTCCTCAAACAGCCCATGAAATACTGTGATTTCTACTGGTTTTTCAAGAGTTGTTTGCTCCTATGAATGCATGTGCTTGTAGCCTTGCAAACATAGTGTCTGCAATGATGTTCATGTTCTGATTTGGCCCATTTGACTGGAGGAAATCCCTTGGATAGTCTGTGACCATTTAAGTGGACAGGCTATAGCCTTAAGATCAATCCATTCTCTTGAATCAGATTGGTTTTCTGGTTTAATCTTTGTGAGTTGATCCTCTCCCTTGGATAGTCAATGACCATTTCAGTGGACAAATTATAGCCTTAAGAGACCGGTTTAAATCACAGGGGTTGAGTTGGATTCCCTTACCTTACAGATGTGCTTGTAGCCATTTGAAGGACAATTGCAAAGGCACCTCTAGATCTGAGTTGCATGACTGATGTGACCTTAGCTACATACTTCTCACCATTTTATCTTTGTTTTATCACACCATCATCACCCTCTTTTAACCCTTTCTCAGCATAGGACTATAGTTTTCTTTTTATTTTAGTTTTATTTTAGTTGTGACACCATACTCCCTTTCTTTTAGGATTGCCAGATCTGTAGTCAGATCTAGAGGCCTACTAACCCTTGTGGTTCTAGATCAGAATTCCCTGTGGGACAAACTCTTACTTACTTTAAAACTTGCTACAACAGACCCTAGATCTTACAAGACTGTGTTTATTTTTAGAGTGTTGTTTTCATCTCCTTCCATCTCTCTGTCTTGATTAATTATCACCACTATTTTTCCAATAACAAATAACAGCATCTGATAAACAACCAACAAGTTTTTGGTGCCTTTGCTGGGGATTTTTGATCTAATTAGTAGATGAGACAATTAATCCCTGCGAGTTTAACAAATAACAGCACATGAAGATTGAATGAAAATGAACTTCGCGAGGCCCTGTGCTTTCAGCGAATAAGCCTGTCTCGAAGCTCATTTGAGCTGCGCGATAGGTTCATCCCAGGCTCATTTCAACTCGCGAGGCTCCATTTGAACTGCGCGAGCAGTGGTATATATCGCACAAAACTATGCTACAAGTGTTTCTAGGGTTATTTCTACTCACGAGACTCAATCTCTTCAATCCCATCCTCACGACAACCTGGTGAGAGCCTCACGAAGCATGGGTTTCGTGATTTAAACCCTGTGAGTGCTGCTTCTTCTTCATTTCATCACTTTTCCCTAACTTCCAGAGCGAACCACAGACCTACCATTCCCATTCGTTCACCTTCACTACCCATTCTACCCCTGTTCTTACACCCTATTCCTGCCATTTTACTCCACGGCAGCTCCTGAGCATTTTTCACCTGGCAAAGCATAGATTAGTTCACTGTGGGGTTTTTGAAAGGAAACCCTAGCTTTTCGGGGGTGAGTGCTTTGTTTCCTCAACTGTGGCTTTTAATTTGTATTTCTTTCAGTTTACTGTCAGATTTTTGAGAAGAAATTGTTTGGAGAACCATTAATAGAAGTGTGAGCTACCTAGGATCTGTGTTTCACGACCTTAAATTTAGGATTATGTGGAAATGGCTAGTCAATCCCCATTTGTAGAAGGCCTGACAGCTCTATTGAACCCCCCACCTACTACCATGCCAGTTGCCACTAGGAAATCAGTGAGAATAGCATAGGCCTCCATAGTGGAGACCACTGAGGGCACTAGTGCCTCTGAACCCTCAACAAAGTATCCTAAGAAGAAGGTTGCACCCAAAAGAGGGCCAGAACTATTACTGCAGGCCCTAAAAAGTCTAAAAATAGAAGAAAGACAAGGAGGTTGTCCCAGAAACCAACCCACTAACAACTCCCAGTGAGTTCTTGGCTGCCATTAATTTGGAGCCAGAGACAGCCTTTGATAAGGCATTTTTTGAGCGGGAGCCTTTGACTGTCCCATCAATTGAATATCTGACCAAGGCTTCCTTAGCTCCTCTACTGAGACCCCCATTGGAGTTAGCCTACCCTAGGTTAGTTCAATTGTTTTACCAGAATATCAGGGTCAAGATAGATGACGAGGGAAAGCCTGTGCTGCTGGTCTTAGTGGATAATTTTGAGATGTTAGTGGGTCCAGTAGCAATTGCAAAAGTCTTAGGCATACCAGCTGCCTACAACCCTAAGTATGACATGGGAGCTCCCCTGGCTGCCTCTATCACTGAGATAGCTAAAATAATTACAAGAGGAAAGAAAGCATCAGGAGATTCAATCAAGAGGGGGAATTTGGAGCCAAGTCTGTTGTTTATGGATGCAGTTTTGAGAAAGAATGTCTTTTGCTCTAGGCACCAACAAGAGGGGAGGGCACCCATAGCTGATGCCCTCTATTCCTTCTCATTGGGGCATTACATTGATGTTGCCCATTTGATTTTTGAGGGTATGAAGGATATCCATAAAAAAGTTCAAAAGAAGCAGAAGCCACATGCCTTGCCTTACAGCAAGATAATCACTGGCCTGCTCAAACTAGGGGGATATCAATTTATAATGGGGGAGCCAACAGAGCCACTGACCCCAGTGGCATTTGGGGGATCAGTTTGACCCTCATGAAGAAGAAGTAAAAGGAGGCAACACCCACCATTCTTGAGGCAGAAGCAGCAGCCACCTCTGTAGCTAAATCTATTGCTACATCAGCAGCATCGGCCTCTCCCATCCCACCTTCCATTAGTACTCCCTCCATCACTATCCCTATACCTACCATCCCTATTGTAGACTCCCCTATTTTGCCCTCTCGAAATATACAAATCTATTTGGTCAAGCTTTGACCTTGCCCATGACTTTTTGGAATGGACTTACCTTCTCTAGAAACTTCACAACCCTAATGTGGGGACCATGCACTGAAATAATAGTACATGGCTAAACACAGGCTCAAATAATAGCTCTGTGGCTCAAACCCCTTAACCCTAATGTGGGGACCATATGTTGAAACAATAGTACATGGCTGAACACAGGCTGAAACAATAGCTCTATGGCTCAGGCCCCCTAACCCTAATGTGGGAACCATGCACTGAAACAATAGTACATAGCTGAATGCAGGCTGAAACAATAGCTCTATGGCTCAGATGCCAATGTAGGGAGACTATATACTGAAACAATAGTATATAGTCAAAATATAGACTAAAACAATAGTCTAGCATTTCAAACCCGACCCGAACTTGGACAACCCTGAATTACGTGCCTAAAACCACACGTGCAATTCGATTGCATGCAAACCCATAAACGCATAATCAATCCCTCTTCAGACCAGATTTCCTTTCTCCAGACCACCTCGAGACTCGATTACATGCTCCACATGGCACGTGTGATCGAATTGAGCACCATATCATAGGCGCGCAATTGGCCTACACCCGACCTAGTCTCATAGTCCTTGACCGTCAAAATTTCATGATTAAGCACCTCGAATCAAGCGCTTAATCAGATTGCACACTCCAAAAGGGCATGCAATTAGTTCTAATGTGATTAGAACTAGGGAACTTGGCTGACCTAGTCAACCGGTCACTCACTGAGTTGGTGACAGACTCAAAGCGAATAAGCGCCAATTAACCGACGAACAATTCAGTTAAACGCCTAAAACAGTGCACATAATTAGAGAAAAACCTATAAAAGACTTTTTTTACTTTGACCCAAAGAGGAGGGACAAAGAGTGAACAGAGCGAGCAAAACAACGACTTCGTATTCGAGTTTCAAGCACCTCGTATCCAAGCTTCGAATTTTGAGATTCCTCTCTGCAACCCCGACTTTAGGTAAATTTTCCTTTTAGCGTTTAGTTTTCCATCCTAGTTTTTAATTCTTAGATTTAGGTTTTTTTTCCGTTTTAACTATTAGCATTAAATTTTCAGTCTTAGACCGTAGCACCCTTTTTTAGACCATAATTTTTAATATCTAGTTCTAGTTCTTAGTTTCTAGAACCAGTCCTTAATCAGACTGCCTAATCCCCAACCTTAAACCTTAATTTTGTTCTGAAATCTCAATCTCCAGTCCTATTATTAATCTCTAGTTTTAGTTCTTAGTTTCTAGAACCAGTCCTTAATCATACGGTCTGATTTTCTGATTGTGGTCCCGAATTCAATCCTTAGATTTTAAATCTTAGTTTTCATTTCTTAATTTAAGGTTTTTAAAAATCCCAATTTATAGATCAGTTCTTAATTTCTAGTTTCAAAATTTAATTCATAATTATAACCCAAAATTATCAACTTTAAAAATCTAAAAAAATACTATCTTATAATTCAAAATTCAATTTGCTTTAATCTCAGCCACCCGATTTGCCTAAGGGAGCTTACAGAGGGTACTCGGGAACGAGGCCAATCCTCCTTAGCATAGAGGGCCCAAAACCCCTTTTCTTCAATATTTTTTAGTGAAATTAGTTCATTTACTTTAATTAGAATTTCGGTTAGATTAGTCTGTTTGCTTTAATTAGAATTTTAGTAAAACTAGTATATTTTCTTTAATTAGAATTTCAGCGAAATTAATATATTTGCTTTACTTAGAATTTCAATACAATTAGTATACTTGGTTTAATTAGAGTTTCACTAGAATTAGCATATTTGCATTCCTAGTATGATTAGGAGACTAATTAACTAGACTCCTTGTAGGATTAGGAAGCTTAATTATTTAGATTTCTAGTAAGATTAAAACATTTAAATTAATTAGATTTCTAATAAGACTAAAATATTTAAATTAATTAGACTTCTAGTACTTCTAGTAGGATTAGGAGACTTAATTAATTAGACTTCTAATAGAATTAAGACAGTAAAATCAATTAGACTTTCGATAGCATTAGGAGACCTTTTAGAATCACAGTAGAATTAAGACACCTAATCACAACAGATTTCTAATAAGATTAGGATTATTCAAACCAAGTAAACTCATACTAGGATTAAGACACTAAAATATTAGATTAATTCACCACGATAGGTTCACATAGCTAGACTCATAGTAGAACTAGGAAACTTAAGCCAATTAGAATTACAGCAGTAATAAGAAAACTAAACTATCTAAATCTCAAGAAGAGCAAGTGCTGCTGGCATTGGCAGGCCAACGATTCAGTAAATAAGTAACTCACACCTGCTTCAAATCATGATCACTGACGTGTTGCAGCATCGTTAAATATCTGCAGCTGGCGATCACAACAAACTAGGAACATTCCTAGAACCCCCCTTCATTTTCAACATTCAAAATACTGCATTGCCAGAGTCTGCTTAGGACAAAATTGGGCCACTAATTCACGGGAACGGAAAGGAACCCAAAAAAAGTGCGCTTGTGTCCATGCCTAGTCCCATACCCTCCGTCCCTAGTCCACAACCCACACCCTCTCAAGCAATCCATGTACAAGCTCCCAGTGCACCACTACCCATTTACCCTGCCCACCCCAGCCCACCTGTAAAAAGAACCTACACCAAAAGGAGAGCCTCCAAACCTACAAAGCTCCCACTAAGCCTCCCCAACCCATTACCTTACCAGAATGCCCTACCCAAGCCAATTCAACTCCAAGAACCCCCTACCATTATATCTGAACCCCTTTTACAGATCCTACACCAAGCTCTTAGCCTATAGCCACTGCCATTGACCCTCCTACCACCAGTACACACATTGAACCTGCCCACATTGCCCCACTTACCCATTTTCACTCACCTACCCATTCCTCTGCACCTTCCCCCACTTACCCATTTTCACTCACCTACCCATTCCTCTGCACCTTCCCCCACTCATGACCAAGACCCATTCACCAGTGAGGGGTACTCAGCCATGATGGAGTCCATCATGGAGGACATCAAGTATGAGTTCACCCCTCTCCCTGATTCACCACAACCTTCCCATTTCACCCCTCTCCCTGATTCACCGCAGCCTTCCCATTTCCCTATCCCAACTTCCCCACCACCAACCCATTTTCACCATGCCACCACCTCCCCCTTTCAGCCAATCCTAACCTCCCAACCATCAACCTCAACCATACCAGATCCCTTACCCCAAATCCTTACCCTCCTTACTTCCCTTCAAACCAAACTATTGGCCAACACCCAAAACCAAGCCACCATCCAAACGAGCCTTCAATCCATTCACTCATCCCTACAGAACGTTACCCCCTAAACCCAAGCACCTTTGTCCCCACCCTTACCTGAGTCTACCCCTCCAATTTCACCCCAGCTCACACCTATAGTGGCCACAACAACTACTACCACTGAAACTGACTTTGAAACTATGGAGCTGCTCCCTACTTCACCATCCCTAACCTCTACCTCCACACAACCCCAAACTAAAGTAGAGGAATTACCCCTCTTCTCCCTGCATTTGCCCATGCCTTCACGCAAACTGTGGAGGAGGAGCCATCCATTACATCTGCCTTTTTCCAAATAGAGCCTGAACCAGCAGAGATAGTCCCCACCCCACCATCCTACACCTCTGCACCCACTCAAACTGACTTTCCTGCTTAAGTCATACCTTTACCACCTCTATCCTTAACTTCCACCCATACCCAGACTGACCTCAATATGGACCAGCTCCCACCCACCCTTCCACCACCATCAGCTATCCCATCATCCTCAGCCATTTTCCTTGCCTCCTCCAATCTTGTACCCCCATTTTTCACCCTCAAGAGTGCAGCAGCTGCCAACCCTACATCAGGAGGGATGTGATAAGAGGGATGATTGAGATAAATACTGCAATCAAGCAACCCTTCTAGTTGAGATTGACCAGCTACAGCTAGAGCACAGAGTTGAGAAGAGGAAGTGGGAGCAATTGTTGATGAGGACCCTCAAACTATATGAAGAGGAGATGCAGAAATCGCAAATGCTGAGTAGACTTGTAGATCCCCTTCAAAAGACCATCTCAGTGACCCAGCCACCTTCATCAAAAGGAGTGTCTATCAAGGAGCCCACTCAACAGAAGGATAGCACAAAGCCACAGAAGCCAGCTACCAAAAGGTCAAAGGCTGGTGCTGCCAAAACTGAAAATGTGAAGAAGAAAAATTTGAAGAAGGATTGTGAGGAAATGGCAGAAAAATATGGATGGGACCCAGCTACTTTGTTATGCTCATATTGAGATTCAGATTAGATCTAAGATGTAGTTCAGTCTATCTGTAATTAGATTTTAATTTCTAGGTCTGTTTGTCGTACATTGTCTATTTTCAGTCTGTTGCACTTGTAGTGTCTTGTACATGTTTCTTGTAATAAAATTATCTGATTGTGTGCCTCTTTATATTGTCTTGCATTTCTTATTTTTTTTTAATTACTTTGTAGCATTATTTTTCCTATTCTAATACCCTACTGCCCATCTACATATCACTTTAAAATAGTGAGGACACTATTCCTCATAGGTTTGGAGGTATGGCAGGGTATGCCAATGAGACAGTTAACCTAAGTGCAGCAATCTTAAGTAAGTGAGGAATAAATAGAGTGAACTTCACCTAAGAAATTTTGGAAATGAGGGAAGTTAAAAATTGGGCAGGCTTGTTAACACTAAAATCCTTTAAAAATTCAATACTATCATGAGGTGAACATCAAGAAAATTTATTTTCATCAACACTTAGTGAACCAATAAGGAGATAAAAAGGTGAGGACATGCCCATGAGTTCAATTGAGAACTACACCAAGTGAGCTTTGAGTTTGAATTTTTTTTTTTATAGGGTCTATGGCAATTTTATCTACTCTAAGGATTGATTGACTCAAAATTTTCTCACTAGAAGTTAGGCATCCCCAAGTTAAAACTGTTGACAACATTCATAACACTAAGCAGATGATCAATGCCTTCATTAAGACAGTTTGAGCCTAAAAATACCAACCCAAAACTGCCTTTGTGCATACACCCTTTGAGTTTTCAATTTCAGTTTTCTTCAAAAGACACCAAAGTACTTACACCTAAACCTGTAGACCTAATTCAACACTGCCCTCACTCTGAGAATTCAAAAGGTAAAAGAGAAGAAGTTGAAGATGGACAAGCTGTGGACAACATTCGGTGAATAGAGAAGAAAAGCAATATGAAGACAGAAGTGTAGCAGCTGGGAGATGTGTGCCAACCATCATAAAAAATAATAATAATAAATTTAAAAAAAAAAAGATATATAATAAACAAGAAAGAGAAGTCAAAAGAAAAACTTCATTAGAAAAATTTGAAAAGAAGAAAAGAAGTTGGCCACTTTGACTCTGAAAATTCAAAAAGAAGATGGAGTTGTGCTGAATTCAAGAAGGTGAAGTCATGAATCACCTCCTACACCTACTAATTTCTCAGTTTTCCATTCTTTGTAGACCTCACCCATAAGCCACATTACAACCCAGTTAGAAGACCTTGTTGATCCAAAGTGGAGTGAGTTGTCATATGGAGATGAGGAGTTGTCAGATCTATGGTGAGAAATGCCTGATGATGTCAGAAATTAGAAGCAAATGATGCTCATGCTTGCAGACCCATTTGGGGTCTGTAACTGTTCTTGAGCTTGAGTGAAATGAAACACCCTTCAAGTATTTTGTGAGAGACAACTCTGGTGAGCTTTAGGATCTGAGATTGAATGTATTGGGCATTGTTTAAACCTCTATTTTGAGTTAATGGTAAATTGAGTACTTATGTGCTTACACTGTTTTTCCCGATGTAAACTGATTGGATGTGAGGAACATACAAGCTTGATTTAAGTGGTAACTGTTTGCATTCAATATCTTGAAATTCCTCAAATTTAAAAGATCAAGGGTGGACTGATACTCTAGTTGTTAAAAACTGATTTGATCATGCTTGCACTTGTGTTAACTGCTTTATTGAGAAGTTTGTGGGTGTCTACACTGGAAACCCTCAGGAGACTCCACTCCTCCACTAGGGATCACCTAGGGGTTTAAAAGGCTTGATGCATAAGCTAAATGCATTCGTGCTCCCTACGAAAGTGGCATTTAAATTTTTAGAGTAGTTGTTTAATTTTACTTTGCTCGAGGACTAGGAAAGATTAGGTTTGGGGGTATGTTATTCACTAAAAAGTACCACTTTTCACCTCCTAACCTAGCCTTTACTACACCTTTGAGCCATTTAATAATCCTCTCTTGAGTGTATTTTATAGTTAATAATAAAAATGCAGCTTAGTACATCAATCCACTCATTTGAAGGCCAAAGGAGAGAGTTTTAAAGCCAAGCATTGAGGCAGATGCAAGAACAAAGTATACACCATGGTGGTATACACCTTGGTGATCATTTTGGTAGCCCAAGTATGCACTAGAAGTCCAGTAGATGGGAGGAAGATGGACCTGAGTAGAAGAGGCTAGTGCAGTAGCATGTGCAATGCATTAGAGGAGCAAATGTCATGCCTCGCGCAGCTCTCGAGTGGCTGTTGCATGGTTCAATATACTCAGAACACTCACTCGCGCACCTCTCATGTAGCTCATAAGTGGAAAGAACTCAGAAGACTACCTCGCAAAGTCCTCGCGAGGGTCAAAGCTTCAGAAAAACCCTTGAGAGGATCTTGTGAGGTTCAGATAGTTTAAGAGAGCCAGAGGCTTGCGCAGCTCAAGAGGAGAGAGAGCTTCGAAAAATTGCTCACATAGTTTTCGCATAGCTCTCACGTGCATTAAAGTCAGAGATAGCCTCGCAAGCAGACAAAATCATCCTGCGACCAACCTTGCAAAGTACAAAGACTAGCCACGCGAGCTGCTGAGTCAGTGCAATTCAGCTTAGCGAGAGCCTTGCGAATTGAAACACCTGAAACTCATCCACGCGAGCTCTGCTACTCAATATAAAGGGATCTTCACGAGATCCAATATGCAAGGGAAGCCACCTACGTGAGAGCCTTGCGACCATAACACCTGAAAGCCTAGCTGTGTGAGATGCAAAATTCACTGCAAGGCAGTGCCTCGCGAGGTCTCTCCAGCAACTAATCTAGCCTCACGAGCACCTTTTAATTTCAAAATCATCTGCGCGAGGAGCCACGCGAGAGGCAGAACCAGCAAGTCCCAGCCTCGCGAAGCTCGGGCTCCAGGCTTCTCTATCCATACACAGGTATACTTTGGGGATTTCCCCACTTCTAGGGCACACATCTTGAGGTTCTAATCAATTTCACACATCTCAAGGCATCTAAGGGACACCATTGGGCCATGCCTTCAAGTAGCAATTAGGGTTTCCTCTTCTATTTTCTTATTGGCCAAGGCAGTGAGACAATGTATATATAAGCTATAATATTTTTATAATTTATCATCTTTTCCTCAACCGAATTCGACTGAGAGATCAAGTCAGATTAGGGTTAGGATTAGGTCATCTTCTTCATTTTTTCTTCCCTCCTTAGATCAACACTTGTTGGCTAAGTCCTTTTGTAAACAGCTAGGATAATTTACTTTAGTGTTGTAATTGTTTTTGTATAAATTTTGGGAGATGTTCTGGTTTGCTCTGCACAGGCTGTTGTCATGAGGGCACCATTATAAGTTTCTTTTATGCAATGAAATGCCATTTTTATAGTTTAATTGAATCCTTATTTATCTGTATTTTTAACATAAATCAATTTTGATTTGATGCTCCCATTGTTGTTTGAGCTTGTAGCCTTGCAACAATGGTGACAGCAACAGTTTACTTGTTCTATCTCAGCCATCTGTGATTTTGATAACCCTTGGGATAGCATGTGACCATTTAAGTGGATAAACTATATCCCTAAGGCTGTTTCAAATCACAGATCTGAGATAGATTCCTCTTCTCTACACTTGAGCTTATAGCCTTGTGAGAGATTGTTGCAAAGAAATGCCACCCTTTATTTTACATTTCCATCATTAGCTCTTAGACCTGATCTTGTGTAGAGATTGCAGACTTGTGAGATGAGTCATTGCAGGCCTTTTGTAGCAATGACCAACTGATTCTAAATCCTCAAATAGCCCTTGAATGACTGTAGTTTCCACTAGTTTTTCAAGAGTTGGTCCATTTGAATGTTCATGTTTTGATTTGGTCCATTTGATTGGTGGAAATCCCTTGGATAGTCTGTGACCATTTAAGTGGACAGGCTATAGCCTTAAGATCAATCCATTCTCTTGGATCAGATTGGTTTTATGGTTTAATCTTTGTGATTTGATCCTCTCCATTGGATAGTCTATGACCATTTCAGTGGACAGATTATAGCCTTAAGAGACCAGTTTAAATCATAGGAGTTGAGTAGGATTCCCTTACCTTGTAGATGTGCTTGTAGCCATCGGAAAGACTACTGCAAAGGCAGCTCTAGATCTGAGTTGCATGACTGATGTGACCTTAGCTGCATAGTTTTCGCCATTTTATCTTTATTTTACCACACCATCATCACCCTCTTTTAACCCTTTCACATAGCATAGGACTATAGTTTTCTATTTATTTTAGTTTTATTTTAGTTGTGACACCATACTCCCTTTCTTTTAGGATTGTCAGATCTGCAGTTAAATTCGGAGGCCTACTAAACACCCTTGTGGTTCTAGATCAGAATTCCCTGTGGTACAAACTCTTACTTTAAAACTTGCTACAACAGGCCCTGGATCTTGCAGGACTGTGTTTATTTTTAGAGTGCTATTTTCATCTCCTTCCATCTCTCTTTGTCTTGATTAATTTTCAGCACTATTTTTCCAATAACAAATAACAGCACCTGATAAACAACCAACACCCTCTGTTCGTTGCATAGATCAAGGGGAGTGCAATGGCGAGGAGGGGCCTTGGCTGCGAAAGGAGTCGACGCTTCTAGCTCGGATTGAGTTGCTGGTAGATGAGAAGCGGGTCCAGTACGAATGTTTACAGAAATACAGGGTTAGAGCAGAGGTTGCAGAAGCAAGAGCCGATTTTGCAAAGTGTGAGGTCCTTCATCTAGAAGTAGCCCTGAGTGATGCTCTTGGTGCTACTGACGCTTCACGAAAGTAGTATAAGAGCCTGCATGGTCGCTGGATGACAGATCGAGATGGTTAGGAGGATGCCTTACGCACCGAGATTCATGCTTTAAAGCGCAAGTTGCGTCATTGACCTAGACCTGTACATACCTTTTGCATAGATCAAATTACCACAAGAAGGGGCATAAGAACCCCTGCTAGAATTTCTTGGGTATATATATTTTCTTCATGTTTTTTTTATTGCTTTTCACTTTTGTAAAGAAAAAAAAAGAGCGTACGCAAGGCATCACATAGATTATTTTTTTGAGATGTGGTGCAAGTGTAATATAAACATGTAAATGGAAAAGAGAAATCTATTATCTTGCACAAACTCTATCTTTCTCTATTTTTGTAAAAGGGGGAAACTAAGTATTATGCCGATCATCCTTTTGGGATGAGGTGCACACAGTGGTTGCCTAAACATGAGAAAGGAAAATTTATTATCTTTTGGAAATTTAGTCCTTCAGGTCATCAAATCAATCATCCCGGGGCGGGGGTGTGCACAGTGCCGGCCTGAAAATGGGAAAGGGAAATTTATAGTATTTTGTAAATGTGGTCTTTCCGGTCATCAAACCAATCATCCCGGGTGGGGTGTGCACAGTGCTGGCCTAAAAATGGGAAAGGAAAATTTATTATCTTTTGCAAATGTGGTTCTTCAGGTCATCAAACCAATCACCCCAAGGTGGGGGTGTGCATAGTGCTAGCCTGAATATGGGAAATGAAAATTTATTTTCATTTTGCAATTGTGGTTCTTCAGGTCATCAAACCAATCATCTCGGGGTGGGAGTGTGCACAGTGGTGGCTTGAATATGTGAAAGAGAAATTGATTATCTTTTACAATTGTGGTCCTTCAGGCCATCATACCAATCATCCCGGGGTGGGGGTGTGCACAGTGCCGGCCTGAGTATGGGAAAGGGAAATTTATTATCTTTTGCAATTGTGGTCCTTCAGGTCATCAAACCAATCATCTCGGGGTGGGAGTGTGCACAGTGCCGACCTGGATATAGGAAAGGGAAATTTATTATCTTTTGCATAGTGGGGTCCTCTCCTTTCTTCATTTGTTTGATGCCTCAACAACAAGATTAATTCACGAGTCCCATTTTGAGCATAGCCGAACCCGTTCATGCAGTCGGACCTAAGTGAGGTTCAACAACTTTCCCCAAGGTCGGAAGATCCATCCCCTTGGATTGAGTCGACCCTTTTTATCCTTACCTCGTGTCATACATTTGACAATGCGATCCAAAGTATCCTTTGATCAAAATCTGATTTGGACTAACATGAGCGGCCAAAATGAACACCAGATCCTGGAACTAGAGCCGACAGATAAATTGATTCCTTCTCATTCCTTTGAACATTTTTACTCACAGCACCCAAGACGGGTTTTCGCCATGCCCGTTGTAACCCTCTTTTTTACTCGTAGCGGCCTTTCAGGTTTTCACTGCGTCTTTGGGTATGCATTTTTAACCCAGGCACCCTTTCAAGTTTTCACCTGGTCCGTACAAGCTCGTTGTTTTTACCCATGGCACCCTTTCGGGTTTTCACCACGTCCTTTTTGCTTTGAGATTGTATTTTTTCTTTTTCTTTTCTTCTTTATATTCTCAAAGGCTGCGACATAGACGTTGACTCTGTCATAGCTGGCTGGATGGAGTTCTTTTGTCTTCTCTCAGCATGGCTCATGCTGGCCCAATTGATATTGTGACTGCTCGTAGACCTTACAGAGGGCTTTTTCTCGGGATGTATCTTGGCCATGGGATAGGTTTTGAATGTATTCTTGGGTTAAGAAGGTTTCCTCGATAGGGTTGCAGTCACCGTAATACACTTCTTCCTTAGGGACTTTTGACTGTACATGTTCCACTTTTTCTTTTCTATTTTTTTATTCTTTTTACTTTTTTCAGACATCCTCATTTTGGGATTTTGCTTTTCTGATTTTTTTTTGGATTTGATAATAACTCTTTTTCTCCTTTTTTGTTTGGTATATACACTTTTTTCGTCTTCTTTTCTGGGGAGGGGTTTAACAAAAGAAAGGCCAATGGCTCAATGGGTGTAGCAAGGGTATAAATGTTCAGGGACTCTTTTTTGGCTAATTGGCTTTGAAATGATGGCCTCTTTGGTCCTTAAGTAGTCACGTATCCCTCTTATCAATACTTACTTTGTCATGAAGACTAGGAGTAGAATTGGCATACGTATCCAGTATTGATGGGCTCAGGAAAGTGATCTCTGTCCATGGTGGCGATACGGATCTCGTATCCCTGGAGCACTTCTCGGATGACATAAGGTCCCTCCCAGTTGGGTTTGAATTTTCCTCTTGGATCGGCGTGGAGAGATGGAAAGATTTTCTTAAGCATAGTATCACCCACCTCCAAATCTCGAGTGCGAACATACTTGTTGTAAGCATGTGTGATTCTTCTATGATAGGCCTGGGTGTGACACAAAGCTAGGAGCCTTTTCTCATCTAGCAGGTTCAGTTCCTCAAAATGGGACCTCTCTCTTTCAGCTTCTAATAGACCAGATTCGATGAGGATACGGAGTGAAGGTACTTCAACTTCCACTTGCGGCACTGCCTCGGTTCCATACACAAGTGCAAATGGTGTTGCCCCTCTAGCGGTACGGATCGATGTTCGGTAGGCCTATAGTGCGAAAGGTAACATTTTGCTCCAATCTCAATAGGTGATGACCATCTTCTCAAGGATGCGAACAACTGTCTTGTTTGTAGCTTCTATGCACCATTGGTTTGTGTCTGCTACGGTGATGAGTGATGATGCTTGATTTTATATTGCTCGCAGAAGGCCCTGATGCGCTTGTTCGCAAAGTTAGTGCCATTGTCTGTGATGATATCCTTGGGTACACTGAATCAGTAAATGATGTTATTCCTGATGAACTTCTCGACATGACTGGCCATGATATTTGTGTAAGATGCTGTTTCTACCCACTTGGTGAAATATTCAATGGCGACAAGGATGAACTAATGCCCATTAGATGCTTTCGGATTGACCTTTTCGATGACGTCGAATCCCCATGTAGCGATGGCCAAGGAGTGGTCATGCTATGTAGATCAATAGCAGGAGCATGTATCAGACTGGAGTGCTCTTAGCATTTATAGCACTTCTGCACGTGCTTACAATAGTCAGTTTCCATGGTAATCCAGAAATATCCCTGCCGTAGGATCTTCTTAGCGAACATGTACCCATTGACGTGGGCCCCGCATACTCCTTCATGGATTCCTTTCATGATGTTGGACGCCTCGTCCTAAGTTAGGCATCTGAGCAAGATATTGCTATAAGACTGCTTGTAGACGCACTCACCGCAAATGGCATAGTTTACTACTAAACATTGGATGGCCTGCATGTCTTCCTTGGATGTCTCCTCGGGGAAAGTTTGAGTTTCAAGGAAATTCTTGATATCTGAGAACCAAGGAGGCTCATCATCTAACTCTGGGGGTCCCTCAATCTAGAGGTAGAAGGCAGGTTCATTTCTTTGCTCAATCATGATCGACTTCATCTCGACACCATACGAAATTTCGACCATTGATGCGAATTTGCTAGTGCATCGGCAAAGCGATTTCTTGCTCATGGGACATAGGAGAAGGTAACATCATCGAAGCATGCTATCAGATCCTCGAAGTGCTCATGGTATGGGATCAATTTTTCATCCTTCATCTTCTAATCTCCATTGGTCTAGCATATAATCAGCTATGAGCAGCCAAATACCCTGAGATGTGTTATATTAGTTAAGTCGCTATAAGTCGAAAAGTGATTCACGTATCTTATGCGGAAGCCTAATTTGATTTTTCCAACTCCCTGACCTTTGGCATTTGCTGCCCCATCGAAGTGCATTACCCAGGACTCCTCTGCCTCTACCATGTCATCCTCTATCATGAACAAGATGTCCTCATTTGAGAATTCAGTTCTCACTCATAGTCAGGTAAAGGGTTCTCGGTAAGATGATCGATGAGTGCTTGCCTCTTTATTGATTTCTATGTGACATATGTGATGTCAAACTCTAATAGGAGGAGCTTTCAGCATGCGATTCGACCTGTGAGAGCTGGCTTTTCAAATAAGTACTTCAATGGATCCATCCGTGCCAGAAGGAGAACAACTTGGGATAGTAAGTAGTCGTGGAGCCTCTGTGTAGCCCATACGAGAGCTAGGCATTCTTTCTCCAGATGAGAATAGCGCATCTCGTAGTCAGTAAACTTCTTACTGAGATAGTAGATGGCCTGCTCTCTTCTTCCTATTTCATCATGTTGCCCTAGGACACGTCCCATCGAAACTTTCGTCGTGGAGAGATACATTAAGAGTTGTCTCCCGAGTTCGGGCGGCACCAAAACTGGTGGGTTGAGGAGGTAACCTTCAATTTTATCAAATGCTGCATGACAGTCGTCATTCCATTCGATTGGCGAATCTTTCCTTAGTAGCTTGAAGATCGCTGTGTAGATAGGAGTTAGTTGCGTAATGAACCGATTGATGTATTGTATTCTGCCCAAGAAACCTCTGACCTCTTTTTCGGTAGATGGTTATGGCATTTTGATTATAACTTTCACCTTGATCGAGTCAACCTCGATGCCTCTTCTACTGACAATGAAGCCTAATAATTTTCTTGACATGGTGTCGAATGCGCACTTCTAAGGGTTCAGGCACAACCTATATTTTCTCAGCCTCTTAAACAGCTTTTGGAGGTTTATCAGATGATCCTCTCTCTCTCTAGTGACTTGGCAATCATGTCGTCAATGTACACCTCAATTTCTCGGTGCATCATGTCATGGAAGAGTGCAGTCATCGCTCTCTGATATGTTGCCCCAACATTCTTCAACCCAGAAGGCATGACTCGGTAACAGAAAGTTCCCCACGGGGTAATGAACATTGTCTTCTCTTGGTCAGCCTCGGCCATCTTGCTCTGATTGTATCCAAAATATCCATCCATAAATGAGAGCATCCCATGTCCCGTAGTGTTATCGACTAAGATGTCGATTAGGAGTGGAAATGCCAACATCTACTATTCCATCAAAGAGCCTACTTGTCGTAAGCCCTTCTAGTTCATCTGCATCAGCTAATATCGAATCGCCTGTGTTAATGGGAAGTCGTCCTTTGGGCTTGCCCTGTTCAAGTTTCTAAAGTCGATGCACATGCGAACCTTTTCATCCTTCTTTGGATGGGGACAATATTTTCTAGCCATTACAAGTACATTGAGACAATGAGAAACCCCGCATCGTATTGTTTAATAACTTCATCTTTCACTTTCAGCATCCACTCAAGCCGGAGACGTCTTAACTTCTGCTTTACCGGCCTAACATCCGGATATAGCGACAGCTCATGCTCGACCAAATCAATGTCCAAACCAGGCATATCCTCATATGATCACGCGAAGACGTCTTGGTACGACCGAAGGAAATCAATCATGCTTTTTCTTTCCTCGGGAGACAGCGATGTTCTGATTTTGGTAATTCTAGGAATCTCCCCGATCCCTAGATTGGCGTCCTCTGTTTCTTCAACAATTGGCATAGGGCCATGCTCAAAATTTGTAAACCGGTCCAAGAGCTCATTCGGGAGCTCTTCGGTTGGGATTTCCTCATCCAGACTTGTGACTCCTACCTCTCCTTGTATTTCTATAGAAAAGTGGTCAATTTCACATGGGACAGGCTTTTCTATTAAGCCTCCTTTTTCTTTGATTCTCTCTGAAATTTTGAAAGACAATATTTTTGGATTTTGTATTTTTTCTTTTCTTCAGAAATGGGCCTTTGGCAAGGCAGGTCCCTATATACACATGGTATTGCCATCCAAGGGCTCACCTCACTTTTTATAGGTTTTTTTTTTTTTGGAAGTCGGTGCCATATTTATGGCCACACGACGCTTCTAAAGTTAAGGGCATTGATGCCCAATTCCCTACCTACGAGGCCGCCCTTTTACCTACGAGGATGGAGGAGGTTAATTGATATGAATTTTGAGAGTCAGCCTCCATCATGTTTATTCTAGGTTCGTACGAGGCCCTGTCCTCAAACGCCAGCATGGTTCGGTGGTGGTTTACCACAGGGGGACTGTATAGGTATGGGAAACTCCTCCTCAAAAAGAGACAGGGAGGTTAGATCTACTTCAAAATTGGGAGGGATGATTTAGGGATTGGTTGGGTGGATCGGGGCTACCGGCCTATGAGGGGCTAGCTGTGTTGCCCCATGTTGATCAATTTTTATAACCTCTGTGCTCATGAATATACTCTGGATGTGAGGCCATGGACGGGGTTCGTCTTCTAGATCTATTCCCTGGGCTTTTGCAGCAGTAATGGTTCGAGCCTTTTCTTTGACCTCCTGGACCTCTTCTTCAGTAGGCCTGTAGCCCAGGCTGAATATGACTAGTTGCCTGCCTCTAGCTCTAACTGGGTCTTTTTGTCCCTGCAATTGAGGTCCCAATCCTTTACCTTTCTAATAGCCCCATTTCTGGAGCATGGCTACGGCTATGATCATTCCACCACCGGTCTTCAAAGTGATTCTCTCGAGAGGTTTCGGGATTACCGCTGATACATCATACTCAAAGCTATGGAGGTCTGTGTCTTCGGTAGTGTGCCACACATCCAATACTTTAGGGTTCTCGATGATGTGGGTAGCTTTATCTCTTTCCTCTTGCCATTCACCCAGAATGGTGACAATCTTCTGCTCTGATACAAATCTCAGATTTTAGTGTAGGGTGGAGGGTATTGCCCCGACCTCATATAACCACGGTCGCCCTAATAGCAGATTGAAAGTAGATTTGATGTCCATGACTTCGAATGGTATGGTGAAGATCATTGGCCCGATGACGAGCTCAAGGTCAACATCTCCAATTATCTCTCTTTTAGAGCTATCAAATCCTCTAGCATTTGCTCTTGCAGGCCTGAAAGTAGAGGGATCCACCCTATTTTGGTCGCGATTCTGAGAGGGCACACATTCAAGGATGATCCATTGTCTATCAATACCAATGGGATCACCAAGTTCCCAGCTTCTATCGTGATATTGAGGGGTTTGGAATGATTGTACTAGGGTTAGTGGGGATTGTGAATGGTTGTATTGGGGGTGGTGTGATAGGGGTAGGCCATTAATAATTAACCGATGCCGAAGAGGGATATAGGGAAAAATCATCCATCTGGTAATTGGCAGGGGTTGTTGTTGAGTATTGCTGCGGGTTGGTTTGGACATAGCTGACGAGAGCTGGTAATGGGAAATATACTCCTAAATCTAAGGGTTCTGCCAGCGATGCGGGATTGGGAAAGTAATTAGCCAAATTCAGAGGCTCGATCATCCCAATGCCTCTATCTTCCTGACCTCTCTGCCTCGATGCTATAAAATCTTCTCGGGTGCGGATATATTCTGATTGGTCAAACTCCCCGTCATCCTCCTCTATCATACTGACAGTCGGCCATGGGCCTGCTCCACCTGGTGGATGTGGTGGTAGCAGCACCTGATTTATATTGGCATGCTGGTTGGCCTGGGGAAGTGCTGGAGGAATGATCTTACCTGCCTCTATTAACTCTTGTATCGCATGCTTCAATGGGAAGCAACGATCGGTTGGGTTACAATGGGTGTTGGGGTCGTAACTCCTTAGGATCGGATTCAGCGGAGGTCATGGCTAGAGTGCAATAACCAAACCTTTCTCAATTAATAAGGGCAACAAGATGTTCAAAAACTACCCTAAAGGTGTGAAGACTTGATCAAAATAGGCTCTTCTCTATTCTGGGGTGATATGTGCCCCTTTCCCATTCCCGGTTCTTTGCTCGGCTCGCTTCTAATTAGAGCTAGCTGTGCTGCCTTAAATTGGAAGGGGGTTATGCTGGTATTGGGTCGTGTATTGACGACCGTCTGTATATTTTCCCCAATTCTTCTATCATTCCTCTGTTCAGTGAACCTTCGAATCCCACTGGCCCAATCGGACACATTCTTGCTTAAACATCCTTCTCTAATTGCGTCCTCGCAACAGTTGGCATTCCTTACCAAGTCAGCGAAACCGGACTGCTGTTGGTATACGAGGAAATTTGAGATGACTGACAAAGTATTTTTTGAGATCATCTCAATTTGCTCATCATCGGGTATCCTGTTCCTAACTTGAGTTGCTAATGCCCTCCATTGCCCTAGGTAGTCGCTAAATGCTTCGTCGGCCTTCTGCTTTAGCCGGACTAGATCTGACTTGCAGGGCTTAATATCTATGTTCTAGACATACTATTCTTGGAATAAGTGGGCCAGATCTTTCCATGTTTTGATCATGGAAGGATCAAAAGAATTGAACCATCTTAAAGTTGGGCCAGTGAGACTCTTTTGGAAAAAAATTATGTGCAAATGCTCATCCCCTCCGTACTAGCACATGTCCCCACAGTAGGATTTGAGATGTGCAATGGGATTACCCATGTCATTGTATTTTTTAAAGATTGACACTTTGAATTTCGGGGGTAATGGGACCTCTGAAAACAGGCATAGGTCAGAAAAGTTTGTGGCATGGATTTCAGCTCCACCCATCTTCATCAGCTATTTTTGGATCTTATCCATTTGCTCTTTCAATAGCTCTGACTCTTTGGACAGTGGGGTTGTCCTTTCAACAGACGGCCTCCATTCACTTTGGGCTACCAGTGGGTTAGTGATCATAGGTGATGGGGGGGTTGAAGTTGGTGAATGCCCCTGCATATGCCTCACTGCTCCTGATCTCATCTTCCTCACACTGTGGATCTATGTATGGTGCAAGAGGGGAGAGATTATCCTGTTGGTTCTGTGTCGACAGGATGGGTGCTTGGTGGGACCACTGTATATGGGGGAATCCTTGGGGATGAGTTTGAGAGGTATGATGATTGGTGGACTGAGGGTGGTTAATGGTATGGGATGGATTCCCGTATTGAACCAGGTATGAGGGCTGTGGATGAATGAGGCCCTTGCTAGGTTAAGAGCCCTGCTGATATTGGTGCATTATTTGGGGTGGATTGGGGGCCCGTTGGGGGTATGTGGGATACTGGGGGAATGAGGGAGGATGGGAGAGTGGAGCTTCCAGGTGTGGGCCTTGATGGATTTGTGTATGGGTTACGGGGCCTTGGTAGGCTTGGGGTATTCGGCCCTGGTAGGCTTGGGTTTGGGCCATTGGGCTTTGGTGTTCTTGGGCCATTGGGCATTGGTGGGCTTGGGCCATTGGGCCTTAGTGGGCTTGGGCTTTGATGGGGTTGGGGATAGATTGTTGGGGCTTGATGGGCCTGGGTCATTGGGCCTTAATAGATTTAGGGTTTGGGGGGTATGGATAATGGGGGGTTGATGGGAGCTTTGGAAGAAAGAGGCATGGAGATTTGAGAGTGTATGAGATGGGTTTGTGGGGAATGGATAAGGGAGGCTGCTTTGTGAGGCCTTCCATATTGTATAGGCCTTGACCATCTCGTCCATCATGGCCATTGGATTGGGTGATGGGGTGGATGTAAAGGGTACATCCGATGGAGGGGAAATGTGGGGTATGGATGAGATGGGTGTATGGGAAGAATTGGGCATGGCCCAGGTAAAATTGGGCATGGCCTAGGTAGACGAGGGGTTTGAAAAAATGGGTAGGGTATGTGTGGATATGGAACAATAGGGTATGACTTGGGTGATATTTGGATTTTGGGAAGGTATGGTTGGATGGGGTATGGATTGAAAAGATAGTGGGGAATTAGGTGTTGGATTTTGGGAGAATGTGGGAAAATTGGGTGTGTTAGATGTGGAGGATAAATTTGGAGCGGCTACAGGGGAAGAATGGGATGGACTTTGAAGAAATGTGGACGATGTGGGGGGAAACACGGGTTCACCGAAAGGTCCGGTGATGGTAATAGTGTTAGGGTGAATGGGATGGAGGTAGTAATTTTCTCTGAATGGGAATGGGTTGGGGATGAATCGGGATCGGCGTAAGCCGGATCGACCACCCACGACATTTCTTAGCTGGTTGGGGACTCGAGGAAGTAAAAAAAGGCCTCAGATTCGGGCTGCCCAGCCAGAATAAGCTTAACATGTGTATTACATATGCTAGGCCAAAAATCTGGAGATTTTGACTTAGCGTGTATATTATACACGCTAGGAAAAATCTGTAGATGTTTAGCTTAGCATGTACATTATACACGTTAAGCAAATTCCAGGGAATTTTGGCTTAGCGTGTATATTATACACGCTAGGCAAAATCAATTTATATATAAAATTTTGATAGTGAACAGCAGGCTCGAAATTGGTCTGATCTTTTGGTTTTCGTGAAGAGGTGCTTCCGGGGATTGATTTTCTTTGTTACAACGGGTCCTTCCTCTCCAAACCTAGAGATACAAGGTTGATTCAGGATGACTAACGTTCTCCCCCAAAAGTTTTAAGCTTCGTAACTGGATCGGTCACCCACCCTATATACCTCCAGCGCAAGCGCCTTCTCAGATACTGGATGGGGTGGTAATTTTCCTGATCATCACCACTAAGGGCTGCTGCCGTACTGAGAATCGGGACGTTTATATCGCTGCCTAAATTCTCACCATTTAAAATCTACCCAACGAAAAAATGAATTAAGTCCCTTAGTTCATTTTTAAGGTTCAATTTTAAATTCACTTTTAAAAAGGGGAGTTTGCTTAGGTTCAAAAATGAGTTGTGATGATCCTGTGCCGCCTCTACGGGCTGGCGTCCACTGATAGTATATGATCGCAAAAAATATAAACCTCAAGCAGGCCTGCCAACGGCTAAGGCGTGTAAATGCGCAAGTAAGCCTACTAATCGGCTAAGGCATGTAAATGACCGAAAATAAATAGAAGTAAAGACAATTCACAAGTAGACATGCCAATCAGCTAAGACACGTAAATGATGGAAAAGTAGGGGTAAGTCAAAATAGACGGAATTGTAGGGGTGAGTATGAAAGAAAGAAAAGAGCACAAACAAATGTTCATGAAAAATGGAAATAAAAAGCTACAAAAAGGGGCTAAATTTTAAGGGGAAGATCTACTAGCTCGTCCCTAATAGAGTGCCATCTGTTCAACCATGGACTTTGTGAGTCCGTCACGACGATGCGTTCTTCACTATAAATTTAGAGTCGCCACTTGGAGCTTTTGGTGTCCTGAGATACTCAAATTGATATGATGAGCACCGCAGTGCTAAAATATGACTCTGATCCGGTCTACGCCAAAGGCTCTTGGGTAGGGGCTTCGGTTATCGATCGAGAAGGTGTTAGGCACCCAATCAACCCACTCATAAGTGGTCTCTACTTATGGCCAAAAGAAAAAATAAAATAAAACAATACTTCCTCTTGCCCGAAGGCACTCCGACACAATCATCGAAATTTCAGCGATGAAACGGCGCAAATTCAAGGATAGAGGAAAAGCAAAGAAGGTAGAGGAATAGAGGGGAGAGTCAGAGCTCTCGGACCCTTGTGCCACGGCTGTGGACGCTTGCGTAGGTGCACTTGATGAGCTTCCGATGGCTTGGGTAGGTGGAAGATGGGTTCTGACCTCTAAGGCATGATAGCTAAGGGGTAGGAGAAGAAAGCTAGGGGGTCGTGCTCACCTAGGCTAAGGAATTTTTAATGGAAGATGTGGTCTAAGGAAGGGTTTTGAATTTTGGAATTTATATAGGTTTGGTGCACCAAAGGGGAGAAGGAAATCTCTAATCTTTCTCTCTTTGGAAAAACTTTCAAGCTCTTGTAAAAGGAGGGTTGCCTCTCTATTTATTGAAAATGAGAGGGTTAGTGAGGGGTTAAAGTCCTAATTGGGTTAGCAATTAGGTAATCCTAAATCTCAAGTTTTTGGGTCTTTCAAGGTCATGGATAGGTGTGAGAATGGGTTCAATGGTAGCTAATAGGGTAAATTGGGGTGCAACAGTCCTAAAGAAACATATCCTAAATATGGGGATGGCCAACAAGTCAAACCCCAAAAGTGAAATTCGGGTAAAATTTCACAGTTACTGTAGCTAAGCCTAGCGTGTATATTATACACGCTAGGCATATGTACAGTGCCTGTGAGAAGTTCAGAGCCCACTGTGGGGTCCATTTGGCGTAGCGTGTATATTATACACGTTAGGCCAAATTCTTCCAGAAAATGGCTTAGCATTTATATTATACACGCTAGGCAAAATTCTTTCAGAAATGGCTTCAACCTGAAACTTTGGATCGCCATAACTTTCGGTGTATGACTCGGATCGGGATGATTCTTAGCTGGTTAGAAAGCTGGGGACCTCTATATTTCAATGGTGCCTAATTTAGTTCCAGTAGAGGTCCCAGCAAGTCATGGTACAGCTCTCTCTAACTATTGCCTGGGAGGGTTTAAACAGCTCCGGGGAGGGGCTCTATAGGTTAGTGTTGATTCCAAGGGTTGGGATCATTTTCTTCGGGTTTAGGTTGAGTCTTAAGGGTTTGGGAAGTGCTATCGGAAGCTCGGGGGTGCGCCTTTCTCGAAGTATGTTTCAATTGGGCCTTGGGCCAAATGTGGGTGTCTACAATGTGGATAACCGACTAGGAGAGATAGCCCAACGTCTGGGCGAGATCAAGGAACTCTTGAGGAGACTAGGAGCTTGAAAGAAAGGAGTGATAAGAATTTTTCTTCAAGATGTTTTACCATTTTACTTCATTTTGATAATGGAAAAGCAAAAAGGTTTGGTGAAGTTATTAGAGAAATAAAAACTTTTCCTTTTGGGTTTTATGAGATTTTTGGATGCCTTGCCACCTATCGTATGGCAAAGGTAGTTATTTTGGAAATTTTTGAGAAAAATTTTTTGATGTTTTATTTTGTTGTTTGAAAACTTGATTGCTTTGCCAAGTGGTTTTGACAACAAGTGCAAGAAATCTCATGGGATATGGTGGGGAAAGGAAACCTAGTTATGAATTATCTTGATGTTATAGATAAAATCTCTTTTTGAAAACTCTATCATACATTTTTGTCATGATTGGTTTAAATTAATAATCATAACATCTCTTTTTGAAACTTATGATTACCCTCATATTTTTGTCTGGATTTAGTCAAAATTGACACCTATAGAACCTTGTCTTGAAAATTTTGGTTATTTAAAGTCTTGAGAGATTTTGAAAGTCTTGCATGTTTCCCTTTTACTTGAATTTTGACTAGAAAAACTTGAAAGTATTTCAGATGAACCCGATGAACGGACACGTGTACACTATAGGCACTGACAGAGAAACTGCATTAGAACACTTCACATTCTTACGAGAGTCACTTGAATACATCCGAAAGACCTTGAATCGTAATGTACCCAAAGGCCGCTAGATGCAGACCTCCACACAAGAGTTGTTGAGTGTACTTTGAAGCGATAAACATAGGACAGCTCGACTCCTGATGGAGCTGAAGTATATAGAGGATAATTATGCCGACAACCTAAAGCACTTGTGAAATATCGAGAAAAGCCTTCGTCATCTGACAACCGATATAGAAAAACTACAAACCGAGATCCCTACCCCAGATCATTAAAAATAGAATTAGAAATTCCTTTCTATAACTGGTTTTGTCTTGATGTATGCTCGATATGAGCAGAAAGACTTCTATGAACTTCATATATGACATTTAACTGGAAATCTAGTTTGAATTATATGGAAAAATTTTAATTGTTGTCAAATGCTAAATATGATCCCTGATTACACATTGACTGTTTTAGTACTTGAAAACTTAGTTGTAGTAAGTAAGGAAAAACTACACCATCTCTAAAAGTAAACCTCCCATGGATGGAAGCCTATGATCGAATTCTTGAGACGCTATGAGAAATTTAACAAGGAAGATAGATGCTGCGTAGATACGAATGAATGTACCTACAACAGATAAAGGTCCACAAAAACATGGAAAACATGTTGACATGTATTCGAAAGAAAAAGAACAAAATTAAAAGAGAAAAATACACGGTAGAACAGTTTCCTACGACTCCTTTTACCCGCACTGGAGAAAATCGTACTAAAGTAAGTAACCTCTTGACTAGTCTAGTAACCCGCCAGGAGTTGGAATACTATTTCTAACTCATGAACGAGATTGCCTATGAACAAACCAAATCTTGCTTGAACAAAACTCAACAACTAATCTGCTCATATGAACGGGCCCTACGTGAGAAAAAGGAAGGTATGAACTGTAGTAAGACTTGATTGAATCAATAAGATTACCGATCTTGACTGCTTGTAACTTGTAAGATTACTTGAAATCGTGTTTGTTTTATATCCAAAAATCGCATTGATCACTATTGTTGTTACACAATCACTAGAAACGAGCACACCTCTAAAATGTAGTGTTCTTGATGTTTTCACAGATGGGAAGTTCTCTGATTCCCTTAATAACAGTAATGGAACTAAAACGTAAGAAGAAGAAAATGGAACGGGAAGAACTTCCCTTCTTCCATTAATGTGCTTTGCACCGATCTTCGATCCAATATCTCGAAATGGTAATTGACAACCTAACCAGTGAGAAACAAATCTAATCGATCCGTATTTCCCTTCTCAAAGGAAATCCACCTGGGAAACGCGAGGCCATATGACACATGAATGACATTAAACTAAAAATCCGAAACTACAAGTGGCACCTCACCAAAGAAGTCATCGAACTTGGCCAAAGTAAAGAAATTCTGGTGATGATCTGAGACAAGATTGACAGACTTGACGCCGTTATCATTGGAACCAAAACGCTGATGGAAATCACGGGTCAAATTGTTGAGATATATGATAATTCTAATTGTCATATATCTCAAAACACATGATAATTCTAATTCTGATGATAGAATCCTCTTTAATATGTAACACCTGTCACTCGATTTCTATGTTGGTCAAATTGTTGACTGGGACCTAGTGACAGCCCGAATTTTTCCAACACGATTTGTTGAGATATATATTTAAATGGGCCTGGACCATCGGGTCACAAATCATGATCCATTATAGATTTGGAATATCACATGGTGCTAAAATCAAATAGGCAGCATATATGGTAGGACTAAAATTTGTCTATAGAACATATGAACTAAACAAAATAATCCACCGGTGTTAGTCGACCATCGCTTAAACAGTGGTGTACAAAATGTGTATTCAAAAATTGCTTTCACAAAATTTACTACATGTACCAAATCTAGAATCTAAGGTTCAAAGCTATACCAAGTCTAACACCACAATCTTTGGGTAGAACTTCTTGTGCGGAAAGTCTGCTTCTCACTCTGGGGAAAAGTAGGATCTGTCTCAAACTCAAGGTCCTGCTCAAGATTTGCACTTGTGACGTATAGTCGAGGGGTGACCTACAGTCCAAGCTCAGTAGAGGAACTCAAAAACAATTACATTTTATCAAATTATACATAGATTCTATGACAAGATTTCAAAGTAATTTCTCATCAAAAAGCATATTTAAATACCAGTTTTCAAAAGTATTTCATTTTAAAAGAGGGATAAGCTTCAAAGCCATTTTCATCTCAGAAAGATCATGTCATTTTCATATCAAACGAAATATATGAAGACTTTTTCTCATATCAAAACAAACTTGAAAATTGTGTCTCTTAGGTAGAGTTTCACAAAGGTTCAAAAATCAAGTGCAATTCGGATTCAAAGATCATGTTAGATTCTCTTACATATAATCTGCCCTAGTGGTCCATAATTGTACGAATAATCCGCCCATAGTGGTCTACAAATGCACGTATAATCCACCCTAGTGGTTCTCAGTGTGTACATATAATCCGCCCTAGCGTTCCACCTCAATTTATCTGACTTATTATTCGCTTCACTTACATAGTTTACATATTTGATTCACAGATATCCTGTCGTGCCGGTTTGATTTATGGATATCCCGCCATGTCAGTTCAATTCACGGATTAACTGCCGTAGCAATTCAATTCACGGATATCCTATCGTGCTGGTTCGATTCTCAAATATCCCGCCATGTCGGTTCGATTCACGGATATCCCGCCGTGCCGGTTCGATTCAAGTTCCAAGCTCAAATTTTCATGATAAAAATGCGAATTCATAGTTCATATTCCAATTCATATTCATATACAGATCCCATTTATGTGTCAGATTCAAAGTTAAATTTCAGAGTTCGGATACAAGGTGCGAACTTCAGATTTCACAGATCTAATTTAGATTCTTAGTTTGAAAGTCATGTCCGAAGTCTAGGAATATCAAATTCAAAATTCAGAATCAAATCGAAACAAAATTCAGAGGCAAAGTTTAGATCTATGATTCATTTTCAAGGTCTTATTCGAAGTTCAGAGATGCAGATTCATATTCATATCAGATTCATAGTCCACAATTCATACTCAAGTGCCTATTCGGAGTTCATTTTTGAGGTTCAAACACAAATTCATAATTATACTCAAAACCTCAAAAGTTCGAAAGGTCAAATTCAAATTGTAGTCATAACATTTTAGATGATAAAATCATGTCATAAGCGGATTTAGATCTCACATTCAACTTAGGATTCGGAGTTCTAAATTAATTTTCAAAAATCACAATTTTAATTCAAATAGATCTCATAAGTACATGAATTCAAAGTCCATTTTCAAATTCCAAATTTCAAAGATTCAAAGTTCATTTTAAAAACAAATCATATCTTATCAAGCACTCATCATACCAGTCTATGAATTCAAGTCAGAAAAGCCATTGGTTAATGAAGTTCCCCTACCTCAATTTGGATGTCGAACAAAAACAATGAAAGGATCCTATCGACGGCCTCCCATCTACAACCTAGATAAAGAGGTCCATAAACCATGTGTTAATGTCTAAGGGATCGAATAAATCAAGGTTCCTCAATTTTTGTCAAGGAAAAATTTAAATAGGCGGGGTGGATAAGTTCTTACAAATTTGAGGGATCATGTAGAACTCATCACACTTGTCGCCCAAATTTTACCTTGAAAACATTTGCTTCATAAATTTGTTAATTCATAAATGTTATAGGGCTCGTTGTTCTGTTTCTAATGCCATAAGAATCAAGCCAATCAGAGTTCGGGGTCAAAAGTTATGACTAACATACCGACCAGGTGCTGGCATTGTGAACAGTAGCTCGCCTCGGTGAGGTGCTCAGAATTCTATAGCTCGCCATAGCGAGTTTGGATAGGGCTGTTTTGGCCTAGATTTTTATGTAGCACTCTCCTCAGCGAGTAGTTCAGAAGGGGTCTCACCGCAGTGAGGTTTTCACTCGTCGAGGTGACTGTGAGCGACTTTTTGCGACCATTTTGGATTCAAAAAATTCCAAAATCTAAGGTATGCGATGTTCAATTCACATACGATCTAAACCTAAGCATACCCTATATTAAAAATCAATAAGTCTCCCCTCTAATCTTACGCATGCGATGATTTTGGAGATCGATTATCGGAAAGTCGGTGTTCGTGTTTCTCACGCGCCCAATCTCCAGAACCATTGCATGCACCTTACATTTCACATAATCAATGTGTATAGTAACTCTATGCTATAAATCCGTGAATCTCACCTTTTAAACTCTCGCATATAACGATTGCGATGATCGATATCCAAAGTTCTCTCCATTTACAATTCTCACTCATCCGATCCTTAAGATCCTTGCATGCTGTTCAAAGGCATGTTAATTAATCGAATTTCAGAAATTGGAATTCATGTGAATCACGGTATGATATCTACCTTTAAGAATCACGCATGCAAGCCTTTTGTGGTGAATGATGTTGGGATTTTGGCACAAAATCTTTGTCTCCGTCCGATGATTCGCTCTCCGATTGCAACAATGCCGGAATGGGCGAAGTAGCAAAGATCTTCTTTAGGAAGATGATGGCTATGATAGAGATCCAACGGCTGGCTCAAAAGGACTTGAAGAGGGGAAGGGTTTCTCTTCTTTCTCACAGACGTTTCTTTCTTTCACTCAATGAGACTCACACATGGTTTATGTGTGAAAACTGGCTTTTATGCCAAGGGCTCTGGTATTGTGTGCACCCGGTACATTAAGGCTGGTGTACGAGCTTTAAAAATGAAGACCAAAAATATGGTTCTAGTGGGTTTTGATCTCCTGATCTCTTGAATACAAAATGGGCCTCTTACCGTTGGTGCTCTCACGAAGTCTATGTGACTTTTACACCATTAAATATATGTCCTTAGTACGAAGGGACACAATCTAAATTAATTAACTAATTATTGTGAACTCCAAAGTGCAAATCGTCAACGGTATTAAAAATGTGCATTCGGTTAGTGTATTGGGCATCACATAATTCGGTGTCGTGTGCATCTACACATATACACATACATTAGTTTGGGTTACTGGGCTCGGATTTGGCTCATGCCTAGGGCGCACCTGATCGCCTTTGATCATGTGTATGCCACTTTTCTCGTTCTAATTTAGTCATTAAAATTAATTAACTAAGCCAATTCTATACTGTAGTGTTTGAAAGTGTGGGCTCAAACTTAGTTCGATCCCAGGTTCAAGTTGTGTGCATCACACACTTCTCACTAGAGTTGGGTTTCGATTCAATGTTCGAGTTAGGAATTGGTTCTCCGAATTTGGATATTGGGTGTGTTTACCCAATCAAGGTGGATGGGCTAGAGGCCTCATCACAGTTCCACTCAACATCTTGACCAAAGTCAAAGCAGTCAAGGTAGTCGTATCATTGTCGAAGGTCAACGATTCAATGTTAAAAAATCAGGGTTGTTACATCCTTCCCACCTTACAAAATTTTCATCCTCAAAAATTGGTGTCGTATTCAGAGGGGTACGGAGACTTGATAGCCCGAATACTCATAATCATATTCTCCGTCAGAGTTAATGACTTAACATCGTCGAAAATTTAGGGTCATTACATTCTCCCCTCCTTAATGGAATTTTCGTCCTCAAAAATTCGCGACGTGAACATGAATGAAAATTAAATACAATGAGGAGATCCCATGAGTACAAATCGAATTTAAGCCATCAATACAAAAGGTAACCATAAGCCAAGCACACCACTATCATGACACTAGCTATCAAAATGCATGAAAATTATCCATCAAAATACATTAGAAACATAAGTTCAGAGTATGAATTACTGATATGAACTGTAGACCCACAAACATAGCTCCTGACTTAGAACAAAAGAAGTCTGAACCATTTAAAATTTCATGCATTAAATCATCTTTTTGTTCTTCGTTTCTTTAGGGCAGTCCATTATCCGGTGTCCTTTCTGGCCACACTTGAAGCATGCTCCTGTGACACACCAATACTCCTCCTTTTTATGTGGCCCTCCACATCGGGAGCATGGTTCAACCAGTGTGGATGGCTCAATGTGCGAAGTCTATTGCCCGTTCAATGTTTCAACTATTGTGAGTTTTAAAGGTTGGGAAGGCACAGTCGGGGTAGACACAATTTGGGTAGGTTGACGGGATGCAAGCATTAATAACCTCGGTCTTTGGCTTGCCGGCTGATGGACGTACGGCTGCATATGATTTGTCCTCCTATTCACATTTTGTTCTTCCCTTCTCTTATACTACTGTCAATATCCCTTTCAAGCGGATCAGTTCGACCATAGAAGCTAGGAAGTCTCATCCTCCTAAACTCCTAGAATCCTGAGGGTTGACGTCTCTTTGCTAGAAATGTGGCTTGCGGATTGACCAAGGTTTCTAACAACTACTCGATGTGACTGCCACTGTTTACTCCTCGCGAAGGAGTGTTGTTTGTACCCGTGGTGATCTCTCCTTAACCAACCTCGAGTGACCATAGTGACCTGTCATGATCAAACAAACGTTGAAGTCAGAAGTGATCGTGAAAACTAGAATCTCACTCGAACATGGGTTAGAATTTCTTATGTTTCGACCGAATCGAAAGCCATTTATAGGTATGGCTTTGAGTCCTCGAAAGACTTACGAAATAGGGATTGTGGATCCCTCCTAAGTTCTGACGAGATCTAATGTCATATATCTGAACTTCATGCTATGACTCCGAGTCGCCCATAAGACCTAAAGCCTAAGCTTTGATACCAACTGTAACAGCCCGGATTTTCCCAACACGATTTGTTGAGATTTATTTTTTTTTTTAATGGGAAAACCCGGACCGTTGGGTCGCAAATCACGATCCATTATAGATTTGGCATATCACATGGTGCGGAAATCAAACAGGCACCATATATGGCAGGACTAAAATTTATCTATAGAACATATGAAGTAAACAAAATAAGCCACCGATGACAGTCGACTATCACTTAAACAATGATGTACAAAATGTGTATTCAAAAATTGCTTCCACAAAATTTACTACATGTATCGAATCTAGAATCTAAGGTTCAAAACTATACCAAGTCTAACACCATGGCCTTTGGGTAGAACTTCTTGAGCAAAAAGTCTGCTTCTCACTCTGGGTCAAAGTAGGCTCTGTCTCAAACTCAAGGTCCTGCTCAAGATTTGCACCTGTGACGTATAGTCGAGGGGTGAGCTACAGTCCAAGCTCATTAGAGGAACTCAAGAACAATTACATTTTGTCAGATTATTCATAGATTCTATGACAAGATTTCAAAGCAATTTCTCATCAAAAAGCATATTTAAATATCAGTTTTCAAAAGCACTTCAGTTTAAAATAGGGATATGCTTCAAAGCCATTTTCATCTCAGAATGATCATGTCATTTTCATATCAAACGTAATATACAAAGACTTTTTCTCATATCAAAACAAACTCAAAAATCACATGTCTTATGTAGAGTTTCACAAAGGTTCAAAAATCAAGTGCAATTCGAATTCAAAGATCATGTAAGATTCTCGTGCATATAATCCACCCTAGCAGTGCACAATTGTATGAATAATCCGCCCATAGCGGTCCACAAATGCACATATAATTCGGCCTAGCAGTCCTCAGTGTGTACATATAATCTGCCCCAGCGATCCACTTCAATTTATCTGACTTATTATTCGGTTCACTTAAATAGTTTACATATTCGATTCATAGATATCCTGTAGTGCCGATTTGATTCACGGAATAACTAACATACTAGTTCGAATCATGGATATATTGCCATGTTGGTTCGATTCACAGATATCCATGTTGTTAATTTTACAGTGCTGATTATTATTGATGATAAAAATAAATTAATTTTAGATAAAAGGTAAGATGAAAGAGATGAAAACAGCAACTCTAAAATATACAAACCTGCAAGATACATGGTCCTTTTGTAGCAAGTTTTAAAAGTAAGAGTTTGTCCCACAGGGAGTAGTGATCTAAAACCTAATAGGCTATATAGTAGACCTCCAGATCTACTACAGATCCAGCAATTCTAACCTAGTATAAGAAAACAGGGAAAGGAAGAGAGTTTTTCAGGTGTCACTAGATCTAACCTATAAAACAGAAATACAAAACTAGATCTACAAGATGAGGGAGATGAATGGTAAAATAAAATATAAAATGGGGAGAAATAGATAGCTATGGACTGGTTCTTATTGCAAAACAGATCAAGATTTGTGGATTTGCAGTTGTCCTTCCCTGGCTACAAGCACAAGTGAATGGTAGAAGAATCCAATTTAGACTAGAGGTTTGAATTGATCATAAGGCTATGATCTGTCCACTTTAATGGTCACAGATCATCCTAGGGATTTCCTTCAATCCAAAGGCATCAATTAGAACTTTAAAATCACTACAGATGCTGTGGATGCAAGGCCACAAGCTCGGGTATCCATAGGAATATTAAACCTAGGGAAATCAAATGGCAATCAAGAGATCTAAAGGTTAAATGAACGAGAAATTTTCAAATACAGAAATCCGATTGAGAATCTAATGGAACCAAAAGATCTATAGATTTAATTGAACTTTAAAACCAACAATTTATTGAATCAAAATAACTTACAATAGATTATTCTCAGATCTGTAGTGTGTGCATCAATCCACACATCTCCATGCCGATTTTACGATTATAAACCAAATCCGAGCTACTACCTAGATCTAATCTAACAGGCTGGATTAGAGAGAGAAGGGGGAAGAGAAAAGGAAAAATAAAACCCAAATGAGTCAAGGAGAACTCAGAGAATTTCCTAGTTTCCTTGCTCTAGAATTATAGCAAAATAGATGGGTATTTATACATATGCATTGATCCCAGTGCCTTGAGTTGCAGCCAGCAGAGGAGAGGAATTTTATTGCAAACACTTCTAATCCATGTGGTTAGTGCTCTGTCCAATCAGAGCGAAGAGAGCTCAATTCTGTTATGCATAGCTGAAATATTTGTATTCCCGCCAAGAAATATTCCATTTTGTTTGAAAAATAGTTTGCATGTGGGTAGATTCTTTAATTTCCAGAGCTGCCCCTTTGGCTTTATTAAATTCCCATCATAGCCCTTCATATAACAGCTGCTGCACTTCCCAAAGCTACCTCTACCTTTGTTGATAAATGCTGGTATCCGAGTTGGATGAGTTGCTGAAATATAGGCTGATGAAGCATTAAATCTGCAGCTATTTGTGAGAGGTTCTGAGGCATTTCCGAGTTGATGGGGGCTGAGGATTGATTGGAAACTTATTACAGCAGACCCACTCATCAATTTAAGAGGTTAAAAAGTTATTTTGAGAGGTTGGTGAGCTGCTGGAATGATCTTCTCGACAAGTTTTGAAGGTGTAAGTTGGAAACTCACGAAGTTAAGGTGTAAGACAGCAGCTTCAGGTGTCCTTTCGTGAGGATAGAAGAAGGATTTGAGAGGTTGCTGAATAGAGAGCTCGGCAGGTTGGTTGCCCCTTGAATTCGAGAGGTTGCAAGGCTGGTTCAGCAATATACTCGACAGGATGAAGGCTGAAGCAGTGCTCTATTCGAGAGGTTGAAGGAGCCAGCTGAAGCTATCTCGAGAGGTTTGTTTGAACCAGTCGATAGGATGATTTTAGGTTCACAACACAGCTGCATCAACTCGAGAGGGTTGCTAGAGTTGCTCGATAGGAAGGAGGACTGGTCTACTCGAGAGGTTGAAGATTGTTGTTGGTCGACAGGATTAAATGCACACCTCGACAGGTTGGAGATCTTTAAGTAATGAACCATTCAAGAGGATGGGAGGAGATTGCTCCAGCTTATACGCAAGTCGACAGGTTGAGTTGTACTCCATCTATTCGAGAGGATGGCTGAAGGTGCAAATTGTCCATTCGAGAGGATGAAGGGCTGATCCAAATCGACAGGTGCTGAAGTTGCTCGTTCCATTCGACAGGTTGGCTGAAGGTATGCTTCTACAAATGGACAGGTTGACTTCCAGCCATATACATTTCGTGAGGTTGCTTAGGACTGCTCAAAAGGAAGGTTGAACTAGTCGACAGGTACTGGAGTGTAGCTGTGATCTGCTCGAATAGTTTGTGAAGGGATTTGAACTGTTGTTCTTCATTAAAGTGCAGCAAGTTTGTGTGCAAACAGCTCCCATATGTTATTGTTGTATTGTTTTAGCATTCAGCTGTTGCAGATATTGACTATATGGCTGTATGCAACTGCTCCAGAGCTCATGTGTGCATCTATTCTCATACATTGTAGCTGTAGCTTTTTGATAGCTTCATCCTCCATTATTTGCAACTGCTCAAGAGTGTTCATTGCAGCAATTTGAGAATACATTGCAACAATCTGAAATGTAGCTGCTGAAAGTGAACCTCATCTCCAATGTGCATAGAGCTGAAGCTATTCAATTCCACATTACTGCAGCTTCTCTTCATCTCAAGTGCACAATAAGCTGTTGTTTTGCTTCCACATCAACAGGCCATGGCCCCACTCCCTTCATCTCTCTCTCTCAGCTATTGATTGATTCTAATCTCCTCTTCTTAGTACTTTTTCATTGATTGGCTGTATATTTATTCCTAATTGCAAAACACATTTAAACATTAGTTATTAATTACTCTAAGCTCTAGCAAAAGCCAAGTTTAAGGGGTATAAAATGATATAAATCAATGAGTAACACACCCCCAAACCTACTCTTTGCTAGTCCTCGAGCAAAGTGAAATTTAAAACAATTAACCTACAAAACTTAATGCCACTTTTATAGGGAACACGGATGCCTTTAGCATATGCATCAAGCCTTTTAAACCCCTAGGTGATCCCTAGTGGAGGAGTGAAGTCTTCTGAGGCTTTTCAGTGAAGGTACCCACAAACTTCTCCAATAAAATCAGTTAATATCAGTGCAACATGTCAAAATAGAGTTCAAACAAAATAAAATTCATTCCACACCTTACTCATTCACTTTTTTTTAGAGGATTCTCAGCAGTAAAACAACAGTTTAATACTAAAGTTTTGCTATAATTCCTTCACCACCAATCAGCTCATGTCAAGGGTGTTGTGTGTGAAAATTAATGCGAAGCTCACCATTAATTTGAGAATTCTATTTTGATAATGCCCCAAATAAATTCAATTTCAGACCCAAGTCTCACCAGGGCTGTCACTCAAAATAAACATGAAGGTGTATCATTTCACATAGCTCAAGAGCAGTTACAGCCCTCAAATAGGAATGCAAGAATGAGCATAGGCAATGTTCTAATTCCTGAGATCTTCTAACTCTTTTCACCATAGATTACACAACTCCTTATCTCTACATAACAACTCAATCCATTTCAGATCAGTAAGGTCTTTTTATTGGATTGTAATGCGACTTATGGGTGAAGTTTTATAAAAAATAAAGGAGTAAAAGAGGGATTCAAAATTGAGAAATCAGTAAGGTAAGGAGATGATTCATGACTTCACCTTCTTCATTTTAGCACAATTCCATCTTCTTCTTTTTTAAATTTTTAGAGCCAAAGTGACCAGCTTCTACTCTTCTTTTTCAAAATTTCTAATGAAATGACTTCTCTTTCACATTTTTATTTTGCTTTTCTATTTTTCTTCTTTTTGTATGCTTATCTTTTGCATTTTTCTCATTTTTTATTTTCATGGGCTGGAATGCCGCAGCTATACATCTGATACACAACTGCCTTTAAATGTGCTTTATTCTCTTTCACCAAATGTCAAACCAGCTCTACCTTCCTCAACTCCTTCACCTTTACCTTCTAAATTCTCAGGATGAGGGTCAGGCTGCATCAGGTCATTGAGGTTTTGGGTTCAAATTCTCTAGTTTTTATCAAAGAAAAACTTAGATTTTTAAGGCTGCTCAAATGGTGTGTAGCAAGGGCAATTCAAAGGGTAGGGATCTTTTTAGCTCAAACTGTCCAAAAGATTGCCTTCATTTCTTCAATGTCATGAGTACTGTCAAGCTGATTTAACTTGGAGTGCATAACTTCTAGTACAAAAGAGTAAGTTCAAACAGTCCTTAGAGCAGAAAAAATTGTCAAAACACTCTTCAAAGAAATTTTACAAGCCCAAATCTCACTAGGTATGGTCTTCCATCAAATTCCTATGGTATATCCTCACAATTTTCTCTCTTTTCAGGTTCACTAAGCACCAATTTTGAAAATTTTCTTGATATTTGCTTCATGCAAGTGTTAGAGTTATGACAAACTTTAGTTTTAAAAAGTTTTTAATTTCCTCTTTTTTCAAAAATCAGGTAGGAATTCACTTTATTTTCAAAAAAATTATCCAACACTATATTCCATTGGCACACCCTGCCATACCCCCAAACCTAAGATGAACATTGTCCTCAATGTTTGCACAATGAGTAGCTAGGGGCAGCAGGGCAAAAGCAAGAAATAAAATGAACAAAATAAAAGCTCTATGCAGCAAAGAAGAAAATTAAAAAAGTTCAAAACTGAATATATGGACAGAAAAATAGAAAAAATGATATACAAATGGAAGAAAATTCCTGTAAAAATAGAAAAGTAGAAATAAAAAACTGAATACAAACATACAAAAATGATGAAAAATAGTATAAAAAAAAATAGTACACACATTATCCTAAGAAAGAAAAACAAACAGCATATAAACTAAAAACATTAGGTATATTAAAAACATCAAAACAAAACTTCTAAAACACAAAAAATCCTAAGACTTCCTCAATTGTACTGAGCTGAGTATGGAACTGAGTAAGGATTCTATGTTGTTGATGTGTATGAATCAATATGAATTTCAAAGTAATGTTAGCATGAATGCACAATTTAAAAGCAGGATTCATACACAGCTAAGACCCATTAAAAGTGAAAAATCTTGAAAGTGAATGAATTCAGAGGCTCCTTTGAATTTTCAAACATAATATGATCCATTGTTCATTAACTTTCATGATTCTTTTCAAATTTAAGAATCATGATCTCAGCAGTTCCAGATGGGGGTACAAGAATGACATCAAAAGAAAACAACCCATCTGGATCTGAAATTTTTTTTTTATGTTTTTATATTTATTTATTTATTTATTTTATTTTATCAGTCGGGGCTCAACAACAGCCCTTATTTACTACTGTTGAAGAATACAAATAATATTGCTACAAAACAAGTCTGAAAATTTTGTTTATGTTTATATATATACATATATTTTTTAGTTGTTTTTATTGCTTTACAAAAAAAATCAACATGCTTAATGTAACATCCCCGAAAATTGGGCTTTGAACAGTGTCCTCGGGATGCGTGCCCAACTGGTCATAAGCTTGACCAAGTGGATGTCAACCAAATGACTTACATTAAATTAATTCTGATGTGAATGTGCTTGTGAGTGTGGTTTTAGACTTCATTGTGGAGGTCACATACACCTGTTATTGGTGTATGTGTTTTGCAGTAAAAACAAGGAATAAATTAAATAGTTAAAAGGCTAAAGAGAAGTTATTTCTCTTTAATTAGGTTGGTGAGAGGATTTATAAAGAGAGAGAGAGAGAGTGAAGAGGAAGGAGTAATTGCAAGGGAATTGGGTGGAATGACAAATTGAAGCCACACGTGAGCTATAAATTACAACGACAACGCGTAGGTGAACTCGTTGGAGTCGGAGCTAGGAACCCTAACCCATAAATCAAGCCATTGAATCAATCAAGAGATTAATTTGAAGTGAGTCTTATTAGATTTTAATGAATATGTTGTTGTGCATTAGTTCTGTGACTAATTGGCTAAATGTTGAATTAAAGATGTAGAAAAAAAAAGGAAAATAGAGATAGATGAAAGCTGGAAGAAATGCCCAAAAAGGGCTGGGTTTCTAACAAAATCGATTAATCAAATTTAAAAATCGATCAATCAATTTTGTCTTAGAAATAAGCCTGGGCACTAATGCCCGAAACCGATTGATCGATTTAAAATCGATCAATCGACTTTTGGATTTCGATTAATCGATTTGAAATCGATTAATTGTTTGTGCACTCCCAGTGGCTGGAAAATGAGGAGCCTAGGAAAATTGATTGATCAATTTGTAAATCGATCAATCGATTTTGGATTTTCGATTAATTGATTTTGGAAATTCGATTAATCGATTTTGGAGATTGATTAATCGATTTGGACAGTTTCTATTTGACTTTTGTTTTGGACTTTAAAGTTTTAGGAGGGGTCTTGTACCTTTTTTTATGCATCGTTCTTGATGCTTTGCTTATGCTATGATGTAACTTAGGTTATGCAAGTGAGTCCGAGCGTGGGGAGCTGCAAGGACCTTAACGCTTGAGAATTTATACGCGTGAGGTAGGGAACGCCTTGAACATGTCCTTTAATTGCAAGAGCATGTATGTAGTGATATAGAAATGAGTAATTATGCATTGAAAATGTGAATCTTAAGTGTGTGTGTGTGTGTGTGTGTGTGTGAACACTAAGTAAGAAAATGAGTTACAATATGAGTATGTGACGTCCCCAAGGGATGTGAATGTTATATGGGCATCTGTGTGATGCATTGAGCTAGTCACATCCTAGGGATGTATGGAAACATGTAAAGTAAAGTAAATGAGAATTGATCAGGCCTAATATAATATAATTAGCACAATCATATGATGAATAACTATATATAGTGCACTTTTAATTTAAGGTTTGGAGAATACCCCACCGACGCGGCGGGATACTCGCGATTGACTCGGCAGAATATTTGTGACCGGTACGGCGACCAATCCGTACACTAGTTGGACATCGCAGGGATGTATGTGAGATTTGTACCCTGTCGCCTATGAGGAAGAGACCTGGGTAGTATGAAATGAATGAAAAAGAAAATGAAAATGGTCTGATTAGACGATGATGGAGGGTATTCTATCGGGGCTCGAGGCTATAGTAAATCGAGGATTATTTGAATTATGATTTAAGTTTATAGGCCAATCATTATCTTTTGTGAGCAGGTTGAGAACAAGTAAACACATGTAATGTAACAGTTATATTCAGTTCATCTTTTCAGTCATTTAATTTATTTTCCAGCTATTTCATTAATAAATCATGCTTCTAAATGTCATGGAATATATGTGAGAGATTAATTGATATGTTCATTTAGTTGTTTCCCTATTGAGCTATGATATAGCTCACCCTTTAGACTATACGTTGCAGGTCCTGTGCTTGCGGCTGCTACTGCTTTGGGAGGCGTAGATCTGGAGGATTTGGATTACGTGCCTGAGGAGGATTCAGAGCCTCCTCCTGAGGACTTCTTCTAGAGGACCCCTGTATACTTTGATTGAGTTTTGAGAGAGTACTGTACGGCTTGGTATGTCAAGCCCTATTTTTGTTGAGAAATGTAATATGTACTAAGATATTTTTTTAGCGAACCATCCAGGGTGACTGTTATGTCATCAGTGATGGTTCGGGTGGGTTCTTTAGCTCATGCGGTGGCATGAGATAAGAACCATCTTTTGGGTTACGTGTTTTGACTTTTCTATATAGAATTGGAGAGTTATTTTGGTATCATTTCTTATGCTTTTTTTAAATTTGCTTTATTGTTGCTTGGGTATATCAATGTTTCGTACAGGCTTATGGGGCATGACCTCGAGGGGCGTGTCGATGGCACAGGTTTTGGGGTGTCAAAATCTAAGCTATCATAGTTGGTATAAGAGCAGTTTCTTTTAGAATTTTTGACAAGTCTTGACGTTGTTAGAGTATAGGACCTTCTACTAATGAAACTATAGTTTCATGTGTAGATCGTTATGTCTTCTAGAGGAAGAGGACGGCCTCAGGGCGATCATGACAGAAATTTGCGAAGCAGATACAATTTTATCTCGGCTATGAATAGAGTACCAATAAGAAATAGAGAGGCCCTAGGAAGTAGTGGTCAAGAAAACCGAGACCAAGCAGAGAATCAGGATAGAGGTCGTCTAGAGAGGGATCAACGAGAGCAGGAAAGAGTAAGAGAAAGAAACGAAGATAGAGACGAGCCTCAGAGGATGATGCATACTATGGAAACCATGGCAAATGCCATGGCTCAGCAAGCAGCGTCCTTGGCAGCTAATAATGCCAATGACTAGCATCGGCCACCTACACCTCCAGTTGGTCCTACACCGCCATTGCCCTCAGCATTCACAGAGTTTAGGAGGATGCATCCTTCAAGCTTTTCAGGGCAAGCAGAGCCAATAGATGCAGAAAATTGGCTGAGAGAAATGGAGAAAGTATTTAGCATGCTTACATGCACGGAAGATGAGAGTGTCCGTTGGGCAGTGTACATGTTAGATGGGGAGGCAGGCCCATGGTGGAAGTCTGTCTCTAGGACTAAGACTCAGGAGACCCCAGGATTGCCCTGGAGATGGGAGGAGTTTGTGGAAGAATTTAATAAGCAGTACTTCCCTGAATAGTACGCAATCAGATGGAAGTTAAATTTCTATAGCTCGAGCAGGGAAGGATGTCAGTGAGAGAGTATGGCATAGAATTTATGAGGCTTGCTCACTTTGCTTCTGATTTTGTAGTCACGGATCTGATAAAAGCAAAAAGACTACAACCCGGCTTGAGGCCGGACATCAGAGGAAAGGTAGCGGCATTTGAGCTAAAGACCTATGGAGAGGTCATGAGTAAAGCCTTGGTGATGGAAGAGGACAATGAAGATAGACACAAAAGAAGAGATCGGCAAGGGAGAGGAAGAACGGATCAGAGTAAGGTTGGGAACTACGAGCCGGTGAACAAAAAGTCGCGATTCATAGCACCCATTCAGAGGCAACCGTTCTAAGCCGGTTATGTTAGACCGACGCAAAAGACGAATTATTAGAGATTACTTGTGCTTACATCAGGGAGGCCAATCAGATATGAGAACCCTACTACCACCACTAGAGTAGCAGTTACCCAGGGTTTCTCGCGGGTAGTGTCTACTACAGTGGAGACTTGCCAAGTGTGGCAAGTCTCATAAAACAGCAGAGTGTAGAAGGGGTACTAAGGGTTGTTACAAATGTGGAAAGGTGGGTCACATAATCCGAGTTGCCCTAAGATGAGTAAAGAAAGGACGGCTTTTGCTTCAATGCCATGACCAATACAAGCAAGAAAGCTGGTCGTACAAGGAAGAGCCTACACTGTTACTGCCCAAGAAGCACATAATGCCAACGACGTGATCCAAGGTGAGACTTTCTTTCAAATAAAGAATTTCAATTTCTTAAAGTTTTTAGATAGAGAAGGTGTATTCATGTAGGAGGTAGTATAGACTTATCACTGTGTTAAATTTTGATGTATGAAGACATTATGCATATATAAAAATATATGATTTATAGGTACTTTAGAAGTGTATGGCAAGGGGAGTGACTTAGCTTATGATGCTAGAGTATTAATAGACCTGGGGTCTACCCACTTATTTACTACTCCTCGCTTTGCAAAGAAGATGAAGGTTAACCCAGACATGTTGGATTTTGTCTTAGCGGTATCTATCCTGACTAGAGAATCTGTCGATACAGAAAGGGTTTGTAAATTGATGATGGTGACCATCAGAGATGGAGACGACTTTGAATTATCAACAAATTTAGTCCGATTCGACATGCAAGGATTCGACGTGATCCTTGGCATGGACTGGTTGTCACAGCATTGTGCAACGATAGATTATAAGAACAAGGTCGTCATCTTCAGACCTAATATGAGGAGATCATTTCGATTTTGGGGAATGAGATCAATGTTTATGCCACTTATCTCTGCAGTCAGGGCCGAGCGCTTAATCAGAAAGGGGTGAAGTGGTTACTTGACACTCTTGAAGGAAGATAAGGAAGGGAAGAACATCATTTTAGAGATCACAATTGTGCATAAATTTGAGGATGTATTTCCAAAAGAATTGCTAGGATTACCTCCTGATAGAGAGGTAGAATTCGCTATCGACTTAGCACCTGGAACGGAGCCTGTTTTCAAAGCACCATATAGGATGGCTCCTGCTAAGTTGATGGAGTTGAAAGAGCAATTACAAGAGCTAATGAATAAGGGGTTTGTAAGACCGAGCGTGTCTCCTTGGGGAGCACCGGTCTTGTTTGTAAAGAAGAAAGATGGGTCGATGCGACTATGCATTGACTATTGTCAGTTAAACAAATTGACCATCAAGAATAGATATCCATTACCTAGGATCGATGATTTATTTGATCAGCTACAAGGATAAAGGTACGTTTCTAAGATCGATCTGAGATCTGGATACCATCAGCTGAGAGTAAAGGCAGAGGACATCCAGAAGATAGCATTCAGGACATGGTACGAACACTACGAGTTCTTAGTGATGCCATTTGGTTTGACAAATGCATCGGCGTCGTTTATGGATTTGATGAATCAGGTGTTTAAACTACACCTGCACCCTTGCGTCATAGTATTCATCAACGACATCCTGATATATTCCAAGTCAAAGAAGGAACACGAAGAACATTTGAGAGTTACTCTACAAACTCTACGTGAACACCAACTATACGCCAAACTCAGTAAGTGTGAATTTTGGTTAGAGAATGTTAGCTTTTTGGGACATGTGGTCTCAAAGTATGGTGTCACAGTTGATCCGACTAAGATCGAAGCAGTGGTGAAATGGGAACAACCAAAGACGGTAACAAACGTTCGTAGTTTCCTTGGTCTAGCTGGCTACTATCGACGTTTTGTTGAGGGATTTTCTAAAATATCGAGACCACTTACGAGACTTATAAGGTAGGATGCAAGATTCGAGTGGAGTGAAGCATGTGAAAAGGGTTTTTAAGAACTCAAGAAGAGATTCGCTTCAGCTCCAATGCTAGCAATTCCTTCAGGCAGTGGGGGGTTTATGGTATATAGTGATGCTTCACATAATGAGTTGGGTTGCGTGCTCAACCAATACAAGAAAGTGATTGCTTACGGGTCGAGACAGCTAAAAGATCATGAGAAGAACTATTTGGTACATGACCTGGAACTAGCAGCGGTCATATTTGTGTTAAAGATTTGGAGACATTATTTGTACGGCGAGACCTTTGAGATCTTCACCGACCATAAGAGCCTCAGGTAGCTGTTTACACAGAAAGAGTTAAATATAAGGCAGTGCATATGGATGGAGTTCCCAAAAGACTATGATTGCTTCATACAATATCGTCCAGGCAAGGCTAATGTAGTAGTCGATGCCTTAAGTCGGAAGGGTTCAACTCAGTTGGCTAATCTGATCATGGGAATGCACAGATGGAAGTTGTTTGAAGATCTTTCATTGTGTGATGCAAATATTGAGGTACAAGCTACAGGGGCCTTCTTGGCCAACATCACAGTGAGACCGATGATCTTTGAGCATATTCACGAGCTATAGATGAAAGACCTAAAGTTAACTAAGATTCGCCAAGATGTGATTGAAGGCATCAGGTCAGAGTTTTCAATGAAAGAGGATGGTTCCTTACTATTCAAGGGACGTCTTTGTATTCCAGATGATGCCGATCTGCGGCAAACTATCCTTGATGAGGCTCATAAGTCGAAATATGCAATCCACCCCAGTAGCACAAAAATGTACCAAGATTTGAAGAAGAGTTATTGGTGGAGAGGTTTGAAGCAAGATGTGGCCAAGTACGTGTCTAGGTGTTTGACATGTCAACAGGTGAAAGTAGACCACAAACATCCTGCTAGATTATTATAGCCTCTACCCATACCAGAGTGGAAGTGGGAATCAATCTCCATAGATTTCATTGTTGAGCTATCGCGTACAGCGAAAAGATACAATGCCATTTGGGTAGTCGTAGATCGATTAACCAAATCAGCACACTTCTTGTTGTACAGTACAATGTACACAACAAGAAGACTCGCGAAGTTCTATATGAAGGATATTGTACATTTACATGAGATTCCTAGTAGCATTGTCTCTGATCATGACCCATTATATACTTCAAAGTTTTGGAAGAAGTTTCAAGAAGGCATGGGTACTATTGGAGTGTTTGCCTACCCTCAAATGAGGGTCTAAAATCATCAATAAAACTAGGCAGACACACTCATACAAACCTGCAAGTATTCAGGATTTATTGTAGCAAGCTTTAAAAGAATGGTGAGTAAGGGAATCCACAGGGAGGTTGATTAGAAATATAATAAATCTCCAGATCTGTGTCAGATTTGGCACCCTAACTATTACTAATTTAGCTAAAAGACAAGGGAGAGGTTTGAAATGGATTGTCACTTAAACTAAGCTAAAATTAAACATAAACTAAATTGGATCGAGTTTAGGAGTTTAGATCTTGCAGGGGAAGAGAGTAAAAAGCAAAAAATGGAGAAGAGTAGCTTGGAGGTTGGTTTTCACTGAAATCAGATTTGATTAATCATGCTACAGAGGTTCAGAGCACACAATTCCCTCAAGTGGCTATAAGCACAGCTGCAAGGTATAAATTCCACTCCAAATCACAGGATCCACCTGGTCTTAAGGCTATGGTCTGTCCACTTAAATGGTCACAGACCATCCTATAGACTTTATCGAATCCATGGATTGCAGCAGATGAATCCAATTGGAGCCTGAGCTTAAATTCATCTTAAGATTATGATCTGTCCACTTTAATGATCACAGACCATCCTAGGGTTCTCCTTTAAAGCCAGAGCATCAATTAGAATAATTAAAACCACTACAGATGTTGCAATTCTCAGGTCACAGACTCAAGGAATCACAGGAGCATCAGATCCAGGGAGATCAGATGGTATCCAAGAGGTCTACCAGTTAAGTGGGTGAGCTGATATACAGACTCCTCTACACAGATCCGATCGATCACCAAATGAAACCAACGGAAATTTAAATCTAATTAAATCATTAAAAATAGCATTATCATTGCGAACAAGGTCACTCTATAATGGAAATACTCTCAGATCTGTAGTCTGTGCAGCTAGGAACCTATAATAGCACTCTTAACCTTACCCAATTACAGATCTAACTTAGCTCCTCGCTACTCCAAGGGACTTAGCCAACCATGGTTAGACTAAAGGAGGGAAATGAAATTTCTCTGCAAGCTCTAATCTCTAGAATTTTAGCTCATATCTCGATCCCCCCAATTGCAATTGGGGGTCTCTATATATAGCTTTCTCCTCTATTTTTCCCACCAAAAATCCCTTCTAGAAGGTCGTTAGAGTTTGTTAGAGTTTTGTTAAAGCACGTGGGGTCAGTTAGGGCTTTCTAGGGCATCTTCTGGAACCGTCATGTCTATTACCAAGTGCCTCGGGTTGCGTGTAGCAGTTCACTGAATCGCAACATGTGCACAGCTGAATTTCTGAGAAGTTCTGCACACGATTTTGACAGGTTCAGGAAACTTTTGACAAGTTGGAATTGAGCATTTTGGTCCTTTCGCTAGGTTCTCAGATCCGTTCGATAGGTTCCGATAGGATGAATCTTCGCTTAGAGTCCAGCCTTCTCAGTCCTTGGTTTGGAGTATTCGACCGGTTGGAGAAACTCTTCGACAGGTTGGAAAACCATTTCGATAGGTTTCACTCTGCATTCTGCCATTTCGATAGGTTTAAGAATCCATTCGATAGGTTCCTTTGACACTTCAAGCAGGTTTTCGATAGGATGGTGTCTTCTTTCCTTTCAGCTGCTCGATAGGTTCTGAGATCCTATCGAACTCCTTAATCCACACGAATTTATCTTTCTTCTGCCTTCAGATCCTATTGAAGACCTCTTCAACTGCACGAATTCTTCCTTTCTTTACTTTCAGCTCCTATCGAAGTCTTCAGGTGACCAATCAATAGGACGTTCTTAGCCTGTTTTCACTTCCTTCACCTTGCCCAGCTGTAGCCACGCCCTCCAATGGTCCAGTGATGTGCTACCCTCTGGTGTGTTGTTGTTGGGTCTTTCCTGTGCTGAGAGATAGCTCTTTTTTGGGCATTTTTGAGTGCTTTTCTGCATTAGTATCTTCTTTTATTATTGTCTATAAAATACAATTGATAAAAGCTTATTAGTGTGCTCACAGGTCTATTAATGGTCAGGCTATAGGGTGAAAAGTTTTTTCACCACTTAACATACCCCCAAACCTAAGCTTTGCTAGTCCCTGAGCAAAGGAGAATAAAAAGAAAATTAATGCCACTTTCGTAGGGAGCACGGGTGCATTTCGCATATGCACCAAGCCTTTTAAACCCCTAGGTGATCCCTAGTGGAGGAGTGAAGTCTGCTGAGGGTTTTCAGTGAAGGTACCCACAAACTTTCCCAATAAGGTTAGTTAATAATAGTACATCCTGCTACACCGAATTTCAGTAAACTAGAATAAATTCTCATCATGACTTTTCAGTTCTAGAGGGTTTTCAGCAGAAAAGTCACCAACTTAAAACATAAAATTTTGCAGTAATTCCTTCATCATCAATCAGTTCATGTCAAGGTATTATGTCTAAAGATTGATGCATGGCTCACCTTTCATTTGAGAATTTTGTTTTGATACTACCCCCATCAAATTGGATTTCAGGCCAAAGTCTCACCAGGGCTATTAACTCACAACAACAATGAAGGGTGTAGAATTTCACACAGTTCAAGAGCAGTTACAGTCCTCAAATAGGGCTGTAAGCATGAGCATAGGCATTGTTCTAATTTCTGAAATTTTCTAACTCTTTTTACCATAGATTAGACAGATCCTTATCTCCACATCACTGCTCAATCTATTCCAGATCAGTAAGGTCTTTTCATTGGGTTGTAATGTGGCTTATGGATGAGGTTTGTAAAAGAAAGGGTAAAAGGGGTTCAAATTGAGAAATCAGTAAAGGTAAGGAGGAGGTCTAGACAACTCCTTCATTTCAGCACCTTTTCACTTTCTTTTTGAATCTTCAGACTTGAAGTGATCAGCCTCTTATTTTCTTGTAGATTTTCAGATGAGGTGGTTTCTCTTTCTCATCCTTTTTGCACTTTTTTTTTGTTTTTTTTTAAAATGGAATACCACAACACCACAGAATGTGTTCTCCTTTTTTTCAACCAGATTTAACATCTTCCTCTAATCTCACTTCTCCTTCTTCCTGATTTCTCATATTGGGGGTGAACTGAAATAGGTCAAAAGGTTTTGGGTTTAACATCTCTGGTTTTCCTCAAAGAAAGTTGGGACTTTTAAGGCTCAAGTGGTGTGCATCAAGGGCGGTTCAAAGGTGGGACATTTAAGCTCAAACTGACCAAGGGATGGCCTTAATTCATGTCCTCAATGAGTGCTGTCAAGCTGTTTCAATTTGGAATTGCCTAACTTCTAGTGATTAGAATTAGATCCAATGAGTCCAAAGAGTAGAAAAATTGCCAAGGCACTCTTCAAGGAAACTTTTTCAGGCCCAAATCTCACTAGGTATGGCCTTCCATCTCATTTTCAGGGGTTTGTCTTCACAATTTCCTCTCATTTCAGGTTTACTGCACATCAAAAATTATTTTTCACAAATTGTTGACATTTGCCTCATGAAAAATGTTAAAACTACAGCTCATTTCAGTTTTTTTTTTTAATTGTTTTCTTAATATCCTCTTTTTACAAAAATTCCAGTGAGAATTTACTCTAATTAATTCCAAACACTTCATTTTAGCCTAGCTGTACTAAAAGTAACTAATTTATTGGCATACATACATGTCATATCCCCAAACCTAGACTAAACAGTGTTCCCACTATTAACAACATGAAATTAGGGGAGAGGTACGGGGGGGAAAAGAGAGATACAGAAAAACTACATGAAGAAAAAATGTATTATAATGCCAAATATATACATGAGAAAATGAGGAAGAAACTAAAACAACAAGTTACCATCACTATTTGCAGGTGTCATCTGGCCAATCGTAGAGGTCAGCCAAGTTTTTCAGCTCATCCTTGGGTAAGGGAGCTTTGCCTTTAGATTTAGCCCTCGGTTGCTGTCTCTTTGTTGCCTCCTCAGACTGGGCAGCGGGCTATTTTCCTTTAGGGTCGATAGCAACAACAAAATCGGAATCTAAATCGAAAGGAAAAAGGGCAATGGGGTCCAATCCAAGAGCTGCAGCAATCTTCCTTCGTTCTTCCTTTGTCATTAAGGTGTAAGGGGTAACAGGTTGGGTAGGGGGCTGGGTGGGAGATGTTGTTTTAGACTAGGCAACAAGCCTTTTTCCTTTCTTGGCAAGGGCAGCAGAGGGGGCAGATCTTTTGGCAGTGACTTTCTTCTTGGGGGGAGCCCTTTTGGATTTTTGAGGGGCAGGTTGAGTGGGGGGTGGTTCCTAGGCTGGAGGAGGGTGCACATCCACAGGGGGGGTGGGAGGAGGTTGAGTTGTAGGGGGGGCAGGATTGCGAGGCAGGAGGTGCAGGAGGAGGTGCGGTGGCAAGAGGGGTGGGTTGGAATGGCTGAGAGGTAAGGGAAGCAACCTTTTTCTCTAATATGTCAATCTATTTGGCAGCATAGAGCAGGTTGGCATCAGATAGTTCTTTGGTGGCCTTGAGGATCTCCTAGGCATTGGCTAATTTTTTCTTGAGAAGCTCAAAATTCTTCTTCTCATATTTGGCAATGAGACTCTCAGCCGCTGCCACTTGTTTTGCTTACTCATAACGAGTCAGGATTTCAGACCACCCTTGAGAGAAATCGCAGAGTTGAATTCGGTGTTCCAAATCGATGTTGGCAATCCTCTCCTCATAAGGGACCTCAATGGACGCTTGAAGTACAGTCATACCTCTCAAGACATCCCTGTGGATGTAAGGGTTGTCCCTCATTGCACACAGGAGGGTGAGGTAAGGGGGTACGTACATGGATTGTCGAAGGACAATAGGCAAGGACAAGGGTGTAGTGGATGAAGAGGAGGGAGTGGAAATAACCTGAGCCTCCCATGGATCAGTTTGGGTGGAGGCATCTTGGAAAATAGGTGGGGGGGTGGCGACGGGTATAGGGGATGCTGCTGCTGGGGAGGCCAATAAATCTAGGGAGGAGGGTAAAGTGGCCTGTGGTGAGGAAAGTATGGGGAGAGCTGGTGCAGCTACTTCCTCAGGCTGGGCAGCTGTGTGGTGTGGAGTAGGTATTGGTGAAATAGGAGGGGATAAGTGAGGGGGTTGAGGACCGAAAGAGGATGGGATAAGGGTGGATTGAATTGATTGGAGACATGAGCTCATGAGGGTCTGGGTGTCGGTGTTGATGGTTAATTGGGACTGAATGGATTGGAGGATGGAAAGGATTTGAGTGAGGGTGTCAGGCCTGGTGGGGGTAGAAGGGGCTTATGCTTGGACATGTTGGAAGGGAGAAGAAGGTGCATGGTTAAAATGAGGAGTGGGGCGTGGGGAGTCAGGAAGTGGAGTGTACTTATGAGCGACATCCTCCACAATTGAGGTCATGAGGGCCGTGAACCCAGTAGTGGTGAACAGGTCCACACCATGTGGATACAGAGGGGTTGGAGAGGGAGGAGAATTAGAAATGGGTACTGGGCGGAAAAGGGATGGTAGGGGTAAGCTCGACTAATGTGGGAGGTTCCAGGATGTCAGGGTGGAAAACCGGGGAGGTGGGTGGAGGTAAAACAGGTTCAGAGACGGGTAGGGGGGGGGTCAGGTTGAAGAGGGACTGATATAAATGGAAAAGGCAAAGTGGTTAGAGGTGTGGGTAGTGGGACAGGTATGGTGGGTGGAGGGGTGGCTAAGGGTATCTCTGCAGGAGTCTCTGCTGCCACGGTAGTGCTTGTCTTCTCAGCCGCCTCCCTTCCAACTGGTTGGCCTTTCTTAATCAAGGTGAGGCTGGTTGACCATTCTCGCTTACCATATAATTTAAAGGTCAGCTTCTCCATTGGTTCATATTGCTTAATCACATATTTTCCAGTCCTGAGCAGACATGTGATGAGTCTGCAAAAAGGCAGGCCACCTCCTTTAGCAAAAGCTTGTCTCTTCAACACCTTGTCATTGATGTCCACCATTATCTCAAAAATCAGTTTAGGTTTTGCCCCTTTGAACAAAAGTATAGTGCATCCACTAAAGGGGTCCTTCTCTCTTGCAAATGGCCAGAGACAGACACTTTTCCTCAAAATGGTATCAATGAGTCGGAGGGTAGGATGGAGGTCTCTTCTCATCAAGGATTCACCAGAGCCCACTATTCCATTAGTAAGCTGTTTAGCCATTTCCCGAAATGTGGCCCCTGTTGGTGCTCCCTTAGCTCTGGTGGAGTCAAATTGATATGGGACTCCCAAATCCATCCCAATATCTCTACAATCGATAGTCAGCTGCCAATCATCAATCAAGATTTCCAGTGTATCCTTAGCTCCAGGTACCACCTTCTTTGTCAGGTTATGGTACCACAATTTCACTAACCTGGGATAGACATTTTCTTTCAAGGGTGAAAGCAGGGGTAGCAGACCTTCTTTTTTCAAATATTTCAATGTCCCCTGGCACTCCCCAATGTTAGCAAAATATGCCAGATCAAAATCCGTCTCAGGAACAAGACTCAATTTTTCTACAAACTCATTGGGGGTAGTTAACCCAGTAGGCAGTTCCACTGGAGGGGCAGCTCTCACTAAGGTTTCTTCTACTCTAGGTTCCTGAATCTCAACAGCTTTGGCTTTCTTAGCTTTAGGGGTCTTTTTAGGTGACATTTCTGTGAGCTTCCTCTTGACAGGTGGTTTGCCAGCTGGCTTCGACTTTTTGGAGGATTTGGGGGTGGAAGCAGTTGTCCTCCGGCGTATGTTCGCAAGGGTTTCCTCTGGCTCATCCATTTTACTCTTCAGAAATTTAGCACTCACCAACTTGAAGCAAAGTTTGAAGTTTAAAAATCAGAGGAGCGACAGATTGATTGTGGGAAGGCAACTGACCTTGAAATACCTAGGGTTTAACAAAAATTGCATTGCACAGCTTCAATTTTTTCAAAATTAGGGGCAAAATGCTCCTATGTGCAAGCTGAATGTACTGACAAAAAGGCAGACTGAACAGCTGAAGGTTCTATGAGGATTTAATGGAAAAAGCGGGAGGCGAAAGAGAGGAACAAGAGCTAGGGTTTACAGAAGGTATAAAATGAGGCACAAATGACCTATTGACGGGTATATAAAAGGTGAAATACGATTCCGATGGGATAAACTGGATGGTTTCGATAGGTTCGTGTGTCCTGCCAAAAACATAGCAGACAAAACTTTGAAAGGGGATGATTCGATAGGATCTTGATAGGTGGAACTATCCTTTCGATCAGTTTAAACGACAGCTGAATCTTCATTTTGATAGGTTCCCGATTGGTATCTAGAACCTATCGAAATCTCCATTTTTCCTATCGAAAAGTTAGTTTTATCTATCGAGAGGTTCAGTACCTATCGAAACCAACTAACATCCTGCCGAAATCACCAAGTGACCTATCGAAAGGTGAGCTTGACCTGTCAAAGACTTCTAAAAATCAAATAAAGCTATATTTCTGGGCATTCGCTGTCTCAGTTCTCAGCAGGCTCGGTTGATGTGGTGCCCCATGATTAGATTCTGTTATGAACAGCTCCCATTACCTCAGGATAGCTGAGAATGACGGTCTTGTATTGAGCATGGCAGTTTTGTTGTTTTCTTTTAATTATTGCAATGAAATAAAAAGAATCAAATAACAACTAAGTAAACACCTAAAAAAATATATAGAGTATGGTACATATGATACATACTGACTGCAGGGGTTAATCTGGAAGGTCTGGAAGGTCCATGGTCTCCTCAAGCTCATCAAACTTGGCACTTTTCATACATCTTTTCCTCAGCCAGTGTCCATTCCTTAGGTGCAGTCTTTCAGCTGCGAGCCAAGCCTTGTCCTGCACCAGCCAATGTGGATTATCATGCATCACTTTCTTTTGGGCATTAATGGAAAAACAAGCCTCTTAAGGAGATGGTTGATAGTCAGTGTTATACACATTCATCTTAACCTTCATGTTTCCAAATGGCACTTCCATAATCTCATATCTGCATTGTATGTGGGCATTGGCTGTGGCCAAAAAGGGCCTGCCTAGAATCACAGGTATGGAAGAAGCACATTTGCTTGGTTCCATGTCCAATACCAAAAAGTCAGCAAGATAAAAGAATTTGTCAACTCCAACCAAAACATCCTCAATTATCCCCACAGGTTTCCTTTCAGATCTGTCAGCCAGCTGGGGGACCACATGTGTGGGCTTCAATTTGCCTAAGCCCAGCTTCTCATATACTGAATATGGAAGCAAATTCACACCAACTCTCAGATCTAATAAGGCTTTGTCAATGATGTGATCCCCAATGATGCAGGGGATTATGGGGGTTCCAGGGTCTTGGAATTTGGTTAGGGTTACAATGGACAAAATTTGTTTCACTTTCTCTGCTGAAAAGACTTTCTTGGATAGGTGTATCTTGGATTGTCTTTTATGGGTGCATAGTTCTTTTAAAAAGTTGGCATAGGTTGGGACTTGTTTAATGGTATCAAGTAAAGGCAAATTGATCTTTACTTGCTTGAAAGTCTCCATCATTTCCTTAATTTTTTCTTGCCCTTTATCAAAAGGGGAAGGTGCTTGTAGTGCCTTAGGAAATGGCAAGTGTGGGATTGCTCCCTCACTTGCAGCCTTAGCCAATGGGGTCTCTTTCTTTTTGAGTTTTTTCTTTTCTTGAGGATCCTCATTATCCTCTTTATTCACAGCTGATTATTCCTTCAAGTCCACCATTGGTGGTCTTTGTTGTGTGCTGGTAGAAATTACATCATTTTCTTCATCCAAGTTCCTTATAGGCTCACAGCCCACTTGGTTGTCCACTAACTTACCATTTCTCAAAGTTGTAACAGATTTAGCTTCCTCATAAGTGGAGGAAACTTCACCCACTACAAACTATCTTCGTGGATTGTCCTGTGGTTGGCTAGGCAACCTTCCTCCCTCTCTCCTAGTCAGAGCATCAGACAGTTGACCAACTTTGTCCTCTATCTTTTTTATGCTCTGGTTGTGAGAGTGCATAGTTTGGGTTAAGGTATTCAAGCTCTGTAATGAAGATAGAACTTGTTTCTCAAAGGATGGTGCTCTCACAGCTGGAGGGGGTGCAGATTACTGCACAAGAGGAGCTACAGGTTGGGCCATGGGTTGCTGATACTGAGGTCTTGGGGCATAACCTTCTCGATAGGGCTGAGCATTTCTGTAAGGCATGGGCTGCTGGGGCTGTTGTTGTTGCTGGCTGGGGTATCCAACTTGTCTCCACCTCAGATTGGGGTGGTTCCTCCATTGATACCCAGCAGCAGGCTGCTGCCCATAAGACTAAGCTGTAGCCACATGCTCGATTATAAAATCAGAAAATTGGTCAGCAAATGGGCATTCTTCCAAGGGATGAGCAGGGGACTGGCATATGGCACATGCCTCCTCCACTATAGCAGCCATAGGTGACTGCATTTCTCCTATCATCCTATCAAATTTCAGAGTTAAGCTGTCCACTTTCCTTTCCAACTCACTTGGCACACTCACTTCATATATCTTTCCCCTTGAGGTGTTCTCCTTCATCAATCAAGGAGGCCCTAAATCTCTTGCTAAGGTTTCCCTTTACATAGAGTTCTCACTAATGATGTCAAAGAGCTCTCATGCCTCCTCAGCAGTTTTATGGAGATAGGTGCCACCACAGGAGGCATTTATCATATCTCTGCTTTTAACATCAATTCTCTGAGAAAAGCTTTGAACCAATTGCCATTCAGGGATTTGATGGTGGGGGCATTTCTTGAGGAGTTCCTTAAATCTCTCCCAGAATTGATGAAAGTCTTCAGTTGGATCTTGGGTAAAAGAGATGATACCCTTCCTCAACTGGCTGATCTTTGACATAGGAAAGAATTTGGCCAGAAACTGACATTGGAGATCACTCCAGGACTGAATACTATTAGGTGGAAGCAAGGACAACCGGGTCCTGGCTCTGTCCTTCAATGAAAAAGGAAAGAGTCTCATCCTGGTGGCCTCCTCCCCCAAACCTGTGATATTAAATGTACTGCACAGTCCCAAGAACTCATCAATGTGCTTATAGGGGTCTTCTTTGGTCAGGCCATGAAATGAGTGCAGCATTTGAATGATGGATGATTCTATCTCATAGTTTCCCTGAGCAGCTGCGAATTGAATGCAGAAGGGGGAATTGTAGACCCCTAGTGCAATAAACTCCTTAAGGGTTCTCGGCTGCTGTTGCTCACCCATTTCTACAGAATCAAATGCAACAGAAGTGGGTGTAGTTGGTCTGGATCTGAGAAGTCTTTCAACCTCTGGATTTAGTGGGATAATCTGAGGTTACAAAGTTCTCCTACCAAACATACAACACTCAGATTCTGAATGCAAAACAGATATTCAACACCACAAGTAGAATCAACCAAATTTTCTAACTATTCTAACAAAAATTATCAACAGATCTGAAAAATACCAACGGAGTAGAGGGATGCAAACTACAGAGCAGTCTCCAGCATAATTCTCCTCTCATTGGTAGCCTTAGATCTGATGAACTACACACAAACTACTGAAAAACAACACAACTTACAAATGTAGTTAGTAAAAATCAAATAAAAACTACAGATCTATGATTAAAACTTAGATCTATCAATTTCTAAACATGCCTCCCCGGCAGCGGCACAAAAAACTTGTTGGAGTGTTTGCCAACCCTCAAATGAGGGTCTAAAATCATCAATAAAACTAGGCAGACACACTCATACGGACCTACAAGTATTCAGGATCTGTTGTAGCAAGCTTTAAAAGAATGATGAGTAAGGGAATGTCCACAGGGAGGTTGGTTAGAAATATGATAAATCTCCAGATCTGTGTCAGATCTACCACCCTAACTATTACTAATTTAGCTAAAAGATAGGGGAGAGGTTTGAAATGGATTGTCACTTAAACTAAGCTAAAATTAAACATAAACTAAATTGGATCAAGTTTAGGAGTTTAGATCTTGCAGGGGAAGAGAGTAAAAAGCAGAAAATAGAGAAGAGTAGCTTGGAGGTTGGTTTTCACTGAAATCGAATTTGATTAATCATGCTACAGAGGTTCAGAGCACACAATTCCCTCAACTGGCTATAAGCACAGCTGCAGGGTATAAATTCTACTCCAAATCATAGGATCCACCTGGTCTTAAGGCTATGGTCTGTCCACTTTAATGGCCACAGACCATCCTATAGACTTTATCGAATCCATGGATTGCAGCAGATGAATCCAATTGGAGCCTGAGCTTAGATTCATCTTAAGGTTATGATCTATCCACTTTAATGGTCACAGACCATCCTAGGGATCTCCTTTAAATCCAGAGCATCAATTAGAATAATTAAAACCACTACAGATGCTACAATTCCCAGGTCACAGACTCAAGGAATCACAGGAGCATCAGATCCAGGGAGATCAGATGGTATCCAAGAGGTCTACCAGTTAAGTGGGTGAGCTGATATACAGACTCCTCTACAAAGATCCGATCGATCACCAAATAGAATCAAAGGAAATTTAAATCTAATTAAAGCATTAAAAATAGCATTATCATTACAAACAAAGTCACTCTACAATGGAAATACTCTCAGATCTGTAGTCTGTGCAGCTAGGAACCTACAATAGCACTCTTAACCTTACCCAATTACAGATCTAACTTCGCTCCTCGCTACTCCAAAGACTTAGCCAACCATGGTTGGGCTAAAGGAGGGAAATGGAATTTCTCTGCAAGCTCTAATCTCTAAAATTTTGGCTCAAATTTCGATCCCCCCAATTGCAATTAGGGGTCTCTATATAGCTTTCTCCTCTATTTTTCCCGCCAAAAATCCCTTCTAGAAGGTCGTTAGAGTTTGTTAGAGTTTTGTTAAAGCACATGGGTCAGTTAGGGCTTTCTAAGGCATCTTCTAAAACCGTCGTGTCGGTCACCAAGTGCCTCGGGTTGCGTGTAGCAGGTCATTGAATGACAGCATGTGCACAGCTGAATTTCTAAGAAGTTTTGCACATGATTTCGACAGGTTCAGGAGGCTTTCGACAGGTTGGAATCGAGCATTTTGGTCCTTTCGCTAGGTTCTTAGATCCGTTCGATAGGTTCCGATAAGATGAATCTTTGCTTAGAGTTTCAGCCTTCTCAGTCCTTGGTTTGGAGTATTCGACAGGTTAGAGAAAGTCTTCGACAGGTTGGAAAACCATTTCGACAGGTTTCGCTCTACATTCCGCCATTTCGATAGGTTTAAGAATCCATTCGATAGGTTCCTTTGAAACTTCAGGAAGGTTTTTGATAGGATGATTTCTTCTTTCATTTCAACTGCTCGATAGGTTCTGAGATCCTATCGAACTCCTTAATCCACACGAATTCATCTTTCTTCTGCCTTCAGATCCTATCGAAGTCCTCTTTAACTACACGAATTCTTCCTTTCTTTGCTTTCAGCTCCTATTGAAGTCTTCAGCTGACCAATCGATAGGACGTTCTCAACCTGTTTTCACTTCCTTCGCCTTTCCATGTTGTAGCTACACGCTCTAAGGGTCCAGTGATGTGCTACCCTCTAGTGTGCTGTTGCTGGGTCTTTCCTGTACTAAGAGATAGCTCCTTTTTGGGCATTCTTGAGTGCTTTTCTGCATTAGTATCTTCTTTCGTTATTGTCTACAAAATGCACTTGACAAAAGCTTATTAGTGTGCTCACAGGTCTATCAATGGTCAGGTTATAGGGTGAAAAGTAACATTTTTCACCCCTTAACAGGTACGCAATTGGATTTCAATTCAGCCTTCTATCCACAAACCGATGGGTAAACGGAGAGTGTAAACCAAGTAATAGAGGACATGCTGAGAGCATGTATGCTTGAACTACAAGGATCATGGCATCAACACCTACCGTTAATCAAATTTTCATACAACAATAGTTTCCAAGCGAGCATTAGAATGGCACCGTATGAAGCTCTCCATGGGAGGCGATGTAGATCGCCTATCAATTAGGAAGAGATCGGCCAAAAGTTTGTTTTGGGGCTGGAGTTGCTTGAAGATAACACTATCATTGTTCGTATGATAAGAGAGAGACTTAAGTCAACTCAGAGTAGACAAAAGAGGTATGCCGATATCAAGAGAACAAGTGTGGACTACACCGTTGGTGAACATGTGTTTGTGAAGGTATCGCCTATGGAAGGCGTCATGAGATTTGGAAAGAGAGGCAAGTTGAGTCCTCATTACCTTAGACCCTTTGAGGTTTGGGGTCGTGTAGGCGAGGTCGCATATCGCGTTGGATTACCACCATTATTTGATTGGGTACACAACGTCTTCCATGTCTCTATGCTCAGAAAGTATGAGAATGATCCTTCCCATATCTTGGGAGGTCAACTGTTGGAAATGCACGAAGATATGACCATGATCGAGGAACCGGCTGAGATATTGGATAGAAAGGAGCAAGTGTTATGCACGAAAGTGATTCCTTTAGTGCTAGTTCGAGGGAAGAATCATCCGGCCGAAGAAGCTATGTGAGAACGCGAGGCGGATGTAAGAGAGCAGTATTCTGACTTGTTTATCGAGAGTTGAGAGCCTAATCGTATCTTCACATGTATGCTTGTAAGTTTGGCACCTCTATGTACTCAAAAGTTGCGCGTTTATGCCAACTTATTCAAGGAATGAAAAGAATGAATGTGGGTTGTAAATGAACCGATTGTGAACTTAAAAATGTATGGCTTAATGGTCATTGCATCATGAGAAAGGATGACCAATATGTACTCCACAAAGCCAAAGACAAACTGACAAAGAAACAGAAGGAAGTGAGAAAAATAACAAGTTAAAAATTTTTGCAGTTCTATCAAAACCGATTAATCAATTTGCAAATCGATTAATCGATTTTCGATTTCGATTAATCAAAATCATCCGATTGAACGACTGGCACACGCCAGTGAGCTGAGAAGTCTGGAAAGTTAATAGCAGTAAATTTTGATTAATCAAATTAAATTCGATTAATCAACGTTGAAAATCGATCAATCAATTTTTGAAATCGATCAATCGATTTCGTGCAGCTGAGGTTAAGTTATGAAAACTGATTAATTGATTTTTAAAATCGATTAATCGATTTTTGCCTATATATAACAGTTTTGGGATTTTTTTCTCATTTCGAAATTTCAATCTAATTTTTCTTTTGGGCGCCATTTTTCTTCCTCCTTTGGCTAGCAAAATTGCAAGGGTTTAGGGACTTTAGAGGATCGTATTCAAATTAAATCGCACCCGTTCAGATCAAACACGCACGGTAAGCCCTAGTTTTTCAAATTCCTTTCTTTTTGCATAGTTTACAGCCCTAGGTTTTGGAAATTTTCTCATTTTTAAACCTAAAATGCCGCCTAAGACATGGTTAGCTACGAAGCAATCAGCTTCTAAGCTTTCGGTATGGTGCAAGAATGCCGCGCCACTGCCACCTTCACCTTCATCATCATCATCACCATCACCATCATCATCATCATATTCGACGGGCGTGTCATCACGCGAATCGTCGCCACCACCACCACCCAGACATTTGCCCCAACCAAATGAGTGGTGAGCTGCAAAGGAGTTTGAATATGAATACATCATCGACGAGGCTCTGTTTACGGATTCCGAGGTTGAGGGTGAAACCAAGTGGGCCCGAAAATACCTCATTAATGCGGGCTTCGGTAACCTTTTGAAACCGTTACACGGTTATTTCTATCCTTGACTCGTTAGGTTATTTGATCAAAACCTAAAGACGGGTCGTGTGGATGACACCGTTACGACCGAGATTGATCGTCGTAACTAACTTTTTACCCTGCGCCACGTTCACGAGTCCTTGGAGTGTTTTCTGACACACGTACCCGATACAAATCTTCTACCCCCTTTCCCACAGCCCATAGATTATGAAGAAATTAGAACAGAAATGACGAGGGAAAATAAAGGATTCGGAAAGTCCATACAGAGGGTAGACTTACCCCCTTATATGTGGATGCTTGATTCGATAATCAAGTACAACCTTTATCCCATGCGCCATGATACCGAGCATGTAGAGTTGGTCCAGTAGGCCTTATACGCGGCATACCGTGGCCGTTGGTTCGACGCTACCAAGTTAGTAATTGAGGGTATGATTTACATCAAGGGGAAAATGATGAAGGGACCTTTGAGACCTAAGGAGCGTATGCCTTACACTTGGCTCATCTCAAACATGTTAGAGTGCTACTCTGCAGCCTCAGAGTATGCTATTTCTCCCACCGAGAAGAGGGCCATGAACCATGTTAAACACTATTCTATCCCTATGTGGGGCCGCAACTATAGGCTGTTGAAGAAGGCTCTACCACTTAAGGGGCCAGCAACTGCCTAGGCTGGCGATGCACCACCACCACAGTAGGACCCACCAGCAGAGGGGGAGCAGCCTGTTATACCCCCATAGGACTACACAACGGGGGAGCAACCTCCTGACCCGATACCACCTAAGGAGCATCCTTTAGTACCACCTCCTGCTCCTACGCAGTCCTCTCCTACTACTTCTACATGATCTCATCGGAGACGGGCATCTCAGGCCCCGACATCGAGCACTATTGATGATGTTCTTGCCCTCATGGCGGAGAACAATCGCCAGATGCTGGAGCACCATCAGCGTATGGAGGAGAGTAGCACCTGGATGGACCACAGGCTGGATTTTCATGAGACACTGCTCCATCAGACCATGCAGTTCATGTATCCCACCGATTACTAGCAGCACATCTCGGTGGCACGGACTTGGGATCCCGATGAATCGGGTTCTGGTACTCGTGAGCAGGATGAGACGGATCAGCCCGGGGATGGGACTGCGTGATTGTCAGCTTGTGGCATTTCTTTTTACGTTGTAATTACTTTTTGGGATTGTAATTATTTTTGAAAATATTATGTACTGAACTCTGTGGCATGGTTTCCATTTCTTTTGCGTTGTAATTACTTGTAGTGCGGGTAACCGATCTATGGAATGTAAATCCAATTTCAATTGGTAAATTACTTTTGGCTTGTAAAGTCTTTACTCCAAATAGTTACAGTTGTACTTGGTCGTCATGCAGGATGTGTCTATGTGTGTGGGTCTTCCAAAGGGAAGCCCTTGGGTACATTTTTGAGGACGAAAATTCCCAAGGTGGGGAGAATGTAATATCTCCAAAATTTGGGCTTTAAATAGTGTCCTCAGGATGCGTGCCCAACTGGTCATAAGCTTGACCAAGTGGATGTCAATCAAATGACTTAGATTAAATTAAGTTTGATGTGAATGTGCTTGTGAGTGTGGTTGTAGACTTCATTGTGGAGGTCACATACACTTGTTATTGGTGTATGTGTTTTGCAGCAAAAACAAGGAATAAATTAAATAGCTAAAAGGCTAAAGAGAAGTTATTTCTCTTTAATTAGGTTGGTGAGAGGATTTATGAAGAGAGAGAGAGAGTGAAGAGGAAGGAGTAATTGCAAGGGAATTGGGTGGAATGACGAATTGAAGCCACATGTGAGCTATAAATTACGACGGCAACGCGTAGGTGAACTCGGTGGAGTCGGAGCTAGGAACCCTAACCCGTAAATCAAGCCATTGAATCAATCAAGAGATTGATTTGAGATGAGTCTTATTAGATTTTAATGCATATGTTGTTGTGCATTAGTTCTGTGATTAATTGGCCAAATGTTGAATTAAAGATGTGGAAAAAGAAAGGAAAATAGAGAGAGATGAAAGCTGGAAGAAATGCTCGAAAAGGGCTGGGTTTCTGACAAAATCGATTAATCGATTTTAAAAATCAATCAATCAATTTTTTCTTAGAAGTAAGTCTGGGCACTAATGCCCAAAACCGATTTATCGATTTAAAATCGATCAATCAATTTTTGGATTTTGATTAATCAATTTCAAATCGATTAATCCTCTGTGCACTCCCAGTGGCTGGAAAATGAGGAGTCTGGGAAAACCGATTGATCGATTTGTAAATCGATCAATCAATTTTGGATTTTTGATTAATCGATTTGGGATCGATTAATCGATTTTGGAAATTCTATTAATCGATTTTGGAGATCGATTAATCGATTTGGGATTGATTAATCGATTTTGGAAATTCTATTAATCGATTTTGGAGATCGATTAATCGATTTGGACAGTTTCTGTTTGACTTTTATTTTGGACTTTCAAATTTTAGGGGGGGTCTTGTACCTTCTTTTATGCATCGTTCTTGATGCTTTGCTTACGCTATGATGTAACTTTAGTTATGGAAGTGAGTGCGAGTATGGGGAATCGCAATGGACCTTGACGCTTGAGAATTTATGCGCGTGAGGTAGGGAACGCTTTGAACATGTACTTTAATTGCAAGAGCATGTATGTAGTGATATATAAATGAGTAATTATGCATTGAAAATATGAATCTTAAGAGTGTGTGTGTGTGTGTGTGTGTGAACACTAAGGAAATGAGTTACAATATAAGTATGTGACCTCCCTAGGGGATGTGAATGCTATATGGGCATCTGTGTGATGCATTGAGCTAGTCACATCCTAGGGATGTATGGAAAAATGTAAAGTAAAGTAAATGAGAATTGATTAGGCCTAATATAATATAATTAGCACAATCATATGATGAATAACTATATATAGTGCACTTTTGATTTAAGGTTTGGAGAATACCCCACCGACGCGGCGGGATACTCGCGACTGACTCGGCAGAATATTTATGACCGGTATGGCGGCCAATCTGTATACTAGTTGGACATCATAGGGATGTATGTGAGATTTGTACCCCGTCGCCTATGAGGAAGAAACCTGGGTAGTATGAAATGAATGAAAATGGTTTGATTAGACGATGATGGAGGGTATTCTATCGGGGCTCGAGGCTATAGTAAATCGAGGATTATTTAAATTTTGATTTAAGTTTTTAGGCCAATCATTATCTTTTGTGAACAAGTTGAGAACATGTAAACACATGTAATGTAACAGTTATACTCAGTTCATCTTTTCAGTTATTTAATTTATTTTCCAGCTATTTCATTGATAAATCATGCTTCTAAATGTCATGGAATATATGTGAGAGATTAATTGATATGTTCATTTAGTTGTTTCCCTATTGAGCTATGATATAGCTCACCCTTTAGACTATACGTTGCAGTTCCTGTGCTTGCGACTGCTACTGCTTTGGGAGGCATAGATCTAGAGGATTTAGATTACGTGCCTGGGGAGGATTCAGAGCCTCCTCTTGAGGACTTCTTCTAGAGGACCCCTATATACTTTGATTGAGTTTTGAGAAAGTACTGTACGGCTTGGTATGTCAAGCCCTATTTTTGTTGAGAAATGTAATATGTACTAAGATATTTTTTTGGCGAACCATCCAGGGTGACTGTTAAGTCATCACTGATGGTTCGAGTGGGTTCTTTTGCTCATGCGGTGGCATGAGATCAGAACCATCTTTTGGGTTACGTGTTTTGACTTTTCTATATAGAATTGGAGAGTTATTTCGGTATCAGTTCTTATGCTTTTTTTAAATTTTCTTTATTGGTGCTTTAGTATACCAATGTTCCATGCAGGCTTATGGGGCATGACCTTGAGAGTTGTGTCGATGGCACGACTTTTGAGGTATCAAAATCTGGGCTGTCACGGTTAAATCTAAAATTGCAGTAAGGAACCTGGTTGCCTTATCCTTCTGCACCTCTTTTTGGTTCAAAAACAACCTATTTAACTGTCATCTTCTTTGAAAGAAGATTCACCCATCATGTGTAGTCCCTTAGGATTATTTATTGGTTGGCTAAGGAGTCTACCCTCTTCCCATTTAGTCAGAGCATTAGAGAGACAACCAAGCTGGTCCCCATTCTTTTTTATACTCTGGTTGTGGGAATGCACAATCTTTGCTAAGGAGCTGAGGCTCTGTAATGAGGACAGAACCTACTCCTCAAAGGAGGGTGTACTAGATTGTGGTTGTTGTGCAGACATATGATTTTGCTGGGCCTTTGGTTGTTGGGACTGATGATTGGGGAAAAATTTTGTTAGTATTGCTGGGTTAGTCTATGGGGCATTGCCTGGTGCTATGGTTGAGGATGACTCTCTTGGTTCCACATCAAATTGGGGTGGTTCCTCCACGGATACCTAGCAAGTTGCTGCTACTGTTGCCCAAAAGTCTGAACTGCATTGGCATGCTCCATGACCAAATCAGTATAAAGACCAACAGAGGGACAGTCCTGAATGGAGTGTGTGGGGGACTGGCATATCAGACATGCCTCCTACACTTGTACAGCTAGTGACGGCTGTAACACACTCACCAATTTATCAAATTGATGTGCCAAACTGTTTATTTTCCTCTCCAGGTCATTACACACATTTAATTCAAACAATTTTCCTTTGGAAGTGGGGTTTCTTGTAACTCCAACAGCTGGCTTAATATCAAGTTTTGACAGAGCCTCCTACTAAGTTGAATTTTCACCAATTACATCCAATAACTCCCATGCTTCCTCATCAGTCTTGTTAAGGTAAGTGCCACCATATGATGCATCCACCATGGATCTGCTTTTAGAATCAATACCTTGAAAAAAGTTTTGAACAAGTTGCTATCTAGGTATCTAATGGTGTGGGCACTGCCTTAAGAATTCTTTAAATCTCTCACATGCCTCATGAAAATTTTCAGTTTGGGACTTAGCAAAAGAAATGAGCTCTTCCTCAGCTGACTTGTCTTGTGTATGGGGAAAAATTTAGCCAAAAATTGGATTTGCAAATCATTCCAAGATTGAATGCTATTTGCTGGGAGCAAAGAGAGCCAAGATCTAGCTTTATCCTTTAATGAAAAAAGAAATAGCCTCAATTTAGTTGCTTCCTCTCCCAGGCCAGCAATATTAAATGTAGTGCATAGGCTAAGGAACTCATCTACATGTTTATATGGGTCTTCCTTATTAAGCCCATGAAAAGATGGCAATATTTGAATGGTTGAGGATTTGATTTCATAGTTGCCTTGAACAGCAGGGAATTGAATGTAAAAGGGGGAAGAATATGCCCTTGGTGCATAGTATTCCTTCAAGGTCTTTGCTGCTCACCCATTACAAATGGCTCACAATTAACAATAGGTGTGTATGGGGGATGCTAAGGTCTAAGAAGCCTCTCAACTTCAAGATCAAAAGGGACAATCTTGGAATTGAGGGATCTTTTACCAAGTATACACACAGCAGAACAGATTTATAGTGAACAAAACACAACAATATAGAAAAATGGCAGTAGAAATAAAATATAAAATAAACACAAAATACAATAGAACTGCTGGTTGTAAAGAATTTCAAAAATGAAATTGAAAAGTAAGGAGAAGGAAATGCAAACTCAGGCAGAGCTGCTCCAGCTGCAATCCATTTGCTCCTCTTGTGGTTACTGCTCCAGAGCTGTAAAAATTCAATAACTGCAGCAGTACATTATTCAAATAGCTATAAGGCAATGAAAAAACACTCAGAAAAAGAAAACTCAAAAATTACAGCAGCAATAAAATATACCTATACTGCAACTGTCATTTATTCAAACAATTAGAATTCAATATAGATATCTAAAACAAAACAGCAATAGAAACTAAAGAAAATCATATCTACAAAATGAAAAACTCAAATCCATTAACTAGATCAAAACTCTCCGGCAACGGCGCCAAAAACTTATTAATTTTGCAGTGCTGATTATTATTTATGATAAAAATAAATTAATTCTAGATAAAAGGTGAGATGAAAGAGATGAAAATAGCAACTCTAAAATATACAGACCTGCAAGATACAGGGTCCTTTTGTAGCAAATTTTAAAAGTAAGAGTTTATCCCACAAGGAGTAGTGATCTAAAACCTAATAGGCAGTATAGTAGACCTCTAGATCTGCTACAGATCTGGCAATTCTAACCTAGACTAGAAAACAAGGAAAGGAAGAGAGTTTTTTGGGTGTCACTAGATCTAATCTACAAAACTAGATCTACAAAATAAGGGAGATGAATGGTAAAATAACATATAAAATGGGGAGAAATAAACAGCTAGGGACTAGTTCTTATTGCAAAACAGATCAGGATTTGAGGATTTGCAGTTGTCCTTCACTTGGCTACAAGCACAAGTGCAAGGTAGAAGAATCCAATTTAGACCAGAGGTTTGAATTGATCTTAAGGCTATGATCAGTCCACTTTAATGGTCACAGATCATCCTAGGGATTTCCTTCAATCCAAAGGCATAAATTAGAACATTAAAATCACCACAGATGTTGTGGATGCATGGCTACAAGCTCAGGCATCCACAAGAATATTAAACTTAGGGAAATCATATGGCAATCAAGAGATCTAAAGGTTAAATGAATGGGAAATTCCCAAATACATAAATCCGATTGAGAATCAAATGGAACCAAAAGATCTATAGATTTAATTGAACTTTAGAACCAACAATTTATTGAATCAAAATAACTTATAATAGATTGTTCTCAGATCTGTAGTCTGTGCACATCAATCCACACATCTCCATGTCGAATTTACAATTATAAACCAAATCTGAGCTACTACATAGATCTAATCCAACAGGCTAGATTAGAGAGAGAAGGGGGAAGAGAAAAGTAAAAATAAAGCCTAAAATTAAACCTAAATGAGTCAAGGAGAACTCAAAGAATTTCCTAGTTTCCTTGCTCCAGAATTACAGCAAAATAGATGGGTATTTATACATATGCATTGATCCCAATGGCTTGAGTTGCAGCCAATCAGAGGAGAGGAATTTTATTGCAAACACTTCTAATCCATGTGATTAGTGCTCTGTCCAATCAGAAAGAAAAGAGCTCAATTTTGTTATGCACAACTGAAATGTTTGTATTCCCGCCAAGAAATATTCCATTTTGTTTGGAAAAAAGTTTGCATGTGGGTGGATTCTTTAATTTCCAAAGCTGCCCCTTTAGCTTTATTAAATTCCAATCATATCCCTTCATATAACAGCTGTTGCACTTCCCAAAGCTACCTCTACCTCTCTTGATAAATGCTGGAATCCGAGTTGGATGAGTTGCAGAAATATAGGTTGATGAAGCATTAAATCTGTAGCTATTTGTGAGAGGTTCTGAGGCATTTCCGAGTTGATGGTGGATGGGGATTGATTGGAAACTTATTACAGTAGACCCACTCATCAATTCAAGAGGTTAAAAAGACATTTTGAGAGGTTGGTGGGCTGCTGGAATGATCTTCTCGACAGGTTCTGAAGGTGTAAGCTGGAAACTCGCGAGGTTAAGGTGTAAGACCATAACTTTAGGTGTCCTTTCGTGAGGATGGAAGAAGGATTCGAGAAGTTGCTGAATAGAGAGCTCGACAGGTTGGTTGCCCCTTTAATTCGAGAGGTTGAAAGGTTGGTTCAGCAATCTACTCTAGAGGATGAAGGCTGAAGCAGTGCTCTATTCGAGAGGTTGAAGGAGCCAGCTGAAGCTATCTCGAGAGCTTGATTTGAACCAGTCGATAGGATGATTTTAGGTTCACAACACAGCAGCATCAATGCGAGAGGTTTACTGGAGTAGCTCAACAGGATGGAGGACTGGTCTACTCGAGAGGTTGAAGAGTGCTGCTGGTCGATAGGATTAAATGCACACCTCGATAGGTTGGAGATCCTTAAGTAATGAACCATTCGAGAGGATGGGAGGAGATTGCTCCAGCTTATACACAAGTCAATAGATTGAGTTGTACTCCATCTATTCGAGAGGATGGCTAAAGGTTCAAAGTGTCCATTCGAGAGGATGAAGGGCTGCTCCAAATTGACAGGTGTTGAAGCTGCTCCTTCCATTCGACAAGTTGGCTGAAGGTATGCTTCTACAAATCGACGGGTTGACTTCCAACCATTTACACTTCGTGAGGTTGCTTAGGACTGCTTGAAAGGAAGGTTGAACTAGTCAACAGGTACCAGAGTGTAGCTGTGATCTACTCGAATAGTTTGTGAAGGGATTTGAACTGTTGTTCTTCTTTAACGTGCAGCAAGTTTGTGTGCATACAACTCCCATATGTTATTGATGTATTGTTTTAGCATTCAGCTACTGCAAATATTGACTATATGGCTGTATGTAACTGCTCCAGAGCTCATGTGTGCATCTATTCTCATACATTGTTACGGCAGTTATTTTATAGCTTCATCCTCCATCATTTGCAACTGCTCAAGAGTGTTCATTGCAGCAATTTGAGAATACATTGCAGCAATCTGAAATATGGCTGTTGAAAGTGAACCTCATTGCATCTCCAATGTGCATAGAGCTGAAGCTATTCAATTCCACATTGCTGCAGGTTCTCTTCATCTCAAGCGCACAATAAGCTGCTGTTTTGCTTCCACATCAACAGGCCATGGCCCCACTCCCTTCAACTCTCTCTCGTAGCTCTTGATTGATTTTAATCTCCTCTTCTTACCACTTTTTCATTGATTGGCTACATATTTATTCCTAACTGCAAAACACATTTAAAAACTAGTTATTAATTACTCTAAGCTCTAGCAAAAGCCAGGTTTAAGGGGTATAAAATGGGATAAATCAGTGACTAACACCGCCGTGTCGGTTCGATTCACGGATGTCCCGCCGTGTCAGCTCGATTCATGTTCCAAGCTCAAATTTTCATATTAAAAATGCGGATTCATAGTTTATATTCCAATTCATATTCATATACGGATCTCATTTCCTTGTCAGATCCAAGTTAAATTTCAGAGTTTGGACACAAGGTGCAAACTTCAGATTTCATAGTTCTAATTCAGATTCTTAGTTCGAAAGTCATGTTCGAAGTCTAGGTATATCAAATTCAAAATTCAGATTCAAATTGAAACAAAATTCAGAGGCAAAGTTTAGATCTATGATTCATTTTCAATGTCATATTCGAAGTTTAGAGATGCAGATTCATATTCGTATCAGAATCATAGTCCGCAATTCATACTCAAGTGCCTATTCGGAGTTTATTTTCGAGGTTCAAACACAAATTCTTAATTATACTCAAAAGCTCAAGTTCAAATGTCAAATTCAAATTATAGTCATAATATTTTATCTGATAAGATCATGTTATAAGCGGATTTAGATCTCACATTCAACTTAGGATTCAGAGTTCTAAATTCATTTTCAAAAATCACAATTTTAATTCAAATAGATCTCATAAGTACATGAATTCAAAGTCCATTTTGAAATTTCAAATTTCAAAGATTCAAAGTCCATTTTCAAAACAAATCATAGCTAATCAAGCACTCATCATACAAGTCTATGAATTCAAGTCAAAAATGCCATTGGTTAATGAAGTTCCCATACCTTAATTTCGACGTCGAACGAAAACAATGCAAGGATCCTATCGACAACCTCCCGTCTACAACCTAGATAAAAGAGGTCCATAAACTATGTGTTAATGTCTAAGGAATCGAATAAGCCAAAGTTCCTCAAGCTTTGTCAAGAAAAAATTTAAATAGGCGGGGTGGACAAGTTCTTGCAAATTTTGGGGATCATGTAGAACTCATCACATTTGCCACCCAATTTTTACCTTTAAAATATTTTACTCGTGAAATTATTAATTCATGAAATTTATAGGGCTCGTTGTCCTCTTTCTAACACCGTAAGAATCACACAAATCGAAGTTCGAGGTCAAAAGCTATGACCAAAATACCAAATAGGTGCTGGCGCTGTGAACAGTAGCTCCCCGAGGCGAGTTTGTGGCTTGTCAGGGAAAGGTGTTTAGGATTCTATAGCTCATAGCGACGAGTTTGGACAGCGCTATTTTGGCCTGGACTTCTATGTAGCACTCACCGTAGTGAGTGGTTCAGAAGGAGTTTGGTCGTAGCAGGGTTTTCACTCGCCGAGGTGACTGTGAGCGACTATTTACGACCTTTTTTGTTTCAAAAAATTCCAAAATATAAGGTATGTGATGTTCAATTCACATACGATCTAAACCTAAGCATATCCTATATTAGAAATAAATAAATCTCTCCTCTAATCTCACGCATGCGATGATTTCGGAGGTGTTATTCACTAAAAAGTATCACTTTTCACCTCTTAACCTAGCCATTGCTGGGCCTTAAAGCTCACTAATAATCATGTGTTAAATGTTGTTTATAGTTAGCAATAATCTGTACAGCTTAATACAAAATCTATGTTTTTTGGTCCAAAGAAGAGAGAGAATAAAGGCAAAGATGACTGCTGAGCCAAAGCCTAATGGAACACCTTGGTAGTGCTCACCATGGTGACTCACTTGCTGGTCATCATTGACCAAAGTCTAGCAGATGGATGAAGTTAGCTTAGAATGGAGGAAACTACAATAGTAACAAGTGCAATGCATCGGAGTATCAAAAGATAGATCTCGTAGAGTTGAGGAGCTTCCTCACAAAGCTAAGGATGCAGTGGAAGATGCCCTCGCACAGATGGGGCACGCAGTCAAGAGGAGAGCTATAAAGACATCGCGAAGATCTCGCAGTTTAAAATCCTCAAAATTTGTGATCGCGAAGTTCTCATGGAGATCAAGCCTTAAAGCAGCCACACGCGGAATATAGCGAGTCCATATGTATACTGAACAAAATATTACCTCACAGAGTTCTTGCATGGCCACGAAGAGAGAGACGAGAATTCTCCTGCAGGATCTCTACACTCTGAAGCCCTTACCAATTTACTGAGTAGGAGCATACTGAGTACTCGTGAGAGAGAGCTTGAAGCTCTCTTGTCGAAAATCCAGCTCAGATCATCTCCATGACGATTGTGAAAGGCTAGCGATTAACTAAGATTTACTGCAGTGAGCACTTCCCACCACCAAAGGCTACTCCAGAATGAATTAATGCATATGTCATCCCAGCGAAGCACGGGCTCCCCACTTCTCAGTTTTAACACAAGGACCTTTTGGGAATTTCTCAAAAGTAGGGCACACTTCTCGAGGTATGGATCTCGAGGTGCACATCTCAAGGCATTCAAGGGTCATAACAGTGCCACATTTGCTAAAAAAATTAGGGTTAATCTCTTCGGAGCCAAGGCCTTATGGACAGAGTATATAAGTTATACTTAGAGTTTAGTTTTAATCATTAATCCTTCCTTCATCTTCTATCGGCTGAGAGCTCCAGTAAGCTAGGGCTAGGGTTAGGATTTGATCATTTTTTTTCTTATTTTTCTTCCCTCTTAGCCCAGCATTTGCTAGCTAATCCTATTATAAGCAGCTAGGCTTAGTTTTATTTCAGTTTTATAATAGGTTTTGTATACATTGGGATTTTTGATGAGCAGTTGTGTACAGGCTGCAGCCTAGAGGCAGTTCATTATAAGTTTTATTTTTATTAATGGATTGTTGTTTTAATGACTAATTGAATCTAAAGATCTTATGGTTTCCTTAGATGTCTATAGGATCCATGTATTTGGGACTAGCCCATTCAGTTTTCAGTAGATCTATTGTTTACCATCTGATTTCCCTTAGTTTGATAGCCCCATGGAAAGCAATGTTGGATCTGTAGTGAGATCTGAGGAGCTCGAAGGCCTGTGTGCCATGATGGTTACAGCAGTTTACATGTTCTTTCTCAGATCTCTGTGATATGGATAGGCCAATGGGATACCTTGTGACCATTTGAGTGGACAGAGTATAGCCCTAAGGTGGTGTCTAGCCACATGTTTGAGAAGGATTCTTCTCCCTTACACATGAGCTTCTAGAGCCTTGTGAGGAGGTTTGTACAGGAACTGGTTCCCCTCTGTTTACCTAATCGATACCAGATGTTAGATCTAATTTCTCTGTAGTAATTGTAGCTTGAGGCTGAGTCATTACAGGCCTTTTATAGCAATGACCAGTTGAATCTAGAGCCTTATTCAACCTATTACATAGTCCTTTTTGTGGGCACAGTGACCCATTGGCCTTGGCAAAGCACTTAGAATTTTATGGATTGGAATACCTGTGGATGTCAACCAGATCTATACGCAGATCTGGGGAGCTTGTAGCACTGGCATTACATAGTATTGTAATAGTATTCTTGGCCTGATCTAGTCCAGTGGTTTGGGAAATGATCAGTCCACTCCTCTGGATTAGATTAGCAATTTCTAGCTTGATCAATGGAATTTGACAGACTCTATAGGATAGGCTGTGGCCATTTGAGTGGACAACCTATAGCCTTAAGAGCACCCCAAATGGCATGGGTTAAATTGGGTACTTTTACCTTGTTGAGGCTTTTAATAGCGTCTCAGCAAGAAACACTACAGAAACAAACTAAATCGAAGTTACATGACTGCTTTAACTCTAGTTTAACCTGCTTACTTCTCACCATTTTTATGTTTTATTTTGGCACACACCATCACCATCTTCTTCTTAACCCTTTCTTTAGGATAGGGCTATATTTTATTTCTCTTTTATTAGGGTTAATTTAATGTAGTCGTGACACTCAACTTCCTTTCTTTAGGATTGTCAGATCTGTAGTCAGATTTAGAGGTCTACTATTATAGCCCATTTTGGGTTCTAGATCAATTTCTCTGTAGGACAAGCTCTTACTTATCAAAACTTGCTACAATGGACCCTGTATCTTGCAGGTCTAGTATTATTTTAGTTGTGCTAAATCCATTCTTTTATTTTACTTTGATTTTAATTTGTTCTCATCACACAATAATCAGAACACTAGAGTAAAGAGTCCGTAATAAGTTTTTGGCACTGCTGTCGGGAATCTTGATCTTTTTAGGAGACCTGAGTTGTATTATAATTTAGATTTCCAAATTCTTTGTAGCTGTACCTAATTTAGAATAAAGTACTACTGATTCTTTGTGGAATTTTACAAAAATGGACAGTAGAAGAAGGGAAAAGTTAGAGCTGCAATTGGAGTGAAGCTAGCTCTGTTTGCACTTCCTTTCCCCTAAATCTCTGTCCATTTATGTTTAATTCCCTATTATTTGTTTAGTATAAATATAGGTAGTTCTTAATTTTGGTTTGAAATTCTTTTGTTTGTGCTTGTGAGCATTTTCTGTACTTACTGTGGGTGTGAGTATATGCATGGTTGAAGGTCCTTAAACACTGAGTTAGAACCTCCAAATCTAGAGATTGAAAGGATTCTAAGACCTAGACACACCACACAGGGCCCTGCTGTTGATACTGAACCAGCTATCATGGCTGAGAGGCAGAGAACATTAAAGGAGTACAATGCACCTGAGGAGTATACCTCTCCCTTCTACATTCAATTCCCCTTTGTTGACGGGAATTATGAGATTAAATCCTCCACCATCAATATACTGCCTTCATTTTATGGGCTTAGTAAAGAAGATCCCTACAAGCATATAGACCAATTTTTAGCACTTTGCACTACTTTCAATATTGCTGGCTTGGGACCTGAGGCCACTAAATTGAGGTTCTTTCCTTTTTCACTAAAGAACAAAGCCAGCACATGCCTATCAAAGCTCCCAGCTAATAGCATACAGTCATAGAGTGACCTTCAAACCAAATTCCTGGCCAAGTTCTTTCCCATGAACAAAACCAGCCAAATGAGGACAAATATTTTGTCATTCACTTAGTCCTCAACTAAGGATTTTTATGAAGCTTGGGAAAGATTCCGGGAGATGTTAAAATAATGCCCCCACCACCAAATTCTAATGTGGCAGCTTGTCCAAGTATTTTATTAAGGAATTAATCCCAAGAGTCGGGATATGGTGGATGTTTCCTATGGTGGTAGCTACCTCCACAAGACAGTTGAGGAAGCTTGGGAGCTGTTTGAGATAATAGGAGAAAATTCCATGCAGCAGGATTCCCTATCATGCAATGACGGCCAGACTCCAGCTAAGATGGTGAAAGAGGCAACCCCTAGAGGTGGAATATATGAAGTAAAGGTGTAAGGTGAGTTAGAGAGGATGGTGGATAATTTGTCCTTGAAATTTGACAAATTAATGAATGTGATGGAGGCCCGGATGGTTGCACAGGTGGAGGAAGCATGTCTGATATGCCAATCTCCCACACATTCTATTCATGATTGTTCATCTGCCAACCAGTTTCCTGATTTTGTTATGAAGCATGTCAATGCTGTTCAAACTTTTGGGCAGCAGCCTGCTGGGTATTCTTGAAGGAACCACCCAAACCTGAGGTGGAGACAAGATTCATACCCTCAACCCCAGCAGTAGCAAGCTGTAGCTCCTTACAGACCCCAGCACCAGTTTAATCAAGGTTACCCATGAGGCAAAATTTTATGTTACATGCCCCACAGTCTAACCAGTTGGCCCTGCCCCCACAACAGCCCAGATCCTCTTCATTTGAAGAGAAGATGATGGCTTCAATATAAAATTTGGGGAACCTAGTACAGACTATTAATTCTCATGGACGGAGCATTGAGAAAATTGAGGATTAGATTGGTCAAATCTGTAATGCTTCGAACATAAGAGGGAAGGGTAAATTACTTAGTCAGCCCTTGACCAACCCCAAAGGGCAATGTTGGATTGAAGAAGCAGCCTCTACCAATAAGGATGCTAATGCTCTCACTATCCTTAGGAGTGGGAGAGTGGTTGATAATCGTGTGGGCAAGGTAACTGAGGAGGTCACGAAAAATAAAAAGGAACATGAAAGAATTGTTAGTGTTGAAGAGCCAAGGATTGTACCCCCTGTTGTGGATCAGTTAGGGCAAAATAATGGGGCTGATATTGAGCCTTAACATCAAACAATAAATGAAGATAAAAGAAAAAAGACAAAAATATGACCATGATATTGATAGGCATTCAGTAATGGCACCAGGAGTGCCACAGTTGCCATTTCCTCACGCACTAGCTAGCCCATCCCCTCTTGATAAAGGGAATGCTCAGATGGAGGAAATGCTAGAGACTTTCAAGCAGGTCAAGATCAATTTTCCCTTGTTTGATGCCATAAAACAAGTCCATGCGTATGCTAAGTTTTTAAAGGACCTCTGCACACAAAAGAGGAAAGCAAGGGTGCAGTTGTCTAAAAGAGTTTTTGCTATTGAGCATGTTGAGTCAGTCATGTCCATTGCCACACCAGAAAAATTACAAGACCCAGGGGTACCTTCTATCCCCTGGATAATCGAAAACCACACCATTGGAAAAGCCCTCTTGGACTTAGGGGCCAGTGTGAACTTACTCCCTTATTTAGTATATGAGAAGCTAGGTTTGGGGGAACTTAAACGTACCTCAGTTGTGCTCCAACTGGCTTACAGGTCTAAGAGGAGCCTGTGGTGTGATAGAGGATGTCTTGGTGGGGATGGACAAATTCTATTATCTAGTTGATTTTCTTGTTTTAGACATGGACCCTTGCAAAAGCAAAACCCCAATTCCTGTTATCCTTGGTAGACCATTCTTGGCTACTGGAAATGCTTGTATACAATGCAGGTCAGGCGTGATGGAAGTTACCTTTGGGAACATGAAGGCCCATTTGAATGTGTACCATGCTGCTACAGTGCCTCAGACTGACATTGAGGACTGCTAGGCAGTGGATGTACTAGATGGCCTAGTGGAAGAGGATTTATCCAATCTGCTAAATTGGGATAATGTTGTTGATGACCTGGCATACATTTGGAGTTTGTTTGAGAAGAAGGCCCAAGTTTTTATGGCAGAAGACAGTACCAAAATAGAGTATTCTGTGGACCTGGTATAACATTCCAATTGGAAATATACATTGCTGCCCCTTTCGCAAACCACTAAGGCACCTATGTTGCCTTCAATTGAAAGTCCCCTAAGCTAGAGCTGAAGCAGCTCTCAGCCACATTAAAACATGCCTTCTTGAGGTAGGACAACAAGCTTCCCATGATTATCTCCTCCTCTCTCACTTGTGAGCAGGAGGAGGAATTACTGAATATTTTCAAGAAGCATAAGAAAGCAATTGGGTGGACAATAGCTGACCTTGGAGGCATTGATGCCTTAGTTTGCATGCCCAGAATTCATTTGGATGAGGGTGCCAAACCCTCAAGGGAGATGCAGAGGAAATTAAATCCTCACATGCAGGAGGTGGTCCTCAAGGAACTAGTGAAACTGTTAGATGCAAGGGTGATTTACCTCATTTCGGATTTTGAATGAGTGTTACCTATCCAGATGGTACCTAAAAAGTCAGGTATCATAGCTATCACTACGGATTCTGGGGAGTTGATGCCAGCCAGAGAGACCACTGGCTGGAGGGTTTGCATTGACTATCGAAAAATCAACTCCAAAACTAAAAAGGACCATTTCCCCCTCCCTTTCATTGACCAAATTCTAGATAAGTTGGCTGGGAAGGCATTTTACTATTTTCTTGATAGATACTCAGGGTATAATCAAATCCCTGTGGATCCTCAAGATCAGGAGCAAATTACTTTCACATGTCCCTTTGGCACCTTTGCCTACAGAAGGGTGCCTTTCGGACTGTGCAATGCCCCAACCACTTTTTAGAAGTGCATGTACGCTATTTTTTCTGATATGATTGACAAATTCTTGGAAATCTTCATGGATGATTTCTCAGTGTATGGGGACAGCTTTAGCCAGTGTCTGAGACACCTTGATATGGTTTTATAAAGATGTGAGGAGACCAATTTGGTCCTAAGCTGGGAAAAGAGTCACTTTATGGTGACACAAGGGATTATACTAGGCCATGTGGTCTCTCACAAAGGAATTGAGGTTTATAAGGCTAAAGTGGACCTAATTTTACATCTGCCCCCACCCAGGACTGTCAACCATATCAGATCATTTTTAAGACATGCTGGATTTTACAGGAGGTTCATCAATGACTTCAGCAAGATTGTTAAACCACTATGCCACCTGCTTTGCCAGGATGTGCCATTTATATTTTCTGCTGAGTGTCTTGAGGCTTTTGAGACCTTGAAAAAGTGCCTTACAACTGCCCCTATAATTCAGGCCCCAGATTACTCACTCCCCTTTGAGCTGATGTGTGATGCATCAGACTTGGCCATAGGTGTTGTCTTAGGACAGGGGAAAGACAAGCTACCTGCAGTGATCTATTATTCCAGCAAAACACTAGCTGAAGCTTGGCTCAATTACACCACAACTGAGAAGGAGCTACTTGCAGTAGTGTTTGCTGTGGACAAGTTTAGACCCTACTTGTTGGGGTCTAAGATTGTAGTTTTTACAGATCACTCGGCCCTGAAATACTTGTTGGCTAAGAAAGATGCAAAGCCTAGGTTGATCAGATGGATCCTCCTCTTGCAAGAGTTTGATCTTGAGATCAAAGATAAGAAAGAAGTTGAGAATGTGGTGGCTGACCACCTCTCTAGGATTATTTTGGAAGAATGTGCAGCAACACCTATTAATGAGTTGTTCCCTGATGAGCATCTTTTTGCTTTGCAGTCTAGTGTGCCCTAGTTTGCACACATTATCAATTTTCTTGCTGCTAATTGGATCCCCCCACACTGCACTAAGATGGACAAAGACCTGTTCTTCTCTTAGGTTCGACATTTTCTGTGGTAGGATTCATACCTTTACAAGCATTGTGCAGACCAGGTCATTGGGAGATGTGTGCCAAAAAGTGACTTTCACGGTATTCTTTCAATGTGCCATGAGCAAGCCTGTGGAGGTCACTTCAGTGGCAGAAAGGCTACAGCAAAAGTGCTCCAATGTGGTTTGTATTGGCCTTCTTTGTTCAGAGATGCATACTTACATTGCAAAGCCTGTGAGAGATGTCAAAGGATGGGAGGCATTTCCAAGAGAGACTCTATGCCATTGCAGCCCATCCTAGTTGTAGAACTTTTTGACATCTGGGGCATTAATTTTATGAGCCCCTTTCCTTCATCTATGAGATTTAACTTCATACTTGTTGCGGTGGACTATGTGTCCAAATGGGTGGAAGACATTGCCACAAGGACCAATGACCACACAGTTGTCCTTACATTCTTGAAGGATAATATTTTCTTAAGATTTGGCATCCCCAGAGCTATCATCAGTGATGGAGGGAGCCACTTCTGTAACAGACCTTTTGAGAACCTGCTCAAAACGTATTTTGTTACACACAGAATTGCAACTCCCTACCACCCACAGACCAGTGAGCAAGTTAAAATTTCCAATAAGGAGATTAAGCATATTATGGAGAAGACTGTGAGGACTGATAGGAAGGATTGGGCACAAAAGCTGAATGATGCTTTGTGGGCTTATAGGACTACCTATAAGACCCCTATTGGCATGTCCCCATTTAAGTTGGTGTATGACAAGGCCTGCCACCTACCAGTGGAGTTAGAGCACAGAGCCTATTGGGCTATCAAAGCAATGAATTTGGATCTAACTTCTGTTGGTGCTCACAGGAAGTTATAAATGGCAGAACTTGATGAACTAAGGCTGGAAGCCTATATAAATACCAGAATGTACAAGGAGAGATCAAAAGCATTCTTTGACAAGAAGCTATTAAGGAAGGACTTCAATGTTGGCACTAAGGTTTGACTTTTTAACTCCAGACTTAAATTTTTTTCAGAGAAATTGAAATTCATATGGGATGGACCTTACACTGTCATCAAAGCCTCCCCATCTGGTGCTGTGGAGATCCTGGATCCAATGTCAGGGCAAATCATAAAATTAAATGGTCAGAGGCTTAAGATTTGTGTAGAACAACTAGTGGAGCTTTCTCAGACTATTCACCTACATGAACCTCCCACTGCTCAGTGATCCACAGCTTTGTATTATGTGTGCCACATCTGTTCAAAAATTTTTGTGTGTTTTTGTTTGATTAGGAACCTATCATTTAATGTTTTCATTATGGAGATTTGTTTTCTTGTTTTCATCTATTTGTTTGTTCTATTTTGAGTACTTTGTCATTTCTGTCATTGGCATGGGAGATGTATGCTTATTGCTATTGTGTGATTGAAGTACTGGCACTGCAAATGTTTAGAGTTTCCTTTCATGGAGAACTGTTATCATTTTGAATTCTTGATATGCATGTGCTGGTATACGAGTTGATGCTGATGGCCACTGAATGGATGCCTGACTCTGTACATGCATAGGTCAGGGCACAAATTGAGAAAGGGGGGGATAAGCGTGGCTGTCTCACAAAATTAAATGGCCTAATTTTCACAATCGCGAGCCATTTCAAAGTTGTCTCGCAGAGTTATGAGGGCACGAAGAGCAGAATTCAACATATTCTAGTGAGCGAGACCTTGAAACTCCAAATGGTTGTTCTCCGCGGAGATCACCAGTTAAGTCACGTGAGAAATACGAAACTGCTTCGCGCGCTTAGTCCCAACGTCAATCCCGTGAAGCAACTTTGCGAGGCACACAAAGCTTCTGATTCTGTACTCGCAGAGTTATGTTCTCCTACACGATTGTCCTTCTCGTGAATATACATCTGTATTGCGCGAGAATTCCACTCCGCAAGCACCCATCTATAGTTGCGCGAAGAAAGGGATTGGCCCTTTTAACCCTGATAAATTTCTTTGATTTCCTATCTCTTTGCCTTAACTCTCAGTGCTAAAAATAGACCAACATTTACTATGCGCTCCCATTCCCCATAATAAATTGTGCTATGTACCATTTCCCATAATAATCATAATTCATTGCCAACTAACCTTCTTTAATTTCTTTTTAGAAATTGAGCTTGGAAGGAAGTGATATTTAATCTGTTGATTCATATTCCATCGTCCAAATACTTTAAATACAAGGGTAGTTCATCTTCTTCACATTCAGTCTCCTCTAACCTTAGCAATCCTTCCCTACTCATACCTATGGCGGATGACAAACCCACTGATCTGCCAAACAAATTCTATCCAATGTTGTTAGACCCACCACTGCCTAAAGAGCCGGACCCACTACAATTTCTCTGGGATGAGTACGAGGAGGTGCTGAGAATCCTGGCCAAGGAGGAGAAGAAAAAGAACAAGAAAAAGAGGAAGAAGCAGAAGATCGAACCACCTGCATCTCCCCCCCATCCTCTTCAATCCCCCCACCACCTGCTCAACATCCATCTCCCTGATCCTCGTTCTTCCCCCTTCTCCTGGCTTGCAGTTCCTCTTCCACATGCAGCAAGTTGAGGATATCCTTGAGCCAGGAGGAAGAACCATTTTTTTTTTGATAGGATGTTTTGTTGATGTGTGTCTAGATTGTTCTTAGGTTTATAATTTTTGTGAATCTCTTTGTAATCTTTTTGTTTTGTACTTATAATGAAATGTCTTTTCCTGATATTCTGTTTTGTTCACTGTCTTATTTCTATGTGTTTGTTTATGTGTTGTGTGTTTTCCTTTTCTGTTGTTTCTTTTCTTTTAATATCTCTATTTTAAACCTGCTGCACATCCACATCTAACTTTGAATCAGTGAGGACACTACTCCTCATAGGTTTGGGGTGTGGCAGGACCTGCCAGTGAAATAGTTAACCTAAGTGCAGTAGAAATCAAGTGAGTAGTATAGAAATGGAGCTATGTTCACTTAAGAATCATAAAAAAATGAGAAATTTAAAAAATTTTGCAGACCTTTAGGCATTACAAGCTTTAAAATTTTAGCATTTACATGATGTGAACACCAGGAAAAGTCACTTGTATCAGTACTTAGTGAATCACTAAGGAGAGAAAAAGGTAAGGACATGCCTAACAGTTCAATGGAAGACCATAACTAGTGAGATTTGGGCTTACAAATTTTTATTTTTTTCCTTTGAGCAATTTTTCTAGCTCTAAGGGCTGGCTGAATCAGTACCCTCACTTAAAGTTAGGCACCTCCAAGTTGAAACAACTGACAACACTCATGACACCTAGGAAAGGACCAAGACCTTCTCTTGGACAGTTTGAGCTCAAACAGAACAACCCTAATCAACTACCCTTATACACACACCTTTTGAGCCTTAATTTCTAATTTTCTTCAAAATACACCTGAGTACTTGTACCTGAACCTATGGACCTGATTCAAGTCTATCCTCACTCTGAGAAATCAAAAGGTAAAGGAGGAGCTAAAGATGGACAAGATAAGGCCAACATTGGGTGAATGGAGAATAGAGACCAAAAGCTTAGCAGTGTAGCAGCTGAGGAGAGAGGTGGCAAGTCAGAAAAATAAAAACAAAAAGAAAAATGCATCCAAAAGAAAGAAAAAAAAATAATAATGAAGAGGAATAAGAGAGGAGTTAAGAGGAAAAGTTCATTGGAAAAATCAAAAACAAGAGGAGAAGATGGCCACTTCAAGTCTGAAGAATTTTAAAGAAAATGAAAGGTTCTAAACTAAGAAGGTGAAGTCATGAATCACCTCCTTCACCTACTGATTTCTCGATTTTGAATCCCTTTTTAACCTTCCATTCTTTATAACCTATCCTATAAGCCACATAACAACCCAGTGAAAAGACCTTGTGATCCAAAGTTGAATGAGTTGTCATGCAGAGACAAAGAGTTGTCCAATCTATAGTGAGGATTAGGCAATAATGCTAGAACTTAGGTGCTTTGCCTATGCTCATGCTTACTGACCCATTTGGGGCCTATAACTGCTCTTGAGCTTGAGAGAAAATGGAAACCCTCAAAGGTCCTTGTGAGAGTATGCCCTGGTAAGCATTGGGTCTGATGTTGAATGTATTGGGCATGGCCTATAACCTAATTTTTGAATTAATGATGAGCTCAGTACTGACGTATATGTGATGTTTTCCCCTGCTGTGTGCTAGTTGGAAAGGATGTGCATCTATGTAGAAGATGTGATGATTAAATGTCTGTGCATATCATATGTTCAAATTCCTCATATTTTTGTTGAATCAAAGGTGAACTGATGCTCTGTTTCTTAACAGCTGACTTGATAATTTTGTACTTCTGTTAACTGTTTTATTGAAGAAGTTTGTGGGTATCTTCACTGAAACCCCTCAGGAGACTTCACTCCTCCACTAGGGATCACCTAGGGGTTTAAAAGGCTTGGTACGTATGCTAAATGTATCCGTGCTCCTTACAAAAGTGGCATTTAAATTCTTAGAGTAGTTATTTTAAATTTTCCTTTGCTCAAGGACTAGCAAAGATTAGGTTTGGGGGTGTGTTATTCACTAAAAAGTATCACTTTTCACCTCTTAACATAGCCTTTGCTGGGCCTTGAAGCTCACTAATAATCATGTGTTAAGTGTGTTTTATAGTTAGCAATAATCTGTGTAGCTTAAAACAAAATCTCTACTCTTTATTCTAAAGAAGAGAGAGAATACAGGCAAAGATGACAACTGAGCCAAAGCCTAATAGAGCACCTTGGTAGTGCTCACCATGGTGACTCACTTGCTGGTCATCATTGACCAAAGTCTAGCAGATGGATGAAGTTAGCTGAGAATGGAGGAAATTGCAACAGCAGCAAGTGCAATGCATCGGAGTATCAAAAGACAGATCTTGCAGAGTTGAGGAGCTTCCTCGCAAAGCTAAGGATGCAGTGGAAGATGCCCTTGTGCAAATGGGGTACGCAGTCAAGAGGAGAGTTGTAAAGACATCGCGAAGATCTCGTGATTTAAAATCCTCAGAATTTGTGATCGTGAAGTTCTCATAGAGATCAAGCCTTAAAGCAGCCGCACACGAAACATAGCGAGTCCATATGTATACTGAACAAAATGTTATCTCGCGGAGTTCTTACATAGCCCTGGAAGAGAGAGACGCCCAGAATTCTCCTTGCGCAGATCTCATGCACTCTAAAGCCTTACTAGTTACTATGTGAGCGCAGGAGTATACCTGCGTGAGTACTCAGCGAGAGAGAGCTTCTGAAGCTCTACTACGTGAGAAATCCAGGCGCTCTATATCATCTCCGCGACAGCTTCATGGAGCAAAGGAACTGTGTGATTAACTAAAGATTTATTGCATGAGTGAGCACTTCCCACCAGCCAAAGGCTACTCCGTGAAGGCTTTGCAACTGCGTGAATGAATTAATGCATATGCTAGCCCCGTGAAGCACGGGATCCTCACTTCTCAGTTTTAACACAAGGACCTTTTGGAAATTTCCTTATACTAGGTCACACTTCCCGAGGCATGGATGTCGAGGCGCACATATCAAGGCATTCAAGGGTCATAACAGTGCCATGTCTGCTAGAAAAATTAGGATTAATCTCTTCAGAGCCAAGGCCTTATGGGTAGAGTATATAAGCTATAATTAGAGTTTAGTTTTAATCATCAATCCTTCCTTCATCCTCTATCAGCTGAGAGCTCTAGCAGGCTAGGGCTAGGGTTAGGGTTCGATCATCTCTTTTTCTTATTTTTCTTCTCTCTTAGCCCAACATTTGTTGGCTAATCCTCTTGTAAGCAGCTAGGCTTAGTTTTATTTCAGTTTTGTAATAGGTTTTGTATACATTGGGATTTTTGATGAGCAGTTGTGTACAGGCTGCAGCCTGGAGGCAGTTCATTATAAGTTTTGCTTTTATTAATGGATTGTTATTTTAATGACTAATTGAATCTAAAGATCTAATGGTATCCTTAGATGTCTACAAGATCCATGTATTTGGGACTAGCCCATTCAGTTTTTAGTAGATATATTATTTACCATCTGATTTCCCTTTGTTTGATAGCCCCATGGAAAGCAATGTTGGATCTGTAGTGAGATCTGGAGAGCTCGGAGGCCTTTGGACCATGGTGGTTGCAGCAGTTTACATGTTCTTTCTCAGATCTCTGTAGTATGGACAGACCAATGGGATACCATGTGACCATTTGAGTGGACAGAGTATAGCCCTAAGGTGTTGTCCAGCCACATGTTTGAGAAGGATTCTTCTCCCCTATACATGAGCTTCTAGAGCCTTGTGAGGAGGTTTGTACAGGAACTAGCTCCCCTCTATTTTACCTAACCGATATTAGATGTTAGATCTGATTTCTCTATAGTAATTACAGCTTGAGGCTAAGTCATTGTAGGCCTTTTATAGCAATGACCAGCTGAATCTAGAGTGTTATTCAACCTATTATATGGTCCTTTTTGTGGGCACAGTGAGCCGTTGGCCTTGGCAAAGCACTTAAGATTTTATGGGTTGAAATACCTATGGATGTCAGCCAAATCCATGCACAGATCTGGGGAGCTTATAGCACTGGCATTACGTAGTGCTGCAATAGTATTCTTGGCATGATCTGGTCCAGTGGTTGGGGAAATGATCAGTCCACTCCTTTAGATTAGATTAGCAATTTCTAGCTTGATCAATTGGATTTGACAGACTCTATAGGATAGGTTGTGGCCATTTGAGTGGACATCCTATAGCCTTAAGAGCACCGCAAATGGCATGGGTTAAGTTGGATACTTTTACCTTGTTGAGGCTTTTGATAGCATCTCAGCAAGGAACACTGCAGAGACAAACTAAATCTGAGTTACATGATTGCTTTAACTCTGGTTTAACCTGCTTACTTCTCACCATTTTTATATTTTATTTTGGCACACACCATCACCATCTTCTTCTTAACCCTTTCTTTAGGATAGGGCTACATTTTATTTCTCTTTTGTTAGGGTTAATTTAATATAGTCGTGACACTCAACTCCCTTTCTTTAGGATTGTTAGATCTGTAGCCAGATCTGGAGGCCTACTATTATAGCCCATTTTGGGTTCTAGATCAATTTCTCTGTGGGACAAACTCTTACTTGTCATAACTTGCTATAATGGACCCTGTATCTTGCAGGTCTAGGATTATTTTAGTTGTGTTGAATCCATTCTTTTATTTTACTTTGATTTTAATTTATTCTCACCACACAATAATCAGCACACTAGAGTAAAGAGTCCGCAACAAGAGGTCGATCATCAGAAATTCGGTGTTCATATTTCTCACACACCCGATCTCCGGAACCCTTGCATGCACCTTACATTTCACATAATCAATGTCTACAGTAATTCTATACTATAAATCCATGAATCTCACCTTTTAAACTCTCGCATGTAACGATCGCGATGATCGATATCTGAGGATCTCGCCGTTCACAATTCTCGCTCGTCCGATCCTTGAGATCCTTTCAAGCGGTTCAAAGACACATTAATTGAATCAAATTTCAAAAATTAGAATTCATGTGAATCACGGTACGATGTCTTCCTTCAAGATTCAGGCATGCAAGCCTTTTATGGTGAACGATGTTGGGGTTTTGGCATAAAATCTTTGCATTCGTCCGATGATTCGCTCTTCGATCGCAACAATATTGAAATGGGTGGAGTAGCAAAGATCTTCTTTAGGAAGATGATGGCTGGGGCAGAAATCCAACTGTAGACACCAAAATTTGGCCTAGCTCGATCGAGATACATTTCTAGAGAGGCACATCTTCGAGCTTTTGATGGCATGTATAGAACTCTTAGGAACCTTCCTAAAACCTTAGGAGTCATCTCAAATCCTTATGAATCACCCTAGATCCCTTAGGAATCTCCTCGAAACCTTAAAAGCCCATCCCGACCCTTAGAAACCATTCCGGACCTAAACTTAGCTTTCCCGATCAATGGATAAAGAGTGGTGCACCGAGATTAGTTTTAACCTTCTACTATAATCAAATCATATACCATTGGAAAGCATAAGTCCTCAGCTTTCCAACAAACCAAGAATCACCCCAATCAGAGTTGTACACAGAAAGATATCGCATTTCAAAAATTCGAGCAAAAATGGGCATGATTTGAACCTGTCGAGAGGTTCACTTGAACCTCGCGACCTGCATAGAGCCTCGCGAGAAACCCATCGAGAGGATGGGTGAACTTGGCGCATCTAATAGATGCGCCAAGCCATTTCTGGGAAGAAATGGCTTGGCGCAACTAATATTTGTGCCAACTTCAGGTGGGTCCCCCCGCGGGCTTGCAACTTCCCAAAACCCTGTTGAGTACTATTTTACTGTACCTAAGCTTGGCGCATCTATTAGTTGCGCCAGGCTTAGGAATAGTGACTGTGGCTTTTTGCCTCAAATTTTGAGGTTGGGGTTTGACTTGTTGACCATTTTGACCTTTGGAGTGTTTTTTGCTAGTTCTGTTGCAGCCATTCACTACCTATTTGCAATCCCTTAAGTGGTTTAAAACCCTAACCTATCATCTACCATTAGAGCATCTCTTCACACATTTCAAGGCTCCAAAAATCCTAGAAAATCTTAGATGGCTAGATTACCTAATTGCTAATCCAAGTTAGCCTTTAAACACCCTCCTAACCTCTCTTTTTCCTATAAATAGAGAGGCACCCCTCCCTTTACAAGGGCTTAAAATTTTTTGCAAAAAAGAGATTTAAGGAATCCCTTCTCTCTCTCCCCTAGTGCACCATTTACATATAAATTCCAGAACTTTCAAACCTTTTTAAAACGTCAACCTTTCATAAAAAGCTTTAGTTTAGGTGTGTGCTACCCCCTAGCCTCCCTTCTCTACCTCTTAGCTATCCACCCTAGGTGTTATAATTCATCATCAAGCTATACAAGCCATCAAAAGCTCACCGAAGTAAGCTAACGCAAGGCTCCACAGCTGTGCAACAAGGGCCCGAGAGCTCCGGCTCTCCCCTCTACTCCTCTACCTTCTCGGTTCTTCCTCCATCCTCTCATTTGTGTCATTACGCCATCGAATTTTTGGTAGGAACGGAGGGGCACCAATAGGATTTTAAGGCCTTTTGGGCAAGAGGAAGATTTTTTTATTTCTTTTATATCATTTTAATTTTGGCCATAAGTAGAGACCATATTAAGCGGGTTGATTGGGTGCCTAACACCTTCCCAATTGATAACCGAAACCCCTAGCCAAGAGCCTTTGGCGTAGTCCGGATTTAGAGTAAATTTTTGGCACTTCGGTGCTCTTTAAATTTAATCTTGGTTTTTTGGGATACAAAAAACTCTGGGTGGTGACTCTAAATAGTTATAACGTGTTTGATGAAAATCCACGATTGCACAGATGGCAACTCTGCCGGGGAGTAGCTAGTAGAGCTTCCCCTTGAATTTGACCCTTTTATTTTTTATTTAGGAACCATTTATTACAGTTTTTTACTATTTTTACTCACCCCTCTAATTACGTTATTTTACTTACCCCTACTTTTATGTCATTTACGAGCCTTAGCCGATTGGCGAGCCTACTTGCGCACCGTCTTAAATTTCTTTACGATTCCGTCATTTCAAGCACCTTAGCCGATCGGCGGGTCTACTTGTGTATTGTCATTAATTCTTTACATTTCTGTCATTTTAAGTGCCTTAGCTGTTTGGCGGGCCTACTGGCACCTTTAAATTTGCAATCATATTCTGTCAGTGGATGCCAGCTCGTAGAGGCGGCACGAGCTCCTCACCCCCGGTCTTTAAACTTAAGAAAACTTAAAAGTGAAAAGTAAAATTGAACCAACAAAGGGGATTTAAATTGATTTTTACAAGGTAGATTTTCAAGGGTTGGGATATTTAGGCACACATACAAACTCCCGAATCTTAGTACGATGGCAGCCCCTAGTGGTGATGATCCAAAAAAGTCCCAGCCCACCTAGTACCTGAGAAAAGTTCTTGCACTTGAGGTATATCGGGTGGGTAACCTTCTCGTTACCAAGCTTAAAACCCAGGGAAAAAGTGAGGGTTAGCGGACCCGAATCGACCTTGTATCCCTAGGTTCAGTGAAGAAGAGAGCCGATTCATATAAACACTCAGTCCTTGGAAGCCTAGCTTCCACGAAAAGCTAGTTTGAAGACTCATTTCGGGCCAGAACTCCTGCTATCAAACTATCTGGAGAGCCATCTTTTTCTGGCGCAACTATTACATGTGCCAATGCAAAAATCCCCAAAAATACACTAGCGCATGTAATAGTTGCGCCAACCTTATCCTAGACATTTTTACACTGGCGTACCTAATAGTTGCTCCAGGTTGGTTTTAGGCAGCAGCAGCCCAAATCTGTGGCCTGCTTCATACCTCAGACTCCCCGATTAGTGTCTTTAGTACTTATGTTTAGGCCACGCAATCTCCGACACCCAATACGCCCTCGTCGGTCAAGAGAAGGTGACTTCTTTTTTACTCATTTCGAGGGATCGAGTTGTTTGCATCGGTTTCCGCACCTTCAATAGATCAAGAGGTTTTCCTTTGATTCTTTCGAAGCGCTATGAAACCTTTACCACGCGACCTATTTAGGGTAGGAGAGCCACTCGAGAAGGGAATTCAAAAAGCCTAAGAATTCTTATTCCTTTTCACTTATAAAAATTCAAAAAAATTGAAATTAAAACCCCAAAAATAGAGTCTTGATTGGTTTCGGCACAACGACATCATCGTGTCCTCCGTCATCCCGTAGGGGAAGGAGAAAGTTTTACAGGCCCCACCCAAGGCACCCGTACCAGACCCGATACCGAGCTATGTCGTGGGCTGTGGAACCGGTTTATGCCGATCCTAACTCATCCCCACCACATTCTCCAACCCATTCCCATATCAAAGAAGATTTTACTTCCACCCCCCTCATCCAATCAACCCTTACCATAACCGTCCCATTCGGTGCCCCTATTTTCCCTTCCACCACTTCCCAAAATATCCAAAATCCAACTCCCCATTTCCCATCATTTTCCCAAGCCATGCCTTAAACCATGGCCATCTCCAACCCATCTCACCTTCCTTCCACACCCGTTCAAAACCCGGCCCCATCCTCCACTTTAACCAACATATCCTATTTTTCATCCGCCCAACGCATACCTAATCCACCCAAATCTATCCATGCCACATTCAATCCCTCACACATCCCTCTATTTACCCAAGTCATGCCCATTTTTTCTGGAATCATGACCAGTTTTCCTCTCTTATCCTCCACCTCTATGCCCCATACATCTTCCCCATACATGCCTAATCCATCCACCAATGCCCCACCTCATTCCTCCAACCCACCTCATATCCTGCCACTTACCCAGGTCATGCCCAATTTTACCGAGGCCATGCCCAATTTTCCCTCTTCACACACCCCATCCATACCCCTCCAACCCTCAAATAACCCATCTCCATCCGATCCCCCCTCCATGGCCATGATGGAGGAGATATTTCAAATGTACAATAGGTGGAAGGCCTCCCAACACATCTCCTCTCATCCATACCACACATCCATGAATCCATCCGAGACCCTATCAAGCCTCCATGCCTCATTCCCCCATGACCCCCATTAACCCCCCATCATCCACACTATCCAAACCCCCACTACCCACATATCCCAAGGCCCAATGGCCCAAAACCTCATGGCCCAGACCCATCAAGGGCCCATGGCCTAGACCCACCGAGGCCCACTGCGCCAAACCTATCAAGACCAAGGCTTTATGGCCCAAACTTCCCAAGGACCCATTGGCCAAGCCTTCATAGCCCGACCCTCCCAAGGCTTTATGGGTCACACCCAAGCTTGGAGCCTCACACCCATACCCTTCACAATTCCTCAAAATTTTCATTCACCCACAACCCTCATACCCAGCTCAAACCCAGTCCTTACATCAACCCCAATTCACCCATATCCCAACATCCCAAAGTCAGTTCTAAACCTTTCCCCATGCCCAATGGCCTCATCAGATCCCACCCTAAAATCTGACTTCCACCCATCCCATCACCCAATAAACCTTCCCTCACCTCCAATGGACTCACCCAACCCCCCATTCAGGTCATTCCCGTCCAGTCCATGCAGCACCAACAAGAGAATCTCGCCCTCACTGCACCTTATGTAGACCAACAGTATGAAGAGAACGCGATTAAGAATAGTGGAGCTTATGTCGGGGCATTAACCAGCCTTAACCCTCCTCCTATAATTGCCCACCCCTTGGTAGCCCAAAGTGAAGCCCAACCGACTCCTGAGAAGGTGGCTGTTGCTACCCCAGCTATGCTTTATTTATTTATTTGTGGTAAAAGAAATTTAAAATCAAAATAAAACAGGCGATGAAATCAGCACAACTGAGAAGTCCTAGACCTGCAAGATACAGGGTCCATTGTGGCAAGTTTTAATAAGTAAGAGTTTGTCCCACAGGGAAAGATGATCTACAGCTCCAAGGGAGCCATCTCTAGTAGTCCCTCCAGATCTGACTATAGATCTGGCAGTCCTTAAGGGAAGGGAGTTTAAGGTCACTTAGTTTACAGATCCTAAGGTAGCCTAATGTCTAAACTACAGAAAGGATTGAGAGGATGGATGGAGTGTGGAAAATAAATATAAAAGGGTGAGAAGTATGTTATTGAGCCTAGATCATAGGAGTTTTATAACTCAGATTCAGATCTGATGTTATAAAAATCCTGTCCAATGGCTACGTTATCACCACTGAGGAGAAAGAATCCAACCCATCTATGTGCCATGATTCAATCCCTTAAGGTTATAACCTGTCCACTCAAATGGTCACAGACTATCCCATAGGGGAACCACAATCCAGAGATGGGTCAAAACAAGTTAATCATTGTAGGCACTATTTCATCTAGGCTACCAGCTCAAGAATCCATAGGGAACCTCAACCTCTAAAGCTCTATATGTGGGGCTAAGGCTGTATAGGACCATGATAGCCAGACACATAGAACCAGCAAGAGATTGAGTACAACCTTCGATCTAGTTGTCCATTGCTTGAGTGAGGCTACAATGGTCTAGTCACAAGCCTACCATCTCTATAACCAGATCAGATCTAACATCTGATAGCGGATCTATACAAATATAGGGGAGTCTGCCTCTGTACAATCTCCCACCAGGCTAATACAAGCTCAGGTGCAGAGAAGAAGGATCCATCTTGGATCGGTGGATTAGAATCACCCTAAGGCTATAACCTATCCACTTGAATGGTCATAGACTATCCCAGAGGCTATCCTCCTCACGGATCCCAAGACAAAACAAGAATATCGCTGCCACCACCATGGCCACAAGGCTACCAGCTCAAGCTCCCATGGGGATTTCAGATCTAGTGGGTCCTGTGGTGGGGCTAAGGCTGTATAGGACCATGACAGCCCAGACACACAAGTCACTTGGATCTGAGTGGCCCTTAGAATCAGTCCTCCATTGCTTTGAATCACAGCCAAAGCAATGGCGGATCACAAGGTAGCAGCCTTGCAAAGAGCAGATCATATTCAAACACAAATCCCATAATGTAAAAATCCTATTACAAAACTTTCATTAAGGTAGTTCAAAATACATACAAAGACATAGCCAGCAAGTGCTGGACTATGGAGAGAAGGAGAAAGAAAAAGAAAACTACTTACAGCTACAAAAGTAAAGAAAAACGATCTCAGATTAAGTCTCCAAGAGACGAGATGTGTTCGAAGATATCTAAACCTAAGCTAAGTATGGGTTTATATAGCAGTGGTGTGGCGGCACATTAGGGTTAGGAAACCCTAATTTTAATGATGCCACGTGGCCTAATAGTGATCCTTAGATGCCTCGAGGCACGTGCATAGAGATTTAAGCATGGGAGTGCGTGCCCTAATCGCTAGAAATTCCTAAAAAGTCCTCTGCTGAAGCGATGGAAGTTGAAGTTCAGAGCTTCGCTAGGTAGCTATTGTTTCCCAGACTTGTCGCATGGTAGCTCTTGCTCTTCGCGAGGATGGTTTGACATTGAAGCTTCAACCATCGCGAGGTTGCCTTGGTTTGCTCTTCAGGCAGTCGCGCGGTAGAGAATTGCGCTCTCGCTGGATTGGGCTTCGCGAGGTAGGATTTGAATAGCACGAGAACTGCGCGAGCACTTCTCTTCAATGGACTTCGCGAGTTTCCTCGCGAGGCTTTAATGAGTTCTGAACTGGGCGAGGTTCCATGTCTTAATTGATCTTCGCGAGGATGGCTCTGTCTTCGCGAGGATGCTTTCTTCTTGAATAGCATGAGAACTGCTCGAGGAGTTCTCTTCTGATATTTACATCCCGCAACTACTGCGCGACAACTGTGCGAAGAGTCTTCTGAAGCTCTCTCTCCTCAGCCGTTCTGAGTGAACTGTGCGAGGTTGAGAGAGGTCTCCTTTGAACTACGCGAGATTGCACGATGTGTTCTACTCTTGAGCTTCATGAGAGCTGCGCGAGTTTGTGCTTTTGAAGCTCTTCAGTCACTCAACTACGCGAGAAGTTGTTGTAAAGTCTTGGGAAGCTCAGTTGGACTGCACGAGGCATATTTCTCCTGAATCCTCTAAAGCTTGGGTCAGCTACACGAGGTTCATTTCAGGTCTGGATTCAGAGTCCATCCTTCTGAGGGACTTCTGGTGCCAAAACAGGCTCCTTAGCAGGATTCCTGGCCTTATTTCACTGCTGATTATTACCTACATAAAACGCTTAACAAGAACTTATTAGATGGCTAAGGGTCTAATCAAAGGTTAAGTTAAGGGGTGAAAAGTGGTACTTTTCAGGTCTTAACACACCCCCAAACCTAATCTTTGCTAGTCCCTTAGCAAAGCTACATTAAATCTACTACAAAAATTAAATGCCACTTTCGTAGGGAGCACAGATACATTTAGCATATGTACCAAGCCTTTTAAACCCCTAGGTGATCCCTAGTGGAGGAGTGAAGTCTCCTGAGGGTTTTCAGTGAAGACATCCAAAAACTTCTCAATGAAACCGTTAACAAAAGTGTAATATCATCAAGTGAGCAGTCAAGGAGCAGACTTAGTTTACTCTCGAATCAGTAAAAATAAAAGAAATTTAATCCATTGGTTACACAGTAATTTAAACAGCATAAACTTCTCATGAATGCACAGCATTTCCAATCAATTTACAACCACAGAAAATTGCACAAGTGTGTGCCAGCACTGAGCTCATCATTAGATCAAAAATTAGGTTATAGGTCATACATAATGCATTCATGATCAGACCCAAAAACTTTCCAGGGCATACTCTCATAAGGGTCTTGTTGAGGGGTTCATTTTCTTTCAGGCTCAAGAGCAGTTACATCCCCCAAATGGGTCTGTAAGCAGGAGCATAAGCAGAGTTCTTAAGTGCTGACATCATTGACAGATCCTCACCATAGATTGGATAACTCTTTATCTCCACATGACAGCTCACTCAACTTTGGATCACAAGGGCTTTTAACTGGGCTGGAATCTAGCTTATGGAGTGGGGTTAAAAAGAATGGAAAGTTGAAAAGGGGTTCAAAATTAAGAAATCGGTAGGTGGAAGAGGTGATTCATGACTTCACCTTCTTGATTTTAGCTCCTTTCTTCTTCTTTGAGATTTTCATATTTGAAGTGATCAGTTTCTCTTCTTGATTTCAATTTTTCAATGAAAGTTCTCTCTTGACTCCTCTCTTACTCCTCTTCATTATTATTTTTATTTCTTTTTTATGGAATTTTCTTCTTTTTATTTTTGTTTTTGCTTTTCTGAAATGCCACCATGTTCTCAGTTACCATACTGCCAGAATTTTGAGATACTTCTTCTCCATTCACCTAATGTTGACCATAGCTAGTCCCTCTTCAACTCTTTCTCCTTTACCTTCTGAATTCTCAGAGTGAGGGTAGACTGAATCAGGTTCATAGGTTCAGGTACAAGTACTCAGGTGTATTTTGAAGAAATTTAGGATTTAAAGCTCAAAGGGGGTATGGACAAGGGCAGTTGCTTTAGGGTTGGTCTTTTTAGGCTCAAACTGTCCAAGAGAAGGCCTTGATCCTTTCCTTAGTCTCATGAGTGTTGTCAGTTGTTTCAACTTGGAGTTGCCTAACTTCTAGTGAGCACGGTGACTCAGCCAGTCCTTAGAACTAGAAGAAATTGCCTTAGTCACTCCTCAAAGAAATTTTTTTGTATGGGCCTAAATCTCACTGGTTATGGTCTTCCTTTGAACTTTTAAGTATGTCCTCACCTTTTTCTCTCTCTAATGATTCACTAAGTGCTGATACAAGTGAGTTTCCATGGTGATGTTGTTATGGAAATGTGAAATATTAAAAGTTTATAATGTCTATTGTTTGCAGAAATTTTAAATTTCTTATTTGTCATGATTCCTAAGTGAACATAGATCCATTTCCATATTACTTACATGACTCTGCTGCACTTAGGTTAACTATTCCATTGGCAGGGTCTGCCTGCCACACCCCCAAACCTATGAGGAGCAGTGTCCTCACTGGTTCAAAGTGAATGTGCAGCAAATTTATTGATGGTAAAAAGAAAAGAAAATAGCATGGAACAAAACACATAGAAATAACAGAAAGAACAGAAAAAGAAAAAATCTTTAACTAAAAACAAAAAGAAAAAAGTACAAAGAAAAAAAGTAAAATCCTAAGAAGAAGGTGGATAGGGTTCAAGAAGATGGAGTCTGGGGAGGTGGTGGGGGAGGTTGAGTAGGTGGAGGAGAGGAGGGAGATGGTGCTATTTTCCGCTTCTTCTTCATTTGCTTGTCCTTTTTCTTTTCTTCCTTCTCCAGGATGTCTTTGGACCTCCTCGTCGTCGGCCTGAGGAATCCGGTCCCCTTAGGTGGGGGATCCAACCACATCGGATAAAATTTGTTAGGCTTATCATCCGCCATTGTTAGGACTAGGGCAGGACCGCAAGGGGAGAGGAGAAAGGATGAGATGAATATGAAAGGGGGTCCCTGTATATTTAAAGACGAGGATGGTGGAAGATGAATCGACGTAATAACATCCAAGTTGCCGCAATTAATTGAGATTGAGTTGGGAAATGACAAATTACTGCAATCAGCATGGGAAATGACAAATGCATGTGACTCGCGTAGCCGGGCAAGGGGATCACGAGATAACTGAATCTCGTGATGATGGATGTTGGAGCTTGAAGTGCGCAAGAGACTCTGCAGCATTTGTTGAAGCTTGCAACAGCGAAATAAATGTTCTATGTGAATTGCGCGAGAGCTTCCCAAATCTCAATTTGGAATGCGCGAGGGCTTAGTACCAAACAAGGGCAATACAGGTAGTGCAGCATACTCATCAAAAATATTCAAACAATATGCATTCAATTTGAAAATCAGCAATTCGCAGAAGAAGAAGAAGAAATCATACCAATCCCACATAAACTCTATCAAGCTCAACATATTCAGACTCCACATAAATACTACAATTTCCTAAAAATTATTGAAGAAACAAAAGTAGTATAGTACAACATGGACACAACTGTGGGTCAGGTAGATGTAGGGGTCCCATGAAATTGAATAGTGTTCATAGGGTCAGCAGGTTTTTTGATACAAGGCTTAAGCCTCTGACCATTCACTTTTAAGGTCCTCCCAGATTTGGGATCCTTGACTTCCACAGCACCAGATGGGGAAACATTTAAGACAACATAGGGACCTTCCCATCTGGATTTTAATTTGCAAGGAAAGAATTTTAGTTTGGAGTTGAATAACCAAACCTTACCACCAGGTATGAGGCTTTTTCTCAGCAAGCCCTTGTCAAAGAAAGCTTTGGACCGTTCCTTGTAGATCCTGGCATTGGTGTAAGCGTCCATCCTCAGCTCATCCAATTTAGACAGCTGCAATGACCTGTGATAACCAGCAGAAGTTAGGTTCATATTTAAATTCTTAATTGCCCAATAGGCCTTGTGTTCTAACTCTACTGGGAGATGGCAAGCCTTGCCATAGACTAGTCTGAATGGGGACATTCCAATGGGAGTCTTATAGGCAGTCCTATAAGCCCACAGTGCATCATTCAGTTTATCGGCTCAATCTCTCCTGTCAGTCCTTACTGTTTTCTCAAGGATGTGCTTGATCTCCCTATTGGAAATTTCAACTTGCCCACTTGTCTATGGGTGGTAGGGAGTAGCAATCCTATGGGTCACAGAATATTTCTTGAGCAAGCTCTCAAAATTTCTGTTGCAGAAATGGCTACCCCCATCATTGATAATAGCTCTAGGGGTTCCAAATCTGGAGAAAATGTGCTGCCTTACAAATTTGAGGACCACCTGGTTGTCATTGGTTCTTGTGGTAATGGCTTCTACCCATTTGAAAACATAGTCCACTGCCACTAAGATGAACTGATAACCATTAGAAGGAGGAAAGGGGCCCATGAAGTCTATACCCCATACATCAAACAGTTCTACAACAAGGATGGGCTGCAAAGGCATTGAATTTCTTTTGGACAGCCCTCCAAATTTTTGACATCTCGCACATGCCTTGCAGTGTGTATATGCATCTTTGAATAAAGAAGGCCAGTAATACCCACACTGCACGACCTTGTCAGGTATTTTTGTCCCACTAAAGTGGCCTCCACTGGCATTTTCATGGAACATGGCCAGAATACTGCGGACATCACTTTCGGAAACACATCTTCGGATGATTTGGTCTGCACAGTACTTGTATAGGCAAGGTTCCTCCCAGAAAAAATATTTGACCTTTGAGAAAAACAGGTCTTTGTCCATTTTGGTCCAGTGGGCAGGAATCTTTCCTATAACTAGATAATTGACAATGTGTACAAACCAAGGTACCAAGGATTGGATGGCAAATAATTGCTCATCAGAGAAGGCATCATTTGTAGGACCATCAAGGCATTTCTCCAAGATAATTCTGGACAAGTGGTCAACCACCAGATTCTCCACACCCTTTTTCACCTCGATTTCGACGTCAAACTCCTACAACAGGAGTATCCATCTAATCAGCCTAGGCTTAGCATCTTTCTTGGACTATAGGTACTTCAATGCTGAATGGTCAGTGAAGATTACAGTTTTAGATCCTAGTAGATAGGCTCTAAATTTGTCAACAGTATAAACCACTGCCAGAAGCTCTTTCTCAGTTGTGGTATATTTTAGCTGAGCTTCAGCAAGTGATTTGCTGACATAAGCAATGACCATAGGCAGTTTATCCTTTCTTTGGCCCAAAACAGCACCTATTGCCAAGTCTGATGCATCACACATCACCTCAAAAGGCAGGGTATAGTTTGGTGTTTGGAATACAGGGGCAGAGGTGAGGCATATTTTCAATGTTTCAAAAGCCTTAAGACATTCAGCAGAAAAGTCAAAGGGCACATCCTAGCAGAGCAGGTGGCACAATGGCTTAGCAATTTTGCTGAAGTCCTTAATGAACCTCCTGTAAATTCCTGCATGCCCAAGGAAAGATCTGATTTGTTTGACTGTTTTTGGAGGGGGAAAATTGGCAATGAGGTCAACTTTGGCCTTGTCTACCTCAAGCCCTTCTTTAGAGACTACATGGCCCAACACAATGCCTTGTGTTACCATGAAGTGGCTCTTTTTCCAGCTTAAGACCAGATTGGTCTCCTCACATTTTTGCAAAACTAGGCTGAGGTGTTATAGACACTGGCCAAAACTGTCCCCATAGATAGAATAATCATCCATAAAAATCTCTAAAAACTTGTCAATCATATCAGAGAATATGGCATACATACACCTCTGAAAAGTGGCTGGCGCATTATACAGTCCAAAAGGCATCCTTCTGTAAGCAAAGGTGCCAAAAGGACAGGTGAAGGTGGTTTTCTCTTGGTCTTGAGGATGCACAGGGATCTGGTTGTACCCTGAGTACCCATCAAGAAAATAGTAAAAAGCTTTTCCAACCAATTTGTCCAAAATTTGATCAATGAAGGGGAGAGGGAAGTGGCCCTTTCTGGTCTTAGAGTTGAGCTTTCTATAATCAATGCAAACTCTCCAGCCAGTGGTCTCCCTGGCTGGTCTCAACTCTCCAGACTCAATTTTAATAATTGTTATGCCAGATTTCTTGGGCACCACTTGGATAAGTGCTACCCAGTTAGAATCAGAGATGGGGTAAATCACCCCTGCATCTAGCAATTTGAAGATCTCCTTGAGGACCACTTCCTGCATGTGAGGATTTAACTTCCTCTGCATTTCCCTGGAGGGTAGTGCTCCCTCCTCAAGATGAATCCTGTGCATGCAGATTGATGCATCTATTCCTCCCAGATCGGCAATGGTCCAACCAATTGCCTTCTTGTGCTTCCTCAAAACTGTTAGTAATTCCTCTTCCTGCTCATTGGTAAGAGAGGAAGAGATAATCATAGGAAGCTTATCACCTTTCTCAAGGAAGGCATATTTTAATATTTCTGGAAGCTTCTTGAGTTCCAGATCAAGGGCTTGTAGGGTGGATGGCAAAATTGGTGCATTGGTGGTTGGAGGAAGAGGCAGCAATGTATGTTTCCAAATGGAATGCTGCACTGAACCCACAGAAGATTTCAATGTGGTCTTGTCTTTTGTTGTCACAGCTGGGCTCTCTTCCTCCACCATATCCCAGACTTTAACTAGATTCCTGACAGTGTTTCTCCACTCCAGTAAAGTGGGCAATTCTTCATCCACAATTTCTTCTAGTACATCCACTACAAAACTCTCCTCATTGTCCTCTTGAGGGTACTTTACACTGTTGTACACATTCAGCTCAACTTTCATATGCCCAAAAGTTACCTCCATCACTCCAGACCTGCATTGAATGCATGCATTGGCAGTGGCCAAGAAAGGCCTGCCCAATATAACAGGTATGGGATTTGGGCTATTGCTGCAGCCCATGTCCAAAACTAAGAAATCAGCAGGGTAGAAAAACTTATCCACCCCCACTAAGACATCCTCAACCATTCCCAGAGGTCTCCTCTCAGACCTATCAGCCATTATTATCACAATGGGGGTAGCTTTCAGCTCCCCCAAACCTAGCTGCAGATATACACTGTATGGCAACAGTTTAACACTGGCTCCAAGGTCTAAAAGGGCTTTTCCAATTATATGGTCTCCAATTACGCAGGGAATAGTGGGTATCCCTAGATCTTGTAACTTCTCAGGCATTGATATGTTAAATACAAAATTCACTGTACCAGTTGCAAAGACCTTTTTGGACACATGGCCTATAGCTTTTCTCTTTTGGGTGCAAAGGTCTTTCCGAAACTTTGCATAGGCTGGGACCTATTTAATTGCCTCAAGCAGGGGCAAATTGATTTTCACCTGCCTGAAGGTCTCCATCATTTCCTCCATCAGCGCATTCCCTTTATCAGAAGGGAGAGGACCATCCAAAACTTGAGGAAATGGCAGCTGAGGTACTGCTGGTCCCTCAACTGCTAGCCCATGACTACACTTCTATTTTTTTCTTTTTTCATGTTTTTCCTCCTGCTGAGGCTCAACTACAGCCTCTTTATTTTTCTCCTGCTGCAGGGTGGCAAGCAATTCTTGGCTTTGTGTTCCAACAGCATCTCTATCACGATCATTTGCATCATCTGTGGAAATGACCTCTGCTGGTCTATTACCCACCTGGTTGTCTATCAGCCTGCCAGGCCTTAGGGTAGTAACAGCATTGGTTCCCTCAAAACTTGAGGAAGCTTCTTCGATTAAAAACTGACCCTTGGGGTTAGCAACTGGCTGGTAGGGCAACCTCCCTTCATCTCTCCTAGACAAGGCATTTAAAATTTGGCTTATCTGTTCTTCCATTTTCTGGAGGCTCTGACCATGAGAGTCCACAGTCTGAGCCAAGGATCCCAAGTTTTGCAATGAAGTCAAGACCTGGTCCTCGAAGGAAGCATTTCTTAGGCCGAGTGAATGCGACCAAGCTGATTTTGTTCTTGATGGGGCTCTTGATGGTCTTTGGAAGTTAGACCTAGGGCATACCCTTGATTGAAGCTACTGTTGTGGCCTTTGAGGTAAAGCCAACATCTTTGGTCATGTAATTATCTTGCCTCCACCTCAAATTTGGGTGGTCTCTCCATTGGTAACCAGCATTTTGGTGCTGGTAACCATATGACTGTCTGTTGTAGCCTCCGGTTGTTCTTGGCCAAAGATTGCACAAGAACAGTTCGATATAAATTGAGTCTGCCTGCAGATGGGCACTCCTCAACTGTGTGCTGTGGGGACTGACATATCAGACATGCCTCCACCACTTGAGCAGCCCTTCTGGGTTGCATCACAGTCAGTAATTTTTCAAACTTCATAGAGAGGTTTGCCATCTGCAGCTGCAGGTCATTGTTCCAAGACACCTCACAAACTTTTCCTCTTGTCAATGCAGCAGGCCCCACTTTTGACACAGACTCCTGACTAGTTCTTGCCAGGGATAGCTTTTGAAAAGCATTTTCACTGATTACTTCAAACAATTCCCATGCCTCATCAGCAGTTTTGTGCATGTAAGTGCCACCACAAAAGGCATCAACCATATCTCTACTTTTTTCATCAATCCCATTATAGAAGCTTTGAACAAGTTGCCAGTCTGGGATCTTGTGGTGGGGGCATTGTTTGAGCATTTCCTCAAACCTATCCCAAGCTTGATTAAAATCCTCAGTTGGGGCTTGGGCAAAAGCAAGAATTGCCTTCCTCAACTGGCTAGTTTTGGTCTCAGGGAAGAACTTGGTCAGAAACTTGGTCTGCAGGTCTTTCCATGAAGCAAAGCTATTGTTGGGAAGAGTGGTCAACCAGGTACTGGCCTTATCCTTCAGAGAGAAGGGAAAGAGTCTAAGCCTAGTAGCCTCAGGTCCTAAACCAGTGATATTAAAAGTGGTGCACAAGGCCAAGAACTGGTCAATATGCTTGTAAGGGTCCTCCTTGCTAAGCCCATGGAAAGAGGGCAGCTTCTGGATGATTGAAGTTTTTATTTCATAATTCCCCTGAACATCAGGGAATTGAATGCTAAAAGGGGAGTTATAGTCATCCGGAGCATTCAACTCCTTGAGAGTTCTGGGTTATTCTTCACCCATATTTGCTGTCACAGATTCACTTGGGGGCTCTCCTGTGGTGTGCCTGTCTCATCTAAGTCTCCTTTCCCTTTCTAACTTAGGGTTAAGAGGCTCTAAAGTAGGGCTGAGAGATCTCCTCCCTAGCATAGAAGCACACCAATAGCAAGGAGAGCTTCTTGCAGGCACATTGCAAATGAATAACTTTACAATTAACAAATTTATCTAACTAATTTACAGCTATTCAAAGAATACATTTACAACTATCCTAGATACTGTTAGAGAATTTTCAAGAAAGACAGAAAGAGTTTTAAAAGTTAGAGAGTTTGCAAATAGAGGTAGCTAAGCTCCAATTGCAGTCCAACTGTCCTTCACTGCTGCTGTCTAGATCTGCAAAAAAAAATTCACAAATACATCAGCAGTATAAATTATTCTTAACCACCAAAGAATAATAAAACTACAAAAACTTAGGGTCTACTAATATATCAACTTTCCCTGGCAGTGGCGCCAAAAACTTGTTGCTACCCCAGCTGTGCTTTCTTTATTTGTTTATGGTAAAAGAAATTTAAAATCAAAATAAAACAGGGGATGAAATCAGCACAACTGAGAAGTCCTAGACCTGCATGATACAGGGTCCATTGTGGCAAGTTTTGATAAGTAAGAGTTTGTCCCACAGGAAAAGATGATCTATAGCTCCAAGGGAGCCATCTCTAGTAGTCCCTCCAGATCTGACTACAGATCTGGCAGTCCTTAAGGGAAGGGAGTTTAAGGTCACTTAGTTTACAGATCCTAAGGTAGCCTAATGTCTAAACTACAGAAAGGGTTGAGAGGATGGATGGAGTGTGGAAAATAAATATAAAAGGGTGAGAAGTATGTTATTGAGCCTAGATCAGAGGAGTTTTGTAACTCAGATTCAGATCTGATGTTATAGAAATCCGGTCTAATGGCTACGTTATCACCACTGAGGAGAAAGAATCCAACCCATCTATGTGCCATGATTCAATCCCTTAAGGTTATAACCTGTCCACTCAAATGGTCACAGACTATCCCATAGGGGAACCACAATCCAGAGATGGGTCAAAACAAGTTAATCATTATAGGCACTATTTCATCCAGGCTACCAGCTCAAGAATCCATAGGGAACCTCAACCTCTAAAGCTCTATGTGTGGGGCTATGGCTGTATAGGACCATGATAGCCCAGACAAATAAAACCAGCAAGAGATTAAGTACAACCTTTGATCTAGCTGTCCATTGCTTGAGTGAGGCTACAATGGTCCAGTCACAAGCCTACAATCTCTATAACCAGATCAGATCTAATATCTGATAGCGGATCTATACAAATATAGGGGAGTCTGCCTCTGTACAATTTCCCACCAGGCTAATACAAGCTCAGGTGCAGAGAAGAAGGATCCATCTTGGATCGGTGGATTAGAATCACCCTAAGGCTATAACCTATGCACTTGAATGGTTACAGACTATCCCAGAGGCTATCCTCCTCATGGAGCCCACGACAAAACAAGAATATCGCTGCCACCACCATGGTCACAAGGCTACCAGCTCAAGCTCCCATGGGGATTTCAGATCTAGTGGGTCCTGTGGTGGGGCTAAGGCTGTATAGGACCATGATAGCCCAGACACACAGGTCACTTGGATCTGAGTGGCCCTTAGAATCAGTCCTCCATTGCTTTGAATCATAGCCAAAGCAATGGCGGATCACAAGGCAGCAGCCTTGCACAGAGCAGATAACATTCAAACACAAATCCCATAATGTAAAAATCCTATTACAAAACTTCCATTAAGCTAGTTCAAAATGCATACAAAGACATAGCCAGCAAGTGTTGGACTATGGAGAGAAGGAGAAAGAAAAAGAAAACTACTTACAGCTACCAAAGAAAAGAAAAATGATCTCAGATCAAGTCTCCAAGGGACGAGATGTGTTTGAAGATATCTAAACCTAAGCTAAGTATGGGTTTATATAGCAGTGGTGTGGCGGTGCATTAGGGTTAGGAAACCCTAATTTTAACGATGCCACATGGCCTAATAGTGATCCTTAGATGCCTCGGGGCGCGTGCACAGAGATTTAAGTGTGGGCGTGCGTGCCCTAATCGCTGGAAATTCCCAAAAAGTCCTGTGCTAAAGCGATGGAAGTTGAAGTTCAGAGCTTAGCTAGGTAGCTATTGTTTCCCAGACTTGTCACGTGGTAGCTCTTGCTCTTCACGGGGATGGTTTGACATTGAAGCTTCAACCGTCGTGCGGTAGAGAATTACGCTCTAACTGGATTGGGCTTCGCGAGGTAGGATTTGAATAGCACGAGAACTGGGCGAGCACTTCTCTTCAATGGACTTCGCAAGTTTCCTCGCGAGGCTTTAATGTGTTCAGAATTGCGTGAGGTTCCATGTCTTAATTTATCTTCGCGAGGATGGCTCTATCTTTGCGAGGATGCTTTCTTCTTGAATAGCGTGAGAACTGCGCGAGGAGTTCTCTTCTGATATTTACATCCTGCGGCTACTGTGCGACAGCTGTGCGAAGAGTCTTCTGAAGCTCTCTCTCCTCAGCCGTTCTGAGCAAACTGCGTGAGGTTGAGAGAGGTCTGCTTTGAACTACGCGAGACTGTGCGATGTGTTCTACTCTTGAGCTTCGCAAGAGCTGTGCGAGTTTGTGCTTCTGAAGCTCTTCAGTCACTCAACTGCGCGAGAAGTTACTGTAAAGTCTTGGGAAGCTCAGTTGGACTGTGCGAGGCATATTTCTCCTGAATCCTCTAAAGCTTGGGTCAGCTGCGCGAGGCTCATTTCAGGTCTGGATTCAGAGTCCATCCTTCTGAGGGACTTCTGGTGCCAAAATAAGCTCCTTAGCAGGATTTCTGGCCTTATTTCACTGCTGATTATTACCTACATAAAACACTTAACAAGAACTTATTAGATGGCTAAGGGTCTAATCAAAGGTTAAGTTAAGGGGTGAAAAGTGGTACTTTTCAGGTCTTAACAGTGGCCCCCATATCCAAGGAATCAGAGTTGTTGAAAGAGCAGTTAGATAAAATTAAGAAGCAATTGTTGAAGATGGGTGGTGTTGAAATCTACGCCACAAACTTCTCGGATTTATGTTTGTTCACTAAGATCCCCTTGCCTCCCAAATTTAAAATACCGACTTTTGATAAGTATAATTGCACCGACAATCCCATAGCACACTTTAAGTCTTATTATGGGGACATGTGCCATAATGGAGGGGACGAAAGACTATTAATAAAGGTCTTTCAGAAAAGTCTGACTGGTCCAGCCTTGAGATTGTTCACATCCTTAGAATCATCTATGATAAAGACCTAGAAGGACTTGACATATTTATTTAAAGAACAATATGTATACAACATAGACATTGAACCGCGCAAGTCAGATTTGGCCCGTTTGAAGCAGAACTCAAATGAAACTTTTAGCGATTATTTGGGACATTGGAGAGCATTGGCATCTCAGGTTAGAAATAGGATACCTGATGACGAACAAATAGAAATGATTTCTAAAAATACTTTGCCAGTGATCTCAAACTTTCTAGTGTAACAGCTGTAGTCCAACTTTACTGATCTGGTAAGGAACACAAATCGCTGTGAAGATGCTATCAAGGAGGGTCACCTGAGCAAAAATATACCCAGTGGAACCAGTGGAGTTAGAAGGTTCTTAGAGCAAAGAAACAAGAAGAGAGCGGGGGCCGATGTCCAGAACATTGCCAACTCTGGAGCAGAGGAGAGACCGCTACAATAGAGTGTTTACGCCCTTATGGCAATCTTTGAATGTACTTTTGCCTTTGCTAATAGAAAAGGGATTAATTACTGCTCATCAACTGCAACCTCCTCTTAACCCAATCCCGAAGAATTATGACCCTAATACTCACTATAATATTTATCAGGGTTCGGGTCACTCGACTGATCGTTGCTACGCATTGAAGCACGCGATACAAGATTTAATTAATACCGAGAAAATCATTCTACCTGCACCTTCTCAAGTGAACCAGTACGCAAACATTCTTCAGGTGCCATTACCCCCACATCCTACGAGAGGAGCAGGTCCCAGACCCACCATTGGGATGATAGAAGAATGTGAGGAGGAATTTGAATTTGACTCGTCGGACTATATCAGCGTTCGGGAAATTTATGTAGCACCGTTGCAAAGAGATTGCGAAGAGAGGACTATCAGGGTGATTGAACTCTTGAATTTGTCATAATATTTCCCCAACCCTGCACCACGAATTGAACCCTTAGATCTTAGGGCTTAATTCCCATCACCCACACCTGTTAATTATGAGCAAATAAATACATATCAACCATATACAGCTACCCCCATCAATTACCTGATAGTCCAACAGGTCCTCCATTCCCCACCATCACCTATCAACTATCCATGGCCCACTCCTACCCCATTACCCCCGGTGCAACCACCCGCAAACCTCATTACCCCAGCCTGGCCCAATTTTTCCACCCAACCATCTATCACAGAGGTGAACCAAGAATTACCCACCGTTCCGAAGCCATCAGTACAAGTGCATCAGTTATCGACAGCCACTCTGTTTCAGATTTCGAGACCAACCTACAATCTTCATCATACCGCTAAGTTATGAGCAGACATATGTCAACGCTGGCAGTAGCAGAGAAGGGGTAGTGGATTTTGTAACTAGATTTGAGAGGATTTCAAAACAGTCAGAAGCACTAGCAGCAGCACAAACCCAACCAAAGGGAAAGAAAGATAGTGTCGTTAATCCTTTTGAAAAAATGAGTCAAGAACATATACTGGAGACTCAATTAAGAAGGATGCCAGCTCACATCACTGTATGGAATCTATTAATGATGTCCCCACTCCATTTTCAAGCTTTAATGGGGCATTAAAGAATGCACATGTCTCGCTTCAGGTGAGCCCGAATGAAGTTGGACTAATAATTGGTCAAGTTATGGCTCCAAATGCAATTTCATTTTCGGATGCCGATTTACCGGATGAGGAAAGTAGTCACTCCAAATCTCTTAATGTTACTGTAGAATTTGAAAATATGATAATCCCTCTGGTTTTGATTGACAATGGGTCTTCTCTAAACATATGCTTGCTAAGAATAGCCACGAAGATTGGGATAGATCTATGCATGCTAAGACCCACGAGAATTAGTGTCAGAGGCTTCGATAATACACCAAGAGAGATAATGGGAGAAGTTGACCTTGAGCTATTAATTGGGCCAATGACCTTCTCCATATTATTTCAAGTGATGGATATTAAATCTTCGTCCGATCTACAGTTAGGGCGCCCATGGCTGCATGAAGTTGGAGCGATCCCATCCACGCTACACTAAAAGCTCAAGTTCGCGTTCGGGCATAAGATTATCACTATCATTGTTGAAGGGCATAGTGAGAAGGAAAAAGACACCAATAGTGTTGAAAAACCCAAAGTACTAAATGTGCTGCACACTGCTGAGGATGTCGACCTTCATAGCTTCGAGTACGAAGTATCGATGGTACTTCAGGAGCCCATCGAGGGCATCATTCCAAGAACTGGAGGGGAATGGTAGCGGCAGTGGCCATGCTCCAAAAGTGGGGCTATCAAAGAGGAAGAAGACTTAGGCCCAGACTGTAAGGTATAAGAGAGCCCATCACAGCTAAGGGTGGTCAGAACGTCAAGTTTGGGTTAGGTTACAAGCTCACGAAAAAAGAAGTGTGAGAGGCTAAGGAGAAGGCCCATACAACGGCAGCTGTGAGAGCTAAGGGGATACAGATAGAGGAAAAACCCCGTCCCAAGCCTCATATCAGAGATTCATTCGTGAGTGCCAGGGTTATAAAGATCGACCAAAATGGGGCAACCCAATTAATCCCACACAAGCCTACAACACCGGTTCACCTCACCAATCCCCACATCACCCTTCCCAGCCTAGAAATAGACCCGGCTGCATTATCCCTCTTTTAGGAATGGCGGTCTGTACCTGAACAAACTCCCCCTGTGGTGAATCACCACAAAACTATGTTAATGTTTGAGGACATCATCTCAGACGAGCTGGGGATCAACATGATGGAGGCTAACTCTGAAGAGTCGTATCAGTCAGCACCCTCCATCCAAGCAGGTAAAGGAGAGGCCTCTCAGGTACGCAACTGGGCATCTTTGCCCCAAACCCTGGAAGCGGGGAGTGGCCTAAAATTCGGTACTCGTTTCTCAAAAAAAAATAACCTATAAATAGTGAGATAAGACCTTCACAGGCAATACCTTGTATCTACGTAGACTCGCGCTGCCAAGGGTCCGTCTCCAAAGAAAACGAAAATCCCAAAAATATAGAGAAAATACAAAATCCGAAAGCATTGTCATTTAAAATTTCAAATAAAATCCCATAAAAAGATGCCTTAATTGAAATACCTGTCTCACATAAAATCGACCCCTTTCCTATAGAAATACAAGAAAAGGTAGGAGTTACGAGTCTGGATGAGGATATCCCTTTGGAGGAGCTCCCCAATGAGCTCCTTGACCGGTTTGCTAACTTTGAGCATGGCCCTACCCCCATTTTCAAATAAATAGAAGATATCAATCTAGGAACTGAGGAGATTCCCCAAATTATTAAAATCAAAACGTCACTATCTCCCGAAGAAAGAAAAAGCATGAACGATTTCCTTCGGTCATACCAAGACATTTTTGCCTAGTCGTACGAGGACATGCCTGGTCTAGGCATCGATTTGGTCGAACATGAGTTGCCGCTCTACCCTGATATGAAGTCGGTTAAGCAAAAGCTGAGATGTCTCTGACTCGAGTGGATGTTGAAAATCAAGGACAAGGTCATTAAACAGTATGACGCCTTTCTCATGGTATCCAAATACCCGTAGTGGCTAGCCAATATTATGCTTTTGCCGAAGAAGGATGGAAAGGTCCGCATGTGTATCAATTTCTGCAATTTGAACAAGGCGAGATCGAAGGACGATTTCTCATTGCCGCACGTCGACATCTTGGTCGATAATACTGTTAACCACAGGTGCTTTCTTTTATGGACGGATTCTCAGGATACAATCAAATCAAAATGGCAGAGGCAGATCGAGAGAAGACGGCATTTATCACTCCATGGGGAACCTTTTGCTACCAAGTCATGCCATTTGGGTTGAAGAATGTCGATGCAACATACCAGAGAGCTATGACTGTGTTGTTTCATGACATGATGCACTGAGAAATTGAGGTGTATGTAGATGACATGATAGCCAAGTCACCAGAGCGAAGCGATGCCTTGGTAAACCTCCAGAAGTTGTTTAAGAGGCTGAGAAATTACCGGTTAGGTTTGAACCCACAGAAGTGCACATTTGGCGCCATGTCAGGGAAACTATTAGGATTCATCATTAGCAGGAGAGGGATCGAGGTTGACCCAGTCAAAATTAAAGCTATCACAAAAATTCTGCCACCATCTATTGAGAAAGAGGTTAGAGGGTTCTTGGACAACATACAATATATCAGTCAGTTTATTGTGCAGCTAACTCCAATATGCACGCTGATCTTCAAGCTACTTTGGAAGAACTCACCCATTGAATGGAACAACGATTATCAAGTAGCGTTCAATAAAATTAGAAGCTACCTCCTTAACCCACCTATTTTGGTACCACCTAAGTTGGAGAGACCACTCTTGATGTATCTCTCCATGATGGAAGTCTCGATAGGAAGTGTCTTAGGGTAGCATGACGAGACGGGAAGAAGAGAGCAGGCCATCTACTATCTAAGTAAGAAGTTTACTAATTATAAGACGCGTTATTCTCATCTGGCGAAAGCATGCCTGGCTCTTGTATGGGCTACTCAGAGGCTCCGTCATTACTTGTTATCCCAAGCCATGCTACTCTTGGCCCGAATGGACCCATTAAAATACCTGTTTGAGAAGCCGGCTCTCACTGGGCGAACTGCACAATAGCAGCTTTTATTATCTGAGTTTGACATTACGTACGTCACTCAAAATTCGATCAAGAGGCAAGCATTCACTGATCATCTCGCTAACAATCCTTTACCATATTATGAACCCTTGAGAACTGAATTTCCTGATGAAGACAACCTGCTCATGATGGAAGATGATATTGAGAAAGAAGAAGAATCATGGGTAATGCACTTTGACGGAGCAGCAAATGCCAAAGGTAAAGGAGTTGGCGCCATTCTAATTTTTCCCAAAGGATCCCACGTACCAGTCTCTGTCAAACTTAACTTCTCTTGTACTAATAACGTGGCCGAGTATGAAGCTTGCGCAGCAGGCCTACAGACGGCTCTCGATCTGAACGTAACTCACCTCTAAGTATTTGGCAATTCGCAGTTGATCATATGCCAGACGAATGAAGATTGGAAGACAAAAGATAAGAAACTGATCCTTTACTATGAGTTCCTCGAGGATCTGATAGCTTGTTTCAAGGACGTGACATTCTCATATGTCCCTCGAATAAGAAATCGCTTTGCCGACGCACTAACAACTTTGGCATCAATGATAGAAATCCCGTATGGTGCTAAGATGAAGCCGATCATGATCGAGCAAAGGAATGAGCCGGCCTTCTGCCTCCAGATTGAGGAACCTACAAAGCCTGATGATTAGCCACCTTAGTTCTAAGATATCAAGAACTTCCTCGAGACTCTAACTTTCCCTGAGGGCGTGTCCAGGACGGACCGTCGGGCCATTCAACGTCTAGTGGCAGACTACGTCATTTGCGGGGAATGCCTTTACAAGCAGTCTTACAATAATATTTTTCTCAGGTGCCTTACTGAAAGTGAAGCGATCAATATTATGAAGGAGATCCATGAGGAAATATGTAGGGCCCATGTCAGCGGTCACATACTCGCTAAGAAAATTCTACGGCAAAGATACTTTTGGATCACAATGGAATCGGATTACTGCAAACATGTTCAGAAATGCTACAAGTGTTAGGAACACTCCAGTCTGTTACACGCTCCTGCCATCGATCTACATTGCATGACCACTCCTTGACCTGGCCCTTTACTACCTGGGGCCTTGACGTCGTTGGAATGATTAACCCGAAAGCATCAAATGGACATTGGTTCACCCTCATCGCCATTGAATACTTCACCAAGTGGGTAGAAGTAGCATCATATGCCAACATCACGGCCAGTCACGTCAAGAAGTTTCTTAAGAATAATATTGTGTGCCAATTTGGAGTACCCAAAGATATCATCACAGACAACAGTACAAACTTCGCGAACAAGCACATCCGGGCCTTCTGCGAGCAATACAAGGTCAAGCACCATCGTTAGTCACCTTATCGGCCTCAAACTAATAGAGCCGTGGAAGCTGCGAACAAGATAGCCATCCGCATCCTCGAGAAAATGGTCGTCACTTATCGAGATTGGAGCGAAATGCTGCCATTTACTTTGTGGGCCTACAGAACGTCGATCCGTACCACTACAGGGGCAACACCATTCTCCCTTGTGTATGGAATCGAGGTCGTCCTACCAGTAAAGGTTGAAGTACCCTTGCTTCAAATCCTCATGGAATCGGGCTTGCCCGAAGCAGAGAGAGAGAGATCCCACTTTGAACAATTAAACTTATTAGACGAGAAAAGACTCCTAGTCTTGTGTCATACTCAAGTTTACTAGGGGTAAATCGCATGCACTTACAATAAACATATTCGTGGTCGAGATCTGAAGGTAGGAGACACTGTGCTAAAGAAGATCATCCCATCCCTCCACGCCGATCCGAGAGGGAAATTCAAGCCAAACTAGGAGGGACCTTACATCGTCCGAGAAGTGCTATCGAGATACGCCATCCGCCTCACCAGCATGGATGGAGATCATATTCCTGAGCCCATCAATGTTTGATATGTCCGACGGTTCTACTCTTAGTCTCTCACGACAAGGTTAGTATTGATAAAACAGATACGTGACTGCTAAAGAACCACCCAAAAGAGGCCATCATCCCAAGCATAGTAGCTAAAAAGCATCCCTAAAAATGATGATATCCTTTGCTACCCCATTTGAGCCTAGGGCTTTCTTTCAATAAACCCCTTCCCTGAAAAAGAAAAAGTGTGTACATATACAAAAAAAAAAAGAGATGAAGTAGAAGCGCTATCAAAAAAATAAAATAAAAAATCAGAAAAGTAAAACCTCAAAAAGTGATTGCCTGAAATAAAATAAAAGAAAAAGAAAAAATAGAAGAATCATGGGGCATGTACAATAAAATCCCTCAAGGAAGAAAGTATGTTGTAAAAAACTGAAACCGTATCAAGGAAAGCTTTTTAGCCCAGCATGCCTTTAAATCCTAACCTAACCTATGGCCAAGCTACACCCTGAGGAAAGCCCTCTTTTTTAGGTTCACAAGCAGTCATAGTATCTATTAAGTCAACACGAGCCGAGTTGTGAGACGACACCAGAAACCCATCTAGTCGGCTATGATGAAATCGACGTCTATGTCGTGGCTTTTGAAAAATGAAAGAAATAAAAAATAATAAAATATATATATATAAGCTCAAAGCAAGATGGACGTGGTGAAAACCCAAAAGGGCGCTACGGGTAAAAACAATGATTTTGTACGGACCAAGTGAAAACTCGAAAGGGCGCTTGGGGTAAGAGAGCTAAACCCATGGATGTGGTGAAAACCCGAAAGGGCGCCACGAGTAAAAAGAGGGAAAAAATGGGCACGACGAACCCACCTTGAGTGTTGTGAGTAAAAAAGGATTAAAAAGAAGTTGAAAAAGAAATGTTTGAATTGATTGATAAGATTGATGTTTGAGGAGCCCTTTTAGTTACTCTCCCTGTAACCCTTTTTCTGACTAGGTCGCTCATGTTAGTTTAAATCAGGTCCCGATCAGAATTGTCTTTGTGAAACTGCTTTGTCGAACGCATGACCCAAGGTAAGGAGAAAGGTTTGAACCAATCCAAAGGGATAAATGTTCCGACCTTGGTAAAGCTGCTGAAACTCACCCCGATCCGACCACTTAAAAGAGGTTTGACCATGCTCGAAAGGGGACCCGAGATCTCACCCTGTGATTGAGGCATCAAACCAAACAAAAAGAGAACAAAGGACGAGGCGGAAAGCCCCTTTTGTCAAAGATAATAATTTCCCTTTTCCACTTTCATGCCCACACTTTGTGCACCTGGGCGAGGAAGCTCTTTTTGTTAAAGATAACGATTTTCCTTTTCCATTTCCATGCCCAGGCTGTGCACATTTCAAAAAGGGATCCATCAATCAAAAAGAATTAAAAAGAAAAAGAGAAGTCTTTATAAACAGAATAGATTTTCCTTTTTCATTTACAACTACACCGCTTACACCACATCCCAAAAAAATAGTCGGTGTGATGTTTGGCTTTCTTTCTCTCTCTTTTTTTTTTGTTTACAAAAGCAGAAAAAAAACATAAAGAAAATATGTATACCAAAAAATGTGTATCTGTAAAGGGGTTTCTTACGCCCCTTTTCTATGAATTTGATCAGTTAGCTCTTTCGAGAAGCATCAGTAGCCCCATGAGCAACATTCAAGGATCCTTCCAGATGAAGTACCTCGCCCTCAGCTATGCCAGCTCTAGTCTCTGCTACCTCTACTCTAACTTTCTCTTGGGCCAAAAGCTCTTGCAGGGCCCTCTTCTCATCAATTAGCACCTCAATGCGAGCTCGAAGTGCCGTCTCTTTCTTCGGCCAGGGGCCTCCCATATCAATACTCTCTGCCTGATCCAAATGATCAGCAGCAGGCTGCTCAGCTGATAGCCAAGCCTCATACTCAAGGAAAGACTGAACTGAATCTCCCTGCTCCATATCACACATCAGCATCGACTAACGCATCTCCCAAAGAGTAGCAATTCAATCCACATCCCCAGAGGACCCCCTAGAAAAGATCAAGTCACATAGAGGGGGTTTCGCCTCGCAAGGCACCTGTGAGAGCAGTCGAACTAATGCAACACCCGGAATGAAAAGTAGAAGGTGCTGCCAATCAATCCTAGGAGGGTGATGCCCTCATGGTCTCTAGAACAAACTACTGAGAAGGTCCGATCCAACCAAGGAAGTCTCCATATCAGCTCTGCATTGGCCAGCCAAAGCTTCAAAGCTGACAAACCTCCTTGCGGAATCAAGTGACACCTACCCAGAAAGCATCGAACCGCCTCACCTCGAGCGATGTGAAAGCATGGCACGGGTCCCAAGATAGAGAGATGCTCACCTAACCAGACCTGGAGCAGTAAAGGACATCTCCTGAGGCTCTCCACCTTACCCAGAGCAAATGCATCAAGGCATCGGTATAATTCAGTAAGGACCAGGTGCATCACTGATCGACCCTCTACCAACTCGATCAAAACATCACAGAGAGCTAGAGAGAAGCTCTCTCCCCTAGTGAAGAAAAGGACTTCTAAGATGAGACTGAGAGCAAAGGCTTTTACGTTGAAGATATTCTTAAGCGGCAATTTTCGAAGACTTTCGTCACCGAAAAGTTCTTTGAGGAATTTGATCGAACACCTTGTGGGCCCCCAATAAGACTTTTCTCATACTCAAATTTCTTCAAACCTAGGGTAAGGTGAATGGACTTAGAATAACCCGGCTTCGGTGTGACTCTTGCAAGGCCTCTGTGGAGCTTCAAGCCAGACAAATTGGATAATTCTTCAAGGGTGGGAGTTAGCTCCCGCTTCCCAAAATGGAACACATGGACATTTGTATCCCAAAACGAGGTTGCGCATGAAGTAGGTCCCACCGTGAAGGAACCTCAAAAAATAAGGGAAGACGGGATAGTCCAAGCCGCTCCAGATCAACAAGTTGGCTCTCATTCAAGCTCCCAAGCAAACTTTTTAGAAAATTAGGCCCCAAGCCCAAAGAAAGGAGTAAATTGGTTCTAAGCCCTCCATGTAAAGGAGGGTAGGAAAGCGGGTCCATAGACGTACAAAGATCTTTCAAAAATATAAAATTCAATACATGTCGATGGACCCACCCTTGGGAAAGCAAGGACAGGAAAAAATCAGCTGAAAAAGCTAAGTCAAAGAGAAAAGAGAGAAAACGGTCTTTCTCAAGCATATAAAGGGCCCACCACCCCCAGACTAAACCTGGCACAACTAATAGTTGTGCCAGTGCAAATTCCCCCAGGATTAACCTAGCGCATGTAATAGTTGCGCCAGGTCAATCTGGCCCCCTTCTATGCCATTTTTGGAGCTTTTTAGGGGATTTTTGTGGGCCTTTGCTGGCCCCCTTAGCCAGTCTGGCAGGGTAGCCCTGATACTGATGAACTACCTACTCCCCCAGGTAGTAGGCCTTGGCCCACGCCCCAAAGAAGAAGACAACACGGCGGTTGGTAAAGAGGTGAGATGGACCTACGGTAGCTCCAAAACATTTGTAGGAGGATCCATGGGTATGGCAGGGTAGCCCTGATACTGATGAACTACCTACTCCCCCAGGTAGTAGGCCTTGGCCCACGCCCCAAAGAAGAAGACAACACGGCGGTTGGTAAAGAGGTGAGATGGACCTACGGTAGCTCTGTCCCAGAAAACGGAGCCAAGGTACGGGTCATAAATGATCTGTCCAAGTCAAGAGGAGGCCAATCAATAAAAAAAAAATGCAGCAGAATAACAAAGGAGAATTTTTAAACTGAAATAAATAGAGGAGAAAAGGCCTTACCTTCTCGGGGATCATCAGATCAAATTGGGACCTCAGGCCCATCTTCAAATGCTTCATGCCCACATCGCGGTGTCGGAATTTGTTCCAATTGCTAAGGAGGGGATAGGTGTAGATATTGGAGTGGAGAAGCAAGCGTCCGGGTTGAAAATGTAGGTACCCCCATGCCTAAGGAGAGCAGTGCCCAAAAGATAAGCCAGTAGCATGCAATGACCATCCAAATAAACTGATAAAAGCAAAAGAGTTAGAGATTACCTCCAAAGCCAGCCAGAAACCAACGATGGACTTTGAATCCTCAGTAGATACTCAGGCTATTCCATACATCTACATCGCATATCGACCCCGCCCCAGTCATATCTGTGGAAATCGAGCCAATTATCCATGATGCTCAGCAGTGCTAAATTGACTCGTCCGCCGCTTGCATTAGTAAAGATGGTTTTGCCCAACTGGAGCAGAAGCGTGATACGGGCCAAGACAATCATACACTCAGGCTCAATGTAAAGCTCCACATCTGGCTGGCCCAGATCTACCAACTCATTCGGCCCATAGAGCTCAGATAGCTAGGTCATCTTGACCTCGACACCATGAAAACTTCCATGAGGGGGGTAATCCCCTATCAATCGGATAATATCATCTCTACTAGGCACTGTAGGTTTGGCGATCGAAATGCCCCCTACCCTGATACCGATAATCATCGCCCAATTCACGGGCGTCAGGGTCATCTCAGCGTAGGCCATGTGAAAAGACATGGTCTCCGAGTGAAACCTCTCTATCAAAGCTCTCAAATATGCAGTGTCAGCCCTCATGCGGGGCCATGACAGGAACTCTCCAAAGCCGGCCTGCTCAAGAAAATACTTCACAACGGGCAGGATGTAGCGATAAAAGTCATGGAAGTCCAGTCAGCCCCCTCGGAATACGATATGGGGCAAGTCCTGTGTCAAAAGAGAAAGATGCATCAAATCATGGAAATAAAGCAAAATCGTACAAAAAAGAAGAACTGAACTTATCTTTTACCTTGCCCGTTATACCAAAGTTGGAGATGTGGATATATTGCTGGTGGAGAAGGCTGACTCGAGCGGCCTCGCCCTGCATCTCAAGTCATGGACCTGCCCTGTGTCCTACCACAAAGAACTATTCCCCACGGGGGCCATAATCCACATCAGGCCCCTCCACCTGCCCCTCCTCCGGCACGTATTCTTCATCACCAGACATTTTGAGGCAAGAGCAAGCAGTTATATCAGAGTAGATCAAGGATAAAAAGCCACCTTTGCTAGAGGCCAAGGGAAGGTAAGTATGCTCATCCCTTTCTTTTATTTTCAAAAATAAAAACATACAGAAAAGATCCCTTTCTTTTTAATAGAATGAAAATACAAAAACTCCCTTCCTTTTTATCTTCAAAAATAAATAAAAATAAAACAAATTTTCCCCTTTCTACCTTCAAAAATATAGCAAGTTAAAAACAAAAATCAAAAAAATCCTTTCTTTATGCTTCTATGATCAAAATCAAAAACCACAAAAAAATCCTTCCTTTATGTTTATAAAAACAAAAACTAAAACAAAAAATCCCTTCTCTTATGCCCATAAAATCAAAAATCAACAAAAAAATATAATAAACAAAATCCTTAGTTAGTTTTCAAAAATAAAAACACAAAAAAAAAATCCTTTTCCTTAATTAAGTTTCAAAAATAGAGATCAAAAATCCTCTTTCATTAGTTAGTTTTCAAAAAAAAAAACAAAGACCAAAAAAAAATCCTTGCCTTATATTCAAAAATGAAAACAAACACAAAAAAACAAAAATAAAACCCTTTCTATATGCACAAATAAAAACAACAAAAATATATATATAATATGTATATATATATATATATATATATATATATATATATATTATGCATTAATAAAACTCATAAAACAATAAAAATAGGGCATCATTCATAAAGTATCATCAACATATAATCAATAAGAATGCTTACAATGAAAATAAACCATTTATCATCTAAAAATGCAAGATCATGATCATCTTTGCAAGAGAAAGGAAGAAAAATCAAATAAAATGGCTTTTAAATAATTACCTTTGAAGAAAAAGGGGTCTTTGATCTAGCACGAAACGGGCGATCAATCGGCGCAATCAAATGCCGACAATGAGGCACGCGTGGAGATGATGTAAAGGAACCCTAGGAGAGGCCATTTTTCGATTTGGAGAGAGGGGGAATTTTTTTTTTCGAAAATGTTGCTGCCCAAAGTCGGGCTCTTTAAATTGATCCCCAGCCATCCCTGGGGCACCTATTAGTTGCGCCAGGCTATTTTGGGCCCTCAATTGGCTTGGCGTAACTAATAGTTGTGCCAGGTCACTTATGGGCTGGGTTTTGGGCCTGGTGAGGGTCACATGCATAACCTGGTACCCCCCTCTCTTTGTTTTGTTACTCCCAACAGATGCACATACTCCCGAACGGTATGTCGATCCTCATTCAACTTGCCTGGGAAGTGGTGCTAGAATAAAATGGATTAAGAACTGTGCAACCGTGAGATTTTTGACGATCCCGTCGCGACGATGCGCTCCCTAATGAAATATTTAGAGTTTCCACCCAGAGCTTTTGGTGTCCTGAGAAACCTAGATCATTTTTACAAGCACTGAAGTGTCACAAATATGACTCTAAATCCGGTCTACGCCAATGGCTCTTGGGTAGGAGCTTCGGTTATCGATTGGGAAGGTGTTAGGCACCCAATCAACTCGCTTAATGCGGTCTCTACTTATGGCCAAAACAAAAATGATATAAAAGAAACAAAAAAGTCTTCCTCTTGCCCAAAGGGCCTTAAAATCCTATTTATGCCCCTCCGTTCCTACCGAAAATTCAACGGCGTAACGGCACAAATGAGAGGATGGAGGAAGAACCGAGAAGGTAGGAGAGTAGAGGGGAGAGCCAGAGCTCTCGGGCCCTTATTGCACAGCTGTGGAGCCTTGCGTGGGCTTGCTTCAGTGAGCTTTTGAAGGCTTGTATGATGAGAAATGGGGTTCTAACTCCTAAGGCTTGATAGTTAGGACGTAAAGAGGGAAGGCTAGGGGCTAACACACACCTAATCTAGAGCTTTTTGCTGAAATGCTAAGGTCTAAAGGAGTTTTTTAAAGTTCTAAAATTTGTATGAGAATGGTGCACTAGAGGAGAGAGAGAGAAGGGATTCCTTAATCTCTTAAATGCAAATTTTTTCAGGCCTTTGTAAAGGGTGCCTCTCTATTTATAGGAAAAAGAGAGGTTAGGAGGGTGTTTAAAAGCTAATTTAGATTAGCAATTAGGTAATGGGCAATCTAAGGTTTCCAAGGATTTTTAGAGCCTTGAAAAGTGTGAAGAGTTGCTCCAATGGTGGATGATAGGGTGGGGGTTTAAACTACTTAAGAGGTTACACATAGATAGTAAATGGCTGCAACAGATCTAGCAAAACGTACTCCAAAGGTCAAGATGGTCAACAAGTCAAACCCCAATCTTGAATTTCGAGGCAAAGAACCGGGGTTACTGTTCATATGCCTGGCGCAACTATTAGTTACGCCAAGCATATGTACAGTAAAACAGTGCTTGAACAGTGCCTGGGGAAGTTAGCTGCCCGCGGGGGGACCCACCTTAATGCTGGCGCAACTATTAGTTGTGCCAAATTCCAAGGGGGTTCCACAATATTTACCATTCTGCCCTTACTCTTCTGAACGCGATATCTTCTCGCACACAGCTCCGATTAGGGTGATTCTTGGCCCATTGGAAAGCTAAGGACTTCTACTTTTCCATGGTATGAGATTTGATCATAGTAGGTCATAGCTAGTCTCGAAGCACCACTCTTCATCCATTGCTCGAGAAAGCTAGGTTTAGGTCCAAAATTGGTTCTAAGCGTCGGGATGGGCTTCTAAGGGTTCGGGAAGGTTCGTAAGGGATCTAGGGTGATTCCTAAGGATTCAGATAGGTTCCTAAGAGTTCCCTACATGCCTTCAAAATCTCAAAGATGCGCCTCTCTTGAAATGTGTCTCGATCAGGCCTTGAGCCAAATTTGGGTGTCTACAGATGCCCCTCTTTGGTATCCGATCACTAATGATTGAATACCAGAGAAAAGAGACATCTGAAGAGGCCCAAGGCATTACTGATGGGTCCACTACATTTAGAATGAACTTCAAACATCATATGAGTAACATGGTGAGAAAACAAAAGCCCATTATGTCGGAAAAAATGGTCGTCTCTCAAGGTAATCGGTCCTCAAGCGCTTAGCGACATTACTAGGCATAACCGAGGTGGAAAATGAGTTATGAAAGCCTAATAGCTAGGAAAAATGGTCGCTTCTCGAGATGTTTTGAAGGAGTTTGATGTTTAAGATTCATTCTGAATACAATAGCTTTGTAAGTAAGGAGGGTGATTGACCACATTCAAAGATAGGTGCAACGCAAGTACGCAAGGTTTCACAATTTGTCTCCAATCATATGAGACATTGACCGCCTCATCTGGCTGGTCATGGGTGCCCCTACTTAAAGCAGGGTTCAAGGTCTTTGGGTGAACCCATTGATCCCGAAGTTTATTTAGCACGACTACCCGAGCGGAGCGAACAGATGTCGCAATGCTTTTTAGGACTACGTGCTACTTTTCTAACATGCCCTGGATCATCATGACCCAGAGCATCCAACCTCAAATGATATAGAATATATCTTACCAAAATCGGGTGCCCACTGAAGGGGACATCTATTCCTGGTCTCTGCCATCATTGATCTTACAAATCATTTAACTATGCATAAACATGCACCCATTAGGGACGATAAGCAATAAAGGCGATAGAAGTCTCGGCCCAGATCCCGTCCGAGTATAATTTAGGAGAACAAATGACTATCCTATGGATACCCAGATGCATGGCGTATACTTTACAGGGATACCGTGCCAATACAAGTTTTAAGCCTGTGGAAATAAGGGAAATGAATCCTTCTGCATGCATGTTTATACATAGTTTAATTGACATGTAGTTTCATTTTTAACAGGTTGGTTTCAACCAACGATTGACATTTTTCATAACAGAGTTACCCGGACCTCAAACCCCGTAGGGTGCACACTCGAACAATGTAGACCAAGGGTCCACACCTCTGAAATAGCTCGTGATGAATATGAAGTTAGACACTCACGTTCCTATGAATCCCTAAACAGAGCGCTCATCGCAAAGATTTAACAGTGGAGTCGGCCCGATCGAAACATTGACCGTTTGACTAGGATTGACACCATTGCTCCTACTTCAAAGTAGGATCCAAAAATCCAAGGCAAACTTCAGACTTAGGACATTGATATAGCACAATTGCATTGCCGGTAAAATATTTGACATTTTACCGCATTGGAATACTCATGTGCGTCGTTGTGCATGGCATGAAAACACAGGTTTCTTCTTCTTCTTTCTTCCTTTTTTTTTCAAATGATTGCTTTTTCCTTCTTTTTTTCAAAACAAGAACTATCCAAACCTCGAACCTCGGGGGCGCATGCCCAGATAGTGCATACCAAGAGCCTGTGCCCCCAAAATAGTTTACGACGAAATTGAACCCAACGTACTCAAGTCTCATGTGATATCGAAAGGATAGGATCAGAATCGGGTGTCCACAGAAGGAGACACTCAATCTTGGCCTCCTCCATCAATGAAGTTATAAATGAAAAACTATACATAAACATGCACCCATTAGGGGCAATAAATAATAAGGCGATAGAAGTCCCGACCCAGATCCCGTCCAGGTACTATTTACGAAAATAAACGACCATCCAACGGATACCCAGACGCATAGTGTACACTTTACAGGGATACCGTGAAGGCTTTAAGCATGTGCCCTAAAATGGGTCCTTCTGCATGCATATTTGTACATAATTGTCTGACATAGTTTCGTATCTGACAGGGTGGAATCAATCCAGCAATGGACCTTTTTAAAAACAGAGTTATCCGGACCTCAAACCTCGTAGGCGCTCGCCCGGACAGAGTAGACCAAGATTCTACACCTCCGAAAATATCACGTGACGAACTTGAAGTTCAAGGCACTCAAGTTCACCTAAAACAAAAAAATGGAGCGATCAGTTCGAAGATTTAGCGGTGGAATCAATCTGATCGAAACATTGACTGTTTGACTGAGATTGACACCGTTGCTCCTACTTTGAAGTAGGATCCATAGATCCAAGGCGAACCTTTGACTTGGAACATTAATTTAGTACAGCTGTGTTGCTAATAAAATATTGACATTTTACCGCATTGAAATCTGCATGTGCGTAGTGTTGGAATGTTTGCCTTCCCTCCAAAGAGGGTCTAAATTCACTAATAAAACTAGGCAGAACACACTCACACAGACCTGCAAGTAATCAGGGTTGTAGCAAGCTTTGAAAAGATGGTGGGTAAGGGAATGTACACAGGGAGGTTGGTTTAAAAATATGATAAATCTCCATATCTGTAGGAGATTTGGCACCCTAACTAATGCTAAGTTAGCTAAAAGACAGGGGAGAGGTTTAAAATGGATTATCACTTAAGCTAAGCTAAAGTTAAACATTGACTAACTTGGATCGAGTTTGGGAACTTAGATCTTGCAGAGGAAAAGATTAAAAAGCAGAAAATGGAGAATAGTAGCTTGGAAATTGGTCTTCATTGAAATCAGATTTGATTAATCATGCTACAGAGGTTCAGAGCACACAATTCCCTCAACTGGCTATAAGCACAGCTGCAGGGTAGAAGGCTCCACTCCAAATCGTACCTGGTCTTAAGGCTATGATCTGTCCACTTGAATGGTCACAGACCATCCTATAGACTTTATCTGATCCATGGATTTACAGCAGACGAATCCAATTGGAGCCTGAGCTTGGACTAATCTTAAGTTTATGATCTGTCCACTTTAACTGTCACAAACCATCCTAGGGATCTCCTCCAAAGCTAAAGCATCAATTAGAAAAATTAAAACCATTACAGATGCTGCAATTCCAAGGTCACAGACTCAGGGAATTACAGGAGTATCAGATCTAAGGAGATCGGATGGTATCCAAGAGGCCTACCAATTAAGTGGATGAGCTGATCTACAGACTCCTCTACACAAATCTGATCGATCACCAAATGAAACCAAAGAAACTTTAGATCTAATTAAAGCATTAAAAACAGTATTTATAATGCAATCAAAATCACTCTACAATGGAAATACTCTCAGATCTGTAGTCTGTGCAGCTGGGAACCTACAATAGCACTCTTAACCTTACCTAATTACAGATCTAACCTCTCTCCTCGCTACTCCAAGGGAATTAGCCAACCATTGTTGGGCTAAAGGAGGGAAAATAGAATTTCTCTGCAAGCTCTAATCTTCATAATTTGGCTCAGATCTCGATCTTCCCCCAATCACAATTGGGGGTCTCTATATATAGCTTTCTCCTCTATTTTTTCTGCCAAAAATCCCTTCTAGAAGGTCCTCAGAGTTTATTAGGATTCTGTTAGAGCACGTGGGTTGGTTAGGGCATCTTCTAGAACTGTCATGCCAGTCACTAAGTGCCTCGGGTTGTGTGTAGTAGGTCACCAAGTCACAGTGTGTGCATAGCTAAATAAATGAGAAGTTCTGCACACGATTTCGACAGGTTCAGGAAGCTTTCGACAGGTTCAAATTGAGCTTTTTGGTCCTTTCACTAGGTTCTCAGATCTCTTCGATAGGTTCTGATAGGATGAGCCTTCTCTTAGAGCTTCAGCTTTCTCAGCCCTTGGCCTGGAGCATTTGACAGGTTGGAGAAGCTTTTCGACAAGTTCAGGAAACCATTCGATAGGTTCCCTTTACACCTCAGGCAGGTTTTTGATAGGATGGTTTCTTCCTTTCTTTCAGCTACTAGATAGGTTCTTGGATCCTATCGAACTCCTCAATCCACACGAATTCATCCTTCTTCTGCCTTCAGATCCTATCGAAACCTTTTCAACTGTATGAATTCCTCCTTTCGTTGCTTTCAGCTCCTATCAAAGTCTACAGGTGACCTCTCGATAGGATGTTTTTAGCCTGTTTTCACTTCTTTCGCCTTGCCCTGCTGTAGCCACGCGCTCCAAGGGTCCAGTGATGTGTCGTTGCTGGGTTTGTCCGGTGCTGAGAGATGGCCCCTTTCTGAGCATTCTTGAGTGGTTTTCTGCATTAGTGTCATATTTTATTGTTGTCTACAAAATGCACTCGACAGAGGCTTATTAGTGTGCTCACAGGTCTATCAATGGTCAGGTTAAAGGGTAAAAAGTGGTATTCTTCACCACTTAACGCACCCCCAAACCTAAGCTTTGCTAGTCCCTGAGCAAAGGAGAATTAAAAGGAATTAAAAATGCCACTTTCGTAGGGAGCACTGATGCATTTAGCATATGCAACAAGCCTTTTAAACCCCTAGGTGATCCCTAGTGGAGGAGTGAAGTCTCCTAAGGGTTTTTAGTGAAGGTACCCACAAACTTCTCCAATAAGGTCAGTTAATAGTAGTGCATCCTACTAAACAGAGTTTCAGTAAATAGAATAAATTCACGCCATGTCCTTTCAATTCATTAGAGGAATTTCAATCAGAAAAAAAATCAGTTCCAAACTTGAAGGTCTACTGCAATCCTTCACCATCACTCAGCTCCAGTGCTCTTAAAAATGAATGCATGGCTCACCTTTCACTTGAGAATTCTAGTGTGCTGATTTATTGTGTAATGAAAAGAAAGGAAATAAAATCAAAGTAAAATAGAGGGTCAGCACAACTAAAATATCCTAGACCTACAAGATACAGGGTCCTTTATAGCAAATTTTAATAAGTAAGAGTTTGTCCCACAGGGAGTAGTGATCTAAACCTAGAAGGAGTATAGTAGACCTCCAAATCTGGCTACAGATCTGGAAATTCTGTGAAAACAGGGAAAAGAAAGAGAGTTTTTCTGTGCCACTAGATCTAATTATTTTATAGAACTACTGGAGATTTTCTAAACTACTGGAGAAATATGAATAAAAGAATGGTTATTTAAACTAAAGTGTATAAAAATAAATCCTAATCCTCCTTCTTTAGATTAAGGTCGTCAATCTTAGTCCTCAGCTATCGGATATTTATGAAAATAAATAGTACCGTTACACCATATATCAAATTTCCTAGCATTGGTCGTCAATCAAGTCTAGGATCCTATCAATGCAAATTTAATCTAATCCTAATCCTCCTTCAAATTAAGGTCGTCAATCTTAATCCTCAGCTATTGAATGTTTATGAAAATAAACAGTACCGTTACACCATATATCAAGTTTCCTTGCATTGGTCGTCAATCAAGTCTAGGATCCTATCAATACAGATTTAATCTAATCAACAATCAACCAGAAATTTGGGTGTCAATCAAACTCTAGCAAACTGAAGATGGAAAAGTAGGAATCGTTACACTAATCTGCAAATTCTAACCTGAGTCGTCAATTCAAGTCAAAACTTGGAGATGTTTACAAAACTGAAATAAAACTAAACTAAAAGATGGAGGAAGATGGATGGTGAAATAAAGATCAAATGGTGAGAAATAGGCAGCCAGGACCTAGTTCTCATTGTAAATCAAGAATCCACTCTAAACCAGAGGCTTGGACTGATCTTAAGGCTATAATCTGTCCACTTTAATGGTCACAGACCATCCTAGGGATTTCCTCCAAATCAAAGGTTTCAATTCGATAAAATCAAAGGCATTGTATAGGAAAGATTTGCTACAATCCTTCATCTGGCTACAAGCTCAGATGCAAGGTATAAGAATCCACTCTCAACCAGAGAATTGAAGCAATCCTAAGGCTATGATCTATCCACTCGAATGGTCACAGATCATCCCAGAGATTGTTTCAATTCAAGGATCTTGATTGGAACAGGTAAGCTATTGCAGATGCTGTGGGTGCCAGGCTACAAGCTCAAGCATCCATGGGAATATCCGATCCAGAGAAATCAAATACGAAAAAATGAAGTTTAGATCAGAATCACCTTTATAACCCACAATTATTGTAATAACATCTTACAGCCTATTGAGCTCGGATCTGCAATCTGTGCAACATCGATCTATTCCCAAATTCTTTGAAGCTTTCAAAATACAATTACAAAACAGATCTGGACTGCTTATTTAGATCTAATCCAACAGGCTGGATTAGAGAGAGAAGGGGGAGGAAGAAAGAAAAATAAAATCTAAAACTAAACCTAAATGAGCTAAGGAGAACTCGGGCTATTCCTTTGTTCCTACTTTCCTTGCTGAAGAAAAACAGCAAAATAGATGGGTAGTTATAAGTGTGCATTGATCCTTGTGCCTTGAGTTTCAGCCAATCAGAGAGCAGATATGAATCCCTCTTATGTTGTGCTTCAGTTGCATTCCTGCAAAAAATTAGCTCCTACCCATGTGCAGCATTTTCTGTGTATTGGAGTTCCCAATTTGCCCTTGCTTAGCCACAAATACTCAGTTATGCAACTCTATACCTATTGTCCACAAAATGGATCCAAGCTGCCCCTTTTTCTAGTTGCACACCTCAAGTGATTGCCCACAAATTATTCTTGGCTGCCCCAAAATACCCATGTTGTAATTATTTCCAAAAACAGCCCCAAATGGACCCCGTTTTACTAAAATGTAAATATTAAATCTCATGGCTGTAGCTTGAAAGAATAGGCTTGAAGCATTTCGATAAGTGGAGCTGCTTTCAAATGAACCATTTGATGGGTTCTGATTTGCAGTCTAAAGAACCCTTTGATGGCTTGCAATGGGGGGCTAAAGCAAGAAATATATATATATATATATATATATATATATATATATATATATATATATATATGTATATGCAGCTGCACTCAACACGCCAGGTTTGAGGGGCTTTTTGAGAACTCGACGATTGGATAGGATCTTGACTGCATCTTGATAGAATTGGGGCAAGCTAGAGGTTGGACTTCTCGACAGGTTGAGATATTTAAGCGGTCAAAGGCTGTTATGGTCTGGTTTTTCAGGTGAAGCAAGAAGCATATATATATATATATATATATATATATATATATATATATATATATAAATGCATATGCAGATGCACATAAGACGCCAGATTTGAGGGGCTTTCTAAGAAATCGACCGTTGGATAGGATCTTGACTGCACATCGGTCGATTGGAGAAAGCCGAAGGTTAGACATCTCAACGGATTGAGACATCTAGGCAGTCAACGGGTGCTCTGGGCTGGATTGCAGCTGAAACTTGCATGCAAGTTTGCTGTCATGAGGTTAAGGGAGCCATTGCTTCAACCTTTCGATAGGTATAGAGGGCTGCTGCAAGGTGTCGATAGGTGCAAGGTGCAACTGAGCAACCATTCGATAGGTTAGAGGACCAGGCTGCACTTGCTGTTTCAATAAGATTGGGAGCTTCATCTGAGCAACCATTCGATAGGTTAGCTGCTTGGAAACAGCTGAACTTGATAGGTTGAAGCTGCTGCATTTCAATAGGTTCCATGAGCTGCTTCAGCTTGCTTTTCGGCAAGATTGTTGGGTGTGCAGCTTATCCATTCGACAGGATTGCTGAGTGGAATTTGAAAAGGTGCTGATAGCTTGGAGCTATACTTAAAGGTATCTATCAATAGGTTGCATGGATATATTCATGAGGTTCAAGGGCTACAAGTCGACAGGTTTGTTTCTTTGATTTCCAACCTACTCGATAGGATTGAAGAGGTGTAGATGCAACTTGTATGCAATAAAGATAGGTGCTGGTGTCCTTGCAACTTGACAGGATCTAAGCTCCAAATGAAGCTTTCGACAAGATTGGAAGGAAGGTGGTGCTGCTGCTCGATAGGTGCTTGCATGCTCCAGCTAGCAATTCAATAGGCTGTAATGGGAGGTTGGTCGATAGGTTACTGCCTGGAGCTGAGGGAGCTTGCTGGTCGACAGTTTGGTTGGTGCAGGGTGCATGCCTTGAGCTGCAGCTTGAGGTTCAGCTGCTAAAAGTTGACGTGTTGATCACCACTTCGAGCGAATGCTGCTACAGTTGGAAATACTAGTGCTGCTGATGAACCATGTAGCTAAACTGCTACTGCTCCTCTGTATTGCTGCACTTGCATGCTCAGCTTAATATTGGCCTGATCAAGTATCTTTTGCTGATGAATGTACTTGAACCATATGCACCAACTGAGGATCCTCTTCAGCTCAAGTGCACACTAGATAGCTGCAAAGGGCTCTTTGGTCTGCTTGAGTATTTTTTCATGTGCACGCAGCTATATGGTGTGCAGCCAAATGCTTTATGCTCTCATGTTCCAACTTAAGAGGTTTACTCTACCCAACATCAAATCTGCTCGAGTGCATCAAAGCTGCAGCTATTCAGGAGTGAATTTCTGAAACTGTTTTTAAATGGTTGAAAACTCCTTATTGACACTTCTTATCTGAAAACTGCACTAAGGATGTAATTAACCCATTGCTGCAAAACATCACTAAAAACAATTATTAAATACTCTAAGGCTCACCAAAAGCCAAGTTTAAAGGTGTAGAAAGTGGCAAAAATCAGTGCTTAACATACCCCCAAACCTAACCTTTGCTAGTCCTCGAGCAAAGTGAATTTTAAAGCAACTAACCTATGAAATTAAATGCCACTTTCGTAGGAAACACGGGTGCATTTGGCACATGCACCAAGCCTTTTAAACCCCTAGGTGATCCCTAGTAGAGGAGTAAAGTCTCCTAAGGGGTTTCAGTGAAGGTACCCCCAAACTTCTCCAATAAAATTAGTTAATACTCATGCAATTGGCTAAAACAGAGTTAAAGCAAAATAAAATAAATTTCACACCATGTCCATTCAATTCTACAGGTTTTTAGCAAAAAAATCACCAATTCAAAACCTGAAATTCTGCTGTAATTCCTTCATTCTCAATCAGTTTATATCAAGGCATTGTGTGTGAAAATTAATGCAGAGCTCACCTTAAATTTAAAAATTCTGTCTTGATAATGCCCCAAACAAATCAAATTTCAGTCCCAAGTCTCACCAGGGCTGTTCACTTACAGTAAAATAGAAGGGTGCATCATTTCACACAGCTCAAGAATAGTTGCAACCCTCAAATAGGACTGCAAGCATGAGCATTGGCATTGCTCTAGTTTCTGAAATTTTCTAACTCTTTTCACCATAGATTAAACAAATCCTCATCTCCACATGACAGCTCAATCTATTTCAGATCAGTAAGGACTTTTTATTGGGTTGTAATGTGGCTTATGGGTGAGGTTTATAAAGAATGAAAGGGTGGAATGGGATTCAAAATTGATAAATCAGTAAAGGTAAAGGAGGTGATTTGCAACTCAACCTTCTTCATTTCAGCACAATTCCATCTACTTGTTGAACTTTCAGATTTGAAGTGCCCAGTTTCTAATCCTCATTTCAATCTTTCAATGAAATGACTTCTCTTTCTCTTTCTCATTCTTTTTGTTTTGCTTTTCTGATTTTTTCTTTTTTTTTCTTTTTATGGATTGGGATGCCACAACAATACATTACACAAGCCTTCAAATATACTTTCTTCTTCTTTTAACCAAACATCGAACCTTACACCTCTAACCTCACTTGTCCTCTTATTTCCTGATTTCTCAAATTGAGGGTTAACTGAAACAAGTCAAAAGGTTTTGGGTTTATATTTTTTGGTTTTCATCAAAGAAAATTTGGGATTTTTAGGGCTCAAAATGTGTGTATCAAGGGCAATTCAATGGTGGGGAATTTTAGGCTCAAACTGTCCAAGTGGTGGCCTTACTTCATGTCTTCAATGTCATAAATGCTATCAAGCTGTTTCAACTTGGACTTGCCTAACTTCTAGTAATCGAAACTAGATCCAATCAATCCTTAGAGTAAAAGAATTTGCCAAGACACTCTTCAAAGAAAAAAAAAATTTAGGCCCAATTCTCACTAGGTATGGTCTTCCATCAAATTTTCTGGGGTGTATCCTCACAGTCTTCTCTCATTTCAGGTTCACTAAACAACGATTTTTTGAAAATTCTTGACATTTGCTTCATGAAAAATGTTAAAACTACAGCTCATTTCAGTTTTTTAAAATTTTTAATTTCCTCTTTTTTTCAAAAGTCAGGTGGGAAATTACTTTATTTTGGCAAAAACTTTCTCAGCATAGCTGCACAAAGCATTAACTCGTTTTATTGGCACACCTGCCATACCCCCAAACCTAAGATGAACATTGTCCTCAATGTTCTAGACAATGAGAAACTAGGGGCAGCAGGGTAAAAGAAGAAAGAAAACTAAAAAAAATTACAGCTATATGCAGCAGAAAATAAAAATGCAAAACTGAATACATGAACCAAAAAATGGAAAAATGATATACAAATACAGAAAATTACTGCTAAAACAGAAAAAAAAAAAAACAGCAAAATAAGGCTATAAATGTGAAACAAATGAAAAGAAACTAATGCTAGTAAAAGAAAAAAAAATAGCAAAACCAAAGTGAAGAACTGAATATAAAACTATAAAAATAGAAAATGCATATATAAAAACCGAATTGCATATACAAAAATACGAAAACAAAGCTAGAAACTGAATACCAAACTACCAAAATGCAGAAAATTAAGACCTAAGAACGAAAAATTAGCAATCTAAATACAGAAATGAAACTAAAATTCCTAAAACAGAAAATCCTAAGACCAAATCATAAATCCCCTAAGCCCAAAGAAAACCCCGAAAGCCTGAGCCCATCAGTTACTTATGAATCTAAGTGATTTTAAAAATGATCAGCAGGAATAACATACAACGAAAAGCAAGATTCATAAGACTGACCCCTATGTTAATGATGTGTATGAATCAAAAAGAATTTCTAAATAATGAAGCATGGGAGCACACATTAAAAACAGGGTTCATACACAACTGAGACTCATTAATGATGAAGGAATTTCGAAGGAAAATAAAATCAGTGGGTCCATTGAATATTCAAAATAGCCTATGAGCCACTGCTCATTATCCTACATGATTCTTAAAAATGAAAAAAAGCATGATCTCAGCAGGTCCAAATGGGAAAATTGGATACAAACAAAGAAAAACAGCCCATCTGGAAGAGATTTTTTTACGTTTTTATAATTTTCTATTTTTTTATTTGTATTGGATCAGCCCGGGCTCAATAAGAGCCCTTATGTACTATTACTGAAAAATAATAAGCAACAAATCAGAAATTTTCAATTTGTGTTTACATTTTCTTTTATTTTTGTATTTGGTTTTATAAGAAAAAAATTAGCATGCCTAAAAGACAGCAGAAATTATAATCAAAACAAACATTAAACATAGCAGAACTGCTAGTTTTAAAGAATTCAAAAGTAGAAAATGAGTGCAAAGGAGAAAGAGGATGCAAACTCAAGCAGATCTGCTCCTGCTGCAATCCAGATGCTCCTTGTTTGGCAGCTGCTCCAGATCTGCAAAAATCAAAAAACTGCAACAGTACCTTATTCAAGCATATTGATAAAAATAAAAAGAAAAACTCAGGCTACTGCCCCAATTTGAAAAAAAGACAAAAGAGTGACGGCAGCATTTATTCAAATAACTAGAAGGCAAAGAATAAAAACTCAGAAAATTTAGAATTGTTGCAGTTTAAAACTGGTTTTCTATACAAAAACTGCAGCAAATCGTAAATCAAATAGTTGGAATGCAATACAAAACTCTAAAACAGAACAGCAATAACAACTAAAAAATCATATCTACAAAAATGAAAAACTCAAATCTACTATCTAGATCAAAACTCTCCGGCAGCGGCGCCAAAAACTTGTTGGGATGTTTGCCTTTCCTCCAAAGAGGGTCTAAAATCACTAATAAAACTAGGCATAACACACTCACACAGACCTGCAAGTAATCAGGGTCTGTTGTAGCAAGCTTTGAAAAGATGGTGAGTAAGGGAATGTCCACAGGGAGGTTGGTTTTAAAATGTGATAAATCTCCAGATATGTAGGAGATCTGGCACCCTAACTAATGCTAAGTTAGCTAAAAGACAGGGGAGAGGTTTAAAATGGATTGTCACTTAAGCTAAGCTAAAGGTAAACATAGACTAACTTGGATCGAGTTTTGGAACTTAGATCTTATAGGAGAAAAGAGTAAAAAGCAGAAAATGGAGAAGAGTAACTTGGAAACTGGTCTTCACTGAAATCAGATTCGATTAATCATGCTACAGAGGTTCAGAGCACACAATTCCCTCAACTGGCTATAAGCACAGCTGCAGGGTAGAAGGCTCACTCCAAATCGCAGGATCCACATGGTCTTAAGGCTATGATCTGTCAACTTGAATGGTCACAGACCATCCTATAGACTTTATCTGATCCATGCATTTGCAGCAGACGAATCCAATTGGAGCCTGAGCTTGGACTAATCTTAAGGTTATGATTTGTCCACTTTAATGGTCACAGACCATCCTAGGGATCTCCTCCAAAGCTAAAGCATCAATTAGAACAATTAAAACCACTACAAATGCTGCAATTCCAAGTTCACAAACTCAGGGAATTGCAGGAGTATCAGATCCAGGGAGATCGGATGGTATCCAAGAGGCCTATCAGTTAAGTGGGTGAGCTGATCTACAGACTCCTCTACACAAATCCGATCGATCACCAAATGAAACCAAAGGAACTTTAGATCTAATTAAAGCATTAAAAACAATATTTACATTGCAATCAAAATCACTCTACAATGGAAATACTCTCAGGTTTGTAGTCTGTGCATCTGGGAACCTACAATAGCACTCTTAACCTTACCCAATTACAGATCTAACCTCTCTCCTCGCTACTCCAAGGGAATTAGCCAACCATTGTTGGGCTAAAGGAGGGAAAATAGAATTTCTTTACAAGCTCTAATCTCCAGAATTTGGCTCAGATCTCGATCTTAGGATGAGCCTTCTCTTAGAGCTTCAGCATTCTCAGCCCTTGGCCTGGAGCATTCGACAGGTTAGAGAAGCTTTTTGACAGGTTCAGGAAACCATTCGATAGGTGCCCTTTACACCTCAGGCAAGTTTTCGATAGGATGGTTTCTTCCTTTCTTTCAGCTGCTCGATAGGTTCTTGGATCCTATCAAACTCCTCAATCCACATAAATTCATCCTTCTTCTGCCTTCAGATCCTATCGAAACCTTTTCAACTGTATGAATTACTCATTTCTTTGCGTTCAACTCCTATCGAAGTCTTCAGGTGACCTCTTGATAGAATGTTTTCAACCTGTTTTCACTTCCTTCGCCTTGCCCTGTTGTAGCCATGCGCTCCAAGGGTCCAATGATGTGCTACCCTCTGGTGTGATGTTTCTGGGTTTGTCCTGTGCTGAGAGATGGCCCCTTTCTGGGCATTCTTGAGTGGTTTTCTGTATTAGTGTCATCTTTTATTGTTGTCTACAAAATGCACTCGATAGAGGTTTATTAGTGTGCTCACAAGTCTATCAATGGTCAGGTTAAAGGGTGAAAAGTGACATTTTTCACCACTTAACACGTAGCAAAAAGTACCATAAAAACTCATCTATCTTTTTTTATTTTTAAAATGATTGTTTTTTTAATTTTTTTTTTAATAGACCGATCATCTGTGGAGAGATGCTTTATTTGATTTGTCCATCGCCAAGAGGTTGCCTGCCACGAGGTTTTAGGCCATTTGATGTTCCTACACATTTCTCAAGAAAACGTCAGTCCCTTTTTTATTTATATGGGTAATAAATATGCATCCTAAGTAACAGAGAGCAACAAACTTTTACCTACACTTTTTTATTTTTCAAAATTTATATATACTTTTTTGGATTTTTGTTTTTAGATATATTTTTTTCTTTTTCTTCATTTTTGAAATGGAAGTCCAATGTTGTAAATATGTACATGGAAAAGAATAGAAATATAGAATTTTTTCTGTATTTAGATTTTTCTTGGTTTTTTTCTTTTTTTACTTTTCCTTCTTTTTTTTGTTTGATGCCTTATCAGTGAGACAAAGTAACGGGTCCCTTTTTTAGCATAGCCAAACTCGTTCGTCCGGTCAGACCTGAGTGAGGTTCAAAATTTTCTAAGGTCGGAACATCTATCCCTTTGGATCGAATTAACCTTTTCTCCTTACCTTGGGTCATACGTTTGACGATGTAGCTTGAAGATATTCCTGGTCATAGCCTAATTTCAGCTGACATGAGCGGCCCAGTTAGCGATCAGATAACACAGAGATGTAATCGAAGGAAGTAACTGAATTATTTTCTTCTTCTATTTTTTTTTTTTGAACATTTTTACTCACACCGCCCAAGACGGGTTTTCGTCGTGCCCATTGTTACCCTTTTTTTTACCCGTAATGCTCTTTCAGGTTTTCATTACGTCCATGGGTATATCTCTCTTACCCCAAGCGCCCTTTTGGATTTTCACCTGGTCCACACAAGCTCGCTGTTTTTACCCGTTTTGCCCTTTCGGGTTTTCACTATGTCTATTTTGCTTTGAGCTTATATTTTTATTTTATTATTTTCTTTTTCTTTCATTTTTTTTCAAAATCCACGACATAGACATTGATTCCATCATAGCCGGCCGGATGGGGTTCCGGTGTCGTCTCACAACTCAGCTTGTATTGACTTAATCGATACTATGACTGCTTGTGAATCTAAAAAGAGGGCTTTCTTCAGGGCGTAGCTTGGCCATGGGTCAAGTTAGGATTTGAAGGTATGCTGGGCTAAAGAGGGTTTCCTTGACACGGTCTCAGTTTTTCACAACATACTTTCTTCCTTGGGGGATTTTACCGTACATGCCCCATAATTCTTCTATATTTTTTCTTTTTTTCTTTGTTTTATTTCAGGCAATCTCTTTTTGGGGTTTGGCTTTTTCGATTTTTTTTGGATTTTGATTTTACTTCCCCTTTTTTGTATATGTACACACTTTTTTTTTGGGGGAAGGAGTTTATTGAAAGAAAGGTTCAGGCTCAAATGGGGTAGCAAAGGATATCATCATTTTTAGGGATGCTTTTTGGCAACTGTACTTAGAATGATGGCCTCTTTTGGGTGCTTCTTAAGCAGTCACGTATCTGTTTCACCAATACTTACCTTATCACGATAGACTAAGAGCAGAACACTCAAACGTATCTAGCATTGATGGCCTCAAAAAGATGATCTTCATCCATGGTGGCAAGGCGGATGGCGTATCCTAGCAACACTTCTTGGCCAACATAAGGTCTCTCCCAGTTCGGCTTGAATTTCCCTCTCGGATCGACGTGGAGGGATGGGAAGATCTTCTTCAGCACAATGTCTCCTATCTTCATATCTCAACCATGGACACGTTTATTATAAGCGCGTGCGATTTGCCCCTGGTAAATTTGAGTATGACACAAGGCTAGGAGTCTCTTCTCATCCAATAAGTTCAATTGTTCAAAGCGGGATCTCTCTCTCTCTCCTTCGGGTAAGCCTAATTCTTTGAGGATTCAAAGCGAGGGTACTTCAACCCTACTGGTAGGACCGCCTTAGTTCCATACACAAGGGAGAATGGTGTTGCCCCTATAGCGGTACGGATCAATGTTCTGTAGGCCCATAAAAAAAATAACAGCATTTCGCTCCAATCTCGGTAAGTGACTGATCGATTTTAAGTGTAACCCTTGCAAGTGCACAAGATCTATTGCAGTATGGCAAGAACAAGGGTGTCGAACCCACAGGGAAATCTTGAATTTTAATTAATTCTTTCAGAGATTTAAAAATGTCCCTAAGGAAGTACCAAAGGGCAGATTCAATTTTACCAAAATTTATCACACTTTTTCTAAATGCAAAAAAAATAAATTAATCTAAACAACTAATTACTAATGAATCTAAAATAATAATTAAATAAGATCAAGGAATATGCTACCCCAGATTTGTACCCCTTTTCTACCATTAAAACCCACAGTTTCATTAAAGCATCACTCACACCATTATTCAGCTATAGAGATGATTCGTAATAAAATATGATCATCAATCCGGCATACCCTATCTAAAAACTATGACTCAGCCTATCATTGCGGTATGAGTCATGTAAGAAGTATAGCGTATCTCATGATGTTTAGATCACAACAGTAAACACATAATCGCTCTGCAGCCTAGATCAGTCTGCAGGTCCAGATCTAGCGATTATAGCCGTTGATACACGCAATCAACGGTCAGAACAAGCATTCAATATATTTTCAATAACACAAACTTTTAGCAAAACGATTCCATGATGACAATAAATCGACTATGGTATTAATCATAAATAAGGGTACTTATCTGGGGATCGCATCTTCCCCGATCTATTGATTTAGCCGCTCATTTTTGGTGTATGATCTCCTTGTTCATTCAAAGTCATTCCTCTTTTTATTTCTTCCAAAGATCTTTGTTTACAATGCCTTTTCCTAAATACAATCTATGCTTTCATGAACGTAAAGGAAAAATAATGCAAATCCTAGGTACAATCTACCCAGATGGAACCCTAGAAGAAGGAGAAAAAAGAACTCTTGAAAAGATGCCAAGAGGAGCCTAAAACCAAAAATAATAATAATGAATAATAATCCTCTAAAAAATTCTCTCCAAAAACTCTAAAAAAGAAAAGCCAAAACTAACTCTCTAATTATCTATCTCTAATTTTTCTCTCTAATTCCTATCTCTAATCCCTATCTCTAATTTCTATCTCTAATTACTTTTTTCCGAAGTGTTTGATCCACTTTAAATAGAGCCGAAGTTTCCCAGCCACAGAGGTGTTCCAACTCGAAAATTTAGGGTCGATGCATCGACCTCCCAGATTTTCGTGAATTCCCGTCGAACTTTGCATCAGACACGGTTTTGGTATTTTGGCCATAACTCTCTGTCCCGAACTCGGATTGAGGCGATTCGTGATCCGTTGGAAAGCTGACAAAAAGATCTACAACTTTTGTGTTTTAAAAATTTCATAATTCAGCCTTCTTGAATGTCCAAATGGATCTACAAGTCACACCAAGTCCTCGATGACCCAAAGTTACAGTGTTTTGACATTATTTTCAAAATTCTTGGGCTGTTTATGCACTTGGCTTGTATTTACCTGAAACACTTCAAATCTAATAATTCTTATCAGATAGCCTTCATCGGATAGCTAAATATAGGTATCTAGGGGTGAAATATCATCATATTTCACTACTCATCACACCCCCAAACCTACACTTTGCTAGTCCTCGAGCAAAGCAAACTAAAGAAAATAAATGCCACTTTCGTAGGGAACACGATTGCACTTAGCGTGTGTAACAAGCCTTTAAACCCCTAGGTGATCCCTAGTGGAGGAGTTGTGTCTCCTGAGGTTTTACAGTGAAGTTACCCACAAACTTCAATAAATTCCAAACCATCGGCAAAATTGAGTTTTCAAAATATGATTTTGATAACATATATACCATTCAAAACTCAAAATCATTATTCAATTCAACATGCGAATCCTCAATTTTAAATAACAATGTTATACTAATCATACTAGCATCCATTCAAATTAGTCTAATGCTCAAATCGTTAGATAACTCATCCATTCATGCTTACTCGTGAAGTGTGTGCATACCCAAACCAAAATTCATTCATCTCAGAACTAGTTCAAACGGGAAACCGTCGGACCTGTTGTTTAGACTCAATCCTCACTTTAGGTATACTCTTGAAATAAAATCACTCCGATGATGGGTAAGTTTTCGCACACATGTGAGAGATCAATAGAAAGCAAATAAAAAGGTCTCACATGATAAATGAAACACGATGCAATCAATGAACAAAAATATATCTCATAAGAAGATACTTGTATATCCTAAGCATATCATATCAAGTGTCATAAGTATCACATATTCACTCTCCACAAGGCAGTTACCAATGCAAGATCAGATCATGAAGGTCTCTTTATAGGGTTGTAATGGGGCTCAGGAAAGGGTAAGAAAGAAAGGGAAGTTGGGATTCAAAATTTCTGAGAAATCGGAAAGGAAACACTTCTTTGATTTTTCTATTTCTCTTATTTTTCTTTTCTAATCTCTCACTATTTTTCTCACTATTTTTCTCAACTTTCTTTTTCTTTTGAATTTCCTTTTCTTGAAGCACCTCATATTTTTCATTATTTTTTACAATTTTCTTTTTCTTTTTCTCCCCCCTTTTTCTTTTATATTTTTGCCATACACTCTCAGTAAACACCACAACTTAGTAACTCTCCACTTACTCTCTTTTCGTTCACTCTCATCCCTCATTCCTAATTTCTCATAAATAAGAAAGGTAAAGCTGAATTTTCAGAAATGGTGAAGGGTTAAAGGTTAACGTGGCTTATCAAAGAATGTATAAAGGTAAATTTTTCAATAGGCTCAAAGGGGTACTAGAAGGATAAATTTATATGAGGTGGGGCATTTAAGCACAAACGAGCCAAAGATGGCCTTCAATCATTTCCTTAAAAGATGGTAACCTTGCCTATTTGTCTTGAGTAGATATACAGTATGTTCTAACACAATAATATGAATTTGATATCATACAAAGTCACAAGTCAAAATAAAATGTATGAGATTATTCAAAACAATTCGTATTCAAAGAAAACTCCGAGTTTATGTATTCACTCATCAATGACGGGAAATTAGCTCTAAAGCTTACCGAGTTTAGTCACCACTAAGAACCTAAGATTCACCGTTCAAAACAGTTCATCGATTCTAAGTCTTAGCTTGGTATAAGTGTAAAAATTCTAAGCATGAATATCAAAATTATCCACAAAATATCACATTAAGCTTCATCATCTTAGATACAAGTAATCAGAATATGACATCAGTATTCTCAAAATTAAATTCACATGCATCATCAACTAAAGCTTGAAAACAATCGTAAAATAATGTGCATGATGACTTCAAAATAAAAAATTTCTTTTCTTTTTTTTTTTTTTTTTTTTTTTTTGAAAATATAAGTGACGCAAAATAGATATAATCATACCCCCATACCTAAAAATGACAATGTCCTCATTGATTGAAATAAGTAGCACACCTCCAAACTTGTTGAAAAGTACCTCAACACAAAGATCAGGTACAGAGAATATGTGCATCAAATTAAAACATGACCAAAAATAGATTGAAGGTAATGCGGCTACACTAATTTGAAAATTAAAAACAACTTAAACTAAACTAAAAACTAATATTCTAAAACTAAACATACGAAAAGAGAAATCCTAAATCCTAAACTGAACCTGAGTCCAACTCCTTTAATCTGGGTCACTGAGGTGCATCGCCTCAATTCCGAACTGGGTCATCGGCTCAAACATTGGTTTAAGGCGTTGCCCATTGACTTTGAAGACTTGATTGTCCTTGAGACTGCGGATCTCAATCGCACCATGCACACTAATGGAAACAACCTGAAACGGGCCTTCCCATCTAGATTTCAGTTTTCCCGGGTGGAGCTTAAGTCTGGAGTTGAACAGCCAAACCTTTTGTCCAATGTGGAACTCTTTCCGAGAAATGGACTCATCATGCAGCTTTTTATACCTTTCTTTGTACATCTTTGAGTTTTCATACGCATCATAGCGTAGCTCTTCCAATTCACTTAGCTGTAGCCTTCGATTTGATCCTGCTGCTTGCATATCGAAATTTAATCTTTTGATGACCCAAAATGCTTTATGCTCCAATTCAACAGGAAGATGGCATGCTTTCCCATAGACAATTCTGAACGGAGACATTCCAATTGGTGTCTTGAAGGCGGTACAATAGGCCCACAGAGCATCAAAGAGCCGGTTTGACCAGTCTCTTCTATCCGATCGTACCGTCTTTTCTAAAATTTGTTTAATCTCTCGGTTCGACACTTCCACCTGACCACTAGTTTACGGGTGATATGGCGTTGCAACCTTGTGGGTGACGCCGTATTTCTTCATTAAAGTAGCAAAATGGCGGTTGCAGAAGTGCGAACCGCCATCACTAATGATCGCACGTGGAAACCCGAATCTATTAAAGACATTTTCCTTCAGAAATTTGACCACCACTTTGTGGTCATTTGAACGGGTTGCCACAGCTTCAATCCATTTGGAAACGTAGTCAACAGCTATGAGAATGTATGAATACCCAAAAGATGGGGGAAAAGGACCCATGAAGTCAATCCCCCAAACATCAAATATTTCAACAATCAAAATTGGGTTAAGGGGCATCATATTCCGTTTTAAAATATTTCCAAGCTGCTGACATCTTTGGCATTCTTTGCAAAATTGAGCAGCGTCATGAAAGATGGAGGGCCAGTAGAATTCGCTTTGAAGAATTTTTCATGCGCTTCGCCTCCAAAATGGCCTCCACAGGCTCCAGCATGGCAGAAATCGAGAACGCTTAGTTGCTCTTCTGCTGGTACACATCTCCTGATGATTTGATCTGAACAGATCTTGAACAAATGTGGTTCATCCCAAAAATAGTATTTGATCTGGGAGAAAAAGAGGTTCTTATCATTCTTTCCCCATTCAGTAGGGATTTTGCTCGTGACCAAATAATTCACGATATTGGCAAACCAAGGAACTTTTGTAGCGGTTGCGGCAATTGCCATTAATTTCTCATCCGAAAAAGTGTCCCGGATAGGTTCAGGTGTAACCAATTCTTCAAGCAAAATGCGAGACAAGTGATCAGCCACAACATTCTCGACTCCCATTTTATCCTTGATTTTGAAATTAAACTCTTGAAGTAGCAGAATCCAGCGGATCAATCGTGGTTTGGCATCCTTCTTTGCCAACAAATATTTCAATGCAGAGTGGTCTGAAAAGACCACTATTTTTTATCCAAGCAGATAAGAACGAAATTTATCCAGAGCATACACCACAGCTAATAGTTCTTTCTCAGTGGTGGTGTAGTTAAGCTGTACATCGATCAACGTCTTACTGGCATAATAAATTACGTGAGGTAATTTGTTCACCCTTTGCCCTAAAATAGCTCCGATAGCGTAATCAGATGCATCACACATGAGTTCAAATGGGAGAGAATAATCCGGTGGTTGGATTATTGGTACAGTTGATAAGAGTTCATGCAGCTTCAGAAATGATTTCATGCAATGCTCATCAAATTCAAAAGGGACATCTTTACCAAGCAAGGTACATAAAGGTTTAGCCACCTTGCTGAAATCCTTAATGAATCGCCTATAAAATCCAGCATGCCTCAAAAATGATCGAATTTGGCGAACACTCTTTGGTGGGGGCAAATTGGCAATTAGGTCGACTTTGGCCTTATCCACTTCAATTCCTTTCTTGGAAATAATATGCCCCAGAACAATTCCTTGTTGAACCATGAAATGGCTCTTCTCCCAGCTAAGAACAAGTTTAGAATCCACACAACGTTGTAAAACCTGTGCGAGGTGATTCAAACATGAACCAAACGTTTTCCCAAAAACCGAGAAGTCGTCCATGAATACCTCGATGAACTTGTCAATCATATCCAAAAATATGGCCAACATACATCGTTGGAAAGTAGCAGGTGCATTACATAAGCCGAATGGCATCCTTCGATATGCAAAAGTACCGTACGGGCATGTGAATGTCGTTTTCTCTTGATCAGGTGGAAAAATGGGCACTTGATTGTATCCCGAATAACCATCAAGAAAGCAATAAAACTCTTTCCCTGCTAACTTCTCGAGGATTTAATCGATGAACGGAAGGGGAAAATGATCCTTTCTGGTAGCTGTGTTTAATTTTCTATAATCAATGCAGACACGCCACCTAGTAGTTTCACGAGTAGGCAACAATTCTCCTTTCGCAGTTTCTTTCACAGTGATTCCAGACTTTTTTAGGACAATTTAGACTGGACTAACCCATTCACTATCAGAAATCGGATAGATGATTCCAGCATCGAGTAATTTAATGATTTCCTTTAAAACGATTTCTTGCATGTTCGGATTAAGTCGCCTCTACGGTTCTCTCGATGGTTTACTCTCATCTTCCAGATGTATTTTGTGCATACATACTGATGGGTCAATCCCTTTTAAATCAGCTAGAGTCCATCCGATAGCCTGCTTGTGATCTAGAAGCACTTTCAACAGGTCATGCTCTTGTTCTTCAGACAACGTGGATGAAATTATCACCGAAAACATTTCTCGTGGCCCCAGAAAAGCGTATTTGAGCGATTCAAGCAACTGTTTCAATTCCACAGTTGGTGGCTCCTCAATTGATGGAGTCGGTTCAGCTTTTACTTCAATGGGTAACGGTTCTATCTTAGTCACAACTTCACATAAGTTATCATATGGACATGATAAACTCAACCTCGTCTCTTCGGACTGCTTCCTTTCAGATCCTTTTTCTTCATAGATGGCCAACAAAGCGGTTTCAAATTCTTCTTTGGTGAGCATTGATGGTAATGCTTCATCCACCACTTTGTCCATCTGATCGATGTAAAAACATTCGACCTCATCCTCGTTAGGGAAATGGTTCATCGCATGAAATATGTTCAATCTGACCTTCATGTTCCCAAAAGAAACGTCCATGACTCCCGTTCGACAATTAATACAAGCGTTTGCAGTGGCGAGAAACGGACGTCCAAGGATGATGGGGACTTGATTAATTGATTTAACAGGTGGTTCCATGTCTAAAACAACAAAGTCCACTGGAAAGACAAACTTGTCTATTCCAACCAAAACATCCTCGATAATTCCCCTAGGTCTTCTTTCTAACCTATCAGCCAGTTGTAGTGTGACCGTCATGGGTTACAATTCACCCAATCCGAGTTTCTCGTATATTGAGTATGGGATTAGATTCACACTTGCTCCCAAATCCAATAGTGCTTTTCCAATTGGTTGCCCACCAATGACACATGGAACAGTTGGAACTCTAGGGTCTTTCAGTTTCCGTGGGGTTTCCAATTGTAATATTGAACTGACTTGATTAGTCAGGACACTTTCTTGGAAATATGAGTACGCTGCGCCTTTAAACTACGAGTGCATAAATCTTTGAAAATTTTTGCATACTCAGGCACTTGTTTGATTGTTTCAAGCAATGGAAGATTTATCTTTACTTGCTTGAATGTTTCGAAAATTTCTTCCATTTTTGCTGGTCCCTTTCCCATTCTAGATGGAGGAGTTAGGCATTAAGGGAATGGTGCCCTTGGGACATAAGGTGCAGGTTCCATTTTTTATTCTTGTTCATGTCCTAGTTGGACAGTTGAGGGAGACTCATCCTCGATTACTTTTTCTTTTCCCTTCTCTCTTCTTTGCTCTTTCTCTTTCTCTTTTCTTTTCTCTTTCTCTGTTCTTTTCTCTGATTTGTTTTCTTTCTCTTTTGCTGCTTCTCTTGCTTCCTCTTTTTCCTGATCAGATTCCATAGGCATTTCCACTTGATTATCAACTTCTCTTCCACTTCTCAGCACCGTAACAACTTTCAACTATTGACTATTCGATGGTCCTGCATCAGGTGGTGCTTGACCTCGAGGATTGTTGACGGGTTGGCTAGGGAGCCTACCTTCCTCTCGTTTTCGGTGATTTGTCGATTGGGAATTGATCTATCATCATCTGTTGGAAAGCATGCATGCTTCGCATCACCTTTTCCTCCAAATCAGAATCTCTAGAAACGGTAGCCTGAGGTTGATTAAAATTCTGATTAAAATTCTGATTTTTTGGTAATCGGAATTCGGATGGTAATGAGGAGGGTTCTGTTGGAAATTAGAATTCTGCTGGGTAGTGGGATTCTGTTGTGGGCGGAAATTTTGTTGTCCACCCATTGTGTTGGCTCTATACTGCTGGTTTACCTGACCAGTTTGGTTCGAACCACCTCATCCTAAGTTGGGGTGATTTTTCCATTCCGGGTTATAGGTATTGGAGTATATGTTTCTACCCTGCCGTTGATAAGATTGAGTCAGATTCACCTCCTCTTGAGGAGTAGGTTCATCAGGGAATAATGACAAGGTAGTGGGGCACTCATTAGCCATGTGACCTGGGTGGTCACAAATTGAACACACAGTGGGGGTGACAGGAGCTTTAGCTTGCTTGGTCGCAGCTAACAACATATTCATTTGCTTGGACAACATATCAACCTTTGTCGATAGATCAGAGGTATTATTTTTGATATTATACAATCCATCTCTTGTCAACACATGAGATTTAGATGCCAAATCCAAGTTAGTTCGCCCCAGTGTTTCACTTTATATCGAAGTTTGGTATAACTTCTCAAACAATGCCCACAATTCATCAGCTTCTTTTGTGGCACATGATCCACCACACGATGCATCAACCATGCATCTCTCTTCAGGAATCAGTCCATTATAAAAACTTTGGTCTTGTTGCCACCTTGGAACCTGATGATTTGGACAACTCTTAATCAATTCCTTAAAACGTTCCCAACATTCATGGAATGTTTCAGTAGGTTGTTGGGAAAAGAATTGAATCTTCTGACGCAACTCAATGGCTTTGGTCATGGGAAAATATTTTTTAAGAAACTGACGGTGTAGCTCTGTCCAACTCTAAATAGATTGCGGTTCTAAGGAATAAAACCACGTTTTTGCCTTGTCCCTTAAAGAGAAAGGAAAGAGTCGGAGTTTAGCTATCTCATCAGTGACATTATGGACTCTAAACATTTTGCATACCCCAGTGAATTCATTTAGATGAACGTGCGGATTTTCATTTGCTAACCCATGGAAAATTGGTAGCATTTGGATTATCGTTGATTTGAATTCATAGTGGTTTCCTGGAATGGGATCATGCATTATACATTCCTGATCCTCGTAAAAACCAGGATCATTATAATATTCGAGTGTTCTAGGGCCCTCATTGTAATTGTTATTCCCATCATTTCCATTATTTCCATTATTGCCATTATTGATATTCTGGTTGTTCCCATTCATTTCTTGCCTTTGATCAGCCATGGTATCGATGTATGATGATCTGATTCCTTTGAATTCTACGATTCTCTCTACAAGATCGTTCGATCTCAAGATTAAATGGTAGCAGATGTGGGTGATGAGAACGAGTAAAGCTCATACACCACGCTCACAAACAGGGATTGAAGAATCTAAAACAAATCCACAAAATAGGCTCAATCGATTGCAGCAAAGATCTCAATCGATTGACAGAAGCACACTTGAATTTCACAGAAATGACTTTATCAGTCAATCGATTGAAGAACTGTTCTCAATCGATTGAGGTTCAAAGGTCAAAGCAAGTAACACAGGAATTTCAGCCAAAATGGCAAGCACAGAATTTTTCTCAATCGAATGACAGAGGAATGTCAATCGATTGAAAGAAAAGCAAAGATCACGACAGAGAATATTTCAGTCTCGATCGATTGAACCTGAAGCTTAAATCGATTGAGCTCTAATATGAACAGTGGCCAAAATAAGAAGAAAAGAAAAGCAAAACAAGATAAATTAATTTAAATTTTTTTTTCTTTTTTTCTTTTTTAAATCCAAATTTCAAAAATTAAAATAAAAAAAATTAAATTTTAAATCTAATGGCAATCCTACAAAATCTTATCTAAAAGAGAAAAATAAGGGAAAGAATAAAAGATTCCTAAATTTTCTAAGGAAGGTATCCTAAAAATCTATACTTCCTAAAAAGACTCCTATAAAATCTAAAATAAAAAGCCTAAAAATCTCAACTTCCTAAAAGACTCCTAAAAAAATACTTACCTAAGAGAGAAAAATAAGGGAAAGAAGATTAAAAAAAATCCAAAATTGATTTTAATTCTTTTTTAAATCCGAATTTCAAAAATTAAAATAAAAAAAAATTAAATTTTAAACCTAATGGCAATCCTACAAAATCTTATCTAAAAGAGAAAAATAAGGGAAAGAATAAAAGATTCCTAAATTTTCTAAGGGAGGTATCCTAAAAATCTATACTTCCTAAAAAGACTCCTACAAAATCTAAAATAAAAAGCCTAAAAATCTCAACTTCCTAAAAGACTCCTAAAAAAATACTTACCTAAGAGAGAAAAATAAGGGAAAGAAGATTCTGCAAAGCAAAAATCTAAAAATTGATTTTTTTTTTTTTTTTTTTTTTTAAATTCGAATTTCAAAAATTAAAATTAAAATTTCAAGATTAAAATTAGAAATTAAAATTTTAAATTTAAGGGAAATCCTAAGAATCTTATCTAAAAGAGAAAAATAAGGGAAAGAATAAAAGATTCCTAAATTTCCTAAGGAATGTATCCTAAATTTATAAACTTCCTAAAAAAAAAATTAATAACTAATTTTAGAAAATCCTAGAATATCTAAAAAAGGAAAATAAGGAAAAAGAATCCTACTAAAATAAGAAGTCCTAAAAACCTAAACTTCCTAAAAGAGTCTTACAAAAACTTACCTAAGAGAGAAAAATAAGGGAAAGAAGATTTTACAAATCAAAAATCTAAATATTAGAAATTATTATTATTATTATTATTTATTATTTATTTTTTTTAATCAAAACACAAAAATTCCTAACCGAATTAATCAAAATTTCGCCGATCTGCCCGGCAACGGCGCCAAAAACTTGATCGATTTTAAGTGTAGCCCTTGCAAGTGCACAAGATCTATTGAAGTATGACAAGAACAAGGGTGTCAAACCCACAGGGAAATCTTGAATTTTAATTAATTCTTTCAGAGATTTAAAAACGTCCCTAAGGAAGTACCAAAGGGCAAATTCAAGTTTACCATAATTTATCACACTTTTTCTAAATGCAAAAAAAATTAATTAATCTAAACAACTAATTACTAATGAATCTAAAATAATAATTAAATGAGATCAAGGAATATGCTACCCCAGATTTGTACCCTTTTTCTACCATTAAAACCCACAGTTTCATTAAAGCATCATTCACACCATCATTCAGCTATAGAGATGATTCGTAATAAAATATGATCATCAATCCGGCATACCCTATCTAAAAACTATGACTCAGCCTATCATTGCGGTATGAGTCATGTAAGAAGCATAGCGTATCTCATGATGTTTAGATCACAACAGTAAACACATAATCGCTCTGCAGCCTAGATCAGTCTGCAGGTCCAGATCTAACGATTATAGCCGTTGATACGCGCAATCAACGGTCAGAACAAGCATTCAATATATTTTCAATAACACAAACTTTTAGCAAAACGATTCCCTGATGACAATAAATCGACTATGGTATTAATCATAAATAAGGATACTTATCTGAGGATCGCATCTTCCCCGATCTACTGATTTAGCCACTCATTTTTGGTGTATGATCTCCTTGTTCATTCAAAGTCATTCCTCTTTTTATTTCTTCCAAAGATCTTTGTTTACAATGCCTTTTCCTAAATACAATCTATGCTTTCATGAACGTAAAGGAAAAATAATGCAAATCCTAGGTACAATCTACCCAGATGGAACCCTAGAAGAAGGAGAAAAAAGAACTCTTGAAAAGATGCCAAGAGGAGCCTAAAACCAAAAATAATAATAATGAATAATAATCCTCTAAAAAATTACCTCCAAAAACTCTAAAAAAGAAAAGCCAAAACTAACTCTCTAATTATATATCTCTAATTTTTCTCTCTAATTCCTATCTCTAATTATCTATCTCTAATCCCTATCTCTAATTTCTCTCTAATTACTTTTTTTCGAAGTGTTTGATCCGCTTTAAATAGAGCCGAATTTTCCCAGCTACAGAGGTGTTCCAACTCGAAAATTTAGGGTCGATTAATTGACCCAATAGGGTCGATGCATCGACCTCCCAGATTTTCGTGAATTCCCGCCGAACTTTGTATCAGACACTATTTTGGTATTTTGGCCATAACCCTCTGTCCCGAACTCGAATTGAGACGATTCTTGATCCGTTGGAAAGCAGACAGAAATATCTACAACTTTTGTGTTTTAACAATTTCATAATTTGGCCGTCTTGAATGTCCACATTGAGCTACCAGTCGCACCAAGTTCTCGATGACCCAAAGTTGCAGTGTTTTGACATTATTTTCAGAATTCTTGGGCTGTTTTCTGCACTTGGCTTGTATTTACCTGAAACACTTCAAATCTAATAATTCTTATCAGATAGCCTTCATCGGATAGCTAAATATAGGTATCTAGGGGTGAAATATCATCATATTTCACTACTCATCAGTGACGACCATTTTCTCGAGGATGTGAATGACCGTCTTGTTCGCAGCTTCTACGGCTCCATTAGTTTGAAGCCGATAAGGAGACGAGCAATGGTGCTTGATTTTGTATTGCTCGCAGAAGGCCCTGATCCGTTTGTTCACAAAGTTTGTGTCGTTGTTCGTGATAATATCCTTGGGCACTCCAAATCAGCACACAATATTGTTTTTGAGAAACTTCTCGATGTGACTGTCGTGATTATTGGTGCACACTTTTTTTGGGTTTCTCTCAGTCCCCGTTGAATCAGTGGCTCCAATTTTGTCCAAGTGGACTCTAGCGATGCGGCATTTGGAATAGTGGAGGTAAAAATAAATAATAATAAAAAGAAGGGTTTTCAAAGAAGATACCTAGTTTGTTGCGATCGCCAACTGTAGATATTTATTAATGCTGCAACACGTTAATGATCATGCTTAAGAGCGGGTATGGTTACTTCATTACTGAATCGTCCTCCTGTGAACGTCAGTAGCAGTCTTTTCCTTAATTTAGATAGTTTAATTTCCCATTTATTTCCCTTTATAGTTATAGTTCTGGTTAGTTTAGACTTCCTTGATTCTATTGTGAGTTTAGTTGTGCGGTGATCTATTGTAGTTTATTTAATTTAATATTCTAGTTCTATCAGAAGTCTAGTTAATTTTTACTATTCCTATCCTTAATGAAAGTCTACTTAATTGTCCTCGTACTACTAGAAGTCCAATTAATTTTAGTCTCCTGTTGTTGTTCTCAGTGTGCATGATTTATTGGTGTTTTGAAAGCAGATTTGCAAATGATGAATGATAATGAATATTAAAAAGAATAAAGAAATATCAGCACAGAGAGAAGTAAATTAGCCTGCAAGATCAGGGCCAATTGTAGCAAGTTTTAAATATAAGTGAGTAAAAGATCGTCCACAGAGAATTTATTTAAAATGTAAGATAAACCTCCAGATCTGAGCTACCAGATCTGGCCTCTGATCCTATCTACAAAGCACATAAGCTGGGAGGTTAAATTTGTCACATTAACTAAATGATAAAAGTAAAGATTAAACTAAGTGATCCAGATCTGAGTTGGGGAGGTTTTGATGTAAATTAAGAAGAATGGAGAAATAATATCTAACTTCGACTTAGTACTTGATTGCAGAATGAGAATAAATGTAAAACACATAAGATATTATCCAATCTTCATCTGGCTACCAGCACAGATGCAAGAGAAAGTAATCTAACTCAAGGGTTAGAGTTAAACTTATGGTTATGGTCTGTCCACTTCAATGGCCACAGACCATCCAATAGTATTTAATCTAAACCCTCAATTCAGAATAAGAAACACCACTACAAATGCTGTGAAAGATTAGGTTACAAACACTAATTCTCACAGGGATAATGAATCAAGGGAAATTGCTTGAAAAACAGTAAATCTAAAGGAGTCTAGTGCAATAAGGAGATCACAGGGAACCCTCAACACAAATCTAATTGAGAACATACGGTTCACAGCAACCTTTTCAAATTCACCATTACAATTACAGAGCACAGCTTAAACAGCTCTCGGATTTGTAGTCTTGAATACAATTCTCACGTGAAGTACAGAGACATCTCACAGCTCTCAGTTACAAATAAAAGCTAGGCTATTACAGAAATTTCAGACAAGCTATCTGAAATGGAAATGAGGCAATAGAAATGAAACTCAAAATCTGGATACCCAAATTGGGCAAATGGTTCATCTATTTATAGTTTCCCCCAGGTCTAGCTCAAATGTGTATCAACCAATCAGAAGTGCTTAGATCTGTATCAACCAATGGTAGTTGAGCACGAGGATCCAGATCTGTTTTGGCCAATCAGAATTGCTTGATTTGTTTCAGCCAATCAGATGACAAAGGTATCAATTCTGTTATGTAATTCAAAAATCTGTTAGAACTTCTAGAAGTTCCCGCCAATTGATTTCATCTTCGGGTGCTCTCATGGGGTGGAATATGCCTTTGCTTCGTGCTCAGAATCTTCTGGAATGTCCCTGGGTTTTTAAATGCATTGGGGCACGTGCAAAAGATTATTGAATTACCCTTGCAGACGCTAGGAATCTCCAGAATACCATTTCGCATAGTTTGGGACACTTTTCGCAAAGTTTAGGTTCTGTTCGCAAGGAGTTCTCTTCTTTTCGAATAGGTCAGACATCCTTTCGAAGAGTTCAGGTGCTCTTCGAAAACTAAGCCTGGAGCTTTTAGTTCTTTTCGCAAAGTTTAGGTTCTTTTTGAAATGTTCAGATTCTTTTCGAAAAGTACTCTGTAATGCATTCTTCTATTCGAATTGCTCCACATTTCTTTTCTGGGTTGAGACCAGGTCTTTGCCTCTTCGGTTCAGGCATTTTGACAGCTCGTGAGGTTGTCCCTTCTCTTTCTTCCTTTGGATCAACATGGATTATCATCTTTTTGCCACTTTTATGCTGCTTTCATGATTAAGCATGTCTTTATTGTTAGTTGTAACACAAGCACTTAAAACACTTATTTAATTCTCTCAAGGGTCTATCAAGGCCCAGGTTAAAGGGTGGAAAATGGTATTTTCTAGTTCTCAACATCTCCTAATTGTACTAGGAGTGCACATGTAATAGTCTTGATGAAACTCTGATTAATTCAAGCTGCTAATTGTACTAGAATTCTAATTAAATCAAGTATAATAATTTTATTGAAATTCTAATGAAAGCAATTATAACAGTCCTATTAGAATTCTAATCAGAGTGGAAAACTAATTTTACTGAAACTCTAATTTATGCAAAGGAATTAATTTTATGAGAATCTAATTAAAACAAATAAATTGATTTTATTAAAAATCTAATTAAAATAAATAAACTAACTCTGTTAAAGTTCTAATTAAAGCAAGGAATTAACTATACTAAAAATCTAATTGAAGCAATGAAATTAATCATACTAAATTCTAATTAAAGCAAGGAATTAACCAATTAAAATCTGATTTGAAGAAATTAATCAATCATACTCACGTCTAATGAACTCGACTAATTAATTATGCTGAAATAAAATAAATCTACTAATTAATTATACTAAAAAAATAAGAAAAAGTGATTAATTAATTCTAAAATTCCTAAAAAAAGAGGTTTTGGGCCCGCTATGCTAAGGAGGATTGGCCTTGTTCCCAAGTACCCTCCATAAGCTCCCTTGGGCAAATTAGATGGCAGAGATTAAAGATAAATTGGATTTCGGACTGCAAAATAGTATTTTTAGATTTTTCAGAATTGATTTCAGAATATTAATTATGAATTAAACTATGAACTAGAATTATAAAAACTGAAATTATATTTAGAATATTTAGAAGTATTAATTGAGGAATTAAAATTAAATTTTTAATTTTTAGGATTGAATTTGAGTCCAAAATCAGAAAATCAGACCGTATGATTAAGGACTGGTTCTGAATCGAGGGATTAGAACCAGAAATTAATGATAGGACTATAGATTGAGATTTTAGAACGGAATTAGAGCCTATGGTCGGTGAATTAGACCGTCGGATTAAGGACTGGTTCTGAATTCGGAGAATTAGAACCAGATATAAAAGATTCGCAGTCTGAAAAGGGTGCTACAATCTCGGACTGAAAATTAGAATCTATGATTAAAATAATAGAAATCCTAATTCTATAGGCTAGAAATTATGGTCGAAAACTAAAAATTAAATTATTACCTAGGGTCGGGGCTGCGGAGAGAAATATCAAAGATTCGAAGCTTAAATTTTGAAATCATGACTAGGTTGCTCTATGGGTTTTTCCTCGGAGTTCTCTAGTTTCGGAATCCCAAGAAAGTTCGTTCTCTCCTCGAAAACTGCCTAGCCTCTTCGTGTTCTGTTTGGTCAAAATTTTAAAAAAACTTTTATAGGTTTTCCTTCAATTACGCGCCATTTTTCAGGCATTTAACTGAATTATGTGTCAGTTTCCTTGTGCTTAATCGCTTTGAGTCGGTCACTGACTCAGTGAGCAACCGGCTGACTTGCTCAGCGAGTTTCCTAGTCCTAATAGCATTAGGGCTAATTGCGTGCTTGTTAGGACGTTCGCAATCCGATTAAGCGTTTCTCAAGAAGCATTTAATCAAGGAAACTTAGGGGTCAAGGACTGTGAGGCTAGGTCAAGCGTAGGCCAATTACGCGCTGGTGATAGGGCGCGTCCGCTTTCAGGCGCGTAATCGAGTCTTGAATAGGTCTGGGAAAGGAAGTTTGGTCTAAAAGGAGGGCTAATTGCACATTTGTGGTCTGGCGTGTAATCGAATTATGCGTGGGGTTTCAGACGCTTAATTCGGGGTTGTCCGAGTCTGGTCTCTAGTCTGAAATGCAAGACTATTGTTTCAGTCTGTATTTCGACTATATACTATTGTTTCAGTATATAGTCTCCCTACGTTGGGATCTAAGCCACAGAGCTATTATTTCAGCCTGTGTTCAGCCATATACTATTATTTCAGTGCATGGTTCCCATATCAAGGTTAAGAGGCTAAAGGTTGATCGAACAAAATTATATATCCCAAGAGGGTAAAATGAGGGTGTCTACAGATGCCCCTCTTCGACGCGCTCTTACGAAGTAAGAATGCGTCAAAGAAGTAGGCACCCTCATTCGAGGTGTCTTCTCGTTTCTCTTGGGAAATCACAAATGTGAATTGATGATGCTAACATGACATGCTTGGCTTTCTTATCTATCAGCGCAAGCTAAAATGGTGCATTTGAAGGGCAAATGGTAGTTATCGAAGGGCACCTTCTGAGTCTGTGGGTGCATGGCGCATTCCTTCGCATGGCGCGAGCTAACAGAGAGATTTTATGCAATCAAGGTATCGGGGCGTCAATCAAATATCCAAAACAAGGTCCAAGGACCGATAATAATAAAATAAAGTATCATATAATATTGAAGACTTTTGTAAGTCATGTCAGACTGGTCGCATCATTGCTCACACCAATGCGCGTTAGGCGTTCCTTTTCCAATAGGCGTTTGTAAGTTCTTAGATTAAATATACTCAATGTTTGGTTTCCCAGGTGAATGGTCAGCTTGTGCTGATAATTGAAGTGGTGTCTTGTGAGGTGTGCTCAATTTGAATTCTGCGCAGTGGTGCGTGCGCTTGATTCATCAGGGGTCAGTCTCTAAGTTAAGAATTTTAGTGCTAATGCATCTAAACAAATGATTTTGCATAGTAGAGTATGCGCTCGATCTAATTTTGTGCAGTAGAATATGCGCTTGATTGCGAGTTCAGGGGTTGTCCTGTAAATTGGGAATTCTAAGTTGGGTATTCTAGTCCTAATGTGTCTGAACTAATGATTCTGCGCAGTGGCGTATGCGCTTGATCCAATTCTGCACTAGAGAATATGCGCATGATTGTAAGTTCAGGCGGTCTTAGGAGTTGCAGGTCGGGTTTAATTGTAATTTATTATGCGCAGGTGATGGGGCGCTTAATCAATTTTTTTTTTGTATTTAAAAAAAGGTGAGTTGGGTCTATCTATCTTGTTGCTTTGTTCTTCTTTTTTTTCTTTTGCTTTTTTTTTCTTTTTGTCTTTTTTTTTATTTTTTGGTTTGTTTTTATTTTGTGAAGTAAAAATTTTGCTTTTTGAAATAAAGGGTGTTTTGAAAATTTGAAAATTTTGGGATTTTTAACTTAAGATCAATTCGATGGTAAAATGGCAGAAAATGTGGCTTCCGAGATGTCGCTGAGCAAATCCATCTGTACGAGATTTATGGACCCGACCGTTATTGTGGTTGTCAAGATGACACTTGGCATGTCGGATACTATGTCTAACCTTCTCGGCGAGTACAGATAATTGTCACTTATGGGAGGACTACAGTGATTCGCGAGTCGAGAGAGACAAGTTTTGAAAACATTTGATTTAATCATAGTTAACTATATATATTTGCAAGGAATATCGAGTAATTGAAAGGAAAAGTAGGTAGTACTTACCTGGGGTGAAACTCACCTGAGTTATGCGCATAGTTTGTACGGTCTGGTGGCGTTGTAGCGCCGTGATGGGACTTTATGGCTATTACTTCTTTTCAGGTCCATTGTGGTAGTGGTTGGCAGTTGTGATGTGATGTTATGGGATAAATGATGTTGCGCTGGGAACTGGAGATTCTCCCTTTTTTAGTTGCATGCTGGGTGAGTCCTGGTGGGACATGGGGATCAATTCGGGAGAGAGAGAGAGTCCTTAGCAATGGGACATTCTTAAGCTTTCCCTCTTTTCGTCATATGGCATGGCATGTGTTGTCTAAGCTTTTCTCTTTTTTCAGGTAATAATGCTTGCGGTGGGATGTCGACTGAGCTTAGCTAGCGGTGGCGTGCTGGTGGGATATTTGTGCGATGGGACGTTGGTGTCCTTCTTTGGTAGATCTTGGGTTATAAAAGAGATCACGTTGTGATTGCGTCATGACTGACTTCATCTTGGGTGGTTTACTTTTGGCTTTTCGTGATAGGTTATGAGGATATGGTTTATTGTGATGGGACTGGGTATTGAAGTGATATTGCATGTGTACACATTATCGCGACGGGGACGGGTGCTGTCAATGCTTCCTTCTCGTGTAAGGGGTACGCGATGGGATGGGTGAGTAAGTCTTTTTTTTTTTATAAGAGTATCTTGTGAGGCTACGTAATGGGATAAAAGAATCTTGACTGCGATGGGACAGAAGAATCTTAGTCGCAATGGGATAAAGAATCTTGATCGTGATGGGACAAAAGAATCTTGGCCGCGTAGATTTCATCCCAAGTTGAGTATTGTGCGCCTAATTTAGGTCGCTCAATATTATTGCGCGCCTATTTTCAGGCTTGAGGGGTCGTTTACGCGCGTGTAGATATGTGCGTGATTGTATTACGCGTTATAATAGAAGTGCATGATTCAAGCGTCACCAAGTCAGTGTACGGATGACCGTTCAAGTCACGCAGTGGCAGTGTGTCGTTTGATTGGTCTACGTGGTTCATGGAGCGCGCGCGATCGAAGCATCGCGTAGTTGGCATGGGGGATGGTTTATTTACGCATTTGGGTCATAGCGCGGGTTTTTAATTGTGCGCAGCATGCGTAGTGCGTGATTGAGTTAAGCGCATTTGTTTAGGTAAGAGAGCTTTCATTTGTTTTTCATTCTCTGGTTTAGTCTCAAGTTTTGACCTTTTCCTATATATCTTGTGTTCTAAAATTCATGTTTTAAGGATATCGAGCGATCTAGCCATCAGATTGGGATGTCGTCTCTTCCTATATTTATTATTTTGCATGATCTTCGTCCTAAGGTGATGCTCATGGACGGCATTATTCTAGGAATAGACGATATTGGGAATGAGAGCGCTTGTCTTCACATCAATCCTTTTTAGGGGGCAGTAAAGGTAGCATTGAGGAGGCGGTGGTGGAGGAGGTGAAGATAGCGAAAGAGAAGGAGTACAAAGTGGAGGGATGTGTTTCCCAACCAATACTCCCTGAGGTCTCCGATTGGACGCTCCGAGCGGAATCTGCTCTTCGCTTCTGTCTCAGTTTTGGACTCAGTCTTCGTTTTGGATTGTAGATAAAAGTTTTAGTTTTTTGTTTTGGGTTGTAAATTCAGGAGGTATGCCTCCGGTGATACTTGAAAAATCTTAAATTATAAATGAAGGGGCATTTTTTGTTTTGTTCTTGTTTGCTCATTTATTCGTTTAAGCTTATTAGCGGATTAGCTGGATTTATCTGATTTATTTGACTTAGTTTTGATTTTACTTAGAGTTTAAGGATTCATCTTGAATTTATTCAGGGCTTATCCCGAGGCTAATTTGCTCTATTGAGCTTGGTTTAGAAGGTTTACTTAGTTCTGTTTGGTTTGTTGGGGGCATTTTTTTTAGTCCTAAACCAGTCAGGGTCTCATTCTAGAGAGTTGTTGCTTTTTTTTTTATTTAAAGTTTTGTCTAGTTTAAGGTTTGATTTTAACTTGAGTTTTGGTCTTTTGTTTGATTCAACATGAGACTTAAAAGGTGTGAGTTTTCAAAGGTTCTAAATGGCTGTTGGGTGTTTAAATCCTATTGGTTTATCTATTTTGCTTTGGATCTGTGTTTCTTAGGGGGTTAAGTGTTGTGTGATTATTGGTCCACCTAGGTTTGTCATGGATTGTAATCTTTCGAAGAGGTATATGTTTGGTTTAGATTAGATTAGATTAGAATGATTTAAAGGTGTAACACTTGTCATTCTATGGTTTAGGAAGGTATAGTTTATAAATGTGTGAGTTAAAAGTTTTGGGTTCTTATTATTTTAAATTTTATTCCAAGTTTAGGATTAAAAGTTTTGGGGCATTTTTTTGCTTTTGACTTAGGGCATTTTTTATTATTAATGTCTTTTCTTCCCCTCTATTTTATATCCCGGGTGTTGGACCCAAAGAATTGTGTTTATGACATGGATTATTAAGAATTGACGGGATTGGGAATGCAGGATAGCGGTCAAATTGCTGCCATGCTAAGGGAAGAGATGGAGGAGAAAAAGGTGGCAGAAAGGAAACTCAAGGATAAGGCAAGGTCAGAATTTTCGTGGCCGATGTCTATTTTTCCTTGGTAGGCTTTGTAGATCTCATATTAGTTGCTCTTCCTTTCTAGGGTTTCCGAGACGAGCTTCTAAGGGCTGATCCCGCAGGTCCTGGGTGGCTTTCCGTGAGCCACTCTTTCTTTTCTGCCGGTCGGGGCAAGGAGAAGAGGTTATTACATCTAGAATTCGTTCAGGGAGCCCCTTTTCTCTGGGTTTCTCTGAGATTTCTAGTTTCCCGGATAAATTCGGATTCAGGGATTGCCTGAACGTACAGATTTTAAGTTTATTATTTTAAGTTGTATATTCAGAGGGTATGCCCTCGGTGTATTTTTTAATTATTTTATTTGTTTATGGAGATTACGATTTTAATTTCCTTTGTAAATTCAGGCCTAGTTTGTTTTGTAGCTTATTTGATTTATTTTGAGTGCGAGGTTTACTTATTTAATTCATTTATTTTGGATCGGGCCATGTTAGGATCATTCTTTTTTTCGTTTTGACTTAGTTTGGGCTTAGTTGGAATGCATGAACGATGGGGGTATTTTTCTTGTTTAGTTTCTCGTTAGTTGGGGCAAAGTTTTTTGGTTATTTTAGTTTTGCTTCGAATGAATGGATGATGGGGGGCATTTTTTTAGTTTAGTTTTTTTTTTTATTTGGTATTAGTTGGAGTGTATAAGTGATGTTGGAGCATTTTTGTCCTTTTTTTAGTTTGGAACGTTTTCTTGTAGTTATCTGGGTGGATATTTCTTTAGGTCTGGAATGTTTTGGGATCGGGCTTAATAAGGGCGTGGTTTAGGCTGATAATTAGCATTGGAGATTACTTATTTTTGCCTATGAATGTGTTATTCTGGGCATTTTTTTTTGTTTTGTATTCCTGGGAAATTGCGCGCTTCAATCCGAGTGCATAAATTAATTGCGCGCCAGAGAGTGGACACACATTCAAAGCATCAGAGTGTTATTAAGCGCCAGTTTCCTGTCGTTTGATCGAATTAAACGCAGGATACCAAGCGCATGATCAAGGCGATGGCTGGTCACTGTACGGGCAACTATTGGCATTCGCGTGCCACTATGTGGATGCTTGAAGTGATTATGCGCTGAGTAGACTACGCGTAACCAGACGGTCGGGTTAGTCTGAGCGGGCGACAATTAGATCACGCGCTCAAGGTCGGTCGTGTAATCCGAATTAAGCACCATGATAGTGGTGCATGATCGATTTATGCGCCTGGATTTAAGCGTGCAATTCAGCTGTTTCCTATAAATAGTTCAAAACTTTTCATTTTTTTCGTGCAATCCGTATTAGTCTTCGATTCTCTTTTTACTTGTTTCTTTGTGCTCTAATTTTCGTGTTTTCATGATATCTTGCGATCCAATCGTCTATTTTAGGCACCGTTTCTTCCGTTCTCTTCGGTTTTTTGACCTCTTAACTCTAGGATGGATTCTGAGGGTGGTGGTAGGCATGATATAACCATTTCTGAGTTGGAGAGGATGTTAGGGACGGAGATAGGTGAGACTTTTGAGGCTCGGACCGAGGTTGTCGGGGAGGTGGTTAGAGAGGAGGTGTTGGAGGTTGACCAGCCGGGTGTCAGGGAGGAGGCGCTCGAGATTGAGCAGGGGGTCGATGAGGATTAGGGTGAGAGGGTCGAGGGTGCGATTCTTGAGGGTGAGAGGGCTGAGGGTGCGGTTGCGGAACACTAGGGTGAGGAGCATCGAGATCGCAGACACTTCCTACTGAAGGATTTCTTCGCTCGAGGCCTTCGTATACCAGACATCTCTAGTCTTTGACGAAGACTCATATATATATAAAAGGGAAACTAAATGACACGATGGAAGGAAGAAACAATGGGGAGATAAGATGAAATCTAACTATCTAGAAAAAGAGTTTGCAAAAGTGTCCCATCGCGATCGCCAGTCTGTTGGTGCACGCTTTTTCTGGGTTCCTCTTGGTCCCCGTTGAATCAATGGCTCCAATTATGTCCAAGTGGACTCTAGCGATGCAGCATTTGGAATAGTGGAGGTAAAAATAAATAATAATAAAAAGATGGGTTTTCTAAGAAGATTCCTAGTTTATTGTGATCGCCAGCTGCAGATATTTATTGACGCTACAACACGTCAATGATCACGCTTAAGAGCAAGTATGGGTTACTTCTATACTGAACCATCCACCTATGAACGTCAGCAGCAGTCTTTTCCTTAATTTAGATAGTTTAATTTCCCTTTTATTTCCCTTTATAGTTATAGTTCTGGTTAGTTTAGACTTCCTTGATTCTATTGTGAGTTTAGTTGTGTGGTGATCTATTGTAGTTTATTTAATTTAATATTCTAGTTCTATCAGGAGTCTAGTTAATTTTTACTACTCCTATCCTTATTGAAAGTTTACTTAATTAAGTGTCCTCGTACTACTAGAAGTCCAATTAATTTTAGTCTCCTAATTCCATTAGAAGTCTAATTATAATTAGGTTTCCTAATTGTACTAGGAGTGCACATGTAATAGTCTTGATGAAACTCTGATTAATTCAAACATGCTAATTGTACTAGAATTCTAATTAAATCAAGTATAATAATTTTATTAAAATTCTAATTAAAGCAATTATAACAGTCCTATTATAATTCTAATCAGAGTAGAAAACTAATTTTACTGAAACTCTAATTTAAGCAAAGGAATTAATTTTATTAGAATCTAATTAAAACAAATAAATTGATTTTATTAAAAATCTAATCAAAATAAATAAACTAATTCTATTAAAGTTCTAATTAAAGCAAGGAATTAACTATACTAAAAATCTAATTGAAGCAATGAAATTAATCATACTATATTCTAATTAAAGCAAGGAATTAACCAATTAAAATCTGATTTGAAGAAATTAATCAATCATACTAACGTCTAATGAACTCGACTAATTAATTATGCTGAAATAAAATAAATCTACTAATTAATTATACTAAAAAAATAAGAAAAAGTGATTAATTAATTCTAAAATTTCTAAAAAAAGGGGTTTTGGGCTTGCTATGCTAAGGAGGATTGGCCTCATTCTCGAGTACCATCCGTAAGCTCCCTTGGGCAAATCGGATGACTGAGATTAAAGATAAATTGAAGTTCGGACTGTAAAATAGTATTTTTAGATTTTTCGGAATTGATTTCAGAATATTAATTATGAATTAAACTATGAACTAGAATTATAAGAACTGAAATCATATTTAGAATTTTTAGAAGTATTAAGTTGAGGAATTAAAATTAAAATTTTAATTTCTAGGATTGAATTCGGGTCCGAAATCAGAAAATCAAACCGTATGATTAAGGACTGGTTCTGAATCGAAGGATTAGAACCAGAAATTAATGATAAGACTGTAGATTGAGATTTTAGGATGGAATTAGAGCCTAGGGTCGGTGAATTAGACCGTTGGATTAAGGAATGGTCCGAATTCGGAGAATTAGAACCAGATATAAAATATTGGTGGTCTGAAAAGGGTGATACGGTCTCAGACTGAAATTAAAATCTATGATTAAAACTAATAGAAATCCTAAATCTACAGGCTAGAAATTATGGTCGAAAACTAAAAATTAAATTATTACCTAGGGTCGGGGCTGCGGAGAGAAATATCGAAGATTCGAAGCTTGAATTTCGAAATCATGACTAGGTTGCTCTATGGGTTTATCCTCGGAATTCTCTAGTTTCGGAATCTCAAAAAAGTCTGTTCTCTCCTTGAAAATTGCCCAGTGTCTTCGTGTTCTGTTTGGTCAAAATTAGAAAAAATCTTTTATAGGTTTTCCTTCAATTACGCACCATTTTTCAGGCGTTTAACTGAATTACGAGCCAGTTTCCTGGCACTTAATCACTTTGAGTCGGTCACCTATTCAGTGAGCGACCGACTGACTTGCGCAGCGAGTTTCCTAGTCCTAATAGCGTTAGGGCTAATTGCACGCTTGTTAGGACTTGCGCAATCCGATTAAGCATTTCTCCAGAAGCGTTTAATCGAGGAAACTTAGGGGTCAAGGACTGTGAGGTTAGGTCGGGCATAGGCCAATTGCACGCTAGCGATAGGGCATACAATTCGATCACACGTCTACTTTCAAGTGCATGATCGAGTCTCAAATAGGTCTGGGAAAGGAAGTTTGGTCTGAAAGGGGGATTGATTGCGCATTTATGTTCTGGCGTGCAATCGAATTACGCAAGGGATTTCAGGCGCTTAATTTGGGATTGTCCGGGTCTAGTCTCTAGTCTGAAATGTAAGATTATTGTTTCAGTCTGCATTTCAATTATATACTATTATTGGGATCTGAGCCACAGAGCTATTGTTTCGGCCTGTGTTCAGCCATGTACTATTGACCAAACAAAATTGTATATCTTGAGAGGACAAAATGGGGGTGCCTACAGTGATGTTGGCATATGATGTTGCTTCTACCCACTTAGCAAAGTACTCAATGGCGACGAGGATGAACCGAAATCCGTTTGATGCTTTCGAATTAATCATTCTTACGACGTCAACGCCCCAGGTTGCAAATGACTAAGGAGTGGTCATGCAATGAAGATCGATGGCAGGAGCGTGTATCAGACTGGAGTGTTCCTAACACTTATAGCATTTCTGAACATGTTTGCAGCAATCTGATTCCATAGTGGTCCAAAAGTACCCCTGTCGTAGAATTTTCTTAGCGAGCATGTGACCGCTAACGTGGGCTCCGCATACTCCCTCGTCGATCTCCTTCATAATATTGATCGCTTCACTTTCTATAAGGCACCTGAGCGAGATGTTGTTATACGATCGCTTGTAAAGGCATTTCCCACAAATGACGTAGCCTACCGCTAAACGTTGAATGGTTCGTTGGTCCGTCTTGGACATACCCTCAGGGAAAGTTAGTGTCTCAAGGAAGTTCTTGATATCTGAGAACCAAGGTGGCTCATCGTCAGACTTTGTAGGTTCCTCAATCTGGAGGCAGAAGGTCGGCTCATTCCTTTATTCGATCATGATCGGCTTCATCTCAGCACCATACAGGATTTCTATCATTAATGCCAACGCAGTTAGTGCATCGGCGAAGCGATTCCTTATTCAGGGGACATATGAGAATGTTAAGTCTTTGAAGCAAGCTATCAGATCCTCGAGGTGTTCATGGTAAGGGATCAATTTCTTGTCTTTTGTCTTCCAATCTCCATTCATCTGGCATATGATCAATTGAAAATCGTCGAATACTCGGAGGTGAGTTATGTTCAGATCGAGAGCCGCCTGTAAAACAGCGACACAAGCTTCGTACTCGGCCATGTTGTTAGTGCAAGAGAAGTTGAGCTTGATAGAGACTGGTATATGTGATCCTTTCGGTGAAATTAGAATGGCGCCAACTCCCTGACCCTCGACATTGGCTGCCCTGTGAAAGTGCATTACCCAAGATTTCTCTGCTTCCTCAGTATCATCCTCTATCATGAACAGGATGTCCTCATCGAGGAACTCAGTTCTCAAGGGCTCATAATCTAGCAAAAGATTGTCGGTAAGATTATCAGCGAGTGCTTGCCCCTTGATCGACTTTTGAGTGGCGTACGTGATGTCAAACTCTTACAATAGGAGTTGCCATCATGAAATTCACCCAGTAAGAGTCGGCTTCTCGAAAAGGTACTTCAACGGGTCCATTCGGGCCAAAAGTAGAATGGCTTGGGATAGCAAGTAATGGTGGAGCCTATGAGTAGCCCATACAAGAGCTAGGCATGCTTTCTCTAGATGAGAATAGCACGTCTCATAATCAGTAAACTTCTTGCTCAGATAGTAGATGGCATGCTCTCTTCTTCCTGTCTCGTCATGCTATCCTAAGACACATCCCATCGAAACTTCTGTCGTTGAGAGATACATCAGGAGTGGTCTCCCCAGCTTGGGTGGTACTAACACAGGTGCGTTAAGGAGGTAGCTTTTGATTTTATCGAATGTTGCCTAATAATCATCGTTCCATTCAACGGGCGAGTTCTTCCTTAGTAGTTTGAAGATTGGCGTGCAGATTGGAGTTCGCTGTACAATGAACTGGCTGATATATTGTATTCTGCCAAGGAACCCTCTAACAACTTTCTCAGTAGATGGTGGTGGAATTTTGGTGATGGCTTTAACTTTGACTAGGCCGACCTCGATCCCTCTCTTGTTGATGATGAATCCCAATAATTTTTTGGACATAGCGCCAAAGGCGCACTTTTGTGGATTCAGAAGTAATCGATACTTTCTCAACCTCTCAAATAGCTTCCGAAGGTTTACCAGAAGATAGCTTCGCTCCAGTGACTTGGCTATCATATCATTGACATACACTTTAATCTCTCGGTGCATCATGTTGTGAAACAGCACAGTCATAGCTCTCTGGTACGTTGCACTAGCATTCTTCAACCCAAATGGCATAACTCGGTAGCAAAAGGTTCCCCAAGGAGTGAAATACCATCTTCTCTCGATCTGCATCTACCATCTTAATCTGATTGTATCCTGAGAATCCGTCCATAAAAGAAAGCATCCCGTACTTAGCAGTGTTATCGGCCAAGATGTCGATGTGCGACAATGGGAAATCGTCCTTCGGGCTTGCCTTGTTCAAGTTTTTAAAATCAATGCACATGCAAACTTTTCCATCCTTCTTCAGTACAGGCATAATATTGGCTAGCCACTACGGGTACTTAGATACCATGAGAAACCCCGCATCATACTGCTTGACGACCTCATTTTTTACTTTCAACATCCACTCGGGTCGGAGACGTCTCAGCTTCTACTTAATCGACTTCATATCAAGGTAGAGAGGCAACTCATGCTCGACCAAATCAGTATCCAGACCAGGCATGTCCTCGTATGACCAGACAAAAATATCTTGGTATGACCAAAGGAAGTCGACCATGCTTTTTCTTTCTTCAGGAGATAGCGACGTTTCGATCTTGGTAATTCGAAGAATCTCCTCAGTCCCCAGATTAATGTCCTCAGTTTCTTCGACAATGGGGGTAGGGTCATGCTCAAATTCGGCAAACTAGTTAAGGAGCACATTGGGGAGCTCCTCCGAAGGGATATCCTCATCTAGACTCGTTATACCTACCTCTTCTTATATTTCTATAGGAAAGGGGTCAATTTTACGTGGGACAGGTATTTCGATTAAGGCATCTTTTTATGAGATTTTATTTAGAATTTTAAATGACAATATTTTTGGACTTCGTATTTTTTCAATATTTTTAGGATTTTTATTTTCTTCGGAGATGGACCCTTGGCAGCACGAGTCTGTGTATATATAAGGTATTGCCTGCCAAGGGCTTATCTCACTTTTTATAGGTTGTTTTTTTTTTGGGAAATGGGTGCCAAATGTTAGGCCACTCCTCTCTTTCAGGGTTTGAGGTAAAGATGCCCAGTTGCGTACCTAAGAGGCCGCTCCTTTACTTGTTTGGATGGAGGGGGTTGACTGATATGGCTCTTTAGAGTCAGCCTCCATCACGTTGATCATCATTTCGTCTGAGATGATATCCTCAAACGTTAACATAGTTTTGTGGTGATTCACCACAGGGGGAGTTTGTTCAAGTACGGGCCGTCGCTCCTCAAAGAAGGATAACGCGGCCAAGTCTATCTCCAGGCTGGAAAGGGTGATATGGGGATTGGTGGGGTGAATCGGTATTGTGGGTTTGTGTAGGGTTAATCGGGTTACCCCATTCCGGTCAATCTTTACAACCCCGATGCTCAAGAATGAATTCCTGATGTGAAGCATGGGACGGGGTCCTTTTTCTATGTGTATCCCCCTAGCTCTCGCAGCTACCGTCGCACGGGCTTTCTCCTTAGCCTCCCGAACTTCTTTTTCCTTGGGCTTGTAACCTAGCCCAAATCTAACTTTTTAACCACCCTTAGTTGTGATGGGCTCTTTTCTGCCTTGCAGTCTGAGCCCCAACCCTCTTCCTTTTTTATAACCCTACTTTTAGGGCATGGCCATTGCTGCTACCATTTCACCTCTGGTTCTTGGAATGATGCCCTTGATGGGCTCCGGGAGTACTGTCGATACTTCATACTCGAAACTGTGGAGGTCGACGTCCTCTAGCGGTGTGCGGCACATCCAGCACTTTAGGCTTTTCAATGTTGTTGGTGGCTTTTTCTTTCTCACAGTGCCCCTCGCTGATGATAGTGATAATCTTATGCCTGGATGCAAATTTGAGCTTTTAGTGCAGTGTGGATGGGATTGCTCCGACTTCATGCAGCCACGAGCGCCCTAACAGTAGATTAAACGAGAATTTGATATCCATCACTTGAAATAATATGGAGAAGTTCATTGGCCCAATCAATAGCTCAAGATCAACTTCTCCCATTATCTCTCTTCATGTGTTATCGAAGCCTCTAGCACTAGTTCTCGTGGGTCTTAGCATGCAAGGATCTACCCTAATCTTAGTGGCAGTTCTTAGTGGGCATATATTTAACGCAAATTCATTATCTATTAAAACCAAGGGGATTATCATATTCCTAGACTCAACAGTAATGTTCAGGGATTTGGAGTGACTACTCCCTTCATCAGGTAAATCAGTATCCGAAAATGAAATAGCATTTGGACCCATAACCTGACAAATTATTTGCCCGATTACATTTGGGCTAACTTGAAGCTATACATGCGCATTTTTTAACGCCCCCATTAATGCTTGAAAATGGAGCTGAAACATCATCAGTAGACCCCATACACTGATATGGGCAAGCATTCTTCTCAGCTAAGTCTTTAATATATGCTCCCAACTCATTTTCTCGAAAGGATTCACAGCACTATCTTTCTTTCCCTCGGGTTGGGCTTGTGTTGCTGCTGGTGCTTTTGGATGCTTTGAAATCTTCTCAGATCGGTCATAAAGTCCATTGCCCCTTCTCTGTTGCTGCCAGCATTGATATCGATTTGTTCATAACTTAGCGAGACCTGATGAGGATCATAGGTTGGTCCCAAAATCTGAAATGGTATAGCTGTCGGTATCGGACGCTCTGGTACTACGGGTTTCGGGGGTGTAGGTAACACTTGATTCACTTTGGTGATAGCTGGTTGGGTGGAAAAATTGGGCCAGATGGGAGTAGTGAAGCTTGAGGGTGGTGGCACTGGGGAAAAAGGAGTAAGAGTAGGCCATTGATAGCTGATACGTGCTGGCGGGGGATTGGGGGTATGATGGGCTATCGGGTAATTAACGGGGGTGGTGGTGTATGGTTGATATATATTTATATGTACATAATTGACGGGTGTGGGTAATGGAAAATAAGCCCAAAGATTTAAGGGTTCAATTCGTGGTGTCGGGTTGGGAAAATAATCTGATAAATTCAGGGGTTCAATTACCCCCGTATTCCTTTCTTCATAATTTCTTGGCAATGGTGCCACATAGCTCTCCAGATCACTGATGTAATCAGACGGATCAAATTCAAATTCCTCCTCACATTCCTCTACCATCCTGATGATGTGTCTGGGACCTACTCCTCTGGTAGGATGTGGGGCTAATGGCACCTGATGAATATTCGCGTGCTGGTTTACTTGAGAAGGTGCAGGTGGAATGATTTTCCTGGCATCAAGTAAATCTTAGATTGTGTGCTTCAAGGGGAAGCAACGATCAGTCGGGTAACCCAGACCCTGATGAAAATTGCAGTGGGTATTAGGGTCATAATTCTTCAGGATCGGGTGAGGAGGAGGTTGCGATTGACGAACAGTAACTAATCCCTTTTCTATTAGTAAAGGTAAAAGTACACTCACAGATTATCTTAGGGGTGTAAACACTCAGTCATAGTGGGCTCTCCTCTACTCCGGAGTCATCTGCATTCCTTGTCCATTCCCTGCTCTCTGCATCTGCTCAGTTCTGACTGGTGTTGGCTGGTGCTGGTTGGGCCGCTTGAAATTGGAATGGGGTTATATTATTATTGGGCCTGGTATTGACAATGTTCTGGACATCGGCCCTTGTTCTCTTCTCAATCCTCTGTTCTGAAAACCTTCTAACCCCACTGGCTCCACTTGGTACATTCTTATTCAGGCGATCTTCCCTGATGGCATCTTCGCAGCGATTGGTGTTCCTCACCAGATCAGTAAAGCTTGACTGCTGCTAGTACACTAAAAAGTCTGAGATCACTGACAGAGTATTTTTGGAAATCATTTCTATCTGTTCATCATTTGGTATCCTGTTTCTAACCTGAGCTACCAGTGTTCTCCAATGCCCCAAATAATCGCTAAAGGTCTCATTCGAGTTCTGCTTCAAACGAGCCAAGTCTGACTTATGCGATTTAATGTATATATTATAGACATATTGTTCTTGAAATAGGTGCGTCAAGTCCTTCCAAGTTTTCATCATAGATGGTTCCAAAGATGTAAACCATCTCAAGGCTGGACCGGTCAAACTCTTCTGAAAGACCTTTATCAATAGTCTTTCATCCCCTCCATAAACTTGAGGTGTGCTATGGGATTTTCGGTGCCATTGTATTTGTCAAAAGCTAGCATTTTAAATTTTGAAGGTAAAGGGACATCAGCGAACAAACACAAATCTGTGAAGTCTGTGGCATGGATTTCAGCACCACCCATTTTCAACAACTGCTTCTGAATTTTGTCCAACTGTTCTTTCAAATGTTCTGATTCCTTGGATATGGGGGCCACTCTCTCAGCAGTCGGTTGGACTTCACTCGGGGCTACCAGGGGGTGGGCAATTATAGGTGGGGGTTAAGGCTGATCAATGCCCCAGCATAAGCTCCACTATTCCTAATCTCATCATCTTCATACTGCTGGTCTATATAGGGTGCAGTGAGGGCGGGATTCTCTGGCTGGTGTTGTATGGATTGGATGGGAATGGCATGAAGGGTCGTTGGGTGAATCCATTGAGGATGAGGGGAGGTTTGTTGAGCGATGGGATGAGTGGAAATCAGATTTTGAGGTGGGGCCTGATGAGGCCATTAGGCATGCGAGAAGGCTTGCAACTAACTTTGGGATGTTGGGATATGGGTGAATTGGGGTTGATGTAAGGCATAGGTTTGAGCTGGGTATGAGGGTTGTGAATGGGTGAAATTTTGGAAGAATTGTGGAGGGTATGGGTGCAAGGCTCCAAGGTCTTGCTAGGCTTGGGTTTGGGCTATAAGGCCTTGAGAGGGTTGGGCCACAAAGCCTTGCCCATGATAGGTGTGGCCCAGGGGGCCTTAGTGGGTTTGGGTCATGGGCCATTGATGGGTTTGGGCCAAGGGCCCCTGATGGGTTTGGGCCATAGGCCCTTGGTGGGTATGGCCCATGGGATTTGAGGGGTCTGGGCCATGGGCCCTTAGCGGGTCTGGCCCATTGGGCCTTAATGGGTCTGGGTCATTGGGCCTTGATGGGTTTGGACCATGGGCTCTTGATGGGTCTAGCCCATTAGGCCTTGATGGGTCTGGGCCATGGGCCTTTGATGGGTCTGGGTCATGAGCCCTTGATGGGTATGGGTATGGGTCCATGAGGCCTTGGGATATGTGAGAAATGGGGGTTTGGATAGTGTGGATGATGGGGGGTTGATGGGGGTCATGGGGGAATGGGGCATGGAGGCTTGATAGGGTATGGGATGGATCCATGGGTGTGTGGTGTGGATGAGAGGGGATCTGTTGGGAGGCCTTCCACCTACTGTAGGTTTGGAACATCTCCGCCATCATGGCCATGGAAGGAGGATCGGATGGAGATGGGTTATTTGATGGTTGGGGGGGTATGAATGGGGTGTGTGAAGAGGAAAAATTAGACATGACCCCGGTGAAATTGGGCATGACCCGGGTAAGAGGCGGGATATGAGAGGGGTTGAAGGAATGAGGTGCGGCATTGGTGGATGGAATGGGCATATATGGGGAAGATGTATGGGACATAGAGGTGGAGAATGAGAGGGGGAAATTGGCCATGGTTTCGGAAAAAATGGGCATGACTCGGGTAAATGGAGGGATGTGTGGGTGATTGGATGTGGTATGGATGGATGTGGCTGGATCGAGTTGGGTGGATGAGAAATAAGGTATGTTGGTTAAGGTAGAGGATGGGTTTTGAACGGGTGTGGAAGGAAGGTGAGAGGGGTTGGAGATGGCCATGGATGAAGGCATGGCTTGGGAGAAAGACGGGAAATTTAGATTTTAGGTATTTTGGGAAGTGATGGAAGGGAAGATAGGGGCACCGAACGGGTCGATTATGGTGAGGGTTGATTGGGTGAGGGGGGTGAAAGTAAAAGCTTCCTCAGTATGGGAATGGGTTGGAGAATGTGGTGGGAATGAGTCAAGATCGGCATAAGCCGAGTCTACGGCCCACGACATATCTCGGTATCGGATTGGGTACGGTGCCTCAGATGGGCCCGTAAACCTTCCTCCTTCTTCCCCTACGGGATGACGGAGGGGACGATAATGCCGTTGTGTCGGCACCAATCAAGACTATATTTTTTATTTTTTTTATTTTTAATTTTTTGAATTTTTTTATAAGTGAAAAGAAATGAGGATTCCGAGGCCTTTTTGAATTCACTTCTCGGGTGGCTCTCGTACCCTAAATAAGTCCCGCGGCAAAGGTTTCGAAGTGATTCAGAAGAATCAAAGGGAAACCCCTTGATCTATTGAAGGCATGGAAACCAATGCAAACAATTCGATCCCCCAAAACGAATAAAGAAGAAGTCACCTTCTTTTGACTGACGAGGGCGTATTGGATGTCAGAAGTTGCGGGGCCTAAACAGAGGCACTAAACACACTGATCAGAGAGTCCGAGATGTGAAACAGGCCATCAGATTTGGGCTACTGCTGTCTACCCAAAGCTAGCGTAACTAATAGATGCGCCAGACTAAAAAAGCCCCTTTTTATGCTAACGCCACTAATAGATGCGCCAGTGTAAATTTGTGGTGTTTTTAGCTTGGCGCAACTATTAGTGGCGCTAGGCAAAAATTGGGTTCCAGATTGTTTGATAGCAGCAGTTCCAGCCTGAAATGAGTCTCTTAATTGATTTTTCTGGAAGTTGGGCTTCCGGGGATAGACCTTTTTAGTGATACGTCTCTTTCCTCACCGATCCTAAGGGTTTAGAGGTCAAATTGAGTTCACTATCGCTCTATTTTTTCTCGGGTTTTAAGCTTTGAAACGAGAAGGTTACCCACTCGATATACCTCAAGTGCAAGCACTTTTCTTAGGTACTAGGTGGGCTGGGACTTTTCCGGATCATCACCACTAGGGGCTGTCGTCGTACATAGACCCAGGTGATTGTATGTGTGCCTAAATAACCCAACCCCTGAAAATCTACCCCGCAAAAATCAATTTAAAATTCCTTTGTTGGTTTAATTTTATTTTTCACTTTTAAGAAAATTTTCTTAAGTTCAAAGACCGGGGGTGATGATCCTATACCGCCTCTACGGGCCGGCGTTCACTAGCGGAATATGATTGTGGAATTAAAAGCGCAAGTAGGCCTGCCAAACGGCTAAGGCACTTGAAATGACAGAAATGTAAGGAATTTAAATGACAATGCACAAGTAGACCCATTGATCTGCTAAGGTGCTTGAAATGACGGAAATGTAAAGAAATTTAAATGACAATGCGCAAGTAAGCCCGCCAAACGGCTAAGACTCGTAAATGACATAAAAGTAGGGATAAGTAAAATGACGTAATCAAAGGGGTGAGTAATAAATAAATAAATAATAGAAATAAAGGTTAGTAAAAATAAATAACAATAGGCCAAATTTAAGGGGAAGCTCTACTAGTTAATCCCCAGCAGAGTCGCCATCTGTGCAACCGTGGGATTTTTTACTATCTCGTCGCGATGATGCGCTCCCTAATGAAATATTTAGAGTCGCCACTCGGAGCTTTTGGTGTCTCGAGAAACCTAGATCAATTTTGATAAGCACCGAAGTGACATAAATATGACTCTAAATCTGGTCTATGCCAAAGGCTCTTGGGTAGGGGCTTCGGTTATCAATTGGAAAGGTGTTAGGCACCCAATCAACCCGCTTAATGCGGTCTCTACTTATGGCCAAAACAAAAATGATATAAAAGAAATAAAAAAGTCTTCCTCTTACCTTAAAATCTTATTTGTCCCCTTCCATTTCTACCAAAAATTTTGCGGCATAGCGGTACAAATGAGACCATGGAGGAAGAACCGAAAAGGTAGGAGAGTAGAGGGGAGAGCCAGAGCTCTCGAGCCCTTGTTACACCACTGTGGAACATTGCGTTGGCTTGCTTCGATAAGCTTTCGAAGGCTTGTATGATGAGAAATGGGGTTCTAACTCCTAAGACTTCATAGTTAAGAGGTAGAGAGGGAAGGCTAGGGGGTAACACACACCTAACCTTGAGATTTTTGGTGAAATGCTAAGGTCTAAAGGAGTTTTTGAAGTTCTGGAATTTGTATGGGAATGGTGCACTAGAGGAAAGAGAGAGAAGGGATTCCTTAATCTCTTAAACGCAAATTTTTTTAAGCCTTTGTAAAGGGAGGGGTGTCTCTCTATTTATAGGAAAAAAAGAGTTTAGGAGGGTGTTTAAAAGCTAATTGGGATTAGCAATTAGGTAATGGGCAATCTAAGGTTTCCTAGGGTTTTTGGAGCCTTGAAAAGTGTGAAAATTTGGTCCAATGGTGGATGATAGGGTGGGGCTTTAAACCACTTACGAGGTTGCACATGGATAGTAAATGGGTACAACAGAACTAGCAAAACATACCCCAAAGTTCAAGATGGTCAACAAGTCAAACCCCAATCTCAAATTTTAAGGCAAAGAACCAGGGTTACTGTTCATATGCCTCTCGTAACTATTAGTTGCTCCAAGCATATGCATAGTAAAACAGTGCCTGGGAAGTTGGCTGCCCACGGGGGGACCCACCTTAATGCTAGCGCAACTATTAGTTGTGCCAAATCCCAAGGGGGAGTTTCACAATATTTACCATTCTGCCCTTACTCTTCCGAACGCGATATCTTCTCGCACATAGCGCCAATTGGGGTGATTCTTGGCCCGTTGGAAAGCTAAGGACTTCTACCTTTTCATGGTATGAGATTTGATCATAGTAGAAGGCCACAGCTAGTTCCAATGCACCACTCTTCATCCATTGCTCGGGAAAGCTAGGTTTAGATCCAGAATGGGTTCTAAGAGTCAGGATGGGCTTCTAAGGGTTCGGAAATAATAGAATAATTCACATAAAATGATAGGTTTTGAGAAAGCAAAAAAATCCCATAAAATGATAGCTTTGAAAAACCAAAAAATCACGTAAAATGATAACTTAAAAATCCAAAAAATCAACAAAAATAAGATAAAGAAAATCCTAAAAATAATTCACATAAAATAATAGAAGTGATAAAGTGATATAATCACATGAAATGATAACTTGAAATCCAAAAAAAATCACATGAAATGATAACTTAAAATCTTAAAAAAAATCACATAAAATGATAACTCAAAATCTTAAAAAATCACATAAAAAGTCAAAAAATTCTCACATGAAATAACAAAAAATGTGTGCTTTGGAAAAACAACACATACTCCCAAAAAGCGTTGCGACATCAATTTACTTCGCTCTGATAGTCGTGCTAAATAAACATCGGGATCAATGGGTTCACCCAAAGACCTCGAACCCTGCTTCAAGCAAGGACACTCGTGACCAGTTAAATGAGGTGGTCTATGCCTCATATGATTAGACACAAACTACACACATACATATTTCAAAGCAGTAAAATGTCAATATTTTATCAGCAACGCAGCTGCGCTATATCAATGTCCTAAGTCTAAGGTTCGCCTTGGATTTTTGGATCCTACTTCAAAGTAGGAGCAGCGGTGTCAATCCTGATCAAACGGTCAATATTTCAATCAGGATGATTCCACTGCTAAATCTTCGAGCTAACGCTCTGTCTTTAGATTCATATGAACGTGAGTGTCTAAGCTTCAAATTTTTCATAAAATTTTTGGAGGTGTGGACTCTTGGTCTGTGCAACCTGGGCATGCGCCCTATGGGGTTTGAGGTCTAGATAACTCCGTTGAAAAAGGTTAATCGTTGGTTGAGACCAACCTGTTGAAAATGAAACGATATATCAATCAACTATGTGCAAACATGCATGCAGAATGGTTCTTTTCCCTTATTTTTTCGCAAGCTTAAAACCTGCATTGGCATGGTTTCCCTTAGATAGGCGTCATGCGTCTTGATATCCGTAGGATGGTCATTTGTTCTCGTAAATTATACCCGAACGAGATTTGCGTCGAGCCTTCCATTGCCTTTGTTGCTTATCGCCCCTAATGGGTGCATATTTATGCATAATTAAATAATTTATAAGATCATTATCGGCAGAGCCCAGGATTAGGTGTCCTCTTCGGTGGGCACTCAATTTTGGCCAAATCCATTCAGTGTTATTTGAGGTTGGATGCTCTAGGTCATGTTGATCTGGAGCACATTATAAAAAAATAGCACATACTCCTAAAAAGCATTACGACATCTATTCACTCCGCTCTGGTAGTCGTGCTAAATAAACTTTGGGATCAATGGGTTCGCCCAAAGACCTCAAACCCTGCTTCCAGCAGGGGCACTCGTGACCAGTCAGATGAGGTGGTTAATGCCTTGTATGATTGGACACAAACTGTGGAACCTTGCGTACTTACTTTGCGCCTATCTTTGAAGTGGGTCATTCACCCTCCTTACTTACGAAGCTGTTATATTCAGAATGAATCTTGAACATCAAACTCCTTCAAATCATCTAGAGAACCGACCATTTTCCCAATTATTAGTCTTTCACAACTCATTCTACCTCGGTTATGCCCAGTAATGTCGCAAGTGCTTGGGACTGATTACCTTGAGAAAAGACCATTTTCCCGATGTACAGGGCTTCCATTTTCTCACCATGTTACCCGTCTGATGTTTGAAATTTATTCTGAATGTAGCGGACCGGTCAGTAATGCCTTGGGCCTCTTCAAATGTCTCTTTTATTTAGCATTCGATCATTAGTGATCAGATTACAAAGAGGGGCATCAGTAGACACCCAAATTTGGTCGAAGGCCCGATTTAGACACATTTCGAGAGAGGCGCATCTTCAAGCTTTTGATGGCATGTACGAAACCCTTAAGAACCTTCTCAAAACCTTAGGAGCCATCCTAAATCCTTAAGAATCACCCCAGATCCCTTAGGAATCTCCCTGAAACCTTAGAAGCCCATCCAGACCCTTAGAAACCATTTCGGATCTAAACCTAGCTTTCTCAAGTAATAGATGAAGAGTGGTGCATTAGGCTAGCTGTGACCTTCTACTATGATCAAATTATATACCATTAAAAATTAGAAGTCCTTAGCTTTCCAACGAGCCAAGAATCGTCCCAATCGGAGTTGTACACAGAAAGATATCGTATTTCAAAAATCCGAGCAAAAATGGGCATGATTTGAACCTGTCGAGAGGTTCACTTGAACCTCGCGACTGGGATAGAACCTCATGAGAAACCCATCGAGAGAATGGGTGAACTTGGCGCAACTAATAGTTGAGCCAACTTCAGGTGGGTCCCCCCGCGGGCTTGCAACTTTTCAAAACCCTGTTGAGTACTATTTTACTGTACCTAATCTTGGCGCATCTGTTAGTTGCGCCAGGCTTAGGAACAGTGAGTGTGGATTTTTGCCTCAAATTTTGAGATTGGGGTTTGACTTGTTGACCATCTTAACCTTTAGGGTGTGTTTTGCTAGTTCTGTTGCACCCATTCACTATCTATTTGCAACCCCTTAAGTGGATTAAACCCCTAACCTATCATCCACCATTGGAGCATCTCATCACACATTTCAAGGCTCAAAAAATCTTATGAAACCTTAGATAGCTGGATTACCTAATTGCTAATCCAAGTTAGCCTCTAAACACCTTCCTAACCTCTCTTTTTCCTATAAATAGAGAGGCACCCCTCCCTTTACAAGCGCTTGAAAAAATTTGCAAAAAAGAGATTAAGGAATCCCTTCTCTCTCTCCCCTAGTGCACCATTTACATACAAATTCTAAACTTTCAAACCTTCTTAAAACCTTACCCTTTCATCAAAAAGCTTTAGTTTAGGTGTGTGATATCCCCTAGCCTCCCTTCTCTACCTCTTAGATATCCATCCTAGGTGTTAGAATCCATCATCAAGTTATACAAGCCATCAAAAGCTCACCGAAGCAAGCCAACGCAAGGCTCCACAGCGGTGCAATAAGGGCCTGAGAGCTCCAGCTCTCCCCTCTACTCCTCTACCTTCTCGGTTCTTCCTCCATCCTCTCATTTGTGCCGTTACGTCACCAAATTTTTGGTAGGAACGGAGGGGCGCAAATAGGATTTTAAGGCCCTTTGAGCAAGATGAAGACTTTTTTATTTCTTTTATATCATTTTAGTTTTGGCCATAAGTAGAGACTGCATTAAGCGGGTTGATTGCGTGCCTAACACCTTCCCAGTCGATAACCGAAGCCCCTACCCAAGAGCCTTTGGCGTAGTCCGGATTCAGAGTCAATTTTTGGTACTTCGGTGCTCTTTAAATTTGATTTGGGTTTCTTGAGACACCAAAAGCTTCGGGTGCCAACTCTAAATATTTATCACGAGCACATCGTCGCGATGGGTTTGAGGAAAATCTACGGTTGCACACCAACGGCTGGCTTAAAAGGACTTGAAGAGGGGAAGGGTTTCTCTTCTTTCTCATGGACGTTTCTTTCTTTCCCTCAATGAGACTCACACATGGTTTATGTTTGAAAAATGACTTTTATGCCAAGGGCTCTAGTATTGTGTGCAGCCGATACATTAAGGGCGACGTATAAGCTTTAAAAATGAAGATAAAAAATATGGTTCCAGCAGGTTTTGATCCCCTGAACTCTTGAGTACAAAGCAGGCCTCGTACCGCTAGTGCTCTCACGGAGCTGGTGTGACTTTTACACCATTAAATATATGTACCTTAGTACGAAGGTACACTGTCTAAATTAATTAACTAATTATTGTTAACTCCAAGGTGCAGATCGTCTACGGTATTAAACTCGTGCTTTCGGTCGGTGTGTTGGGCATCACATAATTAGGTGTCGTGCGCATCTATGCATTTAGACATATATACATTAGTTTGGGTTACTGGGCTCAGATTAGGCTCGTGCCTAGGGCGCACCTGGTTGCCTTTGATCACTTCTACGCCACTTTTCTCCTTCTAATTTAGTCATTAAAATTAATTAACTAAGCCCATGCTATACTATATTGTTTGAAAGTATGACATCAAGCCCTACACACTCCAAACTCTACCTACTTTTCATGGGCTTGATAGAGAAGATCCCTACTAGCACCTAAGGGACTTCATAGAAATCTGCACAACGCTATAGACTACAACCAGTAAAGAAGCCATAAGACTACATATGTTTCCTTTCTCTCTCAAAGATAGGGTGAAGGCATGGTTAGTCTCACTACCGGCCAGAAGTATAACCACTTGGGAAGCCTTACAGTCCAAATTCTTGGGTGAATACTTTCCAATTGGTAGAACAAACCAAATTTGACAAGCTATTCAAGGCTTCAGGTAAAAACCTGGAGAATTATTCTATGAAAGTTGGCAACAGATGAAGGATTTGTTACGAAAATGCCCTCATCATGAGGTGCCAAATTGATCTATAGCACAAAGTTTTTACCAAGGATTGACTGAGGCTAACCAGTCCACAGTCGATGCCATAAGCAGAGGAGCTTTCATGGTTCAAAATGGCCAACAAACTTGGAATTTATTTCAAAAACTGGCCAACACTTCAAAGCAAAAACAAGCTTTGCTGCAAACTGATCTAGAAATTGCACGTCATACCCCGCTCGCAAGAGGAGAGGTCTATGCGATCAATAAGGACAATGAAAAAACTGAGGATGAAATGAGTGCAAAAGTTTTAGCCCTTGAGCAGAAAATTGCCACACTCATGAATTCCAACCCAAACACTCTGGATAGGTCTATAGTAAACCATTCCAATTTCCAGACTCACACATATACTGAAAACCCAAGCTTTCCACCAGAGACCCCAAATGCAGGCGACACAACCCCAAATTGAACCACGGAGCAATATGCCTGATGCTACGATTATTCAAATCCTCCAGGATTTGCAACAACAGTCGCACCAGCATTCTAGAGATTTGCACCAACTTGCTCAATTCCCTCAGACCCTTCACTCACATACTCAGTCCATCACGAAGCTAGAAAGCCAGAGAGGTCAACTAGCTTCGCAAGTGGCAAGGAGAGAAAGTTGACAATTACCCACACAACCTGTAAACAATCCTAAAGGCCAAGCTTTCCTGGGGGAGACAGCTACTCCCCATAATACAAATTAAAAAAACTCTCATGGATCGTCGAGCGACCGACTCATCCATAGCACCAATTGTAAACTATGTAAACTATTTCATTTCATTTTTCGTTCTTTTAAAAAGTATTATATTACAACCTAAATCGTTGAGAAAATGATAGATCATAATTTTTAGTTACTAGTCTAACGAACAATCTATGGATTTACAACTGATCGTGTGCAGCGATTGCGACTCTTAACTCAGTGAATGCTAGAATCAACCTAATGGTAAAAATGAGTAATGACCAACTTAGTAGGTCATCGCTGAAAACAGGACCCATATATTCTAAAAGGGGGATGTCGGTCCATTTTTAAAATCCTTCAGTTTTATCTTTCCTAGCTTCCCTCACTTTTTCAAATCCCCTGTAACCTTAACCATTCTTCTACCTAATCAAACCATACATTTTCATAAAAATCCCATTTTTCGTCTATTTTATTTTGAGGGAACCTTCCAAGCATTTCACCACGTAAAACTAAAATAGGGTTTCAACAGTCGACAAGGTAAGGGAATGATTTTTAATAAAAGAGTGTTTTGCATGGGTTGTTGTTAAGACCTGAAAAGTACCACTTTTCACCCCTTAACTTGATCTCTATTGGACCCTTAATCATTTAATAAAAGTGTTTTAAACCTGTTCTGTAGGTAATGAACAGCAACTGTAATAAGGCCTTAATCCTACTAAGGAGCCCACTTTTGCCCCAGAAGCCTCTCAGAAGAATGGAAGCTGGATCCAGACTAGAACTTGACTGCATGAAGGCAAAGCACAGCAATAACAGAGCAAGAAATGAGCCTCGCACAGTTGCCGCAAGGCTCAAAGGATCCAGAAAGTAAGCCTCGCGCAGTCCTCGCGAGTTTCCTAAGACTTCATACCAAGTGTCCGCGCTGTTCTCGCACAGTTTAGTGACTGAAGGGCTTCAGAATCATGACTCGCGCAGCTCAAGAAAGCAGCACTCAAAACCTTGTGCAGTTCACTCAAATCAGCTGAGGAGAGAGAGAGCTCCAGGTATTTCTACGCGCAGCTATCATGCAGTGGCCGCAAGATGCAAAACTGCAGAAAAACTTCTCGTGTAGTTCAGAGACCAATGCACATCATGCCCTCGTGAGGATCCTCATGAAGATCCATTGAAGAATAAGCTGCTCACGCGATTCCCGTGTCATTCAGAAGGAAAGTGCAATCTCGCGAAGACCAGAGCAATCCAGCGAGGATTCAATGCTCTATCGCACGACTACTTAAGATGCAAACTAAAACAACCCCATGACGGCTAGAGTTTCAAGTTAATCCAATCTCGCGAAGACCGTGCTACCACGTGATAGTCTTAGAAACCAGTGCTACCTGGTGAGGCTCTGGACTCTAACTCTCCCTCACTTCTGTAGAGGGCATTCTGGGAACTTTCAGCAAGTAGGGCACGCACTCCAACGCTCCAATTTTTGTGCATGCGCCTCGAGGCATCCAAGGAAGAGTATCAGGCCACGTTGTATCATTAAAATTAGGGTTTCCTAACCTTAATGCGCCGCCAAGCTGACTGCTATATAAACCTAAGCCTGGTTTAGGCTTAGGGGGCTTTTTCTTCTTAGAATAGAACTTAGTTTTTTCTTCTTCTGGAATCGGCTATAGATTTCTAGTAAGTTTAGGTTAGGTTTAGGTAGTTTCTTTTTATCTTTTTCTTCTCTCCATAGTCCAGCATTTGCTGGCTATGCCTTTGTATGATTATTTGGAATAGATTAATGGAGTTTTATAATAGGGTGTTTTACATTTATGGGATTTCTGTTTGTGAGTTGTTCTGTACAAGGCTACTACCTTGAGATCCTCCATTGCTAGGATGTATTGCAAGCAATGGGGGACTGATTTTATGGTTTACTCATATCCAAGTGACCTATGTGCCTGGGCTAACATGCTCCCATACAGACCTAGCCCCACCATGAGATCCACTAGATCTGAAATCCCCTTGGGAGCAATGAGCTTTTATAGCCTTGTGAACATGGTGGTTGCAGCAATGTTTCTTGTTCTATCTTAAGCTTCGTGAGGAGGATAGCCTCTGGGATAGTCTGTGACCATTCAAGTGGACAGGTTATAGCCTTAGGGTGAAGCCAATCCACAAACTCAAGACGGATTATTCTTCTCTGCACTCGTGCTTGTAGCCCTGTGAGAGATTGTGCAGAGATAGGATCCCCTATATCTGTATAGACCCGCCATCAGATGGTAGATCTGATCTGGCTATAGAGATTGTAGGCTTTCGACTGGATCACTGCAGTCTCTCTAAAGCAGTGGACAGCCAATTCAAATGCTTGTACTCAAACTCTTACTGGTTCTATGTGTCTGGACTAACATGCTCCCATACAGGCCTAGCCCCACACATAGACTTTAGAGGATGAGGGTCCCTATAGATTCCTGAGCTTGTATTAGCCTGGAATGAAATAGTGCCTATAATGTTAAACATGTTTTGACCCATCTATGGATTGTTGTTCCCCTATAGGATAGTCTGTGACCATTTAAGTGGACAGGTTATAGCCTTAAGGGATTGGATCATGGCACAGAGATGAGTTGGATCCTTTCTCCTCAGTGGTGATAATGTAGCCATTGGACAGGATTTCTATGGCAACAGACCTCAATCTGAGTTACAAAACTCCTCAGATCTAGATCCAATAGCATACTTCTCACCCTTTTATATTTATTTTCTCACACTCCATCCTTCTTCTCAACCCTTTCTATAGTTAAATCATTAGATTACCAGAGAATGTAGAAATAAGTGACCTTAAATCACCTTCCATTTAGGACTGCCAGATCTGTAGTCAGATCTGGAGAGCCTACTACTGATGGCTCCCTTGGAGCTTTAGATCAACTTTCCCTGTGGGATAAACTCTTATGAAAATTTGCTACAACAGGCCCTGTATCTTGCAGGACTGTGCATATTTTAGGCTTGCTGCTCTGTCATTTTCAATCCACCTTTCATTCATTTTCATTCACCCCATTCTTATCACTGCCGCCAATAAAGTCAGTAACAAGCATAAAAAAAAGTCCCAACAGTTGTTTATTCAATACTTGGTTTTAAGTTTGATTAATAGTATTGATTAACTTTTGCAGAAGAGAGAATGACGAACGAACAAGAAAAATGACAAAGGGAAGACGGGGAAGAAGATGAAGGTAATAATTCTGATAACACCCCAATTATTCACCGTATTGCTCGATCTGTTGCCATAAAAGCTAAATCAAAAGCAAAAAATCCTCCTAAGAAGAAAACTAGATCCTTAGGGGTAGTTATCAGAGTAGGTCCCACAGACACGACTGAGAAAGATTCTGTGTTCGCCCTAAAAAGGGGACCAAAATTAGATAAAGGCAAAAAGCTAGTGTCCTCTTAAACCTCAGTGGATAAACTCCCTAATTCAATAAAACAACACGTCATGGGAGCCAAGGTTGAGTTGACGCTGATGCCTTGGAAATATTGGAGATGGGAGGAGAGGCCATCAAATATTTTAAGAATGCTGGGCTCCATTATTTTCTAGAGCCTGGAGTTACCCAAGTCTACCCTAGATTAGTGAGAATATTTTATGCAAATATGAATAATAGCAGCAAAGGACCAGTCTCCATCCTATCAACAACCATTGATAGATTTCTAATTTTGATTACAAAAGCAATGGTTGATGGGGTGATGAATGCACCCTTGGAGAGACTTGGGCTGTCCACTAGCACTCCGAAGGCTAATATACTTAGGCCTTCACTCGAAACTTTGCCAGATTTTATTCAAATGGCCACAGATTTGTTAGGCAAGCCACCTAATGATAAGTCATTCTTTTTGCGTAAGGATTTACAGGTACGAAACCTATCCCTTCACGTTTTTGATGTTTTGATTCACAAAACTGTCCATCCGACTAGACATGGACACCAGCGAAGAGCCCTCTTTGTTAAAGCTTTATACCTAATGGCACACTGCTATTGGTTTGATATCCCTTCTTACCTTTTGGAGGTGATGAACATAGTAAGGGAGAAATTACCGCAAAAGAAATACCAAACAATTAAATTATATCTACCCTTTGGTGGGCTAATAACAAATTTGTTGATAAATGTGGGATACAATATAGATCCCAAGGAGAAAGCATTGCCCCATAGTAATGAGGGCCTAACACTGCAGACCTATCAGAGAACTTTAAATGCCATAAACAAAAAGAAAATTCCTATCTTGGCACAACCAAAAGAGGTCTTATTAGAGACAGTCCCAGAACAATTAGAAGCTGCCATAGAACAGGCAGCAGGAATTGAAGCCACTAAAATAGTGGTAATAAAAGAAGATATGAATACTTTTACTCCACCCCTTGAAAAGGCAAAAAGCAGTTCCCCAGTGATAGAGAGAGTACCTGAGGAAAGAATACCAGTTGAAGATCAAGCTAGTCTATATGACTCAGCTCTAGATTCACCAACAGGGCCTGCTATGCTCCATGAAATCGAACCAACTTTTACCGAAATAGAACCGGTGAATCCAATCAAAGAAGCAGCAGAAGACACTCTGGCACCAGTAGAACAACAAAATGTTGAAACGGCTATTTCTAGCCAAGTTCATGTCAGTCTTCAACTGATTGCCCCATCAGAAACATTATCAGCTCAACCTCCTACGTCTCAAACAGTGGGAGCAAACCAGGAAATCAAAGTCCCATTCCCTGTTGCCTCTATAACCACCACAGTACCTACATCCCAAGCTGCAGAATTAAGACTACATATCGAAGCCCCACGAGAGAGCATCAGTGCACTCTTACATCAAGAAATGTCTGTACCAGCTGCTACTTCAGCAGTCCCAATGATTGAACAAACTGATCTGGAGAGAAGATTAAAAGAAGTAGAGCAATGGTAAATTTCTAATGCCCAGTTGCCAAGTGTTGTAAGGAGAAAGATGGATGAGATACAAATGTTGAAAAGCAGAGTACGAGACAACATGCCTACTGCACAGGAAAGCAAGAAATGATTACGAACATAAAACAGAAGGTAATAAAAGAATATCGTGTGCATTGGGTAGTTGAAACAAACAAGAAAATCCAAGAGGAAACTGCAGCCCTTAGAAATCAAGTTGCACAGGTACAAGAAGAGAACAGAATTTTGTAAGCAAACTATCCAAGATGGAAAAGACAGGAAAAAGAATATGAGGATAAAATAGCACAGCTGGTAGAGCAATTAATAGAATTCATTAGCGACCCAGATGCTAGGGAAACTAAGAAAGAAAAAGCTTACAAAGAATATCAGTAGTCCCTACATGACCAGCTATCTGAAAAGAATCACCAACTGACAGTAGAGAAAGGGAAAGTACTCAAATTACAAGGTAATAAGGAATCCCTAATACTCACCTGTCAGAAACAGAAGCAACATATTGAGACTCACAACCAGATATTGGGTTGATATAGAAAGAGAAAGGGCTATATCGGAGGATCTAAGAGCCGAGGGCAAAGAAAAGTTTGCTGTGATATCCCAACTGTAGAATAGACATGCTACATTAGTACCAAAACTACAAGCTTTGAAAGCAAAATATGAGCCAGAAATAACAAAAAAAATAGCGAAACACCCCGTAGAAGTACCACCAGAGGAGGAAGTGGAGCCTGAACAAGAAAACGATTCTGATGGCCGCACAGCAGAAATCTCTGACTCCGACAAGGACTGCATTAACAACCTGGTTGTTATACCAACTCCGCCACATGTATCTTCAAAATCAATTGTCCCATATCCTGCATCACCTAGTGAATAAATTCTTAGATAAATCACAAGCCTCACAGGTAGACAGATTTTGATAATTTTGGAATTTTTGTAAATATTTAACTCATATATAAAGTTTTCTTTTGACTAATTTTTTTACTAACTATGTTACTAACATCTAACTTTCTTGTGACAACCCGAATTTCCTAATCGTGAAACCCAGACTGTCGGATCAACACTAAAGCCGATCCCCGAACGGAACGCTTGGCACAACCACACACAAAGCATAAACAAAGCAGGAACTCCAGCTAAGCAGACATAGACATCATGTGTAAAACAAAATCTCTAATTTTATATCTCAAAAGAACAAAATAATGGTTCTAGTCCCATGTAAAAACTCATGGGCAGAAGAACCGAGAAGAACCACCGGTGATGGCCGACCATCACCGAAACATGGTTCACAAAACTAATATAAATGAGACCAAATATATTTATATTCTTTACATCACAAAATATATGTCAACTCCTCAATCTCAAGGCCGAACCTACCCGTGCTTTGAGAAAATAAAACAATTCTTAGGATGTGGCTCTGAATCCTCCTCCCCAGGGGAGAAATTAGGATCTCTAGACACCCAAATTTGGCCCAAGGCCCGATCGAGACACATTTCGAGAGAGGTGCATCTCTGAACTTTTGATGGCATGTATGAAACCCTTAGAAACCTTTCTAAAACCTTAAGAGCCATTCCAAACCCTTAGAAATCACCCTAAATCCCTTAAAAACTTTCCCGGACCCTTAGAAACTCATCCCGACCCTTAGAAACCATTCCGAACTTAAACCTAGCTTTCCCGAGCAATGGATAAAGAGTGGTATGCCTAGACTAGCTGTGACCTTCTACTATGATCGAATCTCATACCATGAAAAAGTATAAGTCCTCAACTTTCCAACAAGCCAAGGATCACCCCAATCAGAGCTGTGTGTGAGAAGATATCGCATTACGAAGCATAAGGGCATGATGGTAATTATTGGAAGTTCCCCTTTGGGATTTGGGGCAAGTATTACATGCGCCAAGCCATTTCTCCCCCAAAAATGGTTTGGCACAACTAATAGTTATGCCAAATATGTGTGGGTCCCCCTGCGGGTAGTCAACTTCTCAAAACCACTGTACAACACTGTTTTACTATACATATGGGTTTTTGCCTTGAAATTCAAGTTGCGCCAAGCTTATGAACAGTACCTATGGGTTTTTGCCTTGAAATTCAAGATTGGGGTTTGACTTGTTGACCATCTTGACCTTTAGAGTGTATTTTACTAGTTCTGTTGCACCCATTCACTATCTATTTGCAACCCCTTAAGTGGTTTAAAGCCCTACCCTATCATCCACCATTGGAGCATCTCTTCACACATTTCAAGGCTCCAAAAACTCTAGAAAATCTTAGATGGCTAGATTACCTAATTGCTAATCCAAGTTAACCTTCAAACACTCTCCTAACCTCTCTTTTTCCTATAAATAGAGAGGTACCCCTCCCTTTACAAATGCTTGAAAAAATTTGCAACTTAAGAGATTAGGGAATCCCTTCTCTCTTACCTCTAGTGCACCATTCTCATACAAATTTTAGAACCTTAAAACCTTTAAAAATCTTAGCCTTTCATCTAGAAGCTCTAGGTTAGGTGTGTGTTACCCCCTAGCCTTCAGTCTCTACCTCTTAACTATCAAGCCATCGGAGTTAGACCCTCATTTCTCACCATACAAGCCATCAAAAGCTCACCGAAGCAAGCCAACGCAAGGCTCCATAGCGGTGGAACAAGGGCCTGAGAGCTCTAGCTCTCCCCTCTATTCCTCTACCTTCTCAGTTCTTCCTCTATCCTCCCATTTGTGCCCTTACACCGCCGAATTTTCAATAAGAATGGAGGGGCACAAATAGGATTTTAAGGCCCTTTGGGCAAGAGGAAGGCATTTTTATTTATTTTATTTTATTTTTATTTTAGCGATAATTAGAGACCGTATTAAGCGGGTTGATTGGGTGCCTAACACCTTCCCAATCGATATCGAAGCCCCTACCCAAGAGCCTTTGGCGTAGACCGGATTCAGAGTCATATTTGTGGCACTTCGGTGCTTATAAAATTGATCTAGGTTTCCTGGGACACCAAAATCTCCAGGAGGTGACTCTAAATATTCATGACGAGTGCATCGTCGCAACAGGATCATCAAAAATCCACGATTGCACAGATGGTGACTCTGCTAGGGAGTAGCTAGTAGAGCTTTCCCTTGAATTTGGCCCCTTTATTTGTGATTTACTAACCTTTTATTGCTATTGTTTTTACTATTTTTTTACTCACCCCATCGATTACATCATTTTACTTACCCCTACTTTTACGTCATTTACGGGCCTTAGCCGATTGGCGAGCATACTTGCGCACCGCATTCAATTTCTTTATGTTTCCATCATTTCAAGCACCTTAGCTGATCGGCAGGTCTACTTGTGCATTGTCATTTAAATTCTTTACATTTCCGTCAATTCAAGTGCCTTAGCCGTTTGGTGGGCCTACTTGTGCTTTTAATTTCTCAATCATATTTCGCTAGAGACTGCCGGCCCGTAGAGGCGGCACGGGGTCCTCCCCCCCGGTCTTTGAAGTTAAGAAAACTTCCTTAAAAGTAAAAAATAAAATTAAACCAACAAAGGGGATTTAAATAGATTTTTGCGGGATAGATTTTCAAGGGTTGGGTTATTAGGCACACATATAAACTCTCGGGTCTTAGTACGGCATCAGCCCCTAGTGGTGATGATCCGAAAAAGATCTAGCCCACCTAGTACCTAAGAAAAGTGCTTGCACTTGAAGTATATCGGGTGGGTAACCTTCTCGTTACCAAGCTTAAAACTCAGGGAAAAAGAGAGCGATAGTGAACCCAAATTGGCCTCTAAACCCTTAGGATCGGTGAGGAAAGAGACGTATCATTAGAACAGTCAATCCCTGAAAGCCCGACTTTCAAAAAAAATTAATTAGGTGACCCATTTCGGGCTGGAACTACAGCTGTCAAACTATCTGGAACCCAATTTTTGCCTGGCGCCACTATTACTTGCGCCAAGCTAAAAATCCCCAAATTTACATTGGGACATGTATTAGTTGAGCCAGTATAAAAAGGGGCACTTTTTGGTTTGGCACACCTAATAGTTATGCCAGCTTTGGGTACATAGCAGCAACCTGAATCTGGTGGCCTGCTTCACATCCTGGACTCCCCGATCAGTATTTTTAGTGCCTCTGTTTAGGCCCTGCAACTTTCGACACCCAATACGCCCTCACTGGTCAAAAGAAGGTGACTTCTTTTTTATTCATTTCAGGGGATCGGGTTGTTAACATTGATTTCTGTGCCTTCAATAGATCAAGGGGTTTCCCTTTGATTCTTCCGAAGCGCTTCAGAGCCTTTGCTGTGGGACCTACTTAGGGTACGAGAGCCACCCGAGAAGGGAATTCAAAAGGCCCAAGAATCCTCATTTCTTTTCACTTATAAAAATTCAAAAAAAATAAATAATAATAAATAAAAAACCTAAAAATAGAGTCTTGATTGGTGTCGGCACAACGGCATCATCGCACCCTCCGTCATCCTGTAGGGGAAGAAGGAGGAAGCTTTACATGCCCCATCCGAGGCATCCGTACCTGACCCGATACCGAGCTATGTCGTGGGGTGTGGACCTGGCTTATGTCGATCCTGACTCATCCCCGCCACATTCTTCAACCCATTCCCATACCGAAGAAGATTTTACTTCCACCCCCCTCACCCAATCAACCCTCACCATAACCGGCCCGTTCGGCGCCCCTATTTTCCCTTCCACCACTTCCCAAAATATCCAAAATCCAAATTTCCCGTCATTTTCCCAAGCCATGCCTTCATCCATGGCCATCTCCAACCCATCTCACCATCCTTCCACACCCGTTCAAAATTCAGCCCCATCCTCTACCTTAACCAACATACCCTATTTTTCATCCGCCCAACCCGATCCACCCACATCTATCCATACCACATCCCATCCCCCACACATCCCTCCAGTTACCCAAGTCATGCCCATTTTTTTCGAAACTATGACCAATTTTCCTCTCTCAGTCTCCACCTCTAATGCCCCATACATCTTCCCCATACATGTCTAATCCATCCACCAATGCCCCACTTCATTTCTCCAATCCACCCCATATCCCACCCCTCACCCGGACCATGCCCGATTTTACAAGGGCCATGCCTAATTTTTTCTCTTCACACACCCCATCCATACCCCTCAAACCCTTAAATAACCTATCTCCATCTGATCCCCCTTCCATGGCCATGATAGGGGAGATATTCCAAACTTACAATAAGTGGAAGGCCTCCCAACATATCCCCTCTCATCCATACCACACAGCCATGAATCCATCTGAGACCCTATGAAGCCTCCATGCCTCATCCCCCCATGATCCCCATCAACCCCCCCATCATCCACACCATCCAAGCCCCCACTACCCACATGCCCTAAGGCCCAATGGGCCAAGGGCCCATGGCCCAAACCCACCAAGGGCCCATAACCCAAGCCCACCAAGGCCCCCTGAGCCACACCTATCATGACCAACGCTTTATGGCCCAAGCTTCCCAAGGACCCATGGGCCAAACCTTCATAGCCCAACCCCCCCAAGGCTTCATAGCCCAAATCCAAGCCCAGCAAAACCTTCGAGCCTCACACCCATACCCTGCACAATTCCTCCAAAATTTCTCTCACCCATAACCCCATACCCAGCTCAAATCCATGCCTTACATCAACCCCAATTCACCCATATCCCAACATCCCAAAGTCAGTTTCAAGCCTTTCCCCATGTCCAATGGCCTCATCAGGCCCCACCCTAAAATCTGACTTCCACTCATCCCCTCACCCAACAAACCTTCCCTAACATCCAATGGACTCACCCAACTCCCATTCAGGACATTCCCATCAAGTCCATGCAGCACCAGCAAGAGAATTCTGCCCTCACTGCACCCTATGTAGATCAGCAGTATGAAGAGGACGAGATTAGAAACAGTGGAGCCTATGTTGGGGCATCGACCAGCCTTAACTCTCCTCCTATAATCTCCCAATCCCTGATAACCCAAAGTGAAGTCCAACCGACTGCTGAGAAAGTGGCCCCATATCCAAGGAATCAGAATAGTTAAAAGAGCAGTTAGACAAAATTTAGAAGTAGTTGTTGAAGATGGATGGTGCTGAAATTCATGCCACAGACTTCTCAGATTTATGCTTGTTTGCTAAGGTCCCCTTACCTCTAAAATTTAAAATGCCGACTTTTGACAAGTACAACGGCATCAGTAATCCCATAGCACACCTCAAGTCTTATTGTGGGGACATATGCGAGTATAGGGGACAAAAGATTATTGATAAAAGTCTTTCAGAAAATTTTGACCGGTCCAGCCTTGAGATGATTTACATCTTTGGAACCATCTATGATGAAAACTTGGAAAGACTTGACACACTTGTTTCAGGAAAAATATGTCTATAATATAGACATTCAACCGTGTAAGTCAGATTTGGCCCATTTAAAGTAGAGAGCACTGGTAGCTCAGGTTAGAAATAGGATACCTGATGATGAACAAATAGAAATGATTTCTAAAAATACCCTGCCAATGATCTCAGACTTTTTAGTGTACCAGCAGCAGTCCAGCTTTGCTGCTCTGGTAAGGAATGCCAATTGTTGTGAAGATGCTATCAGGGAAGGTCGCATGAGCAAGAATATACCAAGTGGAGCCAGTGGGGTTAGCAAGTTTCAGAACAGAGGAACGAGAAGAGAATAGGGACCAACGTCCAGAACATTGCCAATACCAGGCCCAAAAATAATATAACCCCGTTCCAATTTCAAGCAGCCCAGCCAGCACCAGTCAGAACTGAGCAGATACAGAGAGCAGGGAATGGACAAGGAATGCAGATGACTTCAGAGCAGAGGAGATCCCACTACGACCGAGTGTTTATAGCCCTAGGGCAATCATTAAGTGTACTTTTGCCTTTGCTAATAGAAAAGGGATTAGTTACTACTCGTCAACCACAACCTCCTCCTCACCCAATCCTAAAGAATTATGACCCTAATACTCACTGTAATTTTCATCAGGGTCTGAGTCACCCGACTGATTACTGCTTCCCATTAAAGCACGCAATCTAAGATTTAATTAATACCAAGAAAATCATTCCACCTACACCTTCTCAAGTAAACCAGCACGCAAACATTCATCAGGTGTCATTACCCCCACATCCTACCGGAGGAGCAAGTCCTAGACCCACCATCGGGATGATAGAAGAATGTGAGGAGGAATTTAAATTTGATTCGTCGGATTACATCAGCGATCGAGAAAGTTATGTGGTACCATTGCAAAGAGATTATAAAGAAAGGAGTATCGGGGTGAATTTGTCAGATTATTTTCCCAACCCAACACCATGAATTGAACCCTTAGATCTTAGGGCTTATTTTTCATCACTCATACCCATCAATTATGTGCACATCAATGCATACCAACCATATTATACCACCCCCATCAATTACTTGATTGCCCACCATACCCCCAATCCCCTGTCAGCACCTGTCAGCTACAAATGGCCTACTCCTACCCCTTTACCCCCGGTGTAACCACCCACAAGCTTCACCACCCCAACCTGGTCTAATTTTTCCACCTAGTCATCTATCACTGAAGTGATCCAAGTGTTACCCACCCCTCCGAAGCCATCAGTACAAATGCATCACTTACCGGCAGCCACTCCGTTTTAGATTTCGGGACCAACCTATAATCCTCATCAAGTCCCGCTGAGCTACGAGCAAACAGATATCAACACTGGCAGCAGCAGAGAAGGGGCAATAGACTTTGTTACTTGATCCAAGAAGATTTTAAAGTAGCCAGAAGCACCAGCAATAGCACAAGCCCAACCAGAGGGAAAGAAGGATAGTGTCATGAACCCTTTTGAAAAAATGAGTCGTGAGCATATACTAGAGACTCAATTGAGAAGAATGCCTGCTCATATTACTATATGGGATCTGTTAATTACATCTCCACTCCATTTTCAAGCATTAATAGGGGCGTTAAAAAATGCACATGTATCGCTTCAAGTTAGCCCAGATGAAGTCGGGTAGATAATTGGTCAAGTCATGGCTTCGAACGCCATTTCATTCTCGGATGCCGATTTATCGAATGAAGGGAGTAGTCACTCCAAATCCCTTAACATTACCGTGGAATCCAAAAATATGAATATCCTACTAGTTTTGATTGACAATGGGTTTACTCTAAACATCTGCTCACTGAGAACCGCCACCAAGATTGGGGTAGATCTATGCATGCTGAGACCCACGAGAACCAATGCCCGAGGTTTTGACAACACGAGGAGAGAGATACTGGGGGAAGTTGACCTTGAACTATTGATTGGGCCAATGACCTTCTCCATATTATTTCAAGCGATGGACATTAAAGCCTCGTTCAATATACTATTAGGGCGCCCGTGGTTGCATGAAGTTGGAGCGATCCCATCCACGCTGCACCAGAAACTCAAGTTCGCATCCGGACATAAGATTATCACTATCATCGACGAAGGGCACAGTGAGAAGGAAAAAGCCACCAACAGCATTGAAAAGCCCAAAGTGTTGAATGTGTCGCACATCGCTGAGGATGTCGACTTTCACAGCTTCGAATATGAAGTATCGACAGTACTCCCTGAGCCCATTGAGGGCATCATTCCAAGAATCGAAGGTAGAATGGTAACAGCAGTGGCCATGTTCCAAAAGTGGGGCTATCAAAAAGGAAAAGGACTGGGACCCCGACTACAAGGTAGGAGAGAGCCCATCACAGCTAAGGGGGGCCAAAAAGTCAAATTTGGGTTAGGTTACAAGCCCATAGAAGAAGTTTGAGAGGTTAAGGAAAAAGTCCACGTAATGACAGCTGTAAAAGCTAGGGGGATACACATAGAGAAAAAATCATGTCCCAAGCCTCACATCAAAGACTCATTCGTGAGTGTCGGGATTGTGAAGATTGACCGAAATGGGGTAACCCGATTGACCCCACATAAGCCTACAGCATCGGTTCACCCCACCAATCCCCACATCACCCTTCCCAGCCTGGAGATAGACTTGGCCGCATTATCCCTCTTTGAGGAACGAAGGTCTGTACCTGAACAAACTCCCCCTATGGTGAATCACCACAAAACTATGTTAACGTTTGAGAACATTATCTGAGATGAACTGGGGATCAACATGATGGAGGTTGACTCTGAAGAGCTGTATCAGTCAACACCCTCCATCCAAACAGGTAAAGGAGCGGCCTCTCAGGTACGCAACTAGACATCTTTGCCCCAAACCATGAAAGTGGAGAGTGGCCTAAAATTTAGCACCCATTTTCCTAAAACAATTACCTATAAAAAGTGAGATAAGCCCTTGGCAGGAAATACCTTGTAAATATGCAAACTAGCGCTACCAAGGGTCCATCTCCGAAGAAAATAAAAATCCCAAAAACATTGAAAAAATACAAAGTCCAAAAATATTGTCATTTAAAATTCTAAATAAAATCCTATAAAAAGATGCCTTAATTGAAATACCCGTCCCACGTAAAATCGACCCCTTTCCTACAGAGACACAAAAAGAGGTAGGAGTTACGAGTCTGAACGGGGATATCCCTTTGGAGGAGCTCCCCAATGAGCTCTTGACTAGATTGCCAAATTTAAGCATGGCCCTACCCCCATTGACGAAGAAATGGAAGATATCAATCTAGGGACTGAGGAGATTCCCTGAATTATGAAAATTGGAATGTCGTTGTCTCCTGAAGAAAGAAAAAGCATGATCGATTTCCTGTGGTTATATCAAGACATTTTTGCCTGCTCGTATGAGGACATGACTGGCCTGGACACTGATTTGGTCAAAGATGAGTTGCCTCTCTACCCTGATATGAAGTCGGTTATGCAGAAGCTAAGACGTCTCCTACCCGAGTGGATGTTGAAAGTCAAAGATGAGGTCATCAAGCAATATGATGCAGGATTCCTCATGGTGTCCAAGTACCCACAGTGGTTAGCCAATATTGTGCCTGTGCCAAAGAAGGATGAAAAGGTCTGCATGTGTATCGATTTTCACAATTTGAATAAGGGGAGCCCGAAGGACGATTTCCCATTACCGCACATCGACATCTTGGTTGATAATACTACTAAGCATGAGATGCTTTCTTTTATGGATGGATTCTCAGAATACAATAAGATTAGGATGGCAGAGGCAGATCGAGAGAAGACTGTGTTCATCACCCTTGGGGAACCTTTTGCTACTGCGTTATGCCGTTCGGACTGAGGAACGCCGGGGCAACTTATCAGAGGGCTATGACTGCACTATTTCATGATATGATGCACCGAGAAATTGAAGTGTATGTCGATGATATGATAGCTAAGTCATCGGAGCGGGGCAATCACTTGGTAAACCTTCAGAATCTATTTGAGAGGTTGAGATAGTATCGAGTATGTCTGAACCCACAGAAGTGCACATTTGGCGCTATGTTCGAAAAACTATTGGGATTCATCATCAATAAGAGAGGGATCGAGGTCGAGCCAGTCAAAGTTAAAGCTATCATCGAAATGCTGCCACCATCTATTGAGAAAGAGGTTAGAGGGTTCTTGGGTAGAATACAATATATCAGTCGGTTCATTGCATAACTAACTCTAATCTGCATGCCGATCTTCAAGCTACTTCGAAAGAACTCACCCGTCGAATGGAATGACGATTGTCAGGTAGTGTTCGATAAAATCAAAAGCTACCTCCTTAACCCACCTGTTTTAGTACCACCTGAGCTAGGGAGACCACTCTTGATGTATCTCTCCACGACGGAGGTGTCGATGGGATGTGTCTTAGGGCACCATGATGAGACTGGAAGAAGAGACGAAGTCATCTACTATCTGAGCAAGAAGTATACTGATTATGAGATGTGCTATTCTCATCTATAGAAAGCATGTCTGGCTCTTGTATGGGCTACTCAGAGGCTCTGCCATTACTTGCTATCCCAAGCTATTCTACTCCTAGCCCGAATGGATCTGTTGAAATACCTGTTCGAGAAATCGGCTCTCACTGGGCGAACCGCATGATGGCAACTTTTATTGTCCGAGTTTGACATCACGTATGTCTCTCAGAAATCAATTAAGGGGCAGGCACTCACCAATCATCTTGGCGACAATCCTTTGCCAGATTTTGAACCTTTGAGAATTGAGTTTCCTGACGAAGACATCCTGTTCATGACGGAGGACGATGCTAAAGAAGCAGAAGAATTATGGGTAATGTACTTTGACTGGGCAACAAATGCCGAATCTCAAGGAGTTGGCGCCATTCTGATTTTGTCGAAAGGATCTCATGTACCAGTCTTTATCAAGCTCAACTTCCCTTGCAATAACCTCATGTCTGAGTGTGAAGCTTCTGCAGTAGGCCTATAGGCGGCTCTCAATCTGAACATAACTCACCTCTGAGTGTTCGACGATTCACAATTACTCATATGCTAGACGAATGGATATTGGAAGATGAAAGATGAGAAACTGATCCCCTACCATGAGCACCTCAAGGACTTGATAGTTTGTTTCGAGGACGTGACATTCTCATATGTCCCGTGGATAAGAAATCGCTTTGCCAACGCACTAACAACTTTAGCGTCAATGATAGAAATCTCGTATGGTGCTGAAATGAAGCCAATCATGATCAAGCAGAGAAATGAGTCGAGCTTCTGCCTCTAGATTGAGAAACCTACAAAGCCTGATGATGAGCCACCTTGGTTCTCAGATATCAAGAATTTCCTCGAGACTCTAACTTTCTCTGAGGGTACGTCCAAGATGGATCGATGAACCATTCAACATTTAGCAACAGGCTACGTCATGTGCGGAGAATGCCTTTACAAGCCGTCCTACAATAACATCTTGCTCAGGTGGCTTACAGAAAGTGAAGCGATCAATATTATGAAGGAGATCCATGAGGGAGTATGCGGAGCCCACGTCAGTGGTCACATGCTCGCTAAGAGAATTCTACAGTAGGGATACTTTTGGACCACTATGGAATCAAATTGCTATAAACATATTCAGAAATGCTACAAGTGTCAGGAACACTCCAGTCTGATACACGCTCATGCCATCGATCTTCACTGCGTGACCACTCCTTAGCCATTTGCTACCTAGGGCCTTGACGTCGTCGGAATGATTAATCTAAAAGCATCTAACGAACATCGGTTTATCCTAGTTTCCATTGAGTACTTTACCAAGTAAGTAGAGGCTGTGTCATTTGCCAACATCACGACCAGTCACGTCGCAAAGTTTCTCAAGAATAATATTGTGTACCGATTTGGAGTACCCAAAGATATCATCATGGATAACGACACAAACTTTGTGAATAAATGCATTCGGGCCTTCTGCGAGCAATACAAGATCAAGCACCATCGCTCGTCACCTTATCGGTCTCAAACTAATGGAGCCGTAGAAGCTGCTAACAAGATAGTCATCTGCATCCTAGAGAAGATGGTCGTCACTTACCAAGATTGGAGCGAAATGCTGCCATTTACTTTGTTGGCCTACAAAACATCGATCCATACTGCTACAGGGGCAACACCATTCTCCCTTGTGTAAGGAACTGAGGTCGTCCTACCGGTAGAGGTTGAAGTACCCTCACTCCGAATCCTCATGGAATCGGGCTTACCCGGAGCAAAGAGAGAGAGAGATCCCGCTTTGAAAATTTGAACTTATTAGATGAGAAAAGACTCCTAGTCTTGTGTCATACTCAAGTTTACCAAGGGTGAATCACACGTGCTTACAATAAATGTGTCCACGTTCGAGATCTAAAGGTAGGAGACACTGTACTGAAGAAGATCTTCCCATCCCTCCACGCCGATCTGAGAGGAAAGTTCAAGCCAAACTGGGAGGGACCTTACGTCGTCTAAGAAGTACTGCCGGGATACACCATCCGCCTCGCCACCATGGACGGAGGTCATTTTCCTGAGTCCATCAATGCTGGATACATCTGACAGTTCTACTCTTAGTCTATCGCGATAAGATAAGTATTGGTGAAACAGTTACGTGACTGCTTAAGAAACACTCAAAAGAGGCCACCATTCCAAACACAGTAGCCAAAAAGCATCCCTAAAAATGATGAAATCCTTTGCTACCCTATTTGAGCATGGGCCTTTCTTTCAATAAACCCCTTCCTTGAAAAATAAAAGTGTGTACATATACAAAAAAAATTGAAAAAACAAAACCTCAAAAAGAGATTGTCTAAAATAAAATAAAGAAAAAAGAAAAGAAAAAAATATATGGGGCATGTATAGTAAAATCCCCCAAGGAAGAAAGTATGTTGTGAGAAACTGAAGCCGCATCAAGAAAACCTCCTTAGCCCAGCATACCTTAAAATCCTAACCTAACCCATGGCCAAGCTACATCCTGAAGAAAGCCCTCTTTTTAGTAAAGCTGCTAAAACTCACCTAGACCCGACCACTTAAAAGGGTTTCGACCATGCTCAAAAGGGGACCCGAGATCTCACCCTGTGATTGAGGCATCAAACCAAACAAAAAGAGAATAAAGGAGAGGGTGGAAGGCTCCTTTTATTAAAAATAATAATTTCCCTTTTCCATTTCCATGCCCAGACTATGCACATTCCAAAAAGGGGCCCATCAATCAAAAAGAACAACAAAAAAAAGTAGTCTTTGTAAATATAATAGATTTTCCTTTTACAACTGTATCACTTACACCACATCCCAAAAAATAGTCAGTGTGATGTCTAGCTTTCTTTCTTTCTTTTTTACAAAAGTAAAAAAATAAAACATAAAGAAAATATGTATACCAAAAAGTGTGTATTTGTAAAGGTGTTTCTTACACCCCTTTTCCATGTATCTGATCTGTGTAAAAAGATATATGTGCAGGAGGGAATCAATGGCCCAGCTCGTGCTTCAAGGCACTAATTCAGCGCGAAAACCATCCTCCAGGACATTCCGCTCGGTCAACCAATAGCCATGCAAGCTCTTATACCTCTTCCGAGAAGCATCAGTAGCCCCATGAGCAACATTCAAGGATCCTTCCAGACGAAGGACCTCGCTCTCAGCTATGTCAGCTCTGGTCTCTGCAACCTCTGCTCTAACTTTCTCTTATGTCAAAAGCTCTTGCAGGACCCTCTTCTCATCGGTCAATAACTAAATGCGAGCTCGAAGCATCGTGTCCTTCAGCCAAGGGCCTCCCATATCAAGCCTCTCCATCTGATCTTGATGATCAGCAGTAGGTTGCTCAACCGATAGCCAAGTCTCGTACTCAGGAGAAGACTTAACTGAATCTCCCTGCTCCATATCACACATCAGTGTCGACTGACACGTCTCCCAGAGAGCAACAATCTGATCCACGTCCCCAGAGGATCCCCTAGAAAAGATCAAATCACATAGAGGGAGTTTTGCCTCACAGGGCACCTACTAAGAGCAACCGAACTGACGCAACACCCGGAATGGGAAGGAGAAGGCGCTGCCAGTCAATCCTAGGACAGTGATGCCCTCATGGTCTCTGGGGCAAACTATTGGGAAGGTCCGATCCAACTAAGGAAGTCTCCATGTCAGCTCTGCATCAGTCAGCCAAAGCTTCAAAGCTGACAAATCACCCAACGGAATCAAGTGACACCTACCCAGAAAGCATCGAACAGCCTCACCTCAGGCAATGTAAAAGAGTGGCACAGGTCCCAAGATAGCGAGATGCTCACCTAACTAGACCTGGAGCAGTAAAGGACATCCCCTGAGGCTCTCCACGTTGCCCAAAGCGAATGCATCAAGGCATCGGTATACTTCGGCAAGGACCAAGTGCATCACTGATCAGCCCTCTACCAACTCGGTCAAAACGTCGCAGAGAGCCAGAGAGAAGCTCTCTCCCCCATTGAAGAAAAGGACTTCCGAGATGAGACTAAGAGTGAAGGCTTTTACATTGAAGATATTCCTAATCGGTAATTTTCGAAGACTTTCGTCACCAAAAAGTTCTTTGAGGAATTTGATCGAACACCTGGTGGGCCCCCAATGAGACTTTTCTTCAAACCTAGGATAAGGTGAATGGATTTAGAATAACCCGACTTTGGCGTGACTCTTGCGAGGCCTCTGTGGAGCTTCAAGCCGAACAAATTGGATAGCTCTTCAAGAGTGGGAGTTGTCTCCCGCTTCCCAAAACAAAACACATGGGCGTTTATATTCGAAAATGAGATTGCCGCATGAAGTAGGTCCCACCGGGGAGGAACCTCAAGAAAGAACTGAAGACGGGATAGCCCAAGCCACTCCAGATCGACGAGCTTGCTCTCATTCAAGCTCCCAAGCCAACTTTTTAAAAAATTAGGCCCCAAGCCTAAAGAATGGAGTAAATTGGTTCCAGGCCCTCCATATAAGGGAGGGTTGGAAAGCTGGTCCATAGACATACAAAGATCTTTCGAAAATATATAATTCAATGTATGTCGATGGACCCATGTTAAGTGGTGAAAAATGCCACTTTTCACCCTATAGCCTAACCATTGATAGACCTGTGAGCACACTAATAAGCTCCTGTCAAGTGCATTTTGTAGACAATAATAAAATAAGATACTAATGCAGAAAACCACTCAATAATGCCCAAAAAAGGAGCTATCTCTCAGCACAGGACAAACCTAGCAACAGCACACCAGAGGGTAGCACATCACTGGACCGTTGGAGCACGTGGCTACAGCAGGGCAAGGCGAAGGAAGTGAAAATAGGTTGAGAACGTCCTATCGATTGGTCACCTGAAGACGTTGATAGGAGCTGAAAGCAAAGAAAGGAGGAATTCATGCAGTTGAAGAGGTCTTCGATAGGATCTGAAGGCAGAAGGATGAATTCGTGTAGATTAAGAAGTTCGATAGGATCTTAGAACCTATCAAGCAGCTGAAAGGAAAGAAGAAACCATCCTATCGAAAACCTGCCTGAAGAGTCAAAGGAACCTATCGAATGGTTTCTTGAACCTATCGAGATGAGAATGCTGGAACAGAACCTATCGAAGGGTGATTGAGCCTTTCGATAGGACTGCAAGCAAACCTATCAAAACGGCGGAATGAAGAGCAGAACCTGTCGAAATGGTTTTCCAACCTATCGAAGAGCTTTTCCAACTTGTCGAATACTCCAAACCAAAGACTGAGAGGGCTAGAACTCCAAGCGAAGATTCATCCTATCAAAACCTATCGAACGGATCTGAGAACTTAGTGAAAGGACTAAAATGCTTGATTCCAATCTGTCAAAAACTTCCTGAACCTGTCAAAATCATGTGCAGAACTTCTCAAAATTTCAGCTGAGCACACGTTGTACTTCAGTGACCCAGTACACGCAATTCGAGGCACTTGGTGACCGACACAACGGTTCCAAAAGATGTCCTAGAAAGCCCTAATCGACCCACGTGCTTTAACAGAACTCTAACAAACTCTGACGACCTTCTAGAAGGGATTTTTGGCAGGAAAAATAGAGGAGAAAGCTATATATAGAGATCCCTAATTTCCATTGTGGGGGATCGAGATCTGAGCCAAAATTTCGAAGATTAGCGCCTGCAGAGATCTAAGCTCCTAAACTCAATCCAAGATAGCTTATGTTTAAATTGTAGCTTAGGTTAAGTGAAAACCCATTCCAAACCTCTCCCCTGTCTTTTAACTAAATTAGTAATAGCTAGGGTGCCAGATCTGACACAGATCTAGAGATTTGTCATATTTCTAAACAGCCTCCCTATGGGCATTCCCTTACTCACCATTCTTTTATAGCTTGCTACAACAAATCCTGAATTCTTACAGGTTTGTATGAGTGTGTCTGTCTAGTTTTATTATTGATTTTAGACCCTCATTTGAGGGAAGGCAAACACGCCAACAAGTTTTTGGCACTGTTGCCGGGGAGGCAGTTTAGATATTGATAGATCTAAGTTTTGATCATAGATTTTTAGTTTTTATTTAATTTTACTAACTGCAATTGTAAGTTGTGTTGTTTTTCAGTAGTTTGTGTGCAGTTCATCAGATCTAAGGCTACCAGTGAGAGGAGAATCATGCTGGAGACTGCTCTGTAGTTTGCATCCCTCTACTCCCGTGTTATTTTTCAGATCTGTTGATCATTTTTGTTTGAATAGTTAGAAATTTTTGTTGATTCTGTTGTTGTGTGTTTGCATCTGTTCTGCATTCGGAATCTGAGTGTTGTATGTTTGGTAGGAGAACTCTGCAACCTCAGATTATTCCATTAAATCCAGAGGTTGAAAGACTTCTCATATCCAGACCAACTACACCCACTTCTGTTGCATTTGATTCTGTAGAAATGGGTGAGCAACAGCAGTCGGGAACCCTTAAGGAGTTTAATGCACCAGGGATCTACAATTCCCCCTTCTGCATTCAATTCCCAGCTGCTCAGGGAAACTATGAGATAAAATCATCCATCATTCAAATGCTGCCCTCATTTCATGGCCTGACCAAAGAAGACCCCTATAAGCACATTGATGAGTTCTTAAGACTGTGCACTACATTTAATATCACAGGCTTGGGGAAGGAGGCCACCAGGATGAGACTCTTTCCTTTTTCATTAAAGGATAGAGCCAGGACCTGGTTGTCTCTACTTCCACCTAACAGTATTCAGTCTTGGAGTGATCTCCAATGTCAGTTTCTGGCCAAATTCTTTCCTATGTCAAAGACCAGCCAGTTGAGGAAGGGTATCATCTCTTTTACTCAAGATCCAACTGAAGACTTTCATCAATCCTGGGAGAGATTTAAGGAACTCCTCAAGAAATGCCCCACCATCAAATCCCTTAATGGCAATTGGTTCAAAGATTTTATCAGGGAATTGATGCTAAAAGCAGAGATATGATAGATGCCTCCTGTGGTGGCACCTATCTCCATAAAACTGCTAAGGAGGCATGGGAGCTCTTTGACATCATCAGTGAGAACTCTATGCAGAGGGAAACCTTAGCAAGAGATGTAGAGCCTCCTAAATTGATGAAAGAGAACCCCTCAAGGGGAAAGATATACGAAGTGAGTGTGCCAAGTGAGTTGGAAAGGAAAGTGGACAGCTTAACTCTAAAATTTGATAGGCTGATGGGAGCAATGCAGTCACCTGTGGCTGTTAGAGTGGAGGAGGCATGTGCCATATGCCAGTTCCTTGCTCATCCCGTGGAAGAATGCCCATATGCTGACCAATTTCCTGATTTTATAACAGAGCATGTGGGTCAGAGCTCATCTATGGGCAGCACGAGGAACCACCCCAACTGAGGTGGAGACAAGATGGATACAGAGCTGCCAAGAAGAATCCCTAGCAGCCCATGCCCTACAGAAATGGTTATGCCCCAAGACCTCGATCAGCAACCCAAGGCCCAACTCAGAGCTCCTCCTGCAAAGAACTCCGCACCCCCTCCAGCTGTGAGAACACCATCCTTTGAGGAACAAATTATATCTTCATTACAGAGTTTGAACACCTTGACCCAAACTGTGCACTCTCACACCCAGAGTAAAAAAAAGATAGAGGACCAACTTGGTCAGCTGTCTGATGCTCTGACTAGGAGAGATGGAGGAAGGTTTCCTAGCCAACCACAGGACAATCCATGAAGGCAGTTTGTAGTGGGTGAAGCTTCCTCCACTTATGAGGAAGCTAAATCTATTACAACTTTGAGAAGTGGTAAGTTAGTCGACAACCAAGTGGGCTGTGAGCCTGCGAAGCACTTGGAGGAAGAAAATGAAGTGATTTCTACCAGCACACTACAAAGACCATCAATGGTGGACTTGCAGGAACAATCAGTTGTGAATAAAGAGGAAAATGAGGATCCTCAAGAAAAGAAAAAACTCAAAAAGAAAGAGGCCCCATTGGCTAAGGCTGCAAGTGAGGGAGCAACCCCACACTTGCCATTTCCTAAGGCACTACAGGCACCTTCCCCTTTTGATAAAGGGCAAGGAAAAATTAAGGAAATGATGGAGACTTTCAAGCAAGTAAAGATCAATCTACCTTTACTTGATGGCATTAAACAAGTCCCAGCCTATGCAAAGTTTTTAAAAGAACTATGCGCCCATAAAAGGCAATCCAGGATACACATATCCAAGAAAGTCTTTTCAGCAGAGAAAGTGAAACAAATTTTATCGATTGCTACCCCAACCAAATTCCAAGACCCTGGCACCCCCACAATCCCCTGCATCATTGGGGATCACATCATTGACAGAGCTTTAATAGATCTAGGAGCCAGGAAAAAATTTGCTTCCATATTCCCTATATGAGAAGCTGGGCTTGGGAGAATTAAAGCCCACCCATGTGGTCCTACAGCTGACTGACAGATCTGAAAGGAAACTTGTGGGGATAATTGAGGATGTTTTTGTTAGAGTTGACAAATTCTTCTATCCTGCTGACTTTTTGGTATTAGACATGGAACCAAGCAAATGTGCTTCTTCCATACCTGTGATTCTAGATAGGCCCTTTTTGGCCATAGCCAATGCCCACATACAATGCAGGTATGGGATCATGGAAGTGCCATTTGAAAACATGAAGGTTAAGCTGAACGTGTATAACACTGGCTATCAATCCTCTCCTGATGAGACTTGTTTTTCCATTAATGTCCATAAGAAGGTGATGCATAATAATCCACATTGGTTGGTGCAGGAAAATGCTTGGTTCACAGATGGAAAACTGTACCCAAGGAATGGACACTGGCTGAGAAAAAGATCTATGAAAAGTGCCAAGTTTGATGAGCCGGAGGAAACCATGGACCTTCCAGACCCTCCAGATTAACCCCAGCAGTCAGTATGTATCATATGTACCATACCCTGTTTTTGTTTATAGTTGTTTACTTAGCTGTTATTTGATTCTTTTTATTTCTTTGCAATCATTAAAAGAAAACAACAAAACTGCCATGCTTAATACTAGACCGTCATCCTCAGCTGTCCTGAGATAATGGGAGCTATTCATAAGTGAATCTAATCATGGGGCACCACATCAACAGAGCCTGCTGAGAACTGAGACTGCAAATGCCCAGAAATACAGCTTTATTTGATTTTTAGAAGTCTTCGACAGGTCAAAGCTCACTTTTCAATAAGTCACTTAGTGATTTCGGTAGGATGTTAGATGGTTTCGATAGGTACTGAACCTCTCGATAGGTAAAACTAACTTTTCGATAGGAAAAATAGAGATTTCGATAGGTTCTATCGAAATGAAGATTCAGCTGCCGTTTAAACTGATCGAAAGGATGGTTCCACCTATCAAGATCCTATTGAATCATCCCGCTTTTAAAGTTATGTCTGCTATGCTTTCAACAGGTCACACGAACCTATCGAAACCATCCAGTTCATCTTATCGGAATCGTATTTCACCTTTTATATACCCGTCGATAGGTCATTTGTGCGTCATTCCATACCTTCTACAAACCTTAGCTCTTGTCCCTCTCGCAGTCGCCTCCCTCTTCCTTCACTAATTCCTCATAGAACATACAGCTGTTTAGTCCGCCTTTTTGTCAGAACATTCACCTTGCACATAGGAGCATTTTTCCCCTAATTTTGGAATATTTGAAGCTGGTCAGTACGATTTCAGTTAAACCCTAGGTATTTGGAGGTCCGTTGCCTTCCCCCCATCAATCTGTCGATCCTCTAATTTTTAAACCTCAAACTCCGCTTCAAGTTGGTAAAAGCTTAATTTCTGAAGAGTAAAATGGATGAGCCGAAGGAAACCCTCACGAACATACGCCGGAGAACAACTGCTTCCACCCCCAAATCCTCCAAAAAGTCGAAGCCAGCTGACAAACCACCTGTCAAGAGGAAAGCTCACTAAAATCTCACCCAAAAAGACCCCTCAAGCTAAGAAATCCAAAGCTGTTGAGATTCAGGAACCCAGAGTAGAAGAAACCTCAGCAAGAGCTGCCCCTTCAGTAGAACTGCCTGCGAGGTTAACTACCCCCAATGAGTTTGTAGAAAAATTGAGTCTTGTCCCTGAAACGGATTTTGATCTGGCATATATTTGCCAACATTGGGGAGTTCCAGGGGACATTGGAATATTTGAAAAAAGAAGGTCTGCTACCCCTGCTTTCACCCTTGAAGGAAAATGTCTATCCCAGGTTAGTAAAATTGTGGTACCATAACCTAATAAAGAAGGTGGTACCTAGAGCTGAGGATACACTGGAAATCTCGATTGATGATTGGCAACTGACTATCGATTGCAGAGATATTGGGATGGCTTTGGGAGTCCCATATCAATTTGACTCCACCAGAGCTGAGGGAGCACCTACAGGGGCCACATTTCGGGAAATGGCTAAACAGCTTACTAATGGAATAGTGGGCTCTGGTGAATCCTTGATGAGAAGAGACCTCCATCCTACCCTCCGACTCATTGACACCATTCTGAGGAAAAATGTCTATGTCTCTGGCCATTTGCAAGAGAGAAGGACCCCTTTAGTGAATGCACTATACTTTTTGTTCAAAGGGGCAATTTGTGAATGCAACTAAGCTGATTTTTGAGACAAGGGTGGATATCAATGACAAGGTGTGAAAGAGGCAAGCTTTTGCTAAAGGAGGTGGCCTACCTTTTTGCAGACTCATCACATGTCTGCTCAAGACTGGAAAATATAGGATTGAGCAATCTGAACCAATGGAGAAGCTCACCTTTAAATTGTATGGTAAGCGAGAATGGTCAACCAGCCTCACATTGATTAAGAAAGGCCAACCGGTTGGAAGGGAGGTGGCTGAGAAGACAACCACTTCCGTGGCAGCAGAGATACCCTTAGCCACCCCCCCACACCCACCTTACCTGTCCCACTACCCACACCTCCACCCACTTTGCTTTTCCCATTTGTATCAGTCCCTCTTCAACCAAACCTCCCCCCATCCACCTTTGAACCTATTTTACCTCCATCCACCTCCCAGGTCCTCCACCCTGACATCCTGGAACCTCCCACATTATCCGAGCTTACCCCTACCATCCCTTCTCCACCCAGTACCCAACCCATTACTACTTCTCCCCCATCTCCAACCCCTCTGCATCCACAGGGTGTGGACCTGTTCACCACTTCTGGGTTCACAACCCTCATGACCTCAATTGTGGAGGATGTCGCTCATGAGTATACTCCACTTCCTGACTCCGCACACCCCACTCCTCCTCATTTTCATCATGCGCCATCCTCTCCCTTCCAACATGTCCACGCACCAGCCCCTTCTACTCCCACCAGGCCTGACACCCTCACTCAAATCCTTTCCATCCTCCAATCCATTCAATCCCAATTAACCATCAACACCGACACCCAGACCCTCATGAGCTCATGTCTCCAATCAATTCAATCCACCCTTATCCCATCCTCTTTCGCCCCTCAACCCCCTCACCTATCCCCTCCTGTTTCACCTATACTCACTCCACACCACACAGCTGCTCAGCCTAAGGAAGTAGCCGCACCCGCTCTCCCCATACTTTCCTCACCACAGGCCACTTTACCATCTTCCCCAGATTTACTGGTTTCCCCAGCAGCTGAGTCCCCTATACCCTTCGCCACCCCCCCACCTGTTTTCCAGGATGCCTCCACCCAAACTGATCCATGGGAGGATCTGGTTGTTTCCACCCCCTCCTCTTCATCCACTACACCCTTGTCCTTGCCTATTGTCCTTCGCCAATCCATGTACATACCCCCTTACCTCACCCTCCTGTGTGCAATGAGGGACAACCCTTACATCCACAGGGATGTCTTGAGAGGTATGGCTACACTTCGGGCTGCCATTGAGGCCCCTTATGAGGAGAGGATTACCAACATCGAATTGGAACACCAAATTCAACTCTGCGATATCTCTCAAGGATGGTCTGAAATCCTGACTCGTTATGAGTCAGCAAAACAAGTGGCAGCGGCTGAGAGTCTCATTGCCAAATACGAGAAGAAGAATTCTAAGCTTCTCAAGAAAAAGTTAGCCAATGCTCAGGAGATCCTCAAGGCCACCAAAGAACTATCTTATGCCAACTCTTATGTCAAAAGATTGACATTCGAGAAAAGTTGCTTCCCTTACCTCTCAGCCATTCCAACCCACCCCTCTTGCCACCGCCCCTCCTCCTCCACCTCCTGCCTCACATTCCTGCCCCCCCCCCTTCAACTCAACCTCCTCCCAACCCCCATGTGGATGTGCACCCTCATCCAGCCTAGGAACCCCCCCCCCCCACTCAAACTGCCCCTCAAAAACCCAAAAGGGCTCCTCCAAGAAGAAAGTCACTTCCAAACGACCTGCCCCCTCTGCTGCCCCTGTCACGAAAGGGAAGAGGCCTGTTGCCCAGTCTAAAACAACCTCTTCCACCCAGCCCCCTACCCAACCTGCTGCCCCTTACATCTTAATGACAAAGGAAGAACGAAGGAAGACTGCTGCAGCTCTTGGATTGGACCCCACTGCCCCTTTTTCCTTCTGATTCTGATTCCGATTCTGCTATTATTGTCAACCCCAAAGGAAAATAAGCCTCTACCTAGTCTGAGGAGGCACGAATGAGACAGCAATCAAGGGCTAAATCTAAAGGCAAAGATCCCTTATCCAAGGATGAGCTGAAAAACTTGGCTGACCTCTACGATTGGCCAGATGACACCTGCAAATAACTATGGCATCTTGTTGTTTTACTTTCTTCTCCTTTTCTCATGTATATATTTTGCATTATAATACATTTTGTCTTCATGTAGATTTTTTGTATCTCTCTTTTCCCCCTAATTTCATGCTGCTCACAGTGGGAAAGCAAGGAAAGGAAAAATCAACTGAAAAAGTCAAGTCAAGGAGAAAAGAGAGAGAAAACAGTCTTTCTCGGGCATATAAAGGGCCCATCGCCTCATAAGAACTCCAAGAACTAATAGTTGCGGTAAATTCTCAAAAACTCAAGAACTAATAGTTTCGCCGGTGTAAAGTCCCCAAGCTTAGCCTTCTGTGCCATTTTTTGAAGCTTTTAGGGGATTTTTGTATATTTTGGCTGGGCCCCTTAACCAGTCTGCCTGATCACCTGTTTCTGCCTTAACTACATTCACGAACACAAGATTTGAAGCACACCTAACATTAAAATCATTTAAATTTTGTTTTGTGCAAGAGAAACTCGCGCCAAGGCATGCGATCACAAGGATCATTTTCACAAGCAACTGTCAAAACCATCCTGCAAGAAGTCAAATATAGTGCAAGGGGAACATAACATGCGATCAAAGAAGAGCACTAAACATTTCCAAGTGGAAAATTATCCAAAAAGTGCCACAATTAACTGTTCCAAACTTTTCAAATCCCACTAAAAAAAAACCATCTCAAAAGTGTTTAAAATTTTCAAAATGCAGAAACTAGGCCTAGTCCTTGTTGGCACCCTTTGATTTCTTTCGCCAGCGCGAGGAGCTTTGGAAGGTCCACAGATCTCCTACCCGAGACCACGCCAGTGAAAGCCGGCTGAGTAAAGTGCGCAACTCCTTTTCACGTGCGCGCTGCAAGTCATAGTCAAGATCATAAATCATGAGCAATTGGTAGACAAAGAATGGTAAATCAGTGAGAAAAGCAGGTCAGCAAAAATACTCACCATCTCCACATCCCGGAGTTCAACAATGTTGCGATAATATGAGGCATGGTCCATGGCCAATTCAAAGTTCTACATTCAGAGGGAAAACAGTGTCAGTTGCAGGGATTATTAACAAACACAGGCATTTGTCAAGGGAACTAGGAAAAAGGAAGAACGATAAAAAAGAATCTTACCCCCTGGACCACCTCAGGAGGAGGGACCCGAATCGCTTCAGCTAAGAGGCATGCCTGCTTATCCACGTCGACGCATAGATCTGAGAGAAAGCCGTCGTCAAGGTGTCTGAAGGTCCCATGAACCACAACAGGTGCACCACCTAGGACACCCATACGAGAGGCACCTGAGGGACCCACATCTGAAGGACCCGTGCCTGAGGAACTAGCACTTGAGGGACCCACACTGGAAGGACCTGCATCTGAGGGACCTGCCTCTGAAGTGCCCGCAGTACCCGTCGCTGCTCCACCCTCATCATCAGGGGTCATCCCCTGGGACAAATTGTGAACAAAAGAGAGATTTGCTCAGTAGGAACAAAAGCTGAATTGAAACCAAAAGGATGACTAATCTAAAAGAGAAAGGAGAATTACTTGGGTGCACGGGCCACCAAAAGCAAGGAAATTGATTCTAGGAACAAAGCACGGCAGGATGAACCAATATGGCAGAGACTCGAACCATAGCCAATAGTCCTCGGGCACAAGAAGGGAATTAATGGGGATCCCATTATGGAGGAAGGCCACAGTGAGCTCCTCGATGCTACCAACAGGGTCTAAAATATCTGTAGGAGGATCCATGGGTATGGCGGGATAGCCCTGGTACTGATGAACTACCCGCTCCCCCAGATAGGAGGCCCTAGCCCACGCCCTGTAGAAGAAAACAGCGTGGCGGTTGTTAAAAAGGCGCATTGGACCTACGGCAGCCTGGTCCCAAAAAATAGAGTTGAGGTACGGGTCATAAACGATCTGTCTAAGTCAAGAGGAGGCCAATCAGTCAAAACATGCAGCATAATAACAAAGGAGAATTTCTGAACTTAAATAAACAGAGGTGAAAAGGCCTTACCTACTCAAGCACCATTAGATCCAGTTGGGACCTCAGGCCCATCTCTAGATGCTTCATGCCCACGTCGTGGCACCGGGATTGGTTCCAATTACTTAGGAGAGGGTAGGTGTATACCTCAGAGTGGAGAAGTGGGCGTCCAGGCTGAAAGTGAAGGTACCCCCATCCCTGAGGAGAGCAGTGCACAAAAGATAAGTCAGTAGCATACAAAAACCATCTAAGTAAACTGATAAAAGTGAAAGAGTTAAAGATTACCTTCAGTGTCGGCCAAAAACCAACAACAGACTTGGCCTCCCCGATAGATATTCGGGCTATGTCATACATCAACGCCGCATATCCGGCCCCACCCCAATCATACCTATGGATGTCGAGCCAGTTATCCATGATGCTCAGTAGCGCCAAGCTGACTCGCCTGCCGCTTGCATTTGTAAAGATGGATTTGCCCAATAGGAGCAGAAGAATGATATGGGCCAAGACGATCGCCTGCTCGGGCTCAATGTAAAGCTCCAAATTTGGTTGGCCCAGATCTACCAACTCATTCGTCCCGTAGAGCTCAGATAGCCAGGTCATCTTGACCTCGGTACCATGTAATTGCCCACGAGGGGGATAATCCCCTATCAATCTGACAATATCATCTTTGCTAGGCTCCGTGAGGCTGGTGATCGGAATGCCCCCTACCCTGATGCCGGTAATCATCACCCAATCCACGGGCGTTAGGGTCATCTCAGCATAGTCCATGTGGAAAGACATGGTCTCCGGGCAAAACCTCTCTATCAATGCTCTCAAGTATGTAGAGTCTGCCCTCATGGGGGGCAGGACAAGAACTCCTTGAAACCTGCCTGCTCAAGCAGATACTTCACCACAGGGGGGATGTAGCGATAGAAGTCATGGAAGTCCAGCCAGCCCCCTTAGAATACAATGTGGGGCAAGTCCTGTGTCAAGGAAGAAAAATGCATCAAATCATGGAAATAAAGCCAAGCTGTACAAAAATAAGAAGAGAAAAAAGAAAAACTGAATTCATCTCTTACCTTGCCCGCTATGCCAAAGTTGGAGATGTGGATATATTGCTGGTGGAGAAGGCCGACTCGGGCGGCCTCGCCCTACATCTCAAGCCAGGGACCTACCTTGCATTCTACCACGAAGAATTTGAAAGCAAGCTCAGAACATAGATTTAAATTCTTTAACATTTAACAATCACAACAATTAAAACAGCACATAAAACAAATTAACACAGCAAATGACTGAAACTAGAAGCACACACATCAATCACAAACAACAGTTATGGTACATCAGTTACAAGACTATGGATCATTTATCAATGGGAGGTTCTTGAAGGTGGATGGTCTAAGGAGGCTCCACAGAGTTTTCTACACAAATCTTCAGCCTTTGACCATTCACTTTCATGCTCTTCCCAGAAATGGGGTCCATGATCTCCACAGCACCAGATGGGGAGGCATGGATGATAGTATAAGGTCCATACCATCTAGATTTTAACTTCCCTGTAAAAAACTTTAACTTGGAGCTAAACAACCTAACCTTGGCACCAGCCTTGAAGTCCTTCCTCATCAGTTTCTTGTCAAAAAAATGCCTTGGATCTCTCCTTGTAAATTCTTGCATTTGCATAGGCCTCCAATCTCAACTCATCAAGCTCTGACAGTTGCAATTTTTTGTGTGGACCACCAGTAGTTAGATCATAATTCAGTGTTTTAATAGCCCAGTAAGCTTTATGTTCTAACTCCACTGGTAGATGACATGCCTTGCCATAAACCAATTTGAATGGGGACATGCCAATAGGGGTCTTATAGGTAGTCCTATAAGCCCACAATGCATCATTCAGCTTCTGTGCCCAATCCTTCCTATCTGTCTTGACAATCTTCTCTAGGATGTGCTTAATATTCCTATTAGAAAACTTGCCCACTGGTCTGTGGGTGGTAGGGAGTTGCAATCCTGTATGTAACAGAAGACATTTTGAGCAGATTCTCAAAAGGCTTGTTAAGGAAATGACTCCCCCCATCACCAATGATAGCTCTGGGGGTGCCAAATCTAGAGAAAATATTATCCTTTAAAATTTTGAAGACAACTGTGTGATCATTGGTTCTTGTAGCAATGGCTTCTACCCACTTGGAGACATAATTCACTGCCACAAGTATAAAATTAAAACCCATAGAAGGAGGAAAGGGGCCCATAAAATCTATCCCCCAGATGTCAAACAGTTCTACCACAAGGATGGGTTGCAAAGGCATTGAATCTTTCTTGGAAATGTCCCCCAACCTTTGACATCTTTGACAGGCCTTGCAATGTACATGGGCATCTCTGAACAAAGAGGGCTAGTAGAACCCACATTACAACACTCTTGTTATTGTCTTCCTGCCACTAAAGTACCCCCATAGGCCTGCTCATAGCACATAGAAAGAATATTGTGGAACTCACTTTCGGGCACACATCTCCTCACAATCTGATCAGCACAGTGCTTGTAAAGGTAAAGTCCTCCCACATAAAATATTTGACCTGAGAGAAAAATAGATCCTTGTCTATCTTGGACCAATGAGGGGCGATCCTACCAGCAGTAAGAAAATTTACAATGTGTGCAAACCAGGGCACACTCATTGAGATGGCAAAAAGTTGCTCATCCGGGAAAGACTCATTCATAGGTAGGTCTACACAATTAGCATTGATAATTCTAGACAAGTAGTCTGTAACCACATTCTCCACTCCCTTTATATCCTTGATCTCTAGATCAAACTCCTGCAGTAGGTGGATCCATCTAATCAACCTTGGCTTGGCTTCCTTTTTAGACAACAGGTATTTTAGGGCTGAGTGGTCGATGAACACAATAATTTTATATCCTAAGACATAGGGCCTAAATTTCTCTAAAGCGAAGACAACAGCCAATAGCTCCTTCTCAGTGTTGGTATAACTGAGTTGAGCATCAGCTAGTGTCTTGCTAGCATAATAAACTACACTAGGTAGTTTATCTTTTCTTTGCCCCAAAACTGCACCAATGGCTAAATCTGAAGCATCACACATGAGCTCAAAAGGGAGGGAATAATCTGGGGCCTGGATTACAAGGGCAGAGGTGAGGCACCTTTTCAAGACCTCAAAGGCCTCAAGGCACTTAGCAAAAAATTTAAAAGGCACATCCTAACAGAGCAGGTGGCACAAGGGATTTGCAATTCTGCTGAAGTCCTTAATGAACCTTCTGTAGAATCCCGCATGTCCTAAAAAGGACCTGATTTGTTTGACAGTTCTAGGTGGGGGCAAGTTTGAAATCAAGTCAACTTTAGCTCTATCCACCTCAATGCCTCTATGGGAAACCACATGGCCTAACACAATTCCTTGTGTTACCATGAAGTGGCTTTTTCCCAACTTAAGACCAAATTGGTCTCTTCACATCTTTGCAGCACTAGGCTGAGGTGGTTTAAGCATTGACTAAAATTGTCTCCATAGACTAAGAAATCATCCATAAAGATCTCCATGAACTTGTCAATCATGTCTGAAAAAATAGCATACATGCATCTTTGAAATGTGGCTGGAGCATTACACAATCCAAATGGCATTCTTCTATATGCAAAAGTGCCAAATGGACATGTGAATGTGATTTTCTCTTGATCTTGAGGATACACAGGTATTTGGTTATAACCTGAGTATCCATCAAGGAAACAATAGTATGCTTTCCCAGCCAACTTATCTAGAATTTGGTCAATAAAGGGTAGAGGGAAATAGTCTTTTCTAGATTTGGAGTTGAGTTTTTTGTAATCAATGCAAACTCTCCAACCAGTGGTCTCCCTGGTTGGCATCAACTCTCTAGAATCAGAAGTGACAACTATTATGCCTGACTTTTTAGAAATCACCTGAATAGGTGATACCCATTCTGAATCTGAAATAGGGTAAATTACCCCTGCATCCAATAGTTTTACTATTTCTTTTAAGACCACCTCTTGCATGTGAGGATTTAACGTCCTCTGCATCTCCATAGAGGGTTTTGAACCCTCTTCCAGGTGTATTTTGTGCATGCAAACTGAGGCATCAATTCCTCCTAGATCAGCTATTGTCTAGCATATTGCCCTTTTGTGCTTCCTAAGGACATTCAATAAGTCCTCTTCCTGCTCACTAGTAAGAGAGGAAGAGATGATCACTAAAAGATTTTTGTTCTACCCCAAGAAAGCATACTTTAATGTGTCTGGCAACTGGTTAAGCTCCAGATTAGATAGACTTTCAATGGAGGACAACAGAGGTGCTTTAGAGGTTTGAGGCAGGGGCAGTAATGTAGGTTGCTAGCTGAAATGTTGCACTAGGCCCACAGAAGACTCCATTATGGTGCTGTCTTTTGTCATGAAATCTTAGGCCTCCTCCTCAACCTCACTCCAAATAGATTCTAGGTTCACAACAACATTATCCCAATTCAGTAGATTGGATAATTCTTCTTCTACAAGGTCCTCTAGTACATCTACTGCACAACAGTCCTCAATGTCCAGCTAAGGCTACTTGGTAGTATTGTATAAGTTTAATTGGGCCTTCATATTCCCAAAGGTTACCTCCATCACTCTAGACCTGCATTGAATGCAGGCAGTGGCAGTGGCCAAAAATGGCTTGCCCAAGATGACAAGAATTGGGGTTTTACTTTTGCAAGGGTCCATGTCTAAAACCAGGAAATTAGTAGGGTAGTAGAACTTGTCCACCCCTACCAAAACCTCCTCAACCACACTCATAGGCCTTCTCTTAGACCTACCACCCAGCTGGAGCACAATGAGAGTTGGTTTCAGCTCCCCCAAACCTAGCTCCTCATATACTGAATATGAGAGCAAGTTGATATTGGCCCCCAAGTATAAGAGGGCTCTGCCTATGGTGTGGTTTCCAATAATACAGGGGATGGTAGGCACCCCTGAGTCTTGCAATTTTTCAGGTGTGGTTATGGACAGCCCTGATTCAACATGCTCTGTAGCAAAGACCTTAGACCTTAGACAGCTGCAATCTTGCTTTTCTCTTTGTGTGCAAAGATCCTTTAAGAACTTGACATAGGCAGAGACCTATTTAATGGCATCAAGCAGGAATAAATTAATCTTAACCTGCTTAAAGGTCTCCAGCATTTTCTCCATCTGAGTATTCCCCTTATCAAAAGGAGATGGGCCAGCAAATGCATGAGGAAATGACAGTTGTGGTACTGCTGGTACCACAGCTGCATGCCTAGCAATATCATGATCAAATTTTTATTTTTTTCTATTTTCTTCATTTATTGCTTATTGTTGGGGCTCAACATCAGCCCCTTTATTTTGTTCCTGCTGCTCCACAGCAGGGGATGAATTTAACTCTACTTCTTCACTCACATTCTTTTCTTTTTCACACTCCTTGGTCTCCTTTGTTGCCCTGCCCACCTGATTATCAACCATCCTGCAACTCCTTAGGGTAGTGATTACATTAGCCTCCTCATGAGTAGAGGAGCCTTCTCCAATCATGTATTGACCCTTAGGGTTGGCCAAGGGTTGACTAGGCAACCTGCCTTCTTCTCTCTTATTCAAAGCATAACATATTTGATCCAACTGGTCCTCTATTTTCTTAATGATTTGACCATGAGAGTTCATAGTTTGTGTTAAGGTTCCTAGATTTTGTATTGATGTCAACATTTTCTCTTCAAAAAAAGAGGATCTGGGCTGTGATGGGGGCAAAACTAAGTGGTTATGCTGTGGGGCAGGCAGCTGAAAAGTATGCCTAGGTGCATATCCCTGGTTGAATTAGTGTTGTGGTCTATATGATACTGCCAACTGCTACTATTGGGGCTGCTGATATGTGTCTTACCTCCACCTCAAATTAAGGTGGTTTCTCTAAGTGTACCCAGCAGGTTGCTGCCCATATGCCTGGACAGCATTGACATGTTCCATAACCAATTCAGGGTATTGGTTGGCTGATAGACATTCTTCCAATGAATGTGTGGGAGATTGGCATATCAGACATGCCTCTTCCACTTGTGCAGCCAGTCTAGGCTACATCACATTCATTAATCTATCAAATTTTAGGCTCAGGTTATCCACCTTCCTCTCTAAATCACTCTGCACCTTGACCTCATACATCCCACCTCTAGAAGTAGATTCTTTCACCATTCTAGCTAGAGTCCGACTGTCATTGCAGGACAAAGACTCTTGCTGCATGGAATTCTCACTTATAATATCAAACTGTTCCCATGCCTCATCAGCTGTCTTGTGGAGGTAAGTACCCCCACATGAGGCATCTACCATATCCCTACTCTTAGGATCAATTCCTTAGTAGAAGACTTAAACAAGTTGCCATTAGGGAATTTGGTGGTGGGGACATTACTTTAACATTTCTTGAAACCTTTTCCATGCTCCATGAAAATCTTTAGTTGAGGATTGAGTAAATGAAAGTATGTTTGTTCTCATCTGACTAGTTTTATTCATAGGAAAGAATTTTGCTAGAAATTGGCATTAGAGATTATTCCATGTATGTATGTTGTTGGCTGGGAGCATGAAGAGCTAAGTTCTAGCTTTATCCGTTAAGGAAAAAGGAAAAAGCCTCAGTTTGGTGGCTTCATCTCCCAAGCCAGCAATGTTGAATGTGGTGCAAAGTGTCAAGAACTCATCAATATGCTTATATAGGTCTTCCTTACTTAACCCATGGAAAGATGGCAGCATATTGATGGTGGAAGATTTAATTTCATAGTTGCCCTGAGCTGCAGGGAATTGAATATAGAAGGGAGATGTTTATGCTCCTAGTGTATTAAATTCCTTTAAGGTTCTCTGTTCGTCCCATCTCAGCTAACACATTATTATCAATAGGGATTTGTGTGGTGTTTCTAGGTCTAAGAGTCCTCTCAATCTCTGGATTTAGAGGTTCTAGGTCAGGATCAAGGGACCTTCTACCAAGCATACACACACACAACACAGGTAAAAAATAACTCAGACAGCACACTTAAAAGAATTTATAAACAGAAAAATTACTGACAAGTACCCTGGGCTATTGGAAATCAATATAACAGACAATGGAACTGAGATGTAGGGGAAAAGAAATGCAAACTAGAGGTAGCAAAGCTCCAGCTGCAGCTCTAATTTCTCCCTTCTGCTGCTGTCCAAATCTGTAAGATCCAATAAAAAATCAGTAGTACTTTTTATTAAAAATCAGGCACTGCTACAAAGAATTTTTGTAAACACAAATATAATATTCCTCATGTCTACTAATTAGATCAAAGATCCTCGGCAATGGTGCCAAAAACTTGTTGGTTTTTTTCTAGTGTGCTATTATTTATTATTGGTAAATAGTGGTGGAAATTAATCAAGACAAAGAGAGAGATGGAGGTAGATGAAAACTGCACTCTAGAAGAATACACAGTCCTATAAGATCCAGGGCTGTTGTAGCAAGTTTTAAAGTAAGAGTTTATCCCACAAGGATGATTGATCTATAACCCAAAAGGATTGTTTAGTAGGCCTCCAAATCTGGCTACAGATCTGGAAATCCTAAAGAAAGGGAGTGTGGTGTCACAACTAAAACTAGAACTAAAATTAACAGAAATAAAATGCAGTCCTATACTAAAGAAGGGTTGTAAAAAAAGATGATGGTGTGACAAAACAAAGATAAAAATTGATGAGAAGTAGACAGCTAAGCTAAGGTCATTTCAATCATGCAACTCAGATCTAGAGCTGTCTCTGCAGCAATCCTTCAGATAGCTACAAGCACATCTGCTAGGTAAAGGAATCTAACTCAACCCCTGTGATTTGAACTGGTCTCTTAAGGTTATAATCTGTCCACTTAAATGGTCACAAACTATCCAAGGGAGAGAATAAGATCACAGAGATTAAATCAGAAAACCAATTTGAACCTAGGGAATGGATTAGTCTTAAAGCTATAGCCTGTCCACTTAAATGGTCACAAACTATCCAATAGACTTCCTCCAACCACTGGGTCAAATCAAAACATGAATATCATTGCAGACACTATGTTTGCCAGGCTACAAGCTCAAGCATCTATAGGAGCAAACAGCTCTTGTATAATCATTGGAAACCACAGTCATTCAGAGGCAGTTTGGGAACTTAAACTCAGCTGGACATTGCTACAAAAGGCCTACAATTACTCAGCTCACAAGTCTGCAATCTCTCCTAGAAGATCGGATCTAAGAGCTGATGACGGTAATGTAAGACAGAGGGGGGCATGTCTCTGCCACAATCTCTCACAAGGCTATAAGCTCAAGTGCACAGAATAAGAATCCATCTCCGATCTGTGGTTGAAAATCACCCTAGGGCTATAATCTGTCCACTTAAATAGTCACAGACTATCCACAGAATCTATTCAAATCACAGAGGACTGAGATAGAACAAGAAAATTGCTGCTACCACCATAGTTACAAGGCTACAAGCTCAAGCTTCCATGAGAGCATCAATTCTGTAAAATCTTATATGGTAAGCATAGATCAAAGAACACTTTGTGCGACACATAGAAAAACAATAGATTGAATAGACATTAAAAAAAACATTTAATTAATTAATCATAAAACTTACAATGAATGTCCTCAAGGCTGCAGCCTTGTGCATAACAGCCCACAATAGCTCCCAAAGCATAAACAAAACATATTGCCAAAATGAAATAAACTATACCTATCTATTTACAAAGATCATAGCCAGCAAATGTTGGGTTAAGGGAGAAGAAAAGTGAAAACGATGATGATCTAATCCTAACCCAACTCTGACCTAAGCTCTCAACCGAAATTAGGTTGAGGAAGAGATCATTCTAAAATTGAAATTATAGCTTATATACTCAGTGCTAATGCCCTTGGCTAAACACAAGAAGAAACCCTAATTTTTACTGCTATCATGACTCCTTTACAGCCCTTAGATGCCTTGGGATGTGTGGGAATAGATTAGGGCCTTGGAATGAGGGCCCTAAAAGTGTGGAAATTCCCAAAGTATCTCTGAGTATGGAATGAGAAGTAGAAACCTGAGCTTCGCGTGGCTGCTTTAGCTTTGAAGTGCAATTCGCATGGCTTTGATGTTGGTCGCAAGGTTGCATATGCTGCAGAGAGGAGATTTGCGAGGGTGACTTTACATTGCATAGCCCTGGCCCGCGCAAATGAGCTTTAGGTGCTTCCCGTCACGAGGGTCTCGCGTAGGTGTCTTTAATGCTCACGAGGATCCCTGCATATGAATGGCCAGCTCACGCGGATGGTTTTGGAGCTTCGCAAGATTGCATTTGCAGTGAATTATACAACTCACACAGATAGGCTTCAGTTGCCTTCAGTCGCAAAGGTCTCGCATAGGTGGTCTCCAGGATGGAATATGGCCTGTCGTGCGATTGGCTTCAACTTTGAAATACGCGAGACCTACGCGAGAAAATATTTGGGTGTCTCTCTCCTCATGAGCAACGCGAGAAGTGCACGAGTTTAGACAATATTGCGGGCTCCAAGCCTCGCGAGGCTTACTTCAAGCCATTTGAATTGAGTGAGAATGCTCGCGACTTGGATTTCAGCTGTGTGAGGCTTGCTCTCTGGTTCTCTACTGCACTGCACATGCTACTACAGCCATCTGCTCTGATCAGGTCCATGTTTCTCTCTCCTGTTAGGCTTCTGGGTCCCACTTAGACAGCAAATATGGTCACCATGGTATGTAGCACCAAGGTGTATCCCCTGTTCTTCACTGGGCTTCACAGCTTGGCTTTAAATATTCTCTTTTTGGCCTCTCAAGGCTGACAATTGTACTCAGCTGCATTTATTATTCCTAACTATAAAATATTCTCAAAATGTAATTATTAGAAGGCTACAAGGAGTAGTAAAGGCTAGGTTAAGAGGTGGAAAATGATATTTTTCAGTGCTTAACAGTAATGTGGGAGACAGGTCCTTGATTGTGGCTGGGCATGAGGTTGTTGATAATCCACAAGTTCTGTGAAGGCTGATTATTATTCTGGTTGTTATTTCGTAGGGACTCCCAGTCAATTTGATTTCAATCGTTCATATCATAGATTATGTCCTATAAGACCCAACAATCTTCGAGGTTGTGTCCCGTGAATCGATGGAAAGCACAGAACTCCAGAGGCGTGGTCGTTCCAGTGGGAATCTGATCACATTCTGATTATTGAGGAGACAGAAGATGTTAGGAATTGTATCAGGTAACGGAGGGTAGTGTTCACGTTTTGGTTGATAGTCAGGCCTGGCTTGTTGATTAAAATTTTATGGCGATGGTACATTGTTGTAGTTCAGAGGGTTAGTCATCTGGGTCTGAGTAGAATTCTAATTTTGATTTTGGTATTGGTTGGGATAGGTATTTCAATTCATATTTTGACTACAATTTTGGTACTGATTCTAAATCTAGTTGGGATATTATGGTTGTCCTTGATTCTAGTTTTGGTTTTGGCTGGAATATCTTGGCTAGGAATTCCCATTTTCATAGTTTTACCCTTGATTGGCGACCGCGTTCATCTGCTTGGAGCTCGAGGCTTTCTTGTTGCTCACTAGAATAGGTGCCTTTCGATGCTATTATCGAGAAGGAGAGATCTCCGCTCTTGATGTGTCGTTGTATGCGAGAAGCGCGCAGATGGAGAGTGGCGAAGTCTGGGCAATCACTTATGATAAGAGCACATTGAAGAGGCTCTTTGACGTTGTCTATGATGATATCGATCGCATCCTTCTCCTTCATCTGGATTTCAGTCCAGGCTGGGAGTCTTCTCCATCGGCTCACGAAGTCTGCAAACTCATCGTCGGGTTCCTGCTTTGTGGTCATGAGGTCACTGAGACTGATCATTTCCTGGATTAAGTTCTTATATTGGTCGAGGAATTGGCTGGCTAATTCATCGAATGCGTTAATCCTGTGGAGCAGCAGACTAGCGAACCAGCCAAGAGCTTCTCCTTCTAATGATCTCTAGAAGTAGTGGATGAGGAGCCCTTGATTATCACATATAGGTCACCAGTCATTACAGAATCACGCCAGATGTTGATTCAGTTTTTCGGTACCATTGTACTTGCTGAACTTGGGAGGTGATGTGAATTTTAATTGTGATATTTTACTCACAAGTGCACGAATCGGATTGTATATAGTGGGTGCGGAGTACGAGATCGTTCCCACGAGGACTAATTTTGAAAGATCTAAAAAGACAAGCAATTCCAGAAATCTACTAAGATCTAACAGTATTCTACCAGTCTTATGATTTAGGTGGTTTGATGAGATGATAATTACTGACTAAAAACTAAAACTTAACTGATAATTCAAAAATAAAGATAAAGATGAAGATACTAAATCCTCCCATCTTTGGTCCGTTCTTCCCATAATACAAATCTACCGATTAAACTATGAGATATACCATTGAGAACAAATATCTTTTATGGAAGATAAATGGTCAAAAACCCCGATAGGTTCCACGTTGCATCCCTGCAATCAGGACTTAGATGATTTTCATACATAGATCTGAGATCAAGGGCATGGCTCGGCACACTTGATCTCAGGTTCAAATAAAAATCATCCCCAAAGTAGGTAAAAATTCTAACAATAATACCACCATAGATCTGAAATCAAGGGCATGGCTCGGCACACTCGATTTCAGATTAGGGAGTAATTAAGATAAAATTACCATTACAGATCCAAGATCCAGGGCATGGCTCGGCACACTCGATCGCGGATCATAATCGTAATTAGATCCACACGATGAAAGCAAAAATACCATATAACAATGATTGGGTAAAATTACCGTCACAGATCTGAGATCCCGGGCATGGCTTGGCACACGCGATCCCGGTTAGCGGCGGGGATTTCATCCGTTCTTGATAGTACAACAACCATAAAATAAGATCTCATATTTTAATCCTAAATTTATATTATTAAAAGTACATCCCTCGGATGGGAATCATTAGATCCCCATCCTTATGAATTTAGCCACATATTACAATTAAATGACATAAATAAATAAGGAAGAGAAAATAACATTAATTTAATGAATTAAAAATACCTCAACTTCAAAAGAAATTACTTTGATCCAAAAGTACGATGGTCTTCAGAAACGAGAATAATACAGGAATAAACTTGAGCAAAAATATAATAAACTGGAGGAATGAGTATTGGAAATTAAAGGAACAAAGCTCTCAAAAAGGAATAAATAAAAACTCTCTATTTCTATGTCTAACTATGAAAAAGAAAAGAAAAAAAATAAAACTCTAATCTCCTATCTCTCTAATTTCTCCTGCTCCCTCGAAGTGTTTGAGTCGCTTTAAATAGATTCCCGGTCGCAGAAGTCTCCCCAGCCGCCAATTTAGGGTCGATTAATCGACCCTACAAAAGAGGCTCAAAATCAGCTTTAAAGTAGTCAATTCCGTGTCAGAATCTCCTTCTCCTCGATTAATCGACCAAAATGGTCGATGCATCGACCCCTAGAAATCCGTAAATTTCAGCACACTTTTTGTATCAGACACTATTTTGGTATTTCAGCCATAACGTTCTATCCTGAACTCAGATGGAGGTGATTCTTATGCCGTTGGAAAGCTGACGAAAAGAGCTACAACTTTGATGTTTTGACAATTTCATAATTCGGCCGCCTTGAAGGTCCAAATTTAGCCGCAAGTCACACCAAGTTCTCGAGGACCCAAAGTTATAGTGTTTTGACATTATTTTCAGAATTCTTAGGCTGTTTTCTACACTTGGCTTGTATTTACCTGAAACACTTCAAATCTAATAATTCTCATCAGATAGCCTTTATCGGACAGCTAAATATAGGTATTTAGGGGTGAAATATCATCATATTTCAATACTCATCAGGAGGCTTAAAACCTGTAGGTATGTTAAATTTGAGGTCTTGACAAAATTTATTGAATTCGAACGAAAATTTGGGACACTCTCTCTTAGCCATTTAATCGTCGAGAACCAAGGTGAGGTCCTCCATTTTTACACTAGCGTCTTTCATGGTAATTTGAGGATGAGTTCTACCTTGACAGTTATTACTGAAAAGGGAATTGACTGTCTGCCTCAGTGGAGATACGTGAGGTGATGTTGTTCTCAGAGTGGGGGGCGGCCTCTCCTCTCTCTGTCATTCCTAATCATCCACGTCCTGTTGTTCTTTGATGGTCTGATATAGGGCACCTAAGCCTCGAAGCAGGTCCTCTGCCTCTCTTCCTCCTCTTTGTTGTATGGTTGCATTAAGGTTCATGAGTTGCTAGGCCGTGAAGTTTTTCTCGATGCCACTTTCTCTCCTGTCATCGTTATTCTGGTGCTTGGAGGAGTGAACGGGTTTCTTCGCTTCCGGCCATGTTAATCTCGAGGCGATTTTGGATGAAGTCGTAAGACGGTCCACTATCGTAATAATGGTGGGCCGCTACTACTCAGTTTCAGTTTATGAATTCCAAACATTTCGATTTTTTGAAAGATGTTCATGCACACTCGAAACTCTTAGGGGTTCAAGAACCGGGTAATTAGGTAGTCGGGAATGGTAAATATGCTCGGGTTGTGTAAGTGTGTGAAAAAAGGTGAAAAATAATAAAGTAGAAAATAAACAAAACCAAAGCTAACTAAATTGGGGTAACCCTAGCAAAAGAAGTCCCATTGCGATCGCCAGTCTGTTGGTACATGCTTTTTGTAGATCTCTTTCGGGTCCCAGAATAAGTGGCCCAATTCGGTCCACATGGACTCTGGTAGAAAGTAGTGAAATAATAAACTAAGAAATATTAAATGATGAAAGGAAATAGGTGAATTCCAAATAGAGAATACCTGGGTTAATGCGATTGTCAGCTACAAATATTTATCAACATTGTAACTTGTCACTGACCACGCTCTGCGAAACGTGGGTTGAACTCCTTTACTGAATGTCGGCCGGCCAACTTTAGTAGCTATGGATTGCCTAATATCTAACTAGCTTGGTTTCCTATTCCTACTAAACCTATCTAAATGGGGGTGGTGGCTTGCTATGCTCGGGAGGATCGGCCCCGTTCCTGGGTACCCTCCTTAAGCTCCCTCGAGGAAATCAGCGAGGCTATTTTGAAAACACTAAGGGAGGTTAGGGACCTAATTGACTCTAAGGGGTGAGGACTGTGAATTTTTAGCAGGAGCAAGCTTAAGAGGAGATTCGCAGAAGAAAATTGGTGAGTTTGGCTATGGAATGGGGGTCTTTTATAGGTATATGGATAATTATGCACATAGAGGAATGTGCACAATTTTCCAATTGCGCGCATGGCCTTCCGTGTGTAATTGAATTACGTGCATGGAACCATGCGTGCAATTCCCTGGAAATTGGTGATCGACTGGGGAATGACGGGCTGATTAGCTCAGCCGAGTATCCTAGTTCCATTATGCCATGGAACCAATTGCGTGCATGGAGCCATACGCATAATCCAATTATGCGCATGGGCATATGCGCAAAATTAAGGATTTAGGGCAGTCTTGGGATTTAGAGTCCTGGTCCATGTTTGGACCAATTACGCGCATCCAAGGACGCGCGTAATCGAATTACCCACTGAAAGTCACGTGCGCAATCTGGGGCCTAGGTCGGTGCACGAAAGGGGAAGCCTTGCCCAATTTGGACCAACTATGCCCAGAGAGTCTTGTGTGCAATCAAATTGCGTGCCTATGATCAGGCGTGTAATTCAGGATCCTCCCGAGCCGCGTCGAGTTCGAGTCAATCGATTGAGATTTCAACCCAAAACTCCCTCATACACTATTTGTATGATATATGAGTCTCTTATGTGGGATTTTAGGGTCTTCTGAGAGGGTCAGTAGGTCCCTTTTCAGATATCGTGGGTAAGGTCAAAAGGTTGATCGAACAAATTTGTATACTCCAAGAGGACGAAAATGGAGTGTCTATATGAATGTCAGTGCATCACTTGCATGAATTACTATTTTCTGACCAAAGTTGATTTAGAAATCTCATGTGTGGAGGATGAGTATAATAGTCACGCGTATTGAAGTGAGAGGAGCATAACACTTATGGCCAAAGCTGATGGATTGTTAAGATTGATCCAAATATGCAAATGCCTAGGTTTATGTGTGTTGTTATGACACAATCTAGGGAGGCATATAAGTCAAGTTTCTACCTAAAGGTGATGGTGAGACTATGTCATGCATGTCCCTTAGAGTGAATGATATTACACATGGTTTAAACATTGATAAAATCAATCCTGATCTCAAGTGCGAATTAAAAATTTGTAAAGTTCTATATAAAGAAGTTGCAAATAATAATTTATTCAATTTCAGCTATGGATGGATCTATTTTCAGCTGACAAGCATTGAGCCACTAAACAAATCTAATTACTTAGCCCGGCATATGGGTCTTATTTTGACTCTTGATTATTTGGACTATGATTTTGTCCTCTCAGAGGATAAGTCAGTTTTACCATCAAAAGATTCTACGGAACCTCAAAGAGTCTAATGCGCCAAATGGAAAAAGGAAAATTGTATGGCAATAATGATCATACGTACTTCACTCAGTAAAGGTAAGGTGTGGTAGAAAAACCATGGAAATCACTAAATAGCTTTTGGGATCATATAAAACCAATTCGTGGAGACTAGAAAACCACTTCAATACGGATATTTAGTTCAGTTGATCAATATGTGTTACAATGGAAATGACAATGTTCGAGTAAATATCCTTAAGATGTTTATGCTTACGATAAATCTTAGGGAACAAGTTATTAAATTTGTTGATGATGCAGTCCACTCAGCTGTAGCTTCTCTTCCTAAACCATTTGTTACTTTCAAGATCACTTAATGTCTTTGAGGGAACAAGGTTGAATCAGCTCATTTTTCCTACAACCCTGTCCACAAGAATAATTTTAAGAAGGACAAATGAATAATTTCAGCAAAAGAAAATGTTTCAAGAAGCCTTACTAGTTGAAGCCAATAAAGATTGATAATGATGACGGTTGTCACTTCTTCAAGAAGAAGGGACACTTCAAGAAATATTGCTATATGTGAAAGAATTTGATGAAGAAGAAGCAAGGTATTGATATGATTCTCGTATGTTTTGGGTCAAACCTAGTGAATGTTCCTAAAAATTTATGGAGGATTGACTCAGGTGCCTCTATGCACTTTTCTCATACATTGCAGGGGCTCATCAGCAGCAGATGCCCTGGGCCGGATGAAAAATTATTTCTTGAAAATGAGGAGGCATGAAGCTTGAGGCAGTAGAAACCTGTCGCCTAGTATTAGACTTTATACAGATTCTTTTCTTCGAGGACGTTTTCTTTTTTCTGTCTTTTAGACCGAATCTCATTCCTAGACTGCTTAGAGATAGTTATGGCTTTAGTTTCCTAGATGATGGTTTGGTTTATCACTTTGGATTCAGTTAGTGTTGGACACGGCTCTCTAGTATATGGTTTGTTCTAGTTGTTACTTGATAGCTCTTTTGTCACTTCTATGATGTGCTTGACTTTTACTATTTCTGGGTCCAAGCATCCTCTTTTGGCAGAAGATTCTTTAATGCTCTGGCATAAATGATTGAAGCCAGAGCATTGATGGTCAAAGATGGAATTCTTAGAAATTTTGATCTTAGTGATTTTGATACTTGTGTTGAATGTATTAAAGGGAAAATGACCAAACAATGTTATTTGAAGCTTCCAGAGCATTAAACCTCTTAGAATTTATTCAAATGGATATATGTGGTCCGTTTTCTACCCCTTCTCGTGACAGTCAGTGTTACTTCATTAACTTCATAGACGGTTTCTTTCGATTTGCGTATTTCTACCCAATTCATCATAGATCAAAGTTATTTGATCAGATTCTAGTGGTGAATATTATGGAAGGATTGACAATGATGGTGTAAGTCAAGGAAACTTCACCTAATACTTGAAGGAACAAGAAATAGTTCCTCAATACACCTCACTTGGGACTCCTCAGCAAAATGTTGTTCCTTGTAGCTACCAGGATGCAGTTCGTAGCATGAAGACCTACTCAGATCTACTTGAGAATTTCTAGGGTGAAACTCTAAAAGGTGGCGTTTACATTTTAAATCAAGTTTCTTGCAAAGTTGCTCCAGAAACTCCTTACAAGCTTGAGACTGGTAAAAAATACAAGCTTGAAACATTTGCACATATGGGGTTGTTTAGCAGAGGCAAAGCTATATGATCCTAATTTGAAGAAGTTAGATCCTCAAAAAAGGAACAATTTCAAATAGATCAAGAGCAAATGTCGGGTCATTTCTTGGTGAACATGATATCGTCACCTGTTACTTCATTGGTTATCTTGAACGAACCAGTGGATACATATTTTATTGTCTCTTAAGGCATTTAGAGACCATTGAAACTAGTCATGTCCAGTTTCTAAAGATGGCACAAACAGTGAGAGTCAGAAACAAAGGAAAATTTGTTTTATTAAAGGTTAGAATATCCCTTCTCTTATTCCTACAGGGGCTTCCTCATCAATTCCCCTCATCACTCCCTTTTTTCCTGTAGTTGTTGAAGAGCCTGTTGCCACTAATCCTATCATTCAAGATGTTGAAAATTTTAGTGCACCACCTCATACTTCATTTGCTCCTATAGGGCACTCTACCACTCTAAGAAAATCAAGGAGAGAAAGAAGATCTCCGATCTTTGATGATTAAGTTGTTTATTTACAAGAAAATAAAGATACATGACATTGATGATCCTCTTTCCTATCTCAAAGCCATGAAAAATGATAAATCTCAAGATTGGCCAGGAGGCCATGAGAGGGGAGTTATTATCTATGAAAAAGAATAATATTTGGGATCTTACTATTTTTCGTGAGGACTATAAGAAGATTTATTATAAATGGGTCTCCAAGGCTAAAAGAGATTCAGAGGGTAATATTGGAAAGTTTAAAGCCATATTAGTTGCAAAGGATTTCAGACAGAGACCTGGAATCGACTTTAATGAGACCTTTTCTCCAGTCTTCCCTAAGGACTCTCTTGGAATCATCCTTGCCATTGTCACTCACTACAACATGAAACTACATCAAATGGATATGAAGACAACATTTTTTATTATCAGTCTAGAAAAAAATACGTATATGTCTCAACTAGAAGATTTCAAAGAACAATGAATAGAAAATCTAGTGTGCAAATTAGAAAGGTCTAGTTATGAATTTAACCAAGCACCGAGACAATGGTATCTGAAGTTTGACTACGTTGTAGTCGGGCATGGTTTCAAATAAAATGTAATGGATAGGTGCATCTGCATGAAAATATCAGAAAGTCGATTCATTATTTTGATGCTCTACGATGCTGATATGCTTCTCGCAAGTAATGATATTCATCTTTTTCATGATACCAAGCACTTCCTCCCAAAGAATTTCCATATGAAAGATATGGGAAATACCCGATATATTTTGGGGATTAAGATCCATAGAGATCGAGGAACTGAATTCTTAGGATTAGAGAACCTACATTGATAACCTTCTCAAAAGATCCAAAAAATTGTGCACTAGGTGAAGCCCCAGTTGTCAAAGGAGATGTCTTTGGCCAAGTTTAGTTTTGAAGAATGAAATTGAAAGGAAGCAAGTAAATCTGACTCGATATGCTTCCCCATGGGCAGCCTCATGTAGCCATGATTTGTACATGACTCGACATTGCTTTTATCGTTGGGATGCTAGGGAGGGGTTCAGAGAAGTCCTAGTACTACTCATTGAACAAGCATAAAAAGGTACTCCGACATCTCCAAAGGACCAAGGATTTCATGCTTGTCTGTAGGAGGTCGAGCGAGCTCGAGGTTGTCGGATTTACCGATTTTGATTATGTTAGATGTTCAGAGTCTAGAAAAACCATTGGGATTTATTTTCAAGCTCGCTCATGGAGTCATCTCATGGAGGAGTTCGAACCAGACACTAACGACTTGATTCTACCATATTTACAAAGTTCATTGGCTGCTATGAGGCTACTCGACAAGCCATATGGTTCAAAACGAGTCATTGGAGAATTAGGCGTAATAAATTCAATCCACAAATCAATGACCATTTATTGTGACAATGAAGCTGCTACAAAATACATCAAAACTGGAAAAAGAACCAAATGCAACATGCATATCAAAGTCAATAATCTTTTGGTATGCGAGAAGGCTCTTGAATGTGACCAGGGAGTATTATAGTCTTGGGAGGGAAGCTGCGGTTTTTGCAGCCGGCCAGTGACGGCAGGAAACGACCTCGGGTGGGCTCTCTCACGCATGCAGAAAAGGGTAAGGAAGGGTAAAAGCGTAAGTACTCCGATTGAGTGAGAGTTTCTTATTTTATGTTCTACTTGATTATTGTCGACATTCTAGTGCTTTTCCTATTTCTGGAGAGTAGCTTTAAATCCATCCAACCAATCTTTGAGTGCATTAAATTATGTATATCCTTATACCACTAAAACCATAAGTAAAACTCTTGGATTCATTGATAGTCCTAATTTAAAGAAGGAAAATTTTTAAAATAATCCTTGAATTTTTACCCCATCATCAATAAAGCATCTAAACTATTGCCCATATCTAATAGGCACAATCAAAGTACACATATACAAAAAATGCTTAGTAGGCATACAGCAGCCCAAAATAATATGTGTAGCATGCCAACGAGGCGAGGACTTAGCAGGTGCGACTATTGATTTGACTTGTCCTCACCACGTTAGCATGCCACGAATACTAACGTGGCATACAGCACCCCAAATCAATAATTACGCCTGCTAAATCTTTGTCACCACGCTGGCATGCCATATATACTATTTTGGGATATTATATGTTGGGATATTATATGTCAACTCAATATTTTTCGTTCACATATTAATCGAAGGTGATAGTAAAAATTTAGTTAATGAACTTATGGATACTTTGAGTGTCTAGTAGATAGAAATTATATTTTAGGTGCGTTATTAAAGATGGGTGAAAATTCAAAAGTTATTTTAAAATTTTCCCTCTAAAGAATATGAAACTGTTCTAGCGTCAATTATTTTATAAAATAGCACACTATGAGCATGACCTTTATAAACTGACATTACTATTCTGACCATAAGATCAAAGGTTTGCACTCCCTCAAAGGGTCGAGCAGACCCAAAAAGCGTACCCGGCCTGGCCTATTGTCAGGGCTAAGACTAATTTTTGAGGCTCTAGGATAGGGCTAAGAAACGGCAAAGCCCGAGCCTGTCATATTTCACAAGCCACGTGATATGATCAATCCAAAATAACACCCATTTTGGATAGAACAGCCATAGGACATTAAATTATAAATAGAAAAAAATATATTTTTTTTGAACTCTTTTGCCCTCCGTTTGACGTCAAAGTTAAGGTAATGCCCCAAAACTTCAATGCATTGATTTTCCACAACTTTGACCACATTTTAACAATAGAAAAATTATAAAAATATTTTTTTTTAATGGGATGGGATCTAATCGATCTCAGCTAAGTTGTTGTGGAACCCGATCCTCATGAGGGACGCCACATAGTGACCACCTGACAGTGGGTGTAGAGATTTCTCTACACTTGTGCGTATAGTCCCTATTGGATATTTAACAAAATAAATACTTATTATTAATTTAATAATATTTATTTATTAGTTTTATATATCTTTATATGATTCATTAAATCATTTGGTTCCATGTGGAAAAGATGTTCTTGTCAATACTTAAACCTTCAACCTTCAAGTCAAAGTGCCTTGAATTTTGGATTCAAAGTTATTTGAATTCTGAATTATATTAGAGGGAAAACTATTCTCACATGTTAAAGTATTGTAGAAGTTTTGTCCTACTTCACTATTTTACAAGAAAGTTCCTTGTCATATATATGAAAATTTACCTTACATATTGTTTGGCTTGCAAAGAGAAACATGACTCATAACGGCGGTGCGCCGCCACCCACACGCACGTGCACGCTCGCGCACTTGTGCATGTGCGAATGGCGCAATTGGAGCTTCTATGGCCCACTTTATACTTCGCACTACGCATCGTCTTGAGGAGTCTTTCCTATTTGATCTAAGATAGTCCGATCAGTTGACTTGTTGACCGGACACGGATTGCCTTCACACATGTGCACCACATGTATGCAGCAGGCAGTTTCCAACCATTCATGAAAACCAGTCGGATTCAAACAAGTCAGTTAATGACTGTTAAACACCAAAAGATGTAACTGTTCGACTGTGACTGTTGGATCCTTGCAACTGTTGATCGGATCGATCAGAGCCCTTGATTCCAAGGAACCAATAAATACAACCACCCCTGAAAAGGTGCTTCAAAAATTATAAATAGAGGTCAGTGAAGGGATTCGAATCACTTACAATTTCGAATCCTACATCTGTGTCCTCAAAAATCATGTGCCGATCAGAGCATTTCTGTGTCTTCATTTTGTTGGGTCACACACTACAATGCAACATAGTGTGTGACATATCGGTGCTTCACCAAGGCTTCGTTGTATCCTAGAGGTGAATTTTTCATTATCCGGTTACATATAGGGGGTAAATATTGCCTTTAAGACAGCGATCTAATCATGCCTTGAAGCTATTTCCAATCTATTTTCTATCACTCATATTGCAACCTGCCAACAGTCCCGATCTCTCTCTCTCTCTCTCTCTCTCTCTCTCTCTCTCTATATATATATATATATATATATATAAGAGTAGATATTTATTGTGTATTTTTATTTTAGCAAATGTACCCTTCTTTCTAACTTTTAAATCATTTTTCATGAATAGATAAATTAGAAGGTTAATTTGATAATTTTAAAATTAGAGTTATCCTTCTCTTACATTTTCTATTGTAATTGATATTTAAAATTATCTAATAACTAGTATCATATGAACCAAAAATAAATAAAATGAAGGTAATGATGGAAAGCCTGATAGGGCTAGGGCCAACCATATCAAAGCCCAATAGGGCTAGGGCTAGGGTCCGGCCAATTCAAAAGCTCAGCCATGCCCATTGACAGCCATAGTTAGCACGGTAAATGGTCATCATCAAACACAGCATTGATTGGATGGCTAATTTTTTTTGAAGTCTTGGAGAAATGAAGATAGAAATGGTTAGGGAGGAGTCGTAGTGTAAGCCATCCATAACCTGTTTTTTCACGTGAGATGTAATAGATCCGTTGGTTTTAAGTAGAGACACCTTTACTTGAACACCGCTCTCATCAGAGTACCTTAAAAGTGTGGTGTGCTGCGATGGCAATCTCCTTTTGAAAAAGAAGAAGCCCTTTTCAGAAGGAATCGGACCAAAAGTTCTCCCTCTCTCGTGCCTTCACGAAAAGCATGGCTAATACCCACGAGAAGAGCAACACCCGGCCTCCAATCTCAAATAGAAATTACCATAATCAAAGAAATGGAAAAAAGAAACTTTGCTTCTTTGGATCTCTCTGCATGTTTTCATAATCTCTAGCAAGTAGCAAAGATGCTTCCTGTTACTCTTCTGATCAAGGTTCTCTTCTTCTTTGGGCCTCTTCTTCTCTCAGTAGCGGCCGTAGCTCTGGTTGCATGGGCGGTGGAGTGGCATGTGTTTGAGCAAGAAGCACGCGAGCAAGCCGTTGCCATGGCTCAGCTGGTATTCGAGTCGTGCCCATTTAATCAACAATGGGACGGAGCATGTCCACCAGTTGAAGAAGAAGACCATGGCTAACCCACATTGCTTTAACTACTACTTCTTCAATTTCTTGCCAATCATTTGCTCTTCTCTGTTTCAACTCTCTCTAGATTTTTTCTCTTGTTTAAAAAATAACAACATGCTGCAAAGGTAAATGGTTAAAGCTGTATACTTCATTTTTCTTTACAGAAATTAGAAATAGAATTATATGTCTTGGCTTTACAATGCACCGTTTTGGCTTTACAGATGTCTAGGCTCTTTAAAATCCATGAAAATCAGATTTAAGTATGATTAGCTGACTAAAACGGTTAAGCTTGGGGATTTTTGGAAAATTATAAAGGGTGGACTGATTTTGTTTGACAATTTTGCAGAAAGCTAATGTGGCGCGATGAGACTGACTGTAATGCTTAGGCCCTACTATGTGTGCAAACAGTCAAATCGCGCTACATAAGATGCTTGCAAATTATCTATCAAAAATTGTCCCCTGTATACCATCAAATCTTTTTTCGATTTTATATACCCTTCCATGCATGTTAAATCACCCTTAAGTTTTCAGTTTTATTACTATGAACTGGAATTAGGTACCCGTAGGGATCACCACCAATAGTGTTCAAAAGAATATCATTTTGCCAAAATAACAAAATTCTAGGAAAGTACACGTTTGACCTTTCACTGAGCGCTAAGAAGATAGCATTGCAATTCCTAAGATTGGTAGAGGCACATTCAAGCCCCGCAATAGCTAGAGTCCAGTACCTAGTAACAAACCTAGGGTTGAACCCTGTGTTAGTACCATTCGGATGCCAAGTGGCACCTACTTTGAAGATTATGTGCCAATGGTTCAACCCTAGGTCGCTAATGACCTAGGATTCAACCCTTGGTCGCTAACCTAGGGACTCCGTGTATTATACTTGAGAGGAATAAGCCTTTAGTGTTGCTTAAGGTGTTTTGGATTCATCCTCCTAAGAATTGTATCAAGCTTAATACTAATGGAGCTTCATTTAATAACCCTAGCCCAACAAGTGGTGGTGGAATTATTAAAGATTATAATTGAGGCTTTATCGTCGCTTTTAGCAATTTCTATGGTCGTAGATCGAACAATGAAGCAGAAGCTCTTGCTATTTTGGATAGTGTCCGTCTAGCTAAATTTAATGGTAAGATATTGATTATTGAAAGTGATTCCTTTCTTCTTATAAGGGGTCTTAATGGTGGACCCATCCCTTGAAATCTGTCTGAGAGTCTGGCCCAGATTTTGGATATCCTTACAGTTTTGTAATGGCAAGCGAAACATTGTGTAAAGGAGGTGAACGGTGCTACCGACGATCTTACAAAAATGGCGATCCTCAATTCTCATAGCATTACTTTCCTCCATTTGGTTGATGTGCCTCGGTCTGTTAAAAGTATTATTAGGCTAGAAAAACGGGATGTGTGCTACCTTAGGTCCTCATAGGCCTGGTAGTTGTACTTTTCTATTTTTCATTTTTTATTGATTGGCTTATGTGCCATGCTATATATATATATGGCAAAGGGGAAAATACTCCCGGACATAGAGATATTTCTGCTCCAATTGATATGGGCCTGACACATAGCACATGTTTTGTGAAGTAATGAGTGGCATGAGGCCCACTTTACTAATAAGGGTTAAACTTTTAAAATATTTTAAAAGTTGTATTCCCTTTTAGCCATCATTCTTAACTTTTTTAGAACTCTTTTTAAAGCTTCTTTCTTCTCTCTCTTCTCTCTCTTTTGCTAAGAAAGTGTCAGACTTACTTTTTCAAGTATATTTTACTCAAAGACTTGAAGTGCGAGGCGCCACACCTGGCCGGGCAAGGCAAAGCTAAAATCCTGCTGAGGTGTTAGCACCTCTATATCAAGGTATCGGCACTTAACTAAAAAAATAAAATAAAATAAAATAATTAGGCATCGGCGCCTCCTTTCAAGGGTACCGGCACCTTGATATAGAGGTGCCGACGCCCCTAAAATGAGGCGCCGACACCCTGCTTTTTCTTTTCTTTTTTAGGGAAGCGTCGACACCTCAATATAGAGGCATCGGCGCCCCTTAAACGAGGCGTCGGTACCGTGGTGAAGGCACCCTGGCGTCGGGGTGACAACGCTTCGCCACTAGGGTGTCAGCGTCTCGCTATCGGGGTGTTGGCGCCCCATTTTTTAGGTGTCGACGCTTCGCTACCAAAGTGCTAGTACTTCACTACCGGACAGTCACATTTTTTGAGTAAAATATACCTAAAAAAGTAAGTCTGACACTTTCTTAGCAAAAGAGAGAGAAGAGAGAGACTTTTAAAAAGTCAAGAATGACGACTAGAAGGGTTTTTAACTTTTAAAATATTTTAAATGTGTAACGCTAGTTAGTAAATTGGGCCCATGTCACCCATCACTTCACAAAAATGCGCTACGTGTCGCTCCCATATCAATAGGCACAGAGGTCCATGTGGTATCCAAAACATTGTTTCAATGCCATATGGACCTCGGGTGCATTGCTTAGATTATTTTTAGAAGAAAAAAAATTTTAAAAACTCATCTCTACCATATGTTTTTTAAGCCGTGAAATGTAAACCATTGAAATTAGTCTAACATTAACTTATACTTTCAAAAACCTTTTTTTCAAATTTTTTTTTTTTAAATTGATCAAAACCATCCACCCGTGCTCCACGTAGAAACTAATGAGTGTTTTGGGTGTCATGTGTACCTCCACGTGGACCTTGGAGGACGGTGACCATCCTCCCAAGGGGAACGGAACGGGCTCCCTACATATATATATATATATATATATATATATATATATATATATATATATAGTAAAGGAGTCCCTAGGTTAGCGACCTAGGGTTGAACCCTAGGTCATGGACCCAAATCAGATACCACATGGCATGTCATTAAAAGAAAATCGTTTTGGGTTCTCATGCCACGTGGCATGTGACCTAAATTTTTTTATTTTTTTTAACTTTTTGGCCTTCAAAAACATGGTCAAATATTGGGTTTCACCTTATATACTTGGTGCGTTGATTTTTTGCCAACATTGACCATTTGGACAGTGGATAAGATTTTTTCAAATTTATTTTTTGAGATGGATGTGATCGATCTCATGTATGTTGACTCGACTCCGGATCTTTGGATTAAGGTGCCTCTTGGCATAAGAACGACGCTAGCATATGGTTCAACCCTAGGTTGCTAACTTAGGGTTACCGCTTCTATATATATATATATATATATATATATATATATATATATATATATATATATATATATATATATATATATATATATAGTTAGCGACCTAGGGTTGAACTCTAGGTCATGGACCCCAAATCGCATGCCATATGGCACATCATCCAAAAAAATATTTGTTTTGGGTTTGTATGCCACGTAGCATGTGATCTAAAACAAACTTTTCTAGTCTTCAAAACATGGTCAGATATTGGGTTCCGCTTGACATGCTTGGTGCATTGATTTTTTGCCAACTTTGACCACATTTCGGACGTGGATAAGATTTTTTTTTCAATTTTGCTTTTTGAGATGAATGTGATTGATCTCGTACATGTTGCCTCGGCACCGGATCTTCTGATTAGGTAGCACTCGGCATCCGAACAACACTACCATAGTATTCAATCTTAGGTCGCTAACCTAGGGACTCCGTGTGTGTGTGTGTGCGTGTGTGTGTGTATATATATATATATATATATATATATATATATATAGTAAAGTGATGGGTGATATGGGAACCACTTTACTAACTAGGGTTACACTTTTAAAATATTTTAAAAGTTAAATACCCTTCCAACCGTCGTTCTTGACTTTTTTAAAGTCTTTTTTCTCTTTCTTCTCTCTATTTTTTCAAGAAAGTGTCAGACTTACTTTTTTAGGTATATTTTACTCAAAAAATGTGACCGCACAGTAGTAAAGTGTTAGCACATCGGCAGCGAAACGTTGACACCTCAAAAATAAGGCGCTGGTACCCCGATAGCAATGCGCTAGCGATGGCAAAGTGCTGGCACCCCGGAGGCAGGGTGTCGACACCTCATTTTAGGGGCGTCGGTGCCTCTATATCGAGGTGTCAGCGTTTGCACTAAAAAAAAAAATGAGGTGTCGACTCCTCGTGTTAGGGGCATCGGCACCTCTATATCGAGGTGTCGACACTTCGCTAAAAAAAAATAATAATAAATTTAAATTAATGCGCTGACACCTCGATATACAGGCGCCTACGCCCCTAAAACAAGGCGCAAACGCCTCACTTTTTTTATCGAAGCGTCGGCACCTCGATATAGAGGCACTGGCACCTTGGCGCCCGGGTGTCAGCGCTTCGCCACCAAGGTGCCAACACCTCGCTATCGGGGTGCCAATGCTTCAGTTCCGAGGTGCTAACCAGGCGCTCATATTTTTTGAATAAAATATACTTGAAAAGATAAGTCTGACACTTTCTTAGAAAAAGAGATAAGAGAAAGAGACTTTAAAAAGATTTTTAAAAAAGTCAAGATTGACGGCTGAAAAGGAATATAACTTTTAAAATATTTTAAAAGTTTAACCCTAGTTAGTAAAGTGGACCTCATGCCACCCATCACTTCACAAAAAAGGCGTTACGTATAATGCCCATATCAATTGGCGTAGAGAAATCTCTACATCCGAGCGCATTTTCCCCTTTGATATGAACACATTCTTAACTTTTTTAAAAGTCTTTTTAAAGCATATTTTCTCTCTTTTCTCTTTTTCTAAGAAAATGTCACACTTACTTTTTCAGATATATTTTAGCAAAGCACCGAGACGCTAGCGCCTCTATATAGAGGTGTCGACGCTTCGATAAAAAATAAATAAATTATTTAGCGAAGCGCCGACACCCCGACACTAGCACCCTGGTGCCGGGGTGTCAGTGCTTCGCTATCAGGGTGTTGGCACCTCATTTTCGGAATGTCGGTGCTTCGCTGTCGAAGTTCTAGTTCTTCACTAACAGACGGCCAAATTTTTTTTGTAAAATATATTTGAAAAAGTAATCTGACACTGTCTTGAAAAAATGAAGAGAAGAAATAAACTTTAACAAAGTCAAAAATGATAGTTGGCCGGGTATTTAACTTTTAAAATATTTTAAAAGTGTAACCCTAGTTAGTAAAGTGGGCCCCATGCCATCGACCATTTCACAAAAAGGGCGTTACGTGTCGCACCCATATCAATTGGCGTAGAGATCTCTCTATGCCCGAGCGCATATGCCCGAACCTCTCTCTCTCTCTCTCTCTCTCTCTCTCTCTCTCTCTCTCTCTCTATATATATATATATATATATATATATATATATATATATATGAGGCCCGAGGATATGCGCCTGGACGTAGAGATATCTCTATACCAATTGATATGAGCGCGACACGTATCATCTTTTTTGTGAAGTGATGGGTGACATGGGAACCACTTTACTAAATAGAGTTATGCTTTTAAAATATTTTAATACCTTTCCAGCTATCATTTTTGACTTTTTTAAAATTTCTTTCTTTTCTCTTTCTTCTCTCAATTTTTTCAAGCATTTGTCAGGCATACTTTTTTAAGTTTATTTTAATAAAAAATGTGGTCTCCCGTTAATGAAACTCTAGCATCTCGGCAACGAAGCGCTGGCACTCCGAAAACGAGGCGCCGACCCGATGGCGAGGCGCTGGCGCCTCATTTTAGAAGCGTCGACCCTTCGCTTTAGGGGGCGTCGGTGTCTCGTTTTAGTAAGCGTCGACACTTCCTTTTAGGAAGCGCCGGCGCTTCGATATAAAAAAATAAATACATAAATAAAATTATCAAAACACTAACGCTCCTAAAATGAAGCGTTGACACTTCGATATGGAGGTGCTGGCGCTTCGGATATATATATATATATATATATATATATATATATATATATATATATATATATATAGCGAAGCAATTTTAGGCGCCAACGCTCCTTTTTTTTTAGTGAAGCGTCTGCGCTAAGGTGCTAGCGCTTCGCTGTCAAGGTGTCAGCGCTTCGCTACTGGGAAGTCACATTTTTTTATTAAAATATACTTAAAAATTATGTCTGACACTTTCTTAGAAAAATAAAGAAAAGAAAAAGACTTTAAAAAAGTCAATAATGACGACTGGAAGGGTATTAAAATATTTTTAAAGCATAACTCTAATTAGTAAAGTGATTTTCATGCCACCCATCACTTCACAAAAAAGATACTATGTGTCGCGCTTATATCAATTGATATAAAGATATTTGTACGTCCGAGCATATATATATATATATATATATATATATATATGTGTGTGTGTGTGTGTGTGTGTGTGTGTGTGTGTTTTGCTCTTCATATGACCTTAGCATGAAAATGACTTATGGTGTTGTATTATGAGCACTTGCCTTTATGGTTTGAACAGGCCTGTCCTACCTCGTTCGACCGAAATCGGGAGTATATCGGTTAACGTCTAATCAAAAAAATTAAAGTTTTCAGTTTTTCGGACTGCAGTTTTTCGGACTGCAGTTTTTCGGACAACTGCCCAGTTCACCCAAATCACTGAAGACGTATTGGTTCCTATAATTATAGTTTTTCTCCTATTGTGAATTTTAATTTATTTTCTTTACTTTTAGAAATTAAAATAGATTAAGAATACCAAATTACTTCATTAATTTAAACTTAGACACTTTACATAAAACAGTACAGGGTGTTTGCAATTGAAGATTCAGTCCTCACAAGTGATGGTTCTACCATTAAAATACTTGACTAACTTGAATCAGACGATGGAAATCATTTTTCATTCCAATCTTTTACACAATAAATCTTTAGACCATGATCCATATATGAGACGTTAAAATATTGATTCCACGTGACACACCGCCCCAAAGTGACTGTAATCATGGCATACTATGAGAAGCTTTCTCAATTGACTTTTGGGGATGTGCCCATGTGTAATCAACATTTAACCGTTTGTTAACTGGCCATGATCTCAAGATATGATGTGTGAAAATTTGGGATTGGGACCAAAAACAATCTCTACCGTACCATTCAAAGCCGTCAACACAGTTAACAGTGGAACCATTATTTATGAAGATCGATTCAACAATTGCAAAAGCCCGTACCCTATTTAAAATGTTTTGAAAAAGTTGATAAACTTTTACCCAAATTAGATAATTGTTAAAAGGTGTTTCAAAAAACTCAACAACTATGTTAAAATATTTTTTTTTTTTGTATTATTAAAAGATATGATACTAATTTTTACTAATATTAAGTGAATTGGAAAATAGTAAATATTTGAATCTCCTATTATTTTTAGTATTTTAGAACTACAAAAAATATTTAGAGGCACTAAAAAAAATAAGACTATTAGCGGCAGTTTTTTTTAATAAAAAACTGCTGCTATTAGTCCTATCGCTACAAAAAACAATTGTTACAAAAATAATAGCGGCAGCTTTTTGTAGCGACAGGACTAATAGCGGCAATTTTTTATTAAAAAAATTTGCCGCTAATAGTCTTATTTTTTGTAGTGGGACCCGGGACTATGGGCTCAAAACCACCACGAGGCGTTGGGTTCAAATCAGCTGAGGTCCTTGTGGCATCCATCCGAGGTCCTTGTGGCATCCATCCGAGAGATTGGGTTCTATGGCAACTTGCACAAGGACGACCAGGGGCCACCCAAAAATTTTGGGCATGATCCGATGCATATTCACCGTCTAAAATATAGTCCAAGGAGGAAAATTCAATGCACCGGAAAGTGTAGGCAATACCCAAACTTCGACCACCAAAATAACTTTTTTTTTTTTTAAATTTATAGATCTCGACACATGACACATGATCCTAAAACAAGTGTTATTTTAGAATCATGTGTCACGTGGCATGTCATCTAGGGTTCAAACCCACCGTCCCCAATATGGGTTTAAACCCTCCGAGGCGCTAGGTTAGAATCAATTGGGATCTATGTGGCATCCATCCGAGGAATCGGGTTCTACAGCAACTTGCACAAGTACGATCAGAGGCTACCCAAAAAATTTGGGCATGATTAGATGCACATATACCATCCAAGCTGTGACCAAAGACAAAAAATTCAATGCACCACAATGTGTAGAAGGTACTCACACTTTGACCATAGTTTTCACCACTAAAAAATGTATTTTTTTTGTTAAATTTATAGTTCGCATGATATATGACACATGATCCCAAATAAGTAGTAGTTTGAAATTAGGTGTCACATAGTATGGGTTCTCACCCACCAGCAGACAGGCGCGCGCGCGCGCGCACACACACACACACACACACACACACACACACACACATATATATATATATATATATGCTCGCTCTATGCCGGGACTTGATTATAAGGCAAAACCTTGTTTTCTCGGCCTGGTCCAGGCAGGTGGCGGGGCAGCAGGCCCATTGGTAGCCCTAATGTGAGCTTAAACAACCGTTAGTAGATATTTTCAATTTTTTTATTTTCTTCAGTGTGCATAACCAACTTGCATGTTCTCTAAAACTCGATCTCTTGTGTCATGAAATTATGAAGTCTCTATTTTAGGGCCGTTTAGATATCTAGATTAAAGATCACTGACTTCTTTTTTTACATCAGAAATGTTCTTATATCATGTTTGAGAAATTAACACGGAGTTATTATGAACCAAAAGTACTTATTTTTTACCTAAAATAGTGGCATTTTAATTCCACCACAATAGCTGAAAGCGTACTTTTATTTCATACCCAATGATTCTCCCTTCTCAACTTGTGTTTCACACTTTCAAGTGTTTAAAGCCTTGACTGCTTTGAATCAGATGATGGAGATTGTTTTTCATCTCAACCTTCGACATAATAAATCTTAAGATCATCGGCCTACCATCGAACGATCAGATTTTGATTCCACATGATACACATCCCAAAAAATGAACATAAACATGAGCTGCATCAAACGTTGTTCTCCTATCACTTTTCGGTACGTGTGGCATGTGGAATTAAGATCAACTGTATTTATAGGCCTCTCAAAATTAACGCCCCTTGAACTTTGGCGGGGGATTTGTGCTCTATTTCCCCTCCATATTGGATATGAGGCAAGCCAACTGTTTAAATCCTGGGGGGCGCTTTGTTCTCCTTTTCCCATTTGATCATCGTTGGAATGTTGGAATAGGGTCAAATACGGGCATATAGCCCAATCCCATGGATCTCCTCTAAGATGAAATTCAATGTGTACGCAATACTACTCTATTATTGACCAGTTTTTCAAGCCAAAAGTTATTCCAATTCATGTAAGTGACCATTGTTGAAAGTGATGATACTTAATTTGCTCACTCACCCAATGAATCACGAATTGAATACGACGAATCGAATCCAACTTAACAATCGAATTATCAAGTTAATTCCTTCGAATTGGATTCATTTAAAGTTTCAAATGGATAAATAGATGAATTAAATTTAATATTTTATGTAATTAATAAATAATTTTAAAACTCATCCTATCCCAACAAATTGAATTCATTTAAAAATGGTGAATCATAGCAAACAACTATGGTTGAAAGCATTACGAATCATAACCACCAATCCTCATCATATCTAGCTGCTCCAATTAACTTACTCAACAGAATGGGATAAAGTAGGATCCCATGATACTCGATCAACAAACCTCTTGTTGAAGTCCACGGATGTTGTAGATAGGTCTTATTAGTTTTAAATTTAAATGGAGATTGTATATAAAGCTTCACTACCAGATCAATGAAAAGGTAAGCTAATTTAGCCTCAATATTTGTCATGATATCAGAGCCTTGACGCTCACTGGTTTTTTTTTCGACGACTATTCCATCATTGAATTTTTTTTTCTTTTTTTTCCTCTTTCCTTGTTAGCCAACTTACATTTCCTTCAACACGGCTATAACAGAGGAGAATTATTGCATCATTCTGATAGTCCTGGTTCAGTTCTCGTAACCCAACTTCGGACTTACGAGAATTATCCAACATGGAGCAGAGCCATGGTGATGGCCCTAAGTGCAAAGAACAAAACTGGCTTTATTGATGGCTCCATCAAGAAGCCCCATGAACCAAAGTCTCTGACTTGTGCCGCATGAGGTAAACCTTTGTTTGTCGCTTGAAGTCATTAACAATCGTCAAAAAAATATCGAGCCCCACTAATTGAAGGTGTCACAATCCGAAATTCTACCCCATCCCGAGGGCTTAGAATTTCGAATTATGACCCGCACATATCTCGGATATGTTAAGCAAGCATACACCTAATTAGAGTTCTTGCGCAATCTGATTCCACAAAATCCGTAAAAGCCAACAAACATGATGGGATATAAAGCAGTCATAAATAGTAAATAAATACTAGTCGTCCACGAGGTCAATAAAGTCAACGTCAATGAGATCTGAATAGCCGGCATCTACTCCACCAATATAATTACCTGCAACTGTTTAGATTTTTGTGAGATGAGTTCACTCAGTTACGTAAACTCAGTGGATACACCAACAATTCACCCCATTATACTCAGGTGCATTGTAGGTGTATCAAGTCAGTGATAAACATAATATAACAATGAAATAAAAAAGAGCATAACAAAACTAAGTGCGTAACGAAGAATTCATATCATAACATAAATATAGAACAATGATCTAGACACTCATATCCTAACGTACCTCACCATAATTCGTAACATACCATATTTTATTATTCTCGCATATACGTCTGTATACCCCATGAACATAACTAACATACTCATAAATCTTAAACGATTTGTGCCAGAGTCGCGGCTCGAGCTACCATGCAAGGGTCACCATAGTATCATATCACCATATCATAACGCCCTCGTATCATATTCATACTCCTCCATCCTACCCAATAGGAAGACATAAATGATCACACATACTCACAACCTACTCCTACTCATACTGTCTCCCAGATACCCGTCTTGGTTGTAAGACGCTATTATCCTTACGGTAGCTACGCAAGGAACAGCACATACAGAGACTTAAATTCTTGATCTTTTGCTAGCCTACACAGAGGTGTCTTATTATCGTATTTGTAACATATCTTATCTCATATTCATATCTTAACATACTCTTACAATTTATATCTAGGACGAGCTGTAATGAGATCACCTCATTACAACTAAGGCCTAAGGCCCGAATCTCATATCATAACCCATATCTTATCCTATTATCTTTAGACTCGGGGTGACAGGGTCACTGTATATGCCATCGTATATAAAATTATACTGAATTTGTACTCATCCGACTCGTCATAATGTCTCATATTACCATGAGTTATAAGGTATGTGAATATAATGTATTCCTCGCTTCGATACCATCTCGATGAATCACTACGCTCAAACGTAAGCATGATCTCATATACTCGCGTATATATGACCTAACATATCAATAACTCATACATCATGATAAAAATGAAAACATAGCACTATCATACACACATCATAGATTTATATTTAGATTTCATTATATTTATATGTATATATATATTTATATAATACCAATACACTTATAAGATACGGAAGTTATTAATGTCATTTCAATAACGTGAATATCAGAGTTCGATTTTCATGAGACATCGAATTTTTAACCTTTCGTGTTATCGAAGAGGTCGCGTTGAAGCGATAAAAGTGATATATATATATATATATATATATATATATATATATATATATATATATAATTAGATAATTAAATTAAAGTGTATTTATAATTACTAAATTTTGATTTATCATAACCATCGATCGAAAGACCTTAAGTAAGATATAACATACATAAAAAATTTAGTCATAAAAATTAGAAAATAACACTAAATTCGTGTAGCCTTGGGTCATTCAAAACGGAACCCGACTTGTTGCTCTATTTTGACCTCTAAAACGTCATATTTCTACAATGGCTATTGTATAAAAAGTTATAAAGCTCGTTATCTTCTTTCTAACGCCGCAAGAATCGTATCAATCCGAGGTCGGAGTAAAAAGTAATGGCTAAAATATCGAAACCAGTATATCAATGGTCACGAGCTCGGGTTCGTGGCCGCAAATTTGGGTTCGTAGCCGCGAGTTCGGACCTGAAACTTCAAGCTTATACAATCTATTATTATTTTAAATAAAATAAGAATATAGTTTAGTTTTATGACTTAATTAATTTCAAATCAATAATAATATAGACTTCCAACAATAATATATCATTATAGTTTTAGTAGAATGGTAAATTTCTAACTCTATAGATTTAGAAATAAACAATATCAATATGATATTATTTCAATTAAGTCAATCTATCAGATTTATATATATTAGAGTTTAATTAATTTTACAGATTTAAAAGAAGATAAAATATTAAATATGAAGACATAATAGAAAAATACAATACTAAATAGTTAAACAAAGAGATTGTTTAAATGGTCAAATATTAATCAAGTTAGGCATGTGCCTACCACAGGACATAAAAACAAAATCAAAAACTAATGCATATATGTGAGATTTTTGGTGGCCCCGAAAATGTTAGTAAAACTAGACTATACAAGGAATTAGATAATACATACAAATTTTCTAATATATAAGAATGACATTACATAGTTTAATTTAGCTGAAGTCTATAGCTACTAAGCTAGCCCAACCAAATTTAAGGCATGTGTAAACAGCTGTACATGAATTACCTCATACATGTAAACCATGTGTATGAGTTTTATATGCAAGTTAAGCCTATTATGGCTTTTCAGCCTATACATGTAAAGGCCCATATGGGCATTACATGGGAACCCAGCTCAAATGACTTATAAACTCTAAAGGTATATATGGGGTTTATACAAAGAAAACTTTGTTGTCTATTGTGGGAAACACTTAACCACCAAGTACTAGCTTAGCAAGGAATAAGAACCTTTAGGAGCTTATAAGCTGCTTGCCTTGCAATTGCATTACACGGCGACTGCATGAGTCATTATTGACTCTCATGCACGCAAGATACAAACCTACTATAAAGGTGCCATTGACATCTTCCCCAATTGGCCTCGTAAGGAAAACCAAAATATGGATCTCTAAGTTCTTTTCTTCCCAGCACAACCAAGAATAAATTTAGAAAATACCACCTAACTGTTAGAACTTCAAGCTCACCTCCCGTATTCAACCTTTTGGTCGAGGGTATTGCAAAAGCAATCACTTGATCTCGAAGAAGCCAGTCGGCTATAGGTCTTGCAAGCTCGACAACATCGATACACGTTTGGCACCGCAAGTCCACAAAAAGGTACAATCAATAACACCTTAATATATATCAAAATTTATAAGATACTCGATCTGTGGTGTCGAACATCTAAGATCGCATCGGCAGTACAGAAGTAGACACTATGCGATGTTGGAGTTGCACTAAGAATATATCATGCCAAGATCATTAACTCGTGCACTCCGGATCTTCCATGACCGAACTGAATGTACATAGGATGTCTCACGATCAATTTAATGCTGAATTGAAGATATATATATATATATATATATATATATATATATATATATATATATATATATATATGCAAAACCACAAGGGCACAAAAAAATGGAAAGAGGCAGGGACTTACCACGGCAAGCCATGTGCTTAAGCTTGCCGCGGCAAGGTGCTCAGCTGGAAGGCTTGCCGCTGCAAGCTTATGCTCAGACCACTGTTTGGTATGTTGGTCATAACTTTTGACTCCAAATTTCGATTGGCACAATTCTTGATGCATTTAAATGGGGACAACGAGCCCTATAACTTTCATGAATTAACAAATTCCTGAATCTAACATTTAAAGGGTCAAAAATTAGTGACAAGCCGTGACAAGATACTCAGCTGAAGAGTTTGCCGCTGCAAGCAATGTTGCTTGCCGCGACAACCCTGCATCTAAAGCACTTGGTGACACCTCTGTCAAGGGTTTGTGCTGGGTTGACTTGCTGAGTTTGACCATGAGACTTGGGACCATAAATGGTCCATAATTTGGGTCTCTGTTGACCCAATAAACCAATAAAAATATTAAAACTATGAACATAAATCCTAAGTATTTGATGCATATGACGAGTTTGCTTGAAGACATGCATGCAGGGAAATCAGTTACGTATAAACCTGATATAAGGTAGGAAAATTACTTTACTAATTCATGTGATATTGTCTGATTCTCGTCTAGCTAAGCCAGGTATTGATATAAGCATGTGTAGACTTAGGCAACTTGATACACATATGTATTTTTGTCAGCTATGATGATAGCAAAGTTACTAAGAGTTCAGTTCATTTTCAATTAGGTAAGAATATGATAGTTCTGCATTATTAAATCGAGATGATAGATATCAGTTTTGAGATGTGTGTCCAAATGTAATATCTGATTTTTGTATCGATATGCTCGTTTTGAAGACGTATAAAGTAGTAGAACCGTGCTATATCAGTTTTGAAAATACTAGTATTGATACTTCCGCTTTGACAATTCAGCTGTGAGAGTTCCGCGTTGAAAGATCAGCTTTAATAATTTGGTAGATCAGTTTTGCGGAATTAAGTAGTATGACCATGCTATGTTCATTTTAAATATGATTGGTTGAATAGTTATGTTGATAGATCAGTTGTAGAGTTTAGAGTTCAGACTTGATAAGTGCAGTATTACTAATTCAACTTTGATAAGTGCAGTATTACTAATGCTAGTTTTCATTATATACAAGCATGTGAAGTTCAGTTATGCTCTGTTATCTGCTTCAGTTATGCTCAATTATATACTAGGTAACGTTTGTTATAATTGTAAGATATATGTGCATGATGCTGCATACTTGATACATATATCTGTGCAGGATGTTCTCGCATGCTTGACCTCGTACATGGTCACGTCTTGATTCTTGATACTCGTTTGCTTCATGGTGAGCCAAGTGACCCTGCTAACTTAGCCTAGGGGCTTGACCAGTCTCGTGTTAAGTGACCTTGTTAACATAACTCAAGGGCTTGACTTCTTGAATCAAGTGACCCTATTAACCTAACTCAGGGGCTTAATTTCTCGGTCCAAGTGATCCCGCTCACTCGGGAGCTTGACAAGTGATCCCGCTAACTCGGAAGCCTGATTTTCTCGATCCAAGTGATCCTGCTACTCGGAAACTTGATTTTCTTGTCCTTGTACATGTCTTGTTTCAGTATGATTCCTTGAAATTATCTCGCATGATTCCTTGTCAGTGTAATTCCTCGTATTTGGTCAGCATGAAGATGTCAGCAGGATATAATAATTACATGATTTATTGCTTGTTAAGTTATATGTTGCTAGGATAGATTGATGCTAGAATGAACCCAAAATAAGATGACATGTACTTCGTTTTTATTATGCATCTAGATGTGAATTGATAATCTCACATATAAATTAGCATTTTAATTGTTCCAACTGAGCTTTGATGATAGCTCATCCTACGACTTTATTTCTTAGCTGCAGATATTGCTCAGGACCCTAAGTACAAGGCTGATCCTACCTACCATCCTAAGGAGGAGGACGAGGGAGACGAAGAGAAAGATTCTGCAGAAGAATTCTTTCCGAAACAAGTTTGAGAGAGAGAATAGTGGTTTTAAACATGTATAAACAGCAGTGTAGTTTGAGATAGTTTACTACTTCATGAATAGGTTTTATGTTTATATTTCCTATTCAATTTACTACTTTAGATAAAGAAATGGATATCAGTTGTGCCATATTTCTTCGTATCAGAGTTAATTTAAATCGCTTCCACAATTGTAACACTTTGTACATACTACACTTATTTAACAAGATCATATTAGGTGATCCGACGGTGCGACCTTTCCCATATACGATAAGGGAAAAAGTCGAGCTATAACAGATGGCCACTACAAGCTGTGAAATCACATAGCTCTTTTACCTTCTCCGCGATTTACAAATCGACCACCCTCAACCGGCCTTATTATTTTGTGATAACAAGGCTGTTCTACATATTGCTGCAAACCCCATCTTTCACGAACGTACAAAACATATCGAGATTGATTGTCACATCGGTCGTGAGAAGATACATTTCGGGCTGACTCGCACTGCCCACTTCTCCACTGATCAACAGATCGTCGATGTTTTCACCAAACCACTTGGCGCCTCTCAATTTCATAAACTCATCAGCAAGTTGGGTATGCTCAATGTCCATACACCAACTTGAGGGGCATATTACGAATCATAACCACCAATCTGTCATCATATCTTATTTGCTCTAATCAACTTACTCAACAGAATGGGATAAAATAGGATCCCATGATACTCGGTCAACAAACCTCTTGTTGAAGTCCACGGTTGTTGTAGATAGGCTTTATTAGTTTTAAATTTAAATGCACTTTTGTATATAAATATACACTTCCAGATCAATGAAAAGGTAAGCTAATTTAGCCTCAATATTTGTCAGAAAGTGCTTGAAAGACGCAAGCAACATATATTTCAAAAGTAACTATTAAAAAATTAAAACTATTTAAAAAATATGCTTTTGGGATGCAAGAGTTTTGGAATGCAACCTATCCTAGTCATTAAGAGTTGTTATGGGATCAATCTTATATACAGCTACTGGAAATGCATGTTAATATTCTTAGCGAATTTTTGCCTTTGGCAAGCGATCTATCCTCTCTCATATCCAATTTTGCAATTTCCCTCTCTCGTCAACCAAATATTCATATCTATATTACGTGAAGCCAAAATTCTCAAACCTGCATCAATTCATGAAAACCCAAGCCAGAAAAGAGTACTTCTCAAAAATAATTCGTCAAAAAATCTAATTTTGCCACATTAACAATCACACGCTGTGTTTGGGATTGCTCTTTGGAGGCACAGAGCAGCCCACTTAAAAGAGCAAGCTTAGATTGCTCTTTTAAGGATAACCAAATTCAGCTCTTTTAGCATCCGAAAGAGCTAAAAGCAGTTACAACCAAACACAGTCTCACACTAAAGTGCTCTGCGCCAAAGCAGAGTGATGCTCGTTGCCTCCAAAGAGCAATCCCAAACACAGCCATAGTTACTGGATCCAGAGGTCGGTTAGCCTGTCACAATTCACAGTTGCTTCCCATTAAGTGAAAATCAAGACAAAAAACCTGAATTCATATGAATTTACTAATTAATTTCTTTCTATTGTTAAATAATTCCTGGGGTTTTGTATGAATTTGGTAACTAAAGTAAGTAACATCCAATTACCACAGGGTTTCAAGAGGGAAGAGGAACGAATGAATGTGGGGAGAGGAAATTTGCACAAAACTAAACAAGAGGAAAAGAGAGATCTAAAAGGAACAGATGATTGAGTCTGAGGTTTCAAAGGTTTCATTATAAACCAAAACTGACCAAAGAAGGGGCATCTGACCCTAAACTAGTGAAATCCTCCCTCATTTCCATTTTTTTATTGTAAATAGTCTTCTTCAAGTGCGTGGATTACAGTACAAACTCTGCAAGTTCATTCACATTGTTTAGCAATTCATCACGTCTTTCATATATATAAAAAGGAGAAAAAATAATAATAATAATAATTTAACTTATTTCAGAGCAAAGACTGTTGGGGTAGGCAATATGACATCTTCGATTCTTCCGAACATGCACAAGGAATGCTACCATTTGGGAGAGGCTTACATTAAATCTGAAAAAAATGTATAGAATCTTCTGTTATTTGATCTCTTTTGTTTCATTTTTTAAAAATAATTGTAACCTTCATTAATCACTTTTGACGGATACATATCACAGTTGTATGATTGTTTCTCAAAATAGTTACTGTTTTGATAACAGAATTAACTCTATTTTTCATTACAGCCATGGATTCCTAGTCACTGTTTTGATCTATTGTTGTCATGCAATTTCGTTAAATTCCGTTAGTGTTTTCTTTGATGACTGTTTTGTTCCAATGTTCTAATGTCCTCTTTCAATTTGTTTACAATTTTGTTTTAAGCTTACTATTATATCATCACCATCATTATGGCCTTGCCCCATCTATTTGGGGCAGCCTACCTCTATTGTATGATTCCTTTATATCTCTATTTATCATATAATTCATTGTAAAAATCTGATAGTTTCTTTAAAGCTGCTACAGATTACTGTATTTTTTATAAATTCCCATTTCATTTCTTTCCCTGAAGGATCCCTAAATTCCGCTATGATTTCTTTTAATTTTGTTCTACTCTTTTACTACATCTGCTATATTTTTACTAAAATCTCGTGTTTTATGCTTCATGATTCTTTATTTGATCATTCATTAGAAATTTATCACCAGGCAATTAGAATGTGAGTGTGGGGAATGTGGCTCTGTTCCTAAAGTTATCTTATCCATTTGAAAGCATTTTGTGACCGCCAAGGCGCCAAGTGCCCAGTAACCATGAGTAGGGAGATAAACTAGTTGCACCATACATGAAGAGATAAGTGATGTTCCTATTCCTCTTTTCTAGTGCAAAAGAACTGCTCTACTACACTGTAGCTAATTCTTGCACTTCACTACCAATTATTGAAGTTGCCAAGGCAAAGCTCAGTTAATGACTCTGGAAATAGAACAATGCATACCATGAGGGAAATTGCAAAAGCAATGTAAGAAAATTGTTCATATACTATCTCTGTCCCTCATATCCTCTGCCAAAGAGATTGTCTAAACTGATTGATACATATGACATCATCATCCCTTAAAAAAAAAGGGACCCTCATTTTCCCTGTTAGGAAAATTTGGGTTTGGGGAGAAATGGCAGAAATGGATGGCAGCTTGTTACTTGTCGGCCTGGTTTTCAGGGTCGGTGAATGGAACACGAAAAGGATATTTCAAAAGTTCTAGGGGGTTACCACAAGGGGATCCTCTATCACCCCATTTTCAATATGGTTAGAGAGGCACTTTGTGGATTAGTCCGAAGATAAACTTTGGGTTTCACCATGAGTAAATAGAGATGATCCTTGTGTTAAGGAAATTGATACTGCAAACTCAATTAACCTAATTTCATCTAACTTATTACCATTAATACGTATTTTTTTCTTTAAAGTTCAAATGAGTTAAATTGCTTTTCTGGGTTTAAAATTGGGAAAAATTGGCCTGTAGTCACTCGTTTACAATATGCGGACGACAATATTATTTTTTGTGGAACTGAGAGGAATTAAAAGATATTCACAGGGTTCTTACAATATGTGAAGTCATATCGGGACAGAGTGAATTATCAAAAATCCAAATTATCCGGGATATGGGTTGAGGATAGTTTCATGGATGTTCTTGCTAATGAAGTTGGTTATGTAGTCGATTCACTGTCAATATCCTATTTAGGGCTTCCTGTGTGTGGGAAAGCATTGTACTGCTCTTTGGGAATCAGTAATTCAAAGATATGAGAGGAGGTTAACAATATGAAAAGGTAAACAGTTGGGTAGGGGGTGTAGACTCATGCTTATTAAAGTGACGCGAGTTTCTTGGTGTTTCATATGCCCATGTTTTGATGTCTAATGGCGGTGAGCGAGCGGCTTGCGCAAGTTGAGAGAAAGTTCTTATGGGAAGGCAAGATAAAAAGTACTATCTAACTAATTGAGAGGTTTGCTACTTTCTCCAGAGAAGGAGGCCATGGAATAAGAAGACTTAATGAAAACAAAGCTCTTTTGGGAAAATAATTGTGGAGGAATGGTGATGGAAGGGAGAGGAGAAGTTTGTGGCATCATATTATGAATAGCAAATATGGTAGAACCGTTAATGACTGGGGTGTTCAGGGTATTGGGGAAGAGGTTCAGCCTGGTGGAAAGGGATGTGCTCAATGTTACCAGAGTTCAAGCAGTGTGTCACATACAGTTGGGGCTTAGCCGCTTAGGCACTAGAATAATTTTTTGGGAATTTGTTTGGATTGGCGAACAAGCTTTTCGGGAGCGATATAGGTCTATGTTGAGTATAAGAAGGCTAAGGTAGCTGATATGTTTAGTCATGTTGGGAATGTTGTGGTTTGGAACAGTTGCATTAGAAGGAATTTACTCGAAGTCAAAGTTGTTGTCTAGGCCAAAATTTTGGATCTATTGGGCATGGGCACAGTTACTAGAAACCAGGGTGGGGAGATGTCAGAGTTTGGACCTTAGGTCAGAAAAGGGATATATACCGTTAAGTCTTTGAAACAGTTTCTAAATTATGTAACCTCCGATCAGACTATCTAGACAGGTCTTTAGAAAACTCCCATTCCCCCCTAGGAAATGTCATTTGGTTGGAGTCTTTCTTGGGTTTGTTTTCTGACACTTGATCAATTAATCATAAGGGGGAAGCAGATACAGACTTGTTTTGTGATGTGTTTACAAATGGAGGAGTCGGCTAGCCATCTATTTTTGCATTGTCAGGTAGCTAGAGGGTAGAGACCTCTGGGTATGTTGTTGAGAACCTTTGATATCAGTTGGTTTTTTTTACGGATTCTTATGGTCAGTTGATTGCAGCTTGGTATGGTGCTAGCTTTAGTAAAATCAAACGAGCTTTCTGGAAAGTTTCATTGTTTGTCATGCTTTGGGAAATTTGGCTTGAGAGGAATGATGGAATATATAGAAGGGTTAGGAAACCTATGAACATGATTATGAAAATGGCTCGATAAAATGGGTCCACTGGGTACAGTCGGGAATTCATTGATGAGTGGGATGACTGACATTATTGAACTAATTTTCCCATCTGTTAATGGGAGGGCCTCCTATGGAGGGTTTTGACGGGCCCTTCGAGTTTGGGTGAGGGGTTTGAGTTGTCTCTCTGTCTTCCCTAGTTTTTTTAATTTGTTTTCTTGTGGCCCCAGCTTCTCGTTGTGGCTTTGGTTTGTATCCTTTTTCTCTTTAATGAAATTTCCTTTTACCGATTAAAAAAAAAACGACTCAGCTCATGCATCAATTATTGATGTTGCATTCACCTTATAATGTCAATCATGGTAGCGTAAAGAGAGTGCACTATTTCCACACACATTCTTCTTGTGCAACCTTAGAGTGATGCCACTGCATAGTTCCCTCCACATGATAACAGTTTTCAATATTGCTTCAAGGATGTTCAGTTTAAGGTTGGACTATGAGCTTCGAATGAAAAACAAGAACCTATTGGCACGTGCATGTTGTCAGGGCATAGGCAGGCATAGGCGGTCATAGGATCAAAAACGAATGTGCACAACATAATTCTTGATAAATTGATTCATTTCCAATATCAATGATATGTAACAGAGTATACAGATAACTATACCTCTTAAAGGACATGTGGCTCCTACCCAGAACTGGTCCAAGGCCTTAAACGCTCACTTGACTGAATCTAGAGCTCTGAAAGGTTGATAAACTCAACAGTAAGTTGTTGCACTTAGCAGCAACTATGTATCTTTTCCTTTTTCTTTTAATTCATTTTATTTCGTTGCTGATCAAACAAAAAAACCATCCAAAAGCAGCTAGTTCTAGCTCAGACTCAACCTAGGCCGGACTAGACCCGACTCCACTTTAACCCAAACCCGAACCTGACCCGACCTAGATCATATCCGAAATGGACCCAACCTGCTCTAAACACACCTAACAATAGCCTGGGCCAAACTGCAACTGGCTCCAATTGGACTGGCCAGACCTATCTCTACTGTCAGGCAACCATTATCAGTCGACTCGGCTAGCCATCAATCAATGGGGTTGGCCATTACTACTGCCAGGAAGAAATTAAGGCAATGGATTTTAAAACCCAACAATTCAGTAAAATTATCCCAAAATAAAAGAAAAATATCCAAATTAAATCTGAACCATTTATGTATTGAAACCTCAATCTTCAACAATTTAAAAGCAAAATTAAAACCACCATTCACATATTTGGTTGCATAAAGTCCTTGCCAAAAACATAATCAATATCATAAGGGTCTGAATCTCAACATGCATGCATGCACAGTTCACTCCAGATCGAAATTGGAATATAAAACCTACCTGATAAAACGATATTAGACCTCTATGTGCAAGCGCTGATCTCCAGGAAGAAATCGAAAATGTGTCAATAAGACGCTGAGAAGATTGTACAGTTTTCACTTTGAAATCCAAGTGGTATTGATGGAGGTTTTGCAGATGGCAGGGGTCTTAAATGGAGGTTGTGGGCGAGGTATTCCTTAGAAGTGATGAGAGAAATTCTAGTTTAAAATTGTTGAGCACCAGGTTGCTTGTAAGCAACTGCTGGCGAAGTGCCATTTGGCACAGGTACATTATACAAAGCAAGCTGGTGAATTTTCTTGGCACGCAAGCCTGCTCTCTCCGCCCAAAAATGGGTGCAGTTCATGTGGTGTCAGCGCCTGGTTCAGGTGGGGTCGGGATTCGGGGATTCGGTGCATTGCACAGTGGTCCCATCATACAAGAAGATGAAATCCCACGTGTTTTCATGCCACAACATTGTGTTTTGTTCGTTAAATCAAAAGGTTTTAATGGTTCATACAAGATAGAGTACCAAGTCAATCTAGATTAGAGACTCATATGATAGCTTTCGATTAATAATTATTTATGATTTGATTTGCTTGAGAATGAAAGCTTGACATTAGCCTCTAATCCAATGATGCATATGTGTAAGACCAAAATTGCATAACATAACTGCATGCACCAATTAACTTAGAACCACATACCCCACTCATTTTAATAAAGTAGAAAAATTCACCCTATCATAAATTAAGGGTTGCAAAGAGGGTTTAAACATGAGATCTACACAATGCACAATTCATTCTTGCTTGCTCACACTTGGCACTAGACTCCAAAACCACTATAATTAAAACGTGTATGTAACATTTGGTTACCAGCACCAAGAATTATAAAGATGTGTGCTTTCACATTTAGTAATTCAAATGTGATTTCAGAATCAGTGAATGTCAATTACGTCAAGGATTTCCATGTAGTATCCAGGAAGTTGTATAACTCTCTTTGATGAGTGTATCAACCCAAGATGCTCAAATAAAATGTTTTCAGCTGCTATCTATCACATTTGGGAAGTACTAAACAGGTGGCTATTTGATAACATTAATAGACATAAGATAATTATTTTATGGATGATAACTCGAGATGCTCACTTAAAGTGATTGTAAGTAATACCGAGGAGAATATTGATATTTTGATGAAATCAGGCTGGCTCATTCAAGCATAAAGTAGGAGAACTGGTTCAAGCGGTTAAAACTGGAAGAGGGATGGATTAAAGTTTATATCAATCATAGTCACAAAGTGGGGATTCGGCAATAAATCAGCAAGGGTGTAAGTTGGGGAAAATCGGCAAAAATAGTCAAAATAAAAAAAAAATCGGGGAAAATAACAAAATTTTAAAAAGAAATAGATTTCTTTATATATATCATAATATATTTCAAATTAGAAATATTGTTTTTAATGAACAAATTAGTACAAAATAAGTAAAAAATAAGAAGAACAAGAAGTAGAAGAAGAAGAATTAGGAGAGGAAAAAAAGAAGAGAATATCTAACAACTTCACAAACATCACGGATTAACCGGCAGAGGAGCCGACTTGGCTAATTAATCAGCAATGTAGACGCCAATTTTTTGAAAAAGTCGAGACTCTTGTGACTATGATATCAGTTAATCTTATTGATTAAAAAGGTGGTTTTATGGAAGTTTGATGAGGAACCACATGAGTGATCCTATCTCCATGTATATGAGCCACTCAGATACAAAGGGCACAACCCTCATTGAGCTGAAAGCAATAGCTGTCCAGTGCTGGGTTTAGTGTAGTCATTGAATGCATCAAGGAGGTTACTCATATGCTTTTGACAGTTAGCATTCCCACGGTCCAAATCAGATATATGGTCCAAGAATTTGATGAAGGTTAACCCACCAATGGAAAGAGGATAACAGATACCCAGCAACTTAACTAAGCAGAGAGTTGAATGCAATTCAACTATGCAAGCTTTAGGGGCTGATACTTCAGGAACTAAGATAATATACTGAAGCAAACAAAGTGGGAGACTACATTTCATTGGACTGTTTAGGTGTTTTTTTTTATTGTAATCGAGAGCCCAAGCTAAGGCCATAGTTTGTGTGGAAGGAGAGTGATGTAGTCTGAAATTTTAATATACTGTGAAGTCCAATATAGAACATTAGATACAATAAGGAAAAAAAAAAGCATCGGAAGAAAATACAATAGAAAAGGGAAATCTAAAATTTATTGATGAAAAATCATTAATCACAGTCATAGAGTGTTCACCTTCTAATCCCTCACTTCATGTTTGACCTATTTTTATATACCAAATGATGTCAGCAAAATTTGTCTCATTAAAAAGCTGAGCTTTCCAACAAGCCAAGAATCAAGCAATTTTGATGAGTATTGAAGTTAGTCATTTTTCAGAGGCTACACTACAAAATGAAGAATTTCAGGATCTCTTGTTGAATTAGAATTAATTTTTTTTATTATTTTATTTCATTCAAAAGAATTTTTTTCTTTTATTAGAAATAGACCAAGTTTTCTCATTATATAGGACTTTACTATTATTTTAGGGAAGCTATTAAATTAGGAATTAGAGTTAGACTAGGATTCCTACCTTTATGCATTGTAAAAAGCCTATTTAATAGTTGATAGTGTTATAATTTAATTTAAAGTTGAATGAAATATTTTATTTGGGGCTTTTGAGAGCCCTTCTAGCAACGGTTAGTGATAGGTGTTCCCATGGGTTCATTAGAAGAGTAATTTTGGTGGGACTTACCTTAATTTCAACCACCTTGGAAGACTAATTTCAGCCTTCTTGCAGATTATGTTGGTTTTGTGTCAAAACTAGTACCCTCTCTTAGTGGCTATCTTGAGCAGACTACATCAAAGAGCTCTTAATTATGTGGACCCTCTCTGATTATTGCTCTTCCACTTAACATTCGAACCACTTCTTGTGCAATATCACGAGAGGGTTTTAAAATGATAAAGAGTCTTTGCAGGCTAGTTTGTTATTTTTGCTACAAAGAAATGATGTCTTTAGTTTGTTTTGTTCTGGATACAAATGACGAGAGTTTAGCTTGTAATAGTAAGAAAAAAAATATTCCAAAGGACAAGTATCGTAGGGTCTTTACTCTAGATGCCTATCAAAATTTTACAATCTATGAAAGATTATACTTAGACCTATGCGGTTGTTAAGCAGAAATTAATAAACTAATATCCTGTCAAAATGAACAATGCATCAGAGCTGATTTATGGCAACTTATTATGTGATGAGGAGCATTGTGGAAAGGGTGAGTGCAGTTAAAGAGCTTGCCTCCAGCAGTCCTGCCATCCATGAAAATCCATAAATTGCAATCCTCTCAAAAGCATTAGATGGTGCAATTTGAATTACTCCACAAATAAAAAGAAAACTTTGCTTAATAATATCTTCAAATTCTCATATTAGTTGAAGACGACGTTGTAATGCAGCATCTACATGAATGCAAACTTTGAGCAGTGAAATAAGCTCAAAGGCAATTTCCTGATCCTTGACCTCGTAATATAAATGTCTTATGTGATTACAAACAATGATGTTTGAAACAAGTTTAAAGAAGATTCAAACCTGAAATTGAGTCCATGTATTGACGCAAACGTCTAAAAATTATTTAGAAAAGGAGAAACATCTTGACACGAGAAAACGACCCCAAGGTGAGTATGAGATGACAATTGCAGAAACTAAACTAATTATTTAAGAAAAAAAACCCAAACTAAAGGAAACCTTAGTGTTTCATAGAATTCCTTTTAGGTAACCATGCTAAGCTCGCTTAGGGTCCAATCCGGCGCGCAAGTCCTTTAGAATTGTGTAAGGTGCGATCATAAAGATAGAACTCTAACATCCTCTAGGTTTGGGTTTTGCTCGTAGATCGATGGAGATTCTCGTAGCTCCTCATTAGGGCTTTTGAATTGATCGGATAGTCGGTTGCAAGTAGTGTAAACTCAAGCCCAACAGCGGTGATGGATTGATGGGTATAGATTGGAGTCAATCCACAAGGCAGGGCATCAAGGCTACTCAAGAATTAGGGTTTAGGGACTTGAAGCAGCAACTAGAAGAAGAAATGGATGGCAAAATAGCAAACAAAATAAAAGAATAGGTAAAAGAAGATCCAAGATAGAACATTCACACCGTTGGCCTCACACCAAACTCACATGGGGGAGAAGACTCACTCTCCATTAAGCTCCTCTCAAGCTCTCAATGCATAGCATTTTCATTAAAATCAACCAATATCAAATTTGGCTTACATATAGACATTATATACTAGGTGCAAAAGAAACTAGCCCTAAAATACAAAAATACTAAATTGCCCCAAAATGAAACATTACATTAGACTCAAAAGGTAAGAAAAGAATATAGAGAACAGGACAAAAGGGACAACTTTCGTCACTAGACTCGCTCGAGTGGACTTGGTTCTCGCTCGAGCGAGAATCTCATGGCTTGACGGGATTTCGACTGGATGGGGTCACTCGAGCGACAACCAGCGGTCGCTCAAGTGACAACCAGGGTCGCTCAAGCGACATTTGGCCGAAAGTTTGGCCTATGAATTGTCTTCAACCTCGCTCAAGCAATATGCAGGGTCACTCAAGTGACTTTGGTCAGTAAGGTATCCTCTTGTCGCTTCTCTAGGCTCCCCTCCCGCATGATGTTGATGCCCCATGGTTCCTTCTTCCTTTCTTCTTACATCGATACATGCGATGCAGTCCAAAACCTATGTCTGCGGCGTCGGCGTCCCCGCCAATTCCTCGGGACCAAAAGGGCTTCGTCACCGAGAAAGTGTGGTCGTTATATCGATCGAGCATATCGGGGTCTAGGCGGCGGATCTCGTCTTCATTTTCCCACGTGTTCTCGGATTTCGGCTTACCCGCCCACTTTACTAAGTATTTTTGAAACCCTCCGCCATGGGTGGAAACCACAAGATCTTCTCAATTACCTCTCTTCTCAGCTTGATTGTAGGACGAAGCCGTATAGGCTGCGGGATTGGGTTGGGATCGAAAATAGAAGACATTTGACAAGGATTACAAGGAGGTGGGGATGAACCTAGATAAGGAACTAGGTCCTCCACGTTGAAGGTTGAGCTAACCCATATCTTGAGGAAGCTAAAGAACATAAGCATTAGGGCCGCTCCTTGCCTCAATCCTAAAAGGTTTGGCACCACGGCTTAGAGCTTCTTCGTGATTCCCAATGGGAATCATTGAGGCCTAACTTTAACCATCACATGATCACCTACTTGGAATTCTTTGAAGCGCCTATGAGAATCCGCCGATAATTTGTAATTATCATTACTCAAATTATTTTTGCGCCTAATTTCAGCATGCAAATTATGAATGTAGTGTGAAAATGCATCAGCGGACTCAGATGTGCGGTGAGACGCGGACATAGGGATCAAATCTAGGGATGTCCTTGGCTTGTTACCATGCACCACCTCAAATGGACTCATACCTATGGACCTATTGACGGAATTGTTATATGCAAACTCGGCCATGGATAAAATGGAATCCCAAGTCCTAATGTGACCACCAACAAGACATCGTAAGAGATTACCTAAGCTCCTATTGGTCACCTCGGTTTGGCCATCAGTTGGGGGTGATAAGCCGATAAAAACCGTAGCATGGTACCTATTATGTGCCATAGGGCCTTCCAAAAATAACTTGTGAGTTTGACATCTTTATCTGACACAATGGTCTTGGGTATCCCGTGAAGACGCACCACCTTTCCGAAAAATAATTTCGCAACATGGGTTGCGTCAGAGGTTTTAGAGCACGGTATGAAGTGGGTCATCTTCAAGAAACGGTCTACCACCATGAAGATGGAATCGTGCTTTCTCAAAGTCTTGGAAAGCCCAATCACGAAGTCCATCGAAATGGCTGGCAATGGTGTGTGGGGCACCGGCAAGGGTGTGTACATGCATGTGTTTTATTTATTTTGCTTGGACACTTGGCATATACGGCATTGCCTGACAACTTGGGCGACATCTCTCATGGCGCTAGACCAAAAGAACCTAGCTTTTACGAGCGCAATGGTCTTATTGCGCCTGAAATGACCGACAATCCCTCCAGCATGTAGCTCCTAGATGAGGAAGTCACGCAATGAAGTGAGAGGGATGCATAGGCGATTACCCTTGAATAAATACCCGCCCTATAGGATATAGCTGGGGCTAGTGCTCACCGGGTCACTAAGGGGAGTGGTGTAGTCCTTCCCAAAATCTGGGCACTTGGGATCATGGATCAAAATATCGTCTGATACTGATACATATCGGTTTTGGACCTCACCGATACGGTACATTCAAGGTATCGTATCAGTGCCTCCCATACAAAAAAGTAAAATACCGGACGACACATACCAATGTATCGTCCGGAACCAATACGTATTGTCTGGTACGTATCGATTTTGGAGTTGGAAGATACGTACCGGTTTTCTGAATTTTTGACCCATGCTCGGGATACTCTTCCTTCAACTGCTCAAATCTGACCACCTCGGTACTCATGGAATGCAAAATCACCACCCGATAATAAGCGCATCCGCGGTTTTGTTCTCAATAACGGCTTTGTGCTTCAACACGAATGTAAACCCTTGGAGGTACTCGCCTAATGTCGTGTGCCTCGAGTTTAGCTTTTTTTGGGAAGCAGGGAAGCGCAAGGCTTCGTGGTTGGAAAATAAGACAAATTTTTGCGGTGTCGGAGGTAATGCTTCAAATACCATAGGGATCGAACTACTACATAGAATTTCTTTTCATAGCTGGAGTATTTTTGCTTCGCCATATTGAGTTTATCACTAAAGTAGGCCACCAAGTGGCCTTCTTGGCAAGCACTCCTATGCCCACACTCAATGCATCACATTCAACCTCGAAAACTTTAGAGAAGTCTGCCAGGTGCATGACGGGTGCACTCATCATTTTCTTTTTTATCTCGGCAAAGGCCCTCATCGCGGCTTTGTTCCATTGAAACTTCCCTTTTCTCATACAGTCAGTGATGGGGGCCATGATGGTGCTAAAGCTTCGAATGAAGCGAAACTTATCTTTTCTCATACAGTCGGTGATGGGGGTCATGCTGGTGCTAAAGCTTCAAATGAAGTGACGATATAATGTAGCCAATCCATGGAAGCTACGTACATCATAAATATTCCTAGGTTCGGGCCATTCCACAATAACTTTTACCTTTTCTAGGTTTGCGACTATCCCATCGGCCGGGACCCCAAGAAGACAACGGATCATTGCATGAACGTGCACTTCTTAAAATTCGCATATAACATTTCTCCCCTCAAAGTCCTGCAAACCAACCGAAGGTAGGTCAAGTTGTAATGACCCAGATTTTTGATAACATTGAATCGTTGATTTTTTATGAGGACCGACTATTTGACTAGTTTGGCCTTGAGTCAAACCTTTGACCTATGTGATGTGGCCTTGGGCCCGACCTGTTGTAATTGGGTCTGGGCACCCAAGCACGAGTCTAAATCATAAAACTTAAACTACCCCTACATGAGGTGCATGTGCATGTTGCACACAACTCAAACAGTGGGGCTAAACGGAGTTCGAGCACCATAACTAGGGAATACATGGTTCTATTTTATGCTTATAGATTAGCTAAAACTGAAGGGTACACATGAGCAGCCATAGATGTGTGTACCATGGTCAATCAATGTAGTGTCCAACATCCAACTCAAGTAAATCCCATTAGCATCAATATGTATGTATAAGATGCGTAGTCTATAAAATTTTATTTATATTAAAAATTTTATTTTAAGTGCCATGGTATGGTATTAGCGCAATGATAAAAAGGCTTAAGATCAAAATCCACAACTATTTGCATCATCCCCATTTTTAATTTAAGATTAAATAATATTCATATTATTAATAATTACATACATTGTCTGTTACCCAACACACTATCCTTGCTCTTGCTGAGAAGATTTCCAAAGCTTCATCCTCCACGTAGCACTTGGAGAATGAGTTTCCTTGGGTGGTCAACATAGAGAAACAAAATCTCTCTGTATATCTACGGTGGTAGTCCAATAGGGCTCTGTTGTTGGCAACCTCACACCACCGACTACTTTCCCTTTCTCAACTTCTTTCTAATTGAGTCATATATTACCTAGACTCCTTTAAGTGGCAGCCCATACAAACGCCCAAAATTCCCAGCAGTCCACTTTTACACCTGCAATCTCTCGCCCTCCATCCCACTTTAAAGGGCCACTTGTGATTACACAACCCTAGAAACCAAGAAACGGAACCCACTACCTTCTCTTCTTTTTGTGCCTTCGTCGATTACAGCAGCCTCAAGCACTTCCCTTCTATGTTGTAGATCTCTCTCTAACATTTGCACAACAAGCCACCATTCCCAAACCCATTCTCTCCTCCTTCACAGAACACTGCAGCAACAGCAGCAACAGCATCTCTGTGGTGTTCCATTCCTCCAAAGAGTTGCAGCAGTTCAGCCCAACCGACACCTCTCTCACGGTACCCTGCCACAACAACAACGATGATTTGTAGCGTCAGTGTGAGAGCACCGCAACAACAGGGGATCGACTCCATGCGGCAATAGGACAAAAGGTAGGGGTAACACTTGCATCTATTAGATTAGGTTTTATCATTGCGAAATAATAAATAATAATAAAATAAATTATATGGCGCTTTCAGCACTCTTTAGAAAAATATTTCTAGAAATAAGTCCCTACTAATTTTACCTCCTCTTTGCATCTATCAGAATAGATTCCATGAATCTGTCCTGTAATGAAAAATTAGAAATAAATACACTACAACTATTGATTTCTTTATTACACTAATACTTTGAAGCCTTAAGAGTCAAATTTGGATTTCAGCCTAAATAGTCAACACCATCTATGTTGATCCAAGTAAGTCAAAGGACGGTTCAGATAGTCCTCATGCTACCCCGCTTAGTCAATAATCCCTTTTCATGCATTGCTTTTTATATAAAACCTTATAAAAAATTTGATAAAATTACTGTTTATGGCCCTATGGATACTCACTTTTCAAAAATACTTAAATATTGTGGTTTGTGTTTAAGGCGTCCATTTGTGTATGTATGTATGTAGGATGTTAGATTAACATATATATATATATATATATATATATATATATATATATATATATATATATATATATATATATATATATATTGGAGCACAGTAAATTATTCTCATTAAACTGACACGTGTGCAACAAGTACTCCAATGTACACAAATGGGGTTCAAAAACTCCCTATATGTGATGAAGTATGAATAGTGGAGGATCTAAGATTTAAGAATATGATAAGATCATGTAAGACAGTTTAAGCTATGTGATACATTGCAAATAGTGATTGATTATATTTAAAAGTACTATAAGGTCATGTAAGACCAAGTTAAGGTAGTATGCATTGTATCAATTATATGAGAATTATAAATATGAGATATATAATAAGTAAGCCTCCGCCCTAGTGCGATTCTACACGCGATCCCGTCCAGCTCATGTGTATGATTTCACTACACAATCCTTTTTCACAATAACGGTATGGGAAGTTATAGTGTGGGGTATTGCAGTGATGACTTCATAACTTGAGATAAGAAGTGATTGAGAGTTTAATCACATAATGGCTCATCCAAAGTCAAGATACAAACCAAGATTAAGAAAGATAAGTTAAGATACGAAAATAATGATTTGGAGGCAATTAATCGAGACATTTAATGATTAGTGTCGAATACCAAATCCCTTTATTAGGAAGCTTGCATCCGGTGATATAGTAGGAGGACCGTGGCCTCCAGTGATTAGTAGGGTTCGCCTCTGGTGATTAGTAAGAGGTTCGCCTCTAGTGATAAGTAGAAGGTCCGCGGCTTTCGATGACATAGTAGGATATTCGCATCCGGTGATATGAGTTGGCCAACCATCGACGTTAGGTATTCCCGTCTTATTATATGTAGTCTTAGGCTATTGTCTATGCACCTAAGTTATTTTAAGTTACAATTTAAGGTAATGATATGATGAATATGTTCTTTGTTAAGAATAAAGGTGATAAGTTAAGTCAAGTTAAGATAAGGTAAATGGGACCTAAGCCGTGAACCTATAAGAATAAGAAGGTGAACAAGACGTAAGCCGTGAACCTAAAAGCATAATCGTGGGCCCTAAGCCGCAAAAAAGCTAAAATAAGATAAGTCAAGTTAAGCCGCGAGACCTAAGCCATAGGCAAGGTAAGCTAAGATAAGTTAAGATAAGGCACGGGACTTGAGCCGTAGGCAAAATAAACTAAGATGCGAGCCTTAAGTTGTGGAAACGATGAAATCCTAACACATTATAAGTAAATTATGAATTCAACAATAAAATTAAGCTATGTTACTTTCTACTCATGGTGTAGTTACCATCACAAAATGTTACAGGACCTGATCGAGCCCTCAAATCCGGAAGTTTCCCCTATACAGAATGGGACGTATAGAATTGCTTCCTTGTGAAAAGATGCAGTAATTGAGTCTAGTGATACTTGAGACTTTTACCGATTAGGACCGGTTTGGTTTGTGGTTTTGGTCCAAAACCGACCAAACCGAACCGAATACACCCCTACTCACAATATTGATGGTCTTAGATTCACCGCCCTTCTTCTCAACTTTCTCACCTTTCTTGTGCGATGGTGCTCTAGGAGGCAAGAAATTTAATTTGATCTTCTTGCCTTCATGCATGAACATGCATACATTAGACCGTCCAAGGAGGGTCACGTCCATGTCATAGAGCCATGGCCTACCCAAGATGATGTGGCCTACATCTATCGGCACTACATCGCAACACAAGGTGTCGGAATACAAGGCTAATTATATCGACACACAACACCTTTGGGACACGGGAATAGATGAGGAGTTGACCCATGAGACTTTGTACAGTCTCGGGTGGGCTTCGGGTGTACACCCTAAGCTCCACATTGGTGCAACTTCCGCTATCCACAATGACCTTACAACTCTTCTCGCCGCATTTGGCGTAAGAGTAGAAAAAACTATCTCTGCGCCAATTGTCCTTGTCATCACATTGAGGTTGTGCAAGAGCACACCTCACAACCAAGCAATCGTTGGTGCACACTAGCGCATGACCACCTTCATCACCCTCTTCATCACTAAGTGTAGTAATGGTGCTGGAAAGTTGGGTCGGTCTTGTGTGGGTGCACACACACCCTAAAGAAACGGTGAGGTCTGAGGCCACATCACCTATGTCAAAGGTTTGACCAAGGTCAAATTGCTCAAAACAATCGCATCCTCATCAAAAGTAAGCGATTCAACTTTAGCGAAAATCAGGGTCGTTACAGAAGAAGTTGACTATTGTTGTCGGTCATGAGGTCCTAGAAGTGTGTTGGTTAGTTTCTGATGCGAGACAAAAATGCTAAACCCTAAATGATGAGAGTTAGGATTAATCATAGGTTAAATTGATTAATAAAATATTCGAAATTATCCCAAATACATAAATAACTCAATGAATTTAATTAAAACAATTAAATTAATTCCATGTAGCGCTTTGCATGCATTAAGTTTCCCGATCTAGAAAAACGGATCCGATGAAGGATTTGAGTTTCGATCTAGTTTAGAGCATCAAGCGACAATTATAGTGTCGTCTCTCGACTCCTGAAAGGTTTGAGAAAATGAGGGCTCAAGGGACTAAATGAATCAAAAGGGATAAATCAAAAGATTCAAAAAATTTAGATTTGGGGTTTAGGAATATTATCAAACAAGGGAAGATATTACCAGATAATAAATAGAGAAAATGATAGAATAGAAGAATAGATCCAAGGCTTCACATCAAGGATTCCAAGGCATCTCACCAAGGATGTACATCGGCTTCACACCAAGTCGCACGAGAAATGAAGAATCACTCAGGTTGTGAGAGAATCGCTCTTTCGGATGAAAACTCTTCATAAGTCTTCTAGGGTTTGCACAAAGCAAGCTCTCAAATTTTCATTAATCATCAACTCCCTATTACATTGTTTAACCATATATAGGAGGCCTCAAAAAATAAAGAAAACCTAAAACAAATAAACTAAAAAGACAAGTATGCCCTTAAATCCTAAATTCTGTCAAAATTTGCGCAATTGCTCTATCGATCGATTCTGGTGCTCGATCGATCGACTGACAAAGTAATTAATTGTCAAACGCCACTGGTCTAAATCGTTCGATCGAAAATTGTAGCTCGATTGATCGACTAAGATGTTCTTTCGCCTCAGAATATGCGCCCACTGTTCCTTCTCGATCGATCGAGGATTGGAGTCGATCGATCGACTGAGTTCCTTTTCGTCCTTTGAATTTGAGTTGTTTGCTTCTTTTGTTTCTTCCAGTTCTTTAATTCCGACGCTCTTGATCTTGATGTCCCCATCAGTTTCAGTTCCTAGATATAATTGTTTTGTCTATAGTAATCAATGTGCTTGTTTAATAGTAATCGGCAAGCGGTGAAGAAAAAAAAACATGTTAGAAACATTGTTATCATAAAGATCACTTGCTCGTAATTTTGGTGAAATTTGGACCATTGATCGATATTGGATCAAATGAAAATATATCAACAATATAATTTTAAATATAAGCAATATATAAGTTGGACTATTACAAGCTTGTGCGGACAAACAGCGGTAAAATGCGTTTCAGGACAACACGTGTTTGGCTTTATGCGTTATCAAACAATGGGCTATTGTGCATAGTACCAATACGAGCCAAACACCTATTGGAGTTAAAACGTGATTTGCTAATACGTGCAATCAAACGAGCCCTTAGTAATAACCGCAGCTAGTGGGGTTCAAAAAGCTCTAAACAAAATATTTCATTCAACTCTAAATTAAATCCCAACACTATGGCCTTTAAATAGGCTTTTATCATGCATAAAATTAGAAATTGTAGTCCAACTCTATTTCCTAATTTAACTAAAGAAATGCGCTAATTCTCCTAAAAGAACAAAATAAAGTCTTAAATAATATGGAGGCTAAACATATTTCTAATAAAAGAAATAAATCTTATTTGCTAAAATAAAATAATCATCATTCAATAGAAGTCTTTAAATTCGTAACTTTTAGTGCAGCCTCCGAAAACTGACCATAATGTCGTCAATACTCGCAGAACTATGTCTTTATTGGCTCATTGGAAAGCTACTTCAATAAGCTTTCAAATAAAACCAATTTCGAATCAATCTAACATCACTTAATGCTTGAAAATAGTTCAAAAATAAAAGTAGCAGAAGTTAAAGCACTCTGTTACCATCCAATAAGCAACTTTTCATAAATAAATTATAAATTTTCTTTTCTTCCATTTTTTTTTTTCCATTTTTTCTTGTTTTCGTGTTCTTTAATCTTCTTTATTGAATTTTGCAAAACGTGAGGCATCTTTTACCACGAAAGAAGGAAAATGAGTTTGAGTAAATTCTAATTTTAATTTCAACTAGAGGATTGTTAATAAAAAGGATTGAGCAGTAAATATTTCACTTTATATCGCGCATGTGTTGAAAAATGGGCAAGTGATCCACACTCACAATGAATTTTCATGAGGGGAAGTTCTACATGGTAACCAAGACAGATTGACCCTCTCTAAGCTTGGTTCGAGCTCCACAGTTGGCCTCCACCTAGAATTGTAATCGTGGTGTCCCAAAACCCACTTTAATGCCACCAGCTAGCATGACCAGACTTGTTCTGGACATGGTTTGAGTGAAAGGTTATCAGGAATCTAAACACTTACTCAAGCCACACTCGCCTCATTTGGTATCTGGTCTCTTTCAGGTGTAAACCCACTGATAAATGCTTCTCTTTCACCTTTTTGTCTCATAGCGACAAGCTACTCAATTTACAAAATTGACGGATCAAAATGTCACCAATTGTTGCTAGCTTGATCTCCATATTATAGAATGTTGGGTCTTGGAGTTGCACTATCTTGTCACGGTACATTCCACTTTCCAAAGTCAAAATCTCTGACATGTGGATTTAGTCTTTCTTGTTTTGCAATTTCAATTGATAATTGCTTGAAAACATGGATTAGTGATTTATTTCTCATGATGTAACCAAAAGTCACCATCTTTATTTTCATCATTGTTCAAAATCAGTTTCCGTTAATTAATCGACTGTTGTTTTCGTTCATTGTTCTGCTTCCATTGATTTTGCTTTTGAATTATTAAGATAAGCTGGATTTATGCAATTCCTTGTGTCCAATCATTTGGCTGCCACCTTAAACTTGCATGAACTAATGAATACATTTTTTGCTAACCAAGATTACAGCCTCACAAAATTTTATTGTTGTAACAACCCGAAATTTCATGCGGAAAAATTTAGAATAACGGGGCATTAATTTCATGACTTGAGCTTGCAAGGCATCTAATCCTAAGTTTGATGGCAGCATCCTTCATAAAACATGAGTCCCTTTTTTTTTAAGTCCCTTTTTTTTTAATAATATTGCTTGATAACTCATACGAAAATAAGAATATTGAAAAGATGTGTCTTTCCATTAGAATAATATTATTTACAACAAAATATTAACCATGTGTCTCGTAACCCTAGTATCATTCATCTATAGCAAAAACGAAACAATAACTAATGTCATCAAAATAGTATCCCCTAATACCCATAAGGAGAAGAACGTGAATCCTACGGGTAGAAATCTTCTGGTTAGGCTTTCACTTCTTTAGGAAAATATTTTGGATCCTCTTCCTCGGCCTCCCCGGTCTCCGAAAGCTTAGGGTCAATATGATCTGTGACACAAAGTGTCGGGTAAGCACAAAATATCCACGGTCCTTCGTAGGGTATTAATTACCCTTCATACATTTAAACATTTAACCAATAAGCATGCATATAATAATTTTTATTCAACTAACATAATAACAATCTTAAGATAGAAAATTTATGGCGAAATATAATCATTCTTGTGAAAGTAGTCTATCAATAATCATGAAATAAATACTTAAGAGAAATTATACTCCTTTATTTTATTCATTATATTCAATGAAACATGCACATGAACAGTTATCATGTCATGTCCTCAAATCTCTTAAAAATTTTACATGGCTTAAATTTAACTTAAAATATTCTCTGCACATAAATAGGTGTCAGAGCTCTAATACTTATATATACCGATGGGAATCTCGTCCATCGTCGCCCATGGACAATTTTCTTGATTAGCCGTAGCCCCTGCTAAGCGAGCTGGCTGGTGCTTGGTCCATATCTTGTCTTGTTATGATGGGATCCTTTAAATATCATAAATCATTCATACATCGAGTCGCTTGCCTTCTTAGCGTACAAATAATAATACTGTTTGTCTTGTCTTGCCATAAATTCATGTCATGTCTTAGCGTACAAATACTAATAGTGTTTGTCTTGTCTTACTATAAATTCATGTCATGTCTTATCTTGTTATTCCATGTACAACTATTCATGTCTTGAAATTCTTTGGACTTATTAAATGTTTGATTATTGCATGTCTTGCATTTCTTGCTTAATAATCATATGTGGATAGTCATGATCTGATACTGTTATCAATCACATCGAACCCAGTGCTATGAGACCATCGCGAAAAAGTTGTTGCCAATGGCGTCCCATACCCCCATGGCATTCACAACTCACGATGGACCTATGACAAGGGTCCAATGTGATTCGTAATATACCGAAAAATGACGAAGGCATATCCTGCCTTGTCATCATATTTTCATGAATTTACTGTACATTCTTCAACAATCTTGTCATGTAATATTTTAACCAATGAAACATAAATATCGCAAGAGAAACAAATTTACATACTCCAGAGAATAAAGCTTTACGATTGCACAAAATTATAGCCACGATTAATCGTGACAAGAAATAAATAAAATATAAAGATTCCAGAAAAGAAGGCCCTTGCAATCGCGATTGATCGTGAAAATCAGGATTGCATGAAATTAGAGTAACGATTGATCGTGAAAGGTCACGATTGCATGAAATTAGAGTCACGTTTGATCGTGAACAGTCACGATTGATCATAAAAAGCAAGACATTACTGTGCAGATTTTTAAAGTAGACATCTTGGGGTCAATTTTTGAGATGACTAGAGAATGATCTAGGCTTAGATGTAAGAATAGTTTTGGTAGAGGACTCTGCCATCGACATTACCTATTTGACGGTTCGTCCATTGGAGGTCTATAAAAGTTTATATGGTTAAATGAAGTAAGGAAAAAACTCAAACTGGTTGGAGATAAAATTTCAGTATCTACCACTAATTTGTATGTTAAATTACATTGCCAAAGGCATGACTGGCATAATAAAATCTAATAAATATAAATTAACATACATGTCCAAGTACACATAATTAATTATTTAAATAAATTATAAAATGTGAAATAGAAATCAATGAAGGTCATTTATTCATCCATGAATAATTAAATAAGCGGTTTAAAGGTAGGACATGATGAATTAGAGAATAGTTTCTTGTTCATAAACTACTAATTAGTCAAATGGATCAATCAAGGAATAAATAATTAAATTCCCCCTAGCTCGTCCAAATGTTGCAATGGATTGACGTAATTATTCCAATCATTTGACCAAATAATTTGGATTCTACACCGACGGTCGATCTCCTTCATTTATGCACGACGATAATCCACACCGAAGTCCATGATTAATCTCGTTAATAAACTATATAAATTTTAAATAAAGTGCAACGCCCAAAAACCTTAATCGATTAACTATTCCAAATAATAAATCTAAAGAGAGGGATGATTTATATACCTTACATGTATGGTTGTGGTGAAGCGTGATATTGATTCGTTAATGGAGAGTTCGATGATGGTGATGATGATGATGATTGTTCTCGTGTGCCAATGAAGATGGATGGTTGCAAATCTATCCAACAATCACATAAATCACAAGGATTTATGGGCCTTCATTTTGTGCGAGAGTTTTAGAGTCCCTATTACTTGAGGTTGCAAAAGATTGTGACTGACGCAAGGTCCATGAAATCTGATAGAGAAAAAATTGTTAAGGGACAGTTGTCATCTAAAATGTAGGCAAGGAGATCTTACTTTGCTAAAAGATAATAGAATTTTAGGTTGTGTACCATCTTTTTGGGAGGTTGTTTAGTTGGGTCTTGCTAAATCAAGAGAGAGGACTTGCGATTCTGTTTTTTTTTCCTCATATATTCAAGAGGAATTAGAGAGATTTGTGCATGTGCGGCACGTGAATGAGTGAGAAGGGCATGAGCGCCATATGGAGTTAGAAGGTCAAGTATGTGTGCCATGTGGATTAAGGAGATTGAAAAAGGGGAATTTTTATTTTTACTTTTTTTTTCCTCTTGTACGCAGGATTTTTGGGTGTCATGTTGGCATGGATATTTGCTAAGGGGGAAAGTTCAATGAGAACCCGTTTTAACTGGATAGAGATTTGAGAAAAATTAACTGGTTTGATAAGGAATTTGAGTTGACTTGGACTCATTCCAAAATTTCCTTTCTATTTTAACATTTTATCTCAAAAACTCATGAGAAAATGGTGAATATTTGGTGTAATTGGAGAAGAGAGAGAATGTAGAAGAGAAAAAATAGGAGAGCTCATAAAATTTGTGCGCATAAATTTTTTCTCAATCTTTCTTCTCTTTGTGAGTTCTCCTAGAGGATTAAGCACATACATTTAAGTAGGTTATATAAGTTGTAGAAGAGTTAATGAAAAATTTAAATGTTTTGAGTTTGTGAAGGTTTGATCTCTAGACTTCTTCAACAACATTAAGGGCACCTACTATTACCCCAACACGTCTTTTTGAATAATTTATTATAAATTAAAATATACATTAATAATATTATATTATATTCATTGTTGTCAAGGGCGATCGCACATGCGAGTATGCGAACGCATATGCGATTATGTGATTGCATATGTGATCCTAAGGTAGAAATTGCATATGCCATGATGGCATATGCAATTTGGAAGGTATGCGATCGCATACCCCTCCAATGGTCATAAACATAACCGTTGGAGCTTATTTTAAAATTTTTTTTTTTTTGTTTTTTAAGCCTCCCTAAAGTTTATAAATAGGGGGTTCCTCTTCCTAATCCATACCACTTCCATCCAAGATATGATTTGTGTCTCTTTGATCTTTGTTTTTGTTTTTAGTGCTCTCCTCCTCTCTTTCTCTCTTTTTTTCTCTCACTTTCTCAAAGCTTTGCTGATAATTCCTTTTGCTCTATTTTGTAGTTAACTAAGCAAGGAACTTCAATCTTCATTGGCATTCCATCATTCTTCAAACAAAGAGGGAAGAAATCACTTCAAGAATCAATGATTCAAGAGTTAGAACTTAATTTATAATTTCTATTAAATTTTGTTTGATTGTTTTTCCTCTTTATTACACCTCATTTCTTTAATTTTATTTTTCTTTTTTAGTGTGGTCTCCACCCACTTCTTTAAATTACGTTGTCATTATGTCTATGTCCTCGAATGATGCTCTTAGGCTGATAAATTTGACCGATCCGAGTTGAAAATATGAACATTATAAGAGTGTAACCGAAAAAAATAGTCCAATGTACCCTATGCCTATGTAAGCATGGGGGGAATAGAGAGACATAAGCAACATCTTGCTTAGCAACCCGGATCGAATGTGAATGCATGTCCAAATGTCATGTTGGAGATTCGAAAAGAGATCATGGAATGGATGGATAAGACTTCAAGGTCGAAACATAACGACGAAGTAATTTTATAACAATACTATGATGTTGATGAAGATGAGGAAAAAGAGCATGATAGATCTACTCCCTCCACGGCTCGTAGTGGTACAAGACCACCACCGTCTAAAAAAGCATGTAGTGGAAAGGGGAAGGGAATAAATAAATTATTCTCTTGTAGACCACATCCCGAGGATGTGATAATAGGTTTAAAGCTATAGATAATAGGTTTAAAGCTAAGGACCGACCCGATACCATTCAATATGTGGCTAAGTGGATATACCAAGCCGGTATTGCATTCAATACCGTAAAGTTAAAAAGTTTCAAAGTAATGGTTGAAGCTCTTAGACAATTTGAACCCGGCCTAAACCCTCCCTGGTATCATGAGATAAGACATACAAGTCTTAAAAATGAGGTAGTCTTCACAAAAGCCTTGCTCGAGAAGTATCGAGAGGATTAAAAGACATATGGGTGCTCACTAATGACCGACAGTTGTACTGATAGGGCCGGTCGGTCAATCATCAACTTTTTGGCAAATTGTCCTATCGAAACTACATTCATTAAATTCATAGATGCTTCGGCTCATTCTCACACAGTCAAACATCTAATTTCCCTCATAGATGAGGTGATAGAAAAAGATATCGGTGCATAATATGTTGTCCAAGTTGTCACGGAGAATGCGGCAAACTTGGTGGCCGCGGGAAGACTAATAATGGAACGACGACCACACATATATTGGAACACATGTGCGGCCCATTGCTTAGACTTAATCTTAGAAGGCATAGGAAAAGTGTATATTAAAATCATAGATAAGGCTAGGAAGGCAGTAGTGTATATGTATAAGCATACACTTCTACTCCCACCACATACGTAATGCAATTGGGGGTAATTTGCAACGCTCCACCATCACCTGTATTGCTACAACCTTCTTGACATTACAAAGTATGTTAAAAGAGATGAGCTTAGAAGCTTCGTAACTTCCAACAAATGGAGGAATGGAGTTTGGTCAAAAAAGGCCGAAGGAAAGCGGGTGACACAAACCATCTTAACCAACTCTTTGAAATAATATTGCTCATTCACTTATAGACTCGCAACCAATCGTAGAAGTACTGCGATTGGTTGATGGTGATGAAAAGCCAGATATGAGCTATATCTATAATTTAATGCGGAAAGCTATAGAAAAAATTAAATCTAATAATATGTACAAATCTCGTCTCTATCAACCCATTATTGACATAATTGAGAAGAGATGGGTGTCCAAATGACTAGCTTGTTGTATTTCGTCGCATTCCTCCTAAATCCCGCTGTCTATTTCTCTTATCCGAACCGGAAAGCGGCGGAAGCAACACATATTTGTAATTTTCTTAATGTTTTAAAAAAGATGGTTCCGGACAAAAGCGAGCAAGATCAAATTAGCAACTCTTTCGACCGATACAAGACTATTCAAGATACGTTCATAAGAGAAATTGTGGTTCGACAAAGAGAATCCAAAATACCTAGTAAGCAATTTTATGATTTATTTTTTATTACATTTCGTTAATGCAAATTTGTAATTAAATAATTCGTCTCTTTATATATATACAATATTGCTTGTCGCAGATTGGTTGTTGTCTTATGAAGTGGATTCGGCGACAAAATGTAGATTATTGAAGATGGTCGTTAAGATTTTTGGCCTTACATGTGCCGCTTCGACATGTGAACGGAATTGAAACATGTTTGAGATAGTAACTAATTTATTTTTATTTCATTTTTAGTCTCATAATTTTAATTTAATAAATTTTAATAGATATTAATATTTATTAAATGTTTCTCTTAAATAGATACACACGAATAAGAGGAACAAACTTGAGTAAAAAAAACTCAATGATTTGGTCTTTGTGCAATACAACCAAAAGTTACGAGATCGCTTCCTAAAATATCGGAAACATCCGGGACACTATGATCTCATCTCTCTTGAAGACTTGTCATCCAATTCTCCTTAGATAGCGAATGACGCCGATGAGTGAGTCTTTGCGGATTAGGATCTTACGTGGAAGCAAGTGGAAGAGGCCGCTTTTGGAGATGAGCTTCCTACCGGACAGAGGAGATGATCGACAATGAGGGAAGGTAACTCACGCTTGCGTCAACAAGAAGAAGAAGACGAGATACATAAAGAAGCACCTATAGACGATATAAATACCGTCTTAGTGAGATCGGATGATGAAAATATCGAGGAGGAAGAATAATATGTTGAAGAAGGAGACAATTCGGATGATGACGGCAATGCAAGTGATGCCGACGGTGGAGGTGGAAGTGGAGATGTACCATTGTGGGATAGAGAGAACTGTGTAGAATTTTTGGCCGGTACAATATCATTAGGAAGTAGGAACAAATGTTAAGATACTTTTACTTAAATAATATTTTTCTTCTTTAGTCTTTTCCTTCTTTTTTGTATGTTTTATGTTCATTTTTGTACTATTTGTTTTAACATCAATGAAATTTATATTTTCCCTTCTAACTTATGGGTTATCTACTTATCTTATATACTTTTATTCCGTATTCTAGACACTACAAAATTAAAACAAAACCTATATTATACACTTTTGAAAATTTTTTGGGATTTTTGGGGATTTTTTGAGTTTTTCTTTAAAAAAAAAAATTATGTCATCGCACAATCGCATATGCGATGGCACTGTGTCATCGCATAGCATCGCATATGCGATTTGACAACATTGATTATATTTGCTATAAAAAAAAGTAGTAATATTTCTCATACGTGAGATCTAATAGGTCCATAATAAATAACAACATCGAGGTCGTAGAAGTCTATTTTAACATGTAACAGAATGGCCCTTCTTCAATGTGGAAAATACTGATTTCTGAGCTTAAAGCCTGAGCAATTCATGGAGAAGGATTTGTGAGAACGTTATGAGAATGCAACAATTGTAAATTTGTAATGACTCTAATCGTTATGATTTATTTTTTATTACAAATCTCGTCTCTATCAACCCATTATTGACATAATTGAGAAGAGATGGGTGTCCAAATGACTAGCTTGTTGTATTTCGTCGCATTCCTCCTAAATCTCGCTGTCTATTTCTCTTATCCGAACCGGAAAGCGGTGGAAGCAACACATATTAGTAATTTTCTTAATGTTTTAGAAAAGATGGTTCCGGACAAAAGCGAGCAAGATCAAATTAGCAACTCTTTCGACCGATACAAGAATGCTCAAGAGATGTTCATAAGAGAAATTGTGATTCGACAAAGAAAATCCAAAATACCTAGTAAGCAATTTTATGATTTATTTTTTATTACATTTCGTTAATGCAAATTTGTAATTAAATAATTCATCTCTTTATATATATATAATATTGTTTGTCGCAGATTGGTTGTTGTCTTATGAAGTGGATTCGGTGACAAAATGTAGATTATTGAAGATGGTCGTTAAGGTTTTTGGCCTTACATGTGCCGCTTCGACATGTGAACGGAATTGAAACATGTTTGAGATGGTAACTAATTTATTTTTATTTCATTTTTAGTCTCATAATTTTAATTTACTAAATTTTAATAGATATTAATATTTATTAAATGTTTCTCTTAAATAGATACACACGAATAAGCGGAACAAATTTGAGTAAAAAAAACTCAATGATTTGGTCTTTGTGCAATACAATCAAAAGTTACAAGATCGCTTCCTAAAATATAGGAAACATCCAGGACACTATGATCTCATCTCTCTTGAAGACTTGTCATCCAATTCTCCTTAGATGGCGAATGACGCCGATGAGTGAGTCTTTGCGGATTAGGATCTTACATGGAAGCAAGTGGAAAAGGCCGCTTTTGGAGATGAGCTTCCTACCGGACAGAGGAGATGATCGACAGCGAGGGAAGGTAGCTCACGTTTGCGTCAACAAGAAGAAGAAGACGAGATACATAAAGAAGCACCTATAGACGATATAAATACCGTCTTAGTGAGATCGGATGATGAAAAAATCGAGGAGGAAGAATAATATGTTGAAGAAGGAGACGATTCGGATGATGACGGCAATGCAAGTGATGCCGACGGTGGAGGTGGAAGTGGAGATGTACCATTGTGGGATAGAGAGAACTGTGTAGAATTTTTGGCCGGTACAATATCATTAGGAAGTAGGAACAAATGTTAAGATACTTTTACTTAAATAATATTTTTCTTCTTTAGTCTTTTCCTTCTTTTTTGTATGTTTTATGTTCATTTTTGTACTATTTGTTTTAACATCAATGAAATTTATATTTTCCCTTCTAACTTATGGGTTATCTACTTATCTTATATACTTTTATTCTGTATTCTAGACACTACAAAATTAAAACAAAACCTATATTATACACTTTTGAAAATTTTTTGAGATTTTTGGGGATTTTTTGAGTTTCTCTTTAAAAAAAAAAATTATGCCATCGCACAATCGCATATGCGATGGCACTGTGTCATCGCGTAGCATCGCATATGCGATTTGACAACATTGATTATATTTGCTATAAAAAAAAGTAGTAATATTTCTCATACGTGAGATTTAATAGGTCCATAATAAATAACAACATCGAGGTCGTAGAAGTCAAATAGTTAATGATATATAACGATCAGGGTCATTACAAATTTACAATTGTTGCATTCTCATAACGTTCTCACAAATCCTTCTCCATGAATTGCTCAGGCTTTAAGCTCAGAAATCAGTATTTTCCACATTGAAGAAGGGCCATTCTGTTACAGGTTAAAATAGACTTCTAAATCACCTATTAAAAAGACCCAGCTGGAAATGCCCATTACATTGAATAAATCGAATTGTAATTTACCCAAGGCAACAACAAAACAAATCATAAGCCTTTGAAACCAGACTAGAAAGAATGCACGTTGGAATAGTTACCAAGCCACCATGTTCATCAATACAAATTCGCTCTTAGTGTTTAGTTGCGTTTAATTTAGAAGATGTGTCGTAATAATTATCCTGACTCTAAATTTTTGGGTTGAACTAGTCACTAGAGAACCACCTAAGCAGCGACTTAAAGGTGTTTAAAAACCTTTATCTAAATTGTCTAATTCCAAAATCCAAGAGTGTTAGATTCTTGAACAAGACATGCATTTTCTCTAATGCCCATACACCTATGTAGTCAACCAAATATAGATCCATAGCAGCAAAATGTAGACAATGTCTGCTCTGATGTCCCAATGCCTATAGGCATTTTCTATTAAATTGTTGTATTTTTGCAGATAATCAATTTTTTTCATGAAAACTCTTAAGAATATCAACGGTTTTTACACCGTCATTGGAGAAAAAAATGAAAGGAAACAAATAAGAAATCAATATACCCAAAATGATGAAGAGAAATCTCATGCATTCACTAATTGCTACAATTTCAGAGAAATCTTCCTACGAAAATTTCATGCAGAAATGGGACCTCCTCAAGAAACTCATGTAAAATCTAGCAATGCCATCAATGATTATTCACATAAAATCTGAATCTAAAGCACACCATTAAGATATAACCAATCAATTAACGATCACAATTCAAAAAGCAATCCCAACATCAAAACCACTGGTGATATATTAAACGAATCATTCAATTATACCTATATATCATTTAATGAAACATACATCTAATGTACAAGAAAATTGGTGGTTCGTTGATTCGTTCGGCATTACCTAAATTGCTGAAAACAAATTAACAGTCTCTCTTAAAGGTAAGAAATGCTAAAGATTCCGATATCTTCACTCTGCCAAACAGGGTGGAGATCCTCCTTGGGGACTTTCACCCACCCAAACCCAGCATCCCTAATCACCTTAAAGCACTCAGTCGTCCCAAATCTCAGCTCATACGCCATCAGTATCTGCGTTCTACGGTCACTCAACGCCTTCAACGTCCAACAAAGCTCGGGCATCACCGACACATTGTAAAGCAGATCTGACATGAGAATAAAATCAAACGGCTGATGAGCGAGCGCGGAAACATCGCCAGCGTCGCCCCATCTGAGCGGCATCACGCGGACATCGTCCGCGACAGGGAGGGTTTTTGAATTGGCTTCGACGTTGCGGCGGAGGCCGGGAAGGAGGTGAGGCAGGTCAGTGAGGGTAACGCGGGCGCCGAGGAGTGCGGCTGTGAGCCCCGGTAGGCCAGTGCCGGCGCCGAGCTCGAGGATGGTTTTGGAGGAGAAGGGGTGGATTTGAGCGTAGATTGGGAGGTAGTGAGAGAGGATTATGGCGCAGTCCCAGAGGGAGGAGCCAGCAAGGTCGGTGCCAGCGGCTGTGGAGTCGTCGTCGATGTCGTGGTCGTAGATTACGAGTTGCCTTCCACCTACCTCAAGCTCTCGGCGATTTCCCATTGGTCACTACTACTGCTTCTTCTTCGTCACTTCATTGGGTTGTTGGTTTAAAGTGGAGAGATGGTATAAATAGGAGACCGATTCCGTTCACCATGTGGCATGTAAGCGAGCGCGGGAGAGCTCCGCACCCCACGTCACTCACATTCGGACTTGTTCACGAGCCCCAATGGTTTAAATTTTCGGTTTTCGTTTTGAAGGAAAATGATGGAAATTAATTTAAAGATTTAATAGATATTGATTATTGTTTTTCGTCCGTGGATTGCATAAAAACACATTAAAAGAATAGAATGAGAGCGCCAATTGTTGGGCTACTTTACACATTAAACCGAAAATTCTATCTTTAGGAAGACAGATTGTGTCTGAGAGAGGGAGAGAGGGCCACAGACTCTCTATAGAGAGAGAGAGATTGTGTCACGCCCTGAAATCTAATACACCGTGAATTTCGGTGCACTAGCAAAATCAATAATCAAAATTGAATTAAAAAGTTAAACAAAACATATGACCTGATGTTTTATTCATAATTTCAAAAAAAAAGTATGTCATTGTTACAAATTATTGATCATTATGAATACTATTACAATTCAAAAGTCCCTTACAACTCAGTACAAAACCTTACTAACTCTTCGATTGACTCTAATTCAAAAGATCTTCCAACGTCTCTACTTGAGGAGATGCTCAAAGGTTAACTTGATCCGTCACTAAAATATTAACAATAGGGTGAGATAAACTCAACAGTGGCCCCCCTAATAATATCTAGTAATCTACGTCTTAATAATCAATAAGAGAGACAAAATTCGTTTATGCGCATTCCTTTGATTTTAGTAGATGTTATATATATATATATATATATATGCAAATTCGCTAGTTAGTTCTCAAGGCATTGCATTTGCAGTTATTATCAAGTAAGAAATGAGATGTATGCATAAAAGAACATAGAGTTTTCTTTGAAAAGAAAATAAAAGAAAATAATTTAATTTCAACTACACATTTATAGGTGTAGGTTATACTACTATAGTATCGGATTCATGGTACAGCCACATGTGATCATTTTGGAATTCACCTCTAATTCAAATAGTTTTTACCACATCACATTGTATATCTGAATTTCACACCTTACCGTAGCAAAGCGATTGATAATATGTACTTCATTTATGGAAGTACTAGCACGGACATTCGTCCCAAACCTATGCTGCCTAATGGGGGATTCCGACTAGAAATATCATATAACTATATAGATACACAACGTGTGTAGTAAAAAATCATTTGTTTAATAGTTAATGCTTTCCATAATCAATATGGCATTTCATGATATTTTTCGAAAAGAAATATATACTACGATCAATCAATTTTCATAATTATTCTTTCTACCAGTTTATGATAAGTACCATACTATAATTTTCTTACTCATATGATCAATTATATGCTTATGTCAGGTATGTCATCAAGAATCGAACTACGATTAACTTTATACGAGCATTCCAATTATCAATCATGATTGTGTAGAGATAAAATAATAAATTCTTATATAAATATATTGGCATATTTATAATATCAACATACAATAATGTCTCATAGATGTATGACACTACCTAAGAATTTCAATTCATAATTATAGGGTTATATGTACTTGTATATATATTATATTTAAATAGTATTAATTAATTAAATAAAATAAAGTGATAAGGGTAGGTCATTTACCTTGATATGCGCTTCTCTGGTGCTTTCGATGGGAGTGGTTGAAGCTCGAGTTGTCCAAAGCGTTGTCTGTACGAGAACAATAGTGTGTTAGTATTAAGCGATGTCTCGACAAAAGACATGGATGAATACGTGAGAGGTATTAAGCTAGATGTTTAGTTGGTTCAAGGGAAGGTTAGCCATTACGGTCTTGACTTGGATGGTTTAAGTTATGGGAACGAGTGGTATCATTGCATGCCGATAGAGTACGACGATCGGGTCGTGTTGCAATATCGGAAATATTACGAAAAGGTAAATACATTAAAAATCATTTTAATAACCCATGATAAGGATATATATTTTAATAAATATTTGAAATCGGATAAAATAAAAATTATTAATAAAATATATTTTATAATAATTTAATTAATATTAAACATAATAAATAAATATATTCATAAAATATTTTATAATCGATTAATGACCCAAAATATTTCTAACAACATGTGAGTTATAAACCCTTATATTTTTAATACAAAAAATAAAATAAATAAATAAAAGGATAAGTTTTTAAAATAATAAATATAATATATACATAAATATATATATATATATATATAATTGAGAATAAAAAATAAAAATAAAAAAGGTTATAAGGTCACTGGTTTGTGACAAACTGAGATGAAATGGGTCGTGGGTGGATTTTGGCACTGGAGGAAGAAAAGAGATATCGGTAGAGAAGGGAGGGGAAAAATACAAAGAGGAAAAATAGATTTTGTTGTTAGGTTCGGCATTGTCGTCGACGGAGTTGACGTCAATCGCAATCGCGAAGGCGAACGATGGTCACAAAGGCATGCCTGGTAATGATAGTTATGCGAGTATCGAGATGGGCAGCAACGGTCGTCGCCAACGATCGTTGTCGGAGAACGAGTATGCCAAAACAAACAAAAAAGAAGGTAAGGAAGAAGAAAAATAAGAAGTTGAGGCAGAATGCCTTACCTGAGATTTCTTTGGAGTGTGGAGGAAAAAAGAGATGGTTGCCTCCTATTTTATAGCCAAAGGGGGATAGTGGTGTCATGTGTGAGGGTGGTGGTGTGAAGAAGGCGAGCCTGTCGTCGGGACGGGGACGGACTGCAGCACCATCTCAAGCTCCATCCTTTTGCAGTAGAGTTTCGTGTTTGAGCCTCTGTTTGCAGTGGATGGGACTAGGGAAAAAGATTTGGTGTTAAGTAGGGACAACAAGAGGAAGGTTATAAGGGATTTAGGTTGGGTCTGGCATGGGCCTGGTTTGGGCCAAGAAAATGGGTCGAGTCTTGGTTGGTATGGGTCCTCACAGATTGTGAGAAAGATGACTGCTTATAGAGATTGTTTAGAGAGGGACAGAGAGAAAGATGATTGTTTACGGAGATTGTTTAGAGACAGGGTGAGAGCGAGAGATTTGAGAAGGAGAGTGTTTAGAAAGAGAGAGAGAGAGAGAGAGCTATTGTGAGAAAGAGGACTGTATGGAGATTGCTTAAAGAGAAAGAAAGAGAAATTACTTAGAGAGAGAGAAATTGTTTATAGGAAGAGAGAGATAGAGAGAGCGAGAGAGGGAGATTGGTTTGAGAGAAAGTGTGCAAGGGAGATTTTGGGAAAGAGAGCGTGAGAGTTCTTTACGGGGAGAGAGAAAGATCATTTAGAGAGAGGGAGAGGGGAGAGATTGTTGTGTCCGAGAGAGATTTTGAGAAAGAGAGAGCAACAGAGATTGTTTAGAGAGAGTGCAAGAGAAACTGTGAGAAAGAGATTGTTTAGAGAGAGAGAGAGTCTATCCAAAGATTTTGTGTAAAAAAAGTTTGAAAGGGAACAACTTCTTCAAGAGATCAAATCTTCAATTGTTTTTCCTCATAAATGGTGAAATCCTCCTATTTTAGGAGGATTTAGTGGTTTCTAATGTGGCGGAAAATGAAAAAAAATTTGCATCCTATTTTTGCTACCAAACACTGAAGACCGTAGATTTTCTTTTCCTTTCCATAAGTTTCCTTTCATTTCCTCCAATCCAAACATGGCCTAATATTTGCAATCTATGAATGCTAATATTTTCAATCCATGAAAATGGAATCTCACCCCTATCGAAGACCATTGGCTATTTTGTACCAGAATGGAGATCTTTTTTTGTCCTTGTGACAGCCCGTATTTCGGCACCCCGAAACTCGTGCCATTAGCACGATCCTCCAAACCGTGCCCCAAAACTGTGCATGAAACATTGGTATAACAAGCACAATTAAATAAATAAAATAATTAATCTCATAAGCGGAAACGGTTAATATGCCCAACTGGCATATGAAAAAGACAGTTCTACTTTCATGCCACTGCATGAACAGAGAACCGACCAGAACCATCGGTGATAAACAGATCACCCCAGATGGTTCGCCAAAAGAATTATCCAATCTAATTGCATATTTATCAAAAATAAAGGTTTAACATACCAAGTCGTACAATTCTGCTCTCAAACTATTCTCTGTCAAAGTACATAGCAGAGTCTCCTAGAAGAAGTCCTCAGGTGGAGGCTTCAACTCGTCTCCATGCACGGAATCCCAATCACCCGGATCTACATCTCCCGAAACCTCGACAGTTGCTATCAATGGACCTGCGACGTATAGTCTAAAGGGTGAGCTACATCCTAGCTCAATAGGGAACAAACACAATGAACATATAAATTAAGACTCATATATATTCCATGATATTCCAAGCATGATGTGTCTATGCATTTGCTAGAAAACAGTTTAAAAACTGATGAATTGCATTCAAGTTTACTAGTACTTAGCATGAATTACTTTACTGTTGATTTATCATGAATGACACTGAACAGGCCTAAAGCAAAACTTAAATCATCAACTTAAGTAATCCCCGAGCAATATAGCATCGAGCCCCGATGAGATACCCTTCATCGTCGTCTAAATAGACAGTTGTTATAAAAGAATTCCCTGGGAATATAACCTAAGTCCTTTTCTCAATGGGCGACGGGGTTAAAACTCATCTCAACATCCCTGGAATGTGCTTACTGTTACGAATAAACCTCCGCACTGGTGTACGGATTGGCCGCCATACCGGTCACGAATATCCTATCGCGTCAGTCGTGGGAATCCCACCACGTCGGTGGGGTATCCTATCAAACCTCAAATAACAAAAATAACATGTGCTTTATATATAGTTGTTCACCGTGTAAGTGTGCTATCTTATATCAGTTAGGCCTCAACAGTAATTATTCAATCATATATATACAACCCTGGGATGTATACATACTCGCATCCACTGATGCCTTTATTACTTTCTCATCCCCTGGGGATGTTTCATTCTTATTAGATTGCTTGATCTTAATCACTTATATCACATCGATGCCTTTTTCACATTCTTGGTGTTACACACACCCATTTTCACAAAGCTTTTCGTAGTTAAAACAACTTCAAATCTGATAATTATATCACTACATACATGCTCTTGAAATTAAAGTACTTGTTCAAGGTGTTCCCTAGCTCAAGTTTTTGATGGTCCAAGCATCAAGGTCCCACGCGGCTCCTTGTGCTCTCTTTCATACGTACCACCTATGGTACATCACAATACATGCAATACATTACTAAAGATGTAATGAAGAAGGTCCTGGACCCTCCATGAATCTCAAAGAAAACTTAGAAAGTTAAGCAAAACTCTCAAAGTCGATTAATCTATTCCCAAAATCGATTAATCGAAATACAATTCGATTAATCGATTCCCAAAATCGATTAATCAAAACCCAAATCGATTAATTGATTCTCAAAATCGATTAATCGAGATTCAAATTCGATTAATCGATCCTAAATCGATTAATCGAAGTCTCTAACATAATGAAGTTGATTCTCAAATCGAGTGGTCGAAAGTCTGAAATCGATTAGTCGATCCCAAATCGATTAATCGAAATCCAAAATCGATTAATCGATTTCCCAACTCGATTAGTCGATTTCCCCAGGTCTTGTTTTCCAGCCACTGGAAGTATCCAGTGGATTAGTCGATTTCCAAATCGATTAATCGAACATCCAAATCAATTAATCGAAATCCAATTCGATTAATCAAAATCAGGCACTCATGACTTTTCAACTTTTGAGCCAAAATTGATTAATCGAATCCCAATTTTAATTAATAGATTTGGCCAGATTCAGTCCCCCTTTTGGGCTGTTCTTCTAAACTCATTTCTTTCTTTCTAAGCCTTTAATCTACTCTTTTTAACCCTACTTGACTGAATTAAATTTGTCTATAATACATGGATTCACTTTAATTAAAACTCACCTCAATCAATTCTCAAATTGATCAAGATCTAGGTTGAAATGGCTAGGGTTCCAGCTATTGCTTCAACGATCCCAAATCGCTTTGAATCCGAAAATCAATGCTCTAATCTCCTCTTGATTTGCATTAACTCTACTTCCAAAACTCCTCTTTACTCTCTCTCTCTCTCTTCTTAACTCTCTCCTCAACAACCAACAAAAACGAAAACTAGGGTTATTAAAACCTTTATACCCTCTCTTGGCCTTGGTGTTAAGCACATACACCAGAGATAGGTGTTTGTGACTGTAACTTAACACTATACTCTACACTTAGGTCACACTAATCTCACATTAGTACATAACTTCATGAGTCCACTGTTTGATCATCACTTGGTCAAACTCATGACCAGTCGGGCACGGATCTCGAGGTCATAGTTAAACGCTTTATTTTTCAGGATATTACATTCTCCCCACCTTGGGAATTTTCGTCCTCGAAAATAACCCAAAGGTGCTCGCTTGGGTACCCTACGCACTGGGGTAGCACGTAACCACACACACAAAAGTTGACGGATACATTACAAAGAGCGAGAATACACAATTAGTTTCAAAAACATCCACAAAAAATTTTCTGTATTTCATTAAATTTTTAAAAATTTACAAGTCTCTTTAACTTTGCTCCATAATTACACTTGGGAATTTAAATACAACTATACTAAAATATCCAAAAAGATGACAAAATGAAACCATCGTCAGATGCTCACGGCGTACCCTCTCCTGGCTGATCTGATGCAGGGGCGATCTCTGACTGGATTGGTGGCTCTGGCTGCTCTGGTGGTATTGGCTGGGGTGTCTTCGTAGGCTGCTCCGGATGCTGTGGCGCCGAGCCAGATGCGTCAGCAGCAGATGTGCTCCCATGGAAAATGACACCCGTATGGAAGGTGGTCCGACCTGCTGTCCACTCCACCTCCTGCGCGAGGCGCTGCTGGTAGTCCAACGGATAGATGTAGCGTAGTGTATGGAACATCAAAAAGTCCATCCGTCGGTTCATCCTCTCGTTGTTGGCCTCCATCCTGGCTAACACGTCCTCGATAGTGGGCGCCGGGCGAGCCGCTCACCGACGATAAGAAGATGTCGGTGTCGCTGCCGCAGACCGAGCTGGCTGCGTAGGTGAGGCAGTGGTATGGGAGGGTGTCCCCTCCACTAGTGGATCAACTGGGTGTGCTCCACCCACGGGTGGGTCCTGATGTGGTGGTGGGGGTGGTGGAGGTGCTAGTGGTGCTGTTGTGGCTGGTAGTGCGGGACCCGGAGCCGGTAGGGTCCGCTTGAGTAAATTGTAACTACGGCTCCATGAAGAGTTTGAAAACGTCTTCACTCGATCAGTAGCCCTCTCCTCGTGGGGCGATATCGCGTATTCTGGAGCGTCGAAATAACACTCCAACATGCGCGAGATGAGCCGAGCATAGGGCATTTTCTCCTTGGGCCTCAAGTTGCCCTTCATCAACTTGCCCTTGATGTATCTCATCCCCTCGAGGATGACCATGGTAGCATCAAACCAATGGCCACAGAAGGCCGCGTAAAGTGCTTGCTGCACCATCTCCACCCGCTCGGTGTCATGACGCAACGGTTAGAGGTTCCACTTGATTATAGAATCGAGCATGCACATATAATGGGGAAGGTCGACCCTCCTAATGGAGGATCCCGATCCCTTCTTCCCATTGGTCATGCGGGTCATGATCTCCTCAAATCTCACCTCTTCCTCGAAGGGTGGGAGGAGGGTGGTCTCGAGTAAAAAATCGAGGTGACATTCAAGCACCTCGTGGATGTGGCGATGAGTGAACGTGTAGTCACGATCCTCTATCTTGGTCGTGACGATGTCGTCGGTAGGGCCGTCCGTCAGCCCTTGGTAGAATAATCGAACCAATCTAGGGTAGTAGGACCCACGGATTAGTTTCAAGAAGTTGTCGAGGCCGGCTTTTTGAAGGTACTTATGAGCCCATTAGGTCTCGCCCAGTACATCGGGGTTTGTAAATAGGGTTTGATCGATAATGTACTCGATCTCAAAGGTTTTAGCCGCCCACCACTCGTTGGGTTGAAGTACATTGGTGGGTGGTGGTGGCATGGGCGTAGACTCGCGTGAAGCCGCGCTCGTCGACCTGGAGGTGGTCTCCGATGCCGACGGTGATGGAGTCCTCACCGGTGATGGGGTAGGTGGTGACGGTGGGGCGTTCTTACGCCGGACCGGAAGTTTAAAGGTTGCCTTTTTCGAAGACAATCGAGTTTTAGGTGACATCTTGGTGAAAATAGCTCAAAACTAGGGTTTTATAGTTCCAATTGAAGAAAAAGACTCGAATGTAGGGTTTACCTTAGGTTTTTGATCCGATGTCACGTGATTTCGATTCGAAATCGATCTAAATGCCCAAAACCTAGGTTACTCGGTCGGTTGGAGAAGAAGAAGAAGAAGGCGCGCAAAGGAAAAAGCTCCAAATGATTTCGAATGGGCAGAAATCCCCCTCAATTTATATATATAGGCCCCAGCTCGATTAATTGATTTTCAAGGTCGATTAATCGAGATTCAAAATTAGGTTAAGTCGCGCGAAATCGATTAATTGATTAGTCAAAATTCAAAATCAATTAATCGAAATCATTTCGATTAATCGAAATCGTATCCGTTTAAATTTTTAAGTTTTGGAGCTCACTCGCGTGAGCCAGTCAATTAATCAAAATTCACTTCGATTAATCGAAATTCTAAAATCGATTAATCGAATTTTACTTTGATTAATCGAAATCGTGCAGTCCTTCAAATTTTTTTGAATATCCTTAAGTTACTCGATTAGTCGAACTTCCAGTTCGATTAATCGAAATTCCAAATCGATTAATCAAATTCTTCCTCGATTAATCAAAATCATATAAAATCCTTCAAGTTCTTCTAAAATTCTCAAGTTACTCGATTAATCGAATCCCCAATTCGATTAATCAAAAACATAAATTGATTAATCGAAACCAAAATCGATTAATCAAAATTTTACTTTGTCATTTTTCTAATTCTTGTTCCAATTTCCACTCACTGGTGTATGCCAGTCGACTAATCGAAAAAAATCGATTAATCGGTTTTGTTCAGATTCTTCAGATTTATAAATTTTTCATGTCTCTTTGATTTCTCATGGTAAACTATGGCCAGTTGGTCATTGGTTCTATAAAATACATCATTATGGCCATGTCGTGACCATGATGAATTCCAATTTCGCGTTCAACACAGCGTTTGAGACTCTATGTGGATAAAATTGTTCTCTTAAGTAAATTGATCATAAGATCGAAATTGAATTACAGCACATAGTTCAAATCCACAAACATGCTTGCGATGATATAAGTTCGACTCTCAAGCTGTCGCAAACAAGCTTGGATATTGTTCTTTCACGTCGGCCTCTCGTTCCCATGTAGCTTCCTCGGCCGGATGATGCTTCCATCGGACAAGTACTATTGGAATCACTTTTGTTCGCAACACTTGTTCCTTTCGATCTAAAATCTCCACCGGCTCTTCGATCATAGTCATGTCCTCATGCATCTCAAATGATTGACCACTCAACACGTGATCAGGGTCATTAAGGTACTTCCTGAGCATAGACATGTGGAACACATTATGTACTTGATCGAATAATGGTGGCAATCCAATGCGGTAAGCAACTTCCCCTACTCGACCCAAAACTTCAAACGGTCCAAGATAGCGGGGACATAGCATCCCTCTCTTTCCAAATCTCATCACCCCCTTCATGGGTGACACTTTGACAAACACGTGTTCACCCACCTTGAAGTCTACACTCGTCCGCTTGATATCGGCGTAGCTTTTCTGTCTGCTCTGAGCCGCTTTGAGTTTTGCCCTTATCATCCGAACATAGGTGGCATTATCATCAAGTACCTCGGGTCCTAAAACAAAATTTTCACCCTTTTCTTCCCAATTGATGGACGATCTACATCGCCGTCCATAAAATGCTCGTCTGAAAGCTGTTGTTATATGCGAACTCAATCAAGGGTAGGTGTTGATCCCACGATCCTTGTAATTCTAACATACATGCCCTAAGCATGTCCTCAATGATCTGATTGACCCTCTCAGTTTGTCCGTCAGTTTGTGGATGGAATGTCGTACTGAAATCTAGTCGCGTTCCCATTCCTTCTTAAAATTTCTTCCAAAACTTTGATGTATACAAGGGGTCTCGATCGGAAACAATGCTACTCGGAATCCCATACAAACGAACAATCTCCTTCTTATACAGCTCTGCTCGTCTTCCCGCCGTGTACACCGTGTTGTAAGGCAAGAAGTGAACTGACTTGATCAATCGATCGACTACTACCCATATGGCATTGTACTTCTTTGCAGTACGCGGTAGTCCAACGATGAAATCCATAGAAATCGACTCCCACTTCCATTTTGGTATAGGTAGGGGCTACAATAGACCTGCAGGATGTCTATGATCGATCTTCACTTGTTGACACGTCAAGCACCGTGACACGTACTCTGTCACATCTTGTTTTAGGCCTCTCCACCAGTAATTCTTTTTCAAGTATTGATACATCTTTGTGCTTCTCGGGTGGATAACATAGCTTGATTTGTGTGATTCATCCAAAATTGTTCGCCGCAGATCGGCATTGTTCGAAATATAGAGGCGGCCCTTGAACTATAAGGAACCATCCCCCTTGATTGAAAATTCAGAGGTAATGCCTTCAGTTACATCTTGACGAATCTTTGTTAGCGTTGGGTCTTTCATCTGTAGTTCATGGATATGCTCAAATATTATCGGTCTCACTGATATATTAGCCAAGAAGGCTCTTGTAGCTTGTGACTCAATGTTTGCATCATATAGTGCCAGATCTTCAAATAACTTTCATCGGTGCATACCCAAAATCAAACTAGCCAACTGAGCTGAACTCTTCTGACTCAAGGCGTCGGCCACCACATTAGCCTTGCCTGGATGGTACTGTATGGAACAGTCATAGTCCTTAAGGAACTCCATCCATCTGCGCTGCCTCATATTTAGCTCCTTCTGTGTAAACAAATATCTTAGGCTCTTATGATCGGTGAAAATCTCAAACGTCTCACCGTACAAGTAATGTCTCCAAATCTTGAGCGCAAAAATGACCACTACTAATTCCAGGTCATGTGTCGGATAATTCTTCTCATGCTCTTTCAATTGTCTCAACCCATACGCTATCACCTTTTTGTGTTGATTAAGCACACAACCCAAACCAGTATATGAAGCATCGTTATACACTGTAAACCCTCCACTGCCTGAAGGAATAGCTAACACTCGAGCTGAAGTGAGTCTCTTCTTAAGTTCTTGAAAACTCTTCTCGCATGCCTCACTCCATTCAAACCTTGCATCTTTTCATGTAAGTCTCGTGAGTGGTCCTGATATTTTTGAAAAACCCTCAATGAAACGTCGATAGTAACCCGCCAATCTAAGGAAACTGCGGATGTCGGCCATGATTTTTAGTTGCTCCCAATTCACTACTGCTTCGATCTTTGCTGTATCTACAGTGACACCAAGCTTTGAGACAACATGTCCCAAAAAATCTAACCTCTTCTAACCAAAACTCGCACTTGCTGAGCTTGACGTATAACTGGTATTCACGTAGAGTCTGTAGGGCTACTCTCAAGTGCTTTTCATGCTCTTCCTCTGATTTTGAATAGATCAGGATGTCGTCAACAAACACTACAACACAAGAGTCCAGGTGTAGTTTAAACACCCTATTCATCAAATCCATGAATGACGCCGGGGCATTTGTCAACCCAAACGGCATCACTAGGAACTCATAGTGTCTGTATCGAGTCCTGAATGCAGTCTTCTGAATATCCTCTGCCTTAACTCTCAACTGATGGTATCCCGATCTCAGATTGATCTTAGAGAAATACTTCGCTCCTTACAGTTGATCAAATAAGTCATCTATCCTAGGCAAAGGGTATCGATTCTTAATAGTAAGTTTGTTCAATTGTCGATAGTCAATGCACAGACGCATTGACCCATCTTTCTTCTTTACAAACAAGTCCGGTGCTCCCCATGGAGACACACTCGGTCTAACAAATCTCTTGTCCATTAGCTCTTGTAGCTGCTCTTTCAACTCCTTCAACTCAGCAGGAGTCATTCTGTATGGTGCTTTAGAAACAGGCTCCATTCCTGGTGCTAAGTCGATGGCAAATTTTATTTCTCTCTCTGGCGGTAATCCAGGTAATTCCTCCGGAAATACATCGGCGAAGTCTCGCACAACTGCTATCTCAGATATAACATTCTTCTCCTCTTTATCTTCCTTCAAGAACGCCAAGTATCCACTACACCCTTTTCTGATCAATCTCTCGGCCCTGACTGCCGAGATAAGTGGTAGGTGTGTCGACCTCTCTCCTCTAAATCTAAATGATCTCCTCGTGTTGGGTCTGAAGATGACGACCTTGTTCTTACAATCCACCATCGCACAGTGAGCTGATAACCAATCCATGCTAAGGATCACATCAAATCCTTGCATGTCTAATAGAATTAGGTTCGCCGGTAGCTCAAAGACATCTCCATCCATGACCCTCACGATCATGGAGTTGCAACCCTTCTCGGTATCAACCGCTTTCCCGGTAGGAACAGTCATGGTTAAAACGAAGTCTAACTCCTCTCGGTCGACTTTCATCCTCTTCGTGAAGCGAGGTGTAATAAATGAGTGGGTAGACCCTGGGTCTATCAACACTCGAGCCTCGTATGTCACGTCGCTTCCCTTCTTATATATTTGTAACGTACCTAACCATACATACACATATATATATTGTTTATTATCATACCAGAATTTATCACATGCAAGTTTTCTTATATCTCCTATATGTAGATGCACCTTCTTTATCTAAAATTTTAAGAATTAAAATTCTCTATTTAAAAGGAAGCTCACCTTGAATGATATCGTTTATATTCTGAGCCTCTTGAGCGGTGACTGCATAGGCTCTTCCTTGGATGATCGGCTTCCTCGCTTGTATAGGTCGTGGAATAGGTACTGAAGTCATCTTCTCTTTGTTCATCTCAGGGCATTCCTTGATCAAGTGGCCCACCTTGCCACATCGAAAGAAACCCTGAGTGCCTATCCTACAGTCTGTTGTCTTGTGAGGCTTGCCACACTTGGCACAAGTCTCACGAGGTGTGGAAGAAGCTGCTCGAGAAGCCCCCTGTGTGACTATAGTGTCGGTAGTGATAGCAGGGCTCTCGTAGCGTATCGGTCTCCCCGACACAAGCAATGGAAATCTCTGCTGGTTGTTCTGCTGCGCCGGTCTCCCATAACCTCCTTGGAACGGTGGTTTCTGATTATTTGGTACGAATCTCGACTTTTTGTTCACCGGCTCATAATTCCCCGTTCTGCTCTGATCAGTGTTCCACCTTCCTTGTTGCTCCCTCTGGCGGTACTTGTTGTTATTTTCTTCCTCTACCACCAAGGCTTTACTCATGACCTCCCCATAGGTCCTCAGTTGGAATAGTGCTACTCCTCCCGTCACATCTGGTTTCAAACCTTGCTAAAACCTCTTTGCTTTCATCATCTCTGTGATGACGTAGTCGGGTGCAAAGCGAGCGAGTCGCATGAACTCCACTCCGTATTCTCTCACAGTCATCTTCCCTTGAACCAATTGCAAAAACTGAACTTCCATCTGGTTCCTCACCACTTCAGGGAAGTACTATTTATTAAATTTCTCGACAAACTCATCTCATGTCCAGGGCATATCTGGAGTCTCCTGAGCCCTAGTCTGTGAAACGGACTTTCACCAAGGCCCAGCCTCTCCGTCTAGCATGTAGGCTGCCCAACGGACGCTCTCGTCCTCCGTGCACGTCAGTACACTGAATACTTTCTCCATCTCACTCAGCCAATGCTCTGCCACTATGGGCTCTCCCTGTCCAGAAAAGCTAGGAGGTCTCATCCTCCTAAACTCAAGAAAAGCGAAGATGCCTTGTGGTGTGGGGCTTGGAGGTGCCGCTCATGAGCTATATGAGCTACCAAAGATGCTGCCTGTTGGGCCATAGCAACCGCCATGGTCTCCATGGTGTGCATCATCCTCTGACGCTCTTCTCTGTCCTCATTTCGTTTTCTAACTCTTTCCTGTTCTCTCTTATCTTGATCATGTCGATATCGATCTTGATTCTCTCTCTGATCTTGGCTCCCTTGGCCACCACTGCCAGAAGCCCCTCCATCTCCTATGGGTACTCTATTAGTATCCGAGATAAAATCATCTCGACTACGCAAGATTCTACTATGACCATCCCTGGGTCGGCCCCTTCCTCTAGAAGACATAACGGTCTGCATGTGAAAACAAGGTTTTCATTAGTAGAAGTCCCTACGTTCTAACAAAAATGATTGTCAGAGTTTCTAAAAGAAAATGCTTTCATACCAACTGTGACAGCCCAGATTTTGGCACCTCGAAACCCGTGCCATCAGCACGATCCTCCAGACCGTGCTCCAAAACTGTGCACGGAACATTGGTATAATAAGCATAATTAAATAAATAAAACAATTAATCTCATAAGCGGAAACGGTTAATATGCCCAACTAGCATATGCAAAAGACAGTTCTACTTTCATGCCACTGCATGAACAGAGAACCGACCAGAACCATCGGTGATAAACAGATCACCCCAGATGGTTCGCCAAAAGAATTATCCAATCTAATTACATGCTTATCAAAAATAAAGGCTTGACATACCAAGCCGTACAATTCTGCTCTCAAACTACTCTTTGTCAAAGTACATAGCAGTGTATCCTACAAGAAGTCCTCAGGTGGAGGCTCCAACTCGTCTCCAGGCACGTAATTCGAATCACCTGGATCTACGTCTCTCGAAGCCTCGACAGCTACTATCAATGGACCTGCGACGTATAGTCTAAAGGGTGAGATACATCCTAGCTCAATAGGGAACAAACACAATGAACATATACATTAAGACTCACATATATTCCATGATATTCCAAGCATGATGTGTCTATGCATTTGCTAGAAAATAGTTTAAAAACTGATGAATTGAATTCAAATTTACTGGTAATTAGCATGTCTTACTTTACTGTTGATTTATCATGAATGACACTGAACAGGCCTAAAGCAAAACTTAAATCTTCAACTTAAGTAATCCCCGAGCAATATAGCATCGAGCCCCGATGAGATACCCTTCATCGTCGTCTAAATAGACAGTTGTTATAAAAGTATTTCCTGGAAATACGACGCAAGCCCCTTTCTCAATAGGCGGCGGGGTTAAAACTCATCTCAACCTCCGCACTGGTGTACGGATTGGCCGCCGTACCGGTCACGAATATCCTGTCACGTCAGTCGTGGGTATCCTGCCCACGTCGGTGGGGTATCTTATCAAACCTCAAATAACAAAAATAACATGTGCTTTACATATAGTTATTCACCGTGTAAGTGTGCTATCTTATATCAGTTAGGCCTCAACAGTAATTATGCAATCATATATATACATCCCTGGGATGTATACATACTCGCATCCACTGATGCCTTTATTACTTTCTCATCCCCTGGGGATGTCTCATTCTTATTAGATTGCTTGATCTTAATCACTTGCATCACATCGATGCCTTTTTCACATTCTTGGTGTTACACACATACCCATTTTCACAAAGCTTTTCGTAGTTAAAACAACTTCAAATCTGATAATTATATCACTACATACATGCTCTTAAAATTAAAGTACATGTTCAAGGTGTTCCCTACCTCAAGTTTTTGATGGTCCAAGCATCAAGGTCCCACACGGCTCCTTGTGCTCGCTTTCACACTACCACCTATGGTACATCACAATACATACAATACATCACTAAAGATGTAATGAAGAAGGTCCTGGACCCTCCATAAATCTCAAAGAAAACTTAGAAAGTTAAGCAAAACTGTCAAAGTCGATTAATCGATTTCCAAAATCGATTAATTGAAACTCAAATCGATTAATCGATTCTCAAAATCGATTAATCGAGATTCAAATTCGATTAATCGATCCCAAATCAATTAATCGAAGTCTCTAACAGAATGAAGTCGATTCTCAAATTGAGTGGTCGAAAGTCTGAAATCGATTAGTCGATCCCAAATCGATTAATCGAAATCCAAAATCGATTAATCGATTTCCCAACTCGATTAGTCAATTTCCCCAGGTCTTATTTTCTAGCCACTAGAAGTACTCAGTCGATTAGTCAATTTCCAAATCGATTAATCGAACATCCAAATCGATTAATCGAAATCTAATTCTATTAATCGAAATCGGGCACTCATGACTTTTCAACTTCTTGGCCAAAATCGATTAATCGAATCCCAATTTCGATTAATCGATTTGGCCAGATTCAACCCCCTTTCGGGCTTTTCTTCCAAACTCATTTCTTTCTTTTTAAGCCTTTAATCTACTCTTTTTAACCCTACTTGACTGAATTAAATTTGTCTACAATACATGCATTCACTTTAATTAAAACTCACCTCAATCAATTCTCAAATTAATCAAGATCTAGGTTGAAATGGCTAGGGTTCCAGCTTTTGCTGCAACGATCCCAAATCACTTTGAATCCGGAAATCAATGCTCTAATCTCCTCTTGATTTTCTTAACTCTCTCCTCAACAACCAAGAAAAAGGAAAACTAGGGTTATTAAAGCCCTTATACCATCTCTTGGCCTTGGTGTTAAGCACATACACCAGAGATAGGTGTATGTGACTGCAACTTAACACTATACTCTATACTTAGGTCACACTAATCTCATATTAGTACATAACTTCATGAGTCCACTGTTTGACCATCACTTGGTCAAACCCATGACCAGTTGGGCACGGATCCCGAAGTCATAGTTAAACACTCAAATTTTCAGGATATTACATTCTCCCCACCTTGGGAATTTTCATTCTCGAAAATAACCCAAAGGTGCTCGCTTGGGTACCCCACGCACTGGGGTAGCACGTAACCACATACACAAAAGTTGACGGATACATTACAAAGAGCGAGTAAACACAATTAGTTTCAAACACATCCACAAAATTTTTTCTGTATTTCATTAAATTTTTAAAAATTTATAAGTCTCTTTAACTTTGCTCCATAATTACACTTGGGAATTTAAATACAACTGTACTAAAATATCCAAAAAAGATGACAAAATGAAACCATCGTTAGATGCTCACGCCGTCCCCTCTCCTAGCTGATCTGATGCAGGGGAGGGCTCTGACTGGACTGGTGGCTCTGGCTGCTCTGGTGGTACTGGCTGGGGCGTCTTTGTAGGCTGCTCCAGATGTTGTGGCGCCGAGCCAGATGCGTCGGCAGCAGATGTGCTCCCATGGAAAATGGTGCCCGTATGGAAGGCGGTCCGACCTGCTGTCCACTCCGCCTCCTGCGCGAGGCGCTGCTGGTAGTCCAACGGATAGATGTAGCGCAGTGTATGGAACATCAAAAAGTCCATCCGTCGAATCATCCTCTCGTTGTTGGCCTCCATCCTAGCCAACACGTCCTCGATAGTGGGCGTTGGACGAGCCGCTCGCCGACGATAAGAAGATGTCGGTGTCACTGCCGCAGACCGAGTTGGCTGCGTAGGTGAGGCAGTGGTATGGGAGGGTGTCCCCTCCACTAGTGGATCAACTAGGTGTGCCCCACCCACGGGTGGGTCCTGATGTGGTGGTGGGGGTGGTGGAGGTGCTAGTGGTGGTGGTGCTGCTGCTGGTGCGGGACCCAGAGCCGGTAGGGTCCGCTTGAGTAAATTGTAACTACGGCTCCATGAAGAGTTTGAAAACGTCTTCACTCGGTCTGTAGCCCTCTCCTCGTGGGGCGATATCGCGTATTCTGGAGCGTCGAAATAACACTCCAGCATGCTCGAGATGAGCCGAGCATAGGGCATTTTCTCCTTCGGCCTCAAGTTGCCCTTCTTCAACTTGCCCTTGATGTATCTCATCCCCTCGAGGATGACCATGGTAGCATCAAACCAACGGCCATAGAAGGTCACGTAAAGTGCTTGTTGCACCATCTCCACCCGCTCGGTGTCGTGACGCAACGGTTTGAGGTTGCACTTAATTATAGAATCGAGCATCCACATATAATGGGGAAGGTCGACCCTCCTAATGGAGGATCTCGACCCCTTCTTCCCATTGGTCATGCGGGTCATGATCTCCTCAAATCTCACCTCTTCCTCGAAGGGTGGGAGGGTGGTCTCGGGTACAAAATCGAGGTGACATTCAAGCACCTCGTGGATGTGGCGACGAGTGAACGTGTAGTCACGACCCTCTATCTTGGTCGTGACGATGTCGTCGGTAGGGCCGTCCGTCAGCCCTTGGTAGAATAATCGAACCAATCTAGGGTAGTAGGACCCACGGATTGGTTTCAAGATGTTGTCGAGGCTGACTTTTTAAAGGTAATTACGAGCCCATTGGGTCTCGCCCGGTACATCGGGGTTTGTAAATAGGGTTTGATCGATAATGTACTCGATCTCAAAGGTTTTAACTGCCCACTACTCCTTGGTTTGAAGTACATTGATGGGCGGTGGTGGCATGGGCGTAGACTCGCGTGAAGCCGCGCTCGTCGACCCGGAGGTGGTCTCCGATGCCGACGGTGATGGAGTCCTCACCGGTGATGGGGTAGGTGGTGGCGGTGCGGCGTTCTTACGCCGGACCGGAAGTTTAGAGGTTGCCTTTTTCGAAGACAATCGAGTTTTAGGTGGCATCTTGGTAAAAATAGCTCAAAACTAGGGTTTTATAGTTCAAATTGAAGAAAAAGACTCGAATATAGGGTTTACCTTAGGTTTTTGATCCGATGGCACGCGATTTCGATCCGAAATCGATCTAAATGCCCAAAACCTAGGTTGCTCGATCGGTTGGAGAAGAAGAAGAAGAAGGCACGCAAGTGATTTAGAATGGGGAGAAATCCCCCTCAATTTATATATATAGGCCCTGGCTCGATTAATCGATTTTCAAGGTCGATTAATCGAGATTCAAAATTAGGTTAAGCCGCGCGAAATTGATTAATCGAAATCATTTCGATTAATCGAAATCGTATTCGTTTAAATTTTTAAGTTTTGGAGCTCACTGGCGTGAGCCAGTCGATTAATCGAAATTCTTTTCAATTAATCGAAATTCTAAAATCGTTTAATCGAATTTTACTTCGATTAATCGAAATCGTGCAGTCCTTCACATTTTTTCAAAAATCCTTAAGTTACTCGATTAGTCGAACTTCCAGTTCGATTAATTGAAATTCCAAATCGATTATTCGAATTCTTCCTCGATTAATTGAAATCATATAAAATCCTTCAAGTTCTTCTAAAATTCTCAAGTTACTCGATTAATCGAATCCCCAATTCGATTAATCGAAAACATAAATCGATTAATCGAAACCAAAATCGATTAATCAAAATTTTACTTTGTCATTTTTCTAATTCTTGTTCTAATTTCCACTCACTGGTGTATGCCAGTCGACTAATCGACCAAAATCGATTAATCGAATTCCCAAATCGATTAATCAGTTTTGATCAGATTCTTCAGATTTATAAATTTTTCATGTCTCTTTGATTTCTCATGGTAAACTATTGCCAGTTAGTCATTGGTTCTACAAAATACATCATTATGGCCATGTCGTGACCATGATGAATTCCAATTTCGCGTTCAACACAGCGTTTGAGACTCTATGTGGATAAAATTGTTCTCTTAAGTAAATTGATCATAAGATCAAAATTGAATTACAACACATAGTTCAAATCCACAAATATGCTTGCGGTGATACAAGTTCGACTCTCAAGTTGTCGCAAACAAGCTTGGATACAGTTCTTTCACGTCGGCCTCTCATTCTCATGTAGCTTCCTCGGTCGGATGATGCTTTCATCGGACAAGTACTAGTGGAATCACTTTTGTTCGCAACACTTGTTCTTTTCGATCTAAAATCTCCATCGGCTCTTTGATCATAGTCATGTCCTCATGCATCTCAAATGATTGACCGCTCAACATGTGATCAGGGTCATTAAGGTACTTCCTGAGCATAGACACATGGAACACATTGTATACTTGATCGAATAACGGTGGCAATCCAATGCGGTAAGCAACTTCCCCTACTCGATTCAAAACTTCAAATGGTCCAAGATAGCGGGGACTTAGCTTCCCTGTCTTTCCAAATCTCATCACCCCCTTCATGGGTGTCACTTTGACAAACACGTGTTCACCCACCTTGAAGTCTACACTCATCCGCTTGATATCAGCGTAGCTTTTCTGTCTGCTCTGAGCCGCTTTGAGTTTTGCCCTTATCATCCGAACATAGGTGGCATTATCTTCAAGTACCTCGGGTCCTAAAACAAAAATTTCACCCGTTTCCTCCCAATTGATGGGCGATCTACATCGCCGTCCATAAAGTGCTTCATATGGTGTCATCCCAATGCTCGTCTGAAAGCTGTTGTTATATGTGAACTCAATCAAGGGTAGGTGCTGATCCCACGATCCTTGTAATTCTAACATACATGCCCTAAGCATGTCCTCAATGATCTGATTGACCCTCTCAGTTTGTCCGTCAGTTTGTGGATGGAATGCCGTACTGAAATCTAGTTGCATTCTCATTCCTTCTTGAAATTTCTTCCAAAACTTTGATGTATACAAGGATTCCCGATCGGAAACAATGCTACTCGGAATCCCATGCAAACAGACAATCTCCTTCATATATAGCTCTGCCAGTCTTCCTGCCGTGTACATCGTGTTGTAAGGTAAGAAGTGAACTGACTTGGTCAATCGATAGACTACTACCCATATGGCATTGTACTTCTTTGCAGTACGCGGTAGTCCAATGATGAAATCCATAGAAATCGACTCACACTTCCATTCTGGTATAGGTAGGGGCTGCAATAGACCTGCGGGATGTCTATGATCGATCTTCACTTGTTGACACGTCAAGCACCGTGACACGTACTCTGCCACATCTTGTTTTAGGCCTCTCCACCAGTAATTCTTTTTCAAGTCTTGATACATCTTTGTGCTTCCCGAGTGGATAGCATAACTTGATTTGTGTGATTCATCCAGAATTGTTCGCCGCAGATCGGCATTGTCCTGAATACAGAGGCGGCCCTTGAACAATAAGGAACCATCCTCCTTGATTGAAAACTCAGAGGTAATGCCTTCAGTTGCATATTGACGAATCTTTGTTAGCGCTGGGTCTTTCATCTGTAGTTTATGGGAGACCGGCGCAGCAGAACAACCAGCAGAGATCCCAAAGTTTCGCTACAAGCTAAAGTTTGGTAAAAAAACTCATAACCTATTCATAGTCATGGACCAGTCGGGAAGATATGATCCATCTAATCTCTAGCAATCTAATTCGTAAGTATCATTTCACGAAACCAATCAAACTAGACTACAAGTACTAATTCGAAGATGAGTATTCAATTATATCTAATCATAATCCCTATAAGGTCATTAAGATTATCACAAACAAAATTAAAGCGCTTTAGAATCATACACGATAACAATAGTGAATCTCAATCATGCAATCATTACCACAATGAATTCAAATTAGAAAAGGAAATAGAACTTGAATTAAATACTCATCTTTGATTATACAAGAGATCCCAAACTTCGGGAATTAGCCACGCATCATAGGTCTGATTATCATCATGACTGAATCGATCATAGAACGATGGGTTACAATGCCTTCAATCTCACAAACTCTTGAAATTGGAGAACTAGAAACTAAAACTAAAATTAGAAACTACTTACTTTCTAAAACTCAAACTAGAAGCTCTCTTTTAATTCTAAACCTAGGGTCCTTATTTATAGATGCGTAAGCACATCAGTTTAAGCCAAAAAGGACTCCCTAAACTAAGCAAAGGCAATCTAGAAGAGAAGAGAATCTCAGACTCTTGAAATCTAAACTGTCGGCCTAAGAATTCATAGAAAACCTGTTACACCCCCTGTCTGTGCACGAGTTAAGTCTAGGACATGTGCCATTTGGACCTCGAAGAGGAAGGGCCCATATGGGCACTTGCCACCTAGGATCCTTAGTAACCATAAGCCACACGCCACTTAGACCCAACAGTGAGCCCACAGGTAGTTTTGCTATGGTTGAACACAAGCCCATGTGTGGACTGTGCGAATTAGACCTCATTGGACCCCAAGCTCACATGTGCACTCTATGGTTGCAGTCTAATCGGGCCAAAAGCCCATGAACCATTGGAACAATGACTCATTTGGGGCTTATTAGGAGTTTGTAACCTTTTGGGCCACTTGAGGGCCATATTGCTAGTGGACCGGGCCACTCTTAACATATCTGAGACCCATGGGCAGCTAAGACCCTTTAAGAACTAGAGGGCTTAGAACCCACTTGGAACAGAGTACCTAGGCCCATTTGTTATAAGCCAAAGAATGGCTGATATACTTTAGTGTTGTATTAGAGACACACCGAATCCCAAGCCCCCTTATATTTCCTTCACGTAAGCATGCAAAATCATTGCACTGCTGTGAAGTCGGCTACAAAAGGAGAAACTGATGAAGGAGAGAAAACCACTGACTTTTTCAGAGCTTGGGGGTGTTCATTTGAGTTTTTGTTTTTGAGAGAACCCAACCCCTGGATTTGCATTGTGTCCTCTCTACTTCAAAGAGAAGACCCTCTTTCTTCTTGGGGAAACCATAAGCGTCACAGTTGTTCAATCAAAGCGAGAGCATCGATCGAATCGTCGAATCAGCACCGCGACGGAGTGAATTTGACGTCGACACTATGCGTAAGGTCGTGTGCGAAAGAACTAACTAAAGGTAACTCACACCATGCATGCGTATGTTTTAGTAAATGATTTCGGTTAATAAAGGATGATCGACGATCGCATGCACAATTTCCATCAATCGAACGTGTGAAAATTGCCAGAGCTGCTACGTGTTGGGTTCGATAGATGGAAGCTCTGCATGTGACTCGAATTTGGGAAAATGGGACGTGTTTTAAATCTAGCAAATTATGGGTGTGTGGTGCATAAATTAAAGCGTGTTGAACAGATATATTAGGAAAGTAACCTTGCAAAGGCGGGATGGTCAATGTATGTCATGTATGGTGTGTCGTTTGAACCACTTGAGAAGCCATAGGGGTTGCCTCGAGTAGAGACACCAAGATGATAGAGATACAAATTTCTGGGTTTACGCTCGAGCATGCTAAGAACTGCTCGAGCGTAAATGTCATCTGCAGCCTACGCTCGAGCGTGATTCGTAGGCTATTTTGACTCAGGTTAAACACACTCGAGCGTCTAGTGAAGAAGTGAACTAGATTTACGCTCGAGCATACTGAGTCTGCTCGAGCATACTGAGTTCGCTCGAGCGTGAAGCCATTTGAAGCCTACGCTCGAGCATAAATTCTAGGCCAAAACTTTCGAGTCCAGTCCGCTCAAGCGTAAAGTGAGAATTTACACTGAGTCTACACTTGAGCGTGAGCCAACCGCTCAAGCGTAAAACCATCTGAAGCCTACACTCGAGCATGAATTTCAGGCCAAACCTGCTCGGGTCAAATACGCTCGAGCGTACACTGTAAGGTGCCACTAGAATCCGCTCGAGCATAAGATACCCACGCTCGAGCGTAATGGTGTGTTTTGGATTTTTGTTATCTCCTATGCTAAAACTTGACACGCACACTCCGTGTTATACGTAGAGTTGTGTAGTGAATACTTGTGGCTAAGAAATGCGTTTGACCTCGTGAATTAGGTGAGAAAACACAAAAAGGAGCATCTAAAAAAGCGTGCATAGAACCAACAAGTGTGTGTGACGTGACTTAAGGTAGGGAAATTGCCTTGCCACTTAGATGATTTTCGAGTTCAAGTTTATGGTGCAATTATTTCATAAATGGTTTTCTTAGTAAATAATGTAATTTCAGTAAACTATTTATTTACCTATATGTACATGCCTATGAATTTCTTGCATATAAGATTTAAATTCATCATACATGTTTTACATGACACATGACATTGCATCTTGACCTCATGATATCCGCCTTAACTTCATACTGTCTGTACCTTCAATTTGTGTTAACATACCTTTGATGTGTATTCGTGTGTTATGTGTGCACATGTGCAATGAGGTGTGGAGTCTCCATGAGAGGGGTGAAGTCCCCGGGGTCACAGCCCTGTGTTCCTAATACGGTCTGCTCAGTTCTCTAACACGAGAAGCAGTCCATGTGAAATGCTCTGAGTGTGTTAGTTGTAAGGGGAGTGGAGTCTCCATGAGAGGGGTGGAGTCCCCGGGGTCACGGCCCTGTGCGCCTAATACGAACTGCTTAGTTCCCTACTACGGGATACTTACACTAACACTATGTGATATGATACGCCTTGTATTCCCGATGTGTAATTTGTTCAAATTCTAGTTACCATTCGGTATAGGTGCATTGTGTCTCGTTTCCCGTCAAATAGGTCACCATGAACATGCATCTAATTTTTGTCTTTCGGCTACATCCTAATATCAAGCATCTTGTTGCATGATTTGATTTTTGAGATATGACATCTGCAAAATTTATTTGTATTTGATATATGTTATAGACAAGCATGAGCTCTTTTAAACTGTATTTTATTTATGCATCAACAAACTTGAATTAGTTATAATAAGAATGTATTTAGCAATGTATTTTTTCCTATTGAGCTTGGATGAAGCTCACTCTCGACTATACATTATAGTTATAGGTGTTGAAGGTGAACGGGATCCGGAGCAAGAAGTGGACCCGAATTATAACCCTGCTGAAGAGGAGGAAGAGGAGCTTCTGAAGTAGCATTTTCCCTAGAGTTAGAGAATTTTATTTTGGAATTTTCATTTGGAAATTTTTGAGAAAAGAGAGAGAGAGAAACGGTAAAGATATTTGTTTTGTAATTAAATACTCATATTTTGGGTCTATTGTTTAGATGAAGGTTGGCCTTCATCGGTGGACTATAAATATTCTACGTTCTTTTTTATATGGTGTAGTCTTGATCAGGGGACTACGGATAGTTTAGAGTGATCATATATGGCTAGTTAGATTTACAGCTGACTGTCTTTTATTATGCTATAGCTTTGCAATCACATTTTTCGTTGTGCTTACTTTGATTTTCTTCGCTTCCACTATTAGACTGACCAATTTAGTGAGGAAGTGACGTGAGTTTTGGATACCATAACATGACTGTAGTTCGGGTCTCGTGTGTATGATCCGACAGCATGGGTTTTTATGGTAAGGAAAATCCGGGCTGTCACAAAACCCCTATATTGAGTAGTCGATATTGTATACTCTTTATCACTTCCCGGCATGCCCTCTCTGTTTGATATTGACTGGTTGAAATGGATTTTGAATGGTCGACTTTGATTTTCCTGAGCTTTCCTTCCATCTCGACCGGTCGAATTCAGTTCTCGACCGGTCAATTTTGACAGTCTCTTTTGTTCTTTTCTTCTTTCTTCTATGTTTGGTTTCGATTGGTCGAAATTGACAGTTTCTTTTATTCTTCTCCGTTTTGTCTTCTATTTTTTCTCTTTTGCTTCTAGTTCTTTTGACTCTTTTCTTGCTCTTTTACTCTTCTATTCCTATTGTACACAAAAGTATACTAAAGGCAGACATTAGTAATCAAATGGAGCCTAGCAACATCGAGATTCGAGTTTAAATCTTAAGATTTTAAAGGTTGATCACACCCACAAACCTCAACTTTTCTAATCCTCAAGCAAAGGCAAGAAGCAAAAATAAAAATAAAATAAAGACAATCATCCTATGAAAATAAAATATGGCTTTCGTGGAGAACACAATTGCCTTTAGCGTATGCAACAAGCCTTTAAACCCCTAAGTGATCCCTAGTGGAAGAGTTGTGTCTTCTGAGGGTTTTCAATGAAGTTACCCACGAACTTTCAAAATATTCAAACCATTGGTAAAATTGATTTTTCAAAAACATGATTTTCATATATATCTTTAAAGCACAAAACCATTAATCAATTCAACATACAGATTCTCAATTACAAATATCAATGTCATGCCAATCACACTAGTATTCATTCAAATTAGTCTAATGCTCCAATTTTCAAATAACTAATTCATTTATGTCTAAAATGTGTAGTGTGTGCATACCAAAGCTAAGATTCATCATGTCACGCTCCTCAGCCCCCCCCCGGCCTCACCCGTCACGATCCGCGGTGTCGTGCGGGCAAGACAACGCCGCACCGTTGCCAATTAGTTGATTACTTTCAAAATTTAACTCACTTCCCGAACTTGATCTTTTTCAATAATTTGCGGAAGAGTATTTAATTATTTTCAATAAATTGCGAAAGCGTAATTAAATTCTTTTTCATTTATTTTTTTCCATTCTTGCTAACCTGATCGGGCAAATTCAGTTTTACAACTTTTATCATAAACTAATCATACTTATTGCAGAATTATAAATAAGAAAATTCAGAAGATGTTTCCAAAGAGTTCAAACCTTAAAAAGTCAATATTTACAAAAGTCCAAATGCAAAAGTACATTTCAAATTGTTCAAAAGTACTGGACTAATCAAAAATAAAAGGAAGGAGAAAATCATATCAAAACTAGGTGTGAACAAGTCACACGTTTGCAAGTGCTAGTAGCTCTATAAGCAAAATGAGCTGAAAACTATCAGCTCAATGATCGCTCCTGAATTTCTACTTGTCCAGCTCCTCTAGCTCTGACTGGGTGGTTGCTGACTGGCCTCTGAAATTTTTGAGTCATAAAAGGATAGTAAGCCATGAAGCTTAATAAAGTCTTAGTTAATTATGTTGTTGTAATATCCCAAAATTTTGAACGTTAAACAGTGACCTCGGGATCCATGCCCGGCTGGTCATAGGCTTGACCAAGTGATGGTCAAATAGTGGATTCATGAAGTCATGAACTAATGAGATGTAAATTTGACCTAAGTGTAGTGTATAGTGTGAGTTTAAGGACACATACACCTATCTCTGGTGTATGTGCTTAGCACTGAAGCTTGAGAGAAGTTATAAGGGTTTTAATAACCTAAGTTTCTTTTGTTTGGTTGGTGAAAGAGAGTTAAGAAAAGAGAGAGAGAGAACCAAGGTGATTAATGGTTAGGAGTTATTTTGGTTGATTGAAGGAAGAGTTTCAAGCATTAATGTTGGATTCAACGCATGGAGGATCGTTGAAGCAAGGGCTAGAACCCTAATCATTCAAATCAACAGTTCAATCAATTAGGAGATTGATTTGAGGTGAGTTTTGCTAGATTTAAATGAGTACTTTATTGTGCATTAGCTATAGGAAAGATGGGTGAGATGATCAAATAAAAATGATAGAAAAGAAAGAAAAATAAGAAGAAAAAGACTTGGAAGAACAGCCTGAAAAGGGGCTGAGTTCTGGACAAATCGATTAATCGATTAATCAATTTTGGTCTAGAAGTTGAAAGTCAATTAATCGATTTGAAAATCGACGAATCGATTGAGTACCTCCAGTGGCTAGAGAGATAAGGCTTGGGGAAATCGACTAATCGAATTGAGAAATCGATAAATAGATTTTGGATTTCGATTAATCGATTTGGGATCGACTAATCAATTTTAGATTTTTGACTACTCGACTTGAGAATCGATTTAACCATTTTGGAGATTTTGATTAATCGATTTGGGATCGATTAATCGATTTTGGGAATCGATTAATCAATTTTGGAGTTTCACTTGACTTCTTAATTGGACCATGGGATTCATGGAGAGTCTAAGACCTTCTCTATTGCATCTTTAGTGATATGTTGCATGTGTTATGATGTACCATAGGTGGTACGTGTGAGAGTAAGCATAAGGAGCCGTGTGGGATCTTGATGCTTGGACCTTCAGAGACCTGAGGTAGGGAATACCTTGAACATGTACTTTAATTGCAAGAGCATATATGTAGTGATATAGAAATCAAATTGAAAATATTTTAACTGTGACACCAAGAAAGTAAATGAGAATAAGACATCCCCAGGGGATGAGAAAGTGATAAAGGCATCAGTGTGATACGAGCAATTTAGACATCCCAGGGATGTAAGTAAGATTGGATAACTACTGATAAGGCCTAACTGATATAAAGTAGCACTTTTATACGGTGAATAACTATATGTAAAGCATATGATATTTTTGTTATTTAAGGTTTGAATAGAATACCCCACCGACGTGGCGGGATAACCATGACTGACTCGGTAGGATATCCGTGACCGGTACGGCGGCCAATCCGCACATTGGTACGAAGGTTTATCCGTACACAGTAAGCACATCCTAGGGATGTTGAGATGAGATTTAACCCCGCCGCCTATGAGAAAGGGGCTTGGGTAGTATTCTCAGGGAATACATATAACAACTGTCTATTTGGACGACGATGGAGGGTATTCCATCGGGGCTCAATGCTATATTACTCGGGGACTACTTAAGTTGAAGATTTAAGTTTTGCTTTAGGCCTAATCAGTGTAATTCATGAATAGTTTGAGAATAAATGAAACATGCAAACTACCAGTAAACTTCAAGGCATAATTGTCCTCTTTTAAACTATTTTTTCAGCAAATGCATAGATACATCATGCTCAGAATATCATAGAATATATGTGAGATTTAAACCTATATGATCTTTGTGTTGTTCCCTATTGAGCTAGGATGTAGCTCACCCTTTAGACTATACGTCGCAAGTCCAGTGCTAGTAGCGGTCGAGGCTTCGGGGGACGTGGATCCGAGTGATTTGGATTACGTGCCTGGGGACGAGTAGGAGCCCCTTCCTGAGTACTTTGAGAGAGTAGTTTTGAGAGCTCATTGGTACGGCTTGGTATGTCAAGCCTTTATTTTGATAAACAATGTAATTAATTGATATATTCTTTTGGCGAACCACCTGGGGTGATCTGTTGATTCACCAATGGTTCAGATCGGTTCTCTGTTCATGCAATGGCATGAAAGTAGAACTGTCTTTAGAGTTTATACTTAGAAAAGTATTTTACTTCCGTATCGTGTAGTTATTGTTCCATTTTGTAGTAATATTGCTTGTTATACCAATGTTCCATACATAGCCATGGGGCACGGTCTAGAGGATCGTGTTGATGACACGGGTTTTCGGGGTACCGAAATCCGAGCTGTCAAAGTTGGTATCAAAGCATTTTCTTTTAAAAATTCTGACAATCATTCTTTTGTCAAAGCATAGGGAATTCTGCTAATGAAACCAAGGTTTTCACGTGCAGACTGTTATGCCTTTTAGAGGAAGGGGCCGACCTAGGGGCGGCCATAGTAGAAGTTTGCGTAGTCGAGATGATTTTATCTTGGATACTAATAGAGTGCTTGTAGGAGATAGAGGGGCTTCAGGCAGTGGTAGCCAAGGGAGCCAAGATCAGGCAGAGACTCAGGATGGCGATCATCAGTATCGAGATCAAAGAGAATAAGAGAGAGTCAGAGAAAGAAACGAAGATAGAGAGGAGCGTCAGAGGATGATGCACACTGTAGAAATCATGGCGGCTGTCATGGCCCAACAGGCAGCATCCTTGGCAGCTCATACTGCCCATGAGTAGCATCAGCCCTCGACACCTCCAGTGGCTCCGACACCGCCAGTGTCTTCTGCATTTACTGAGTTTAGGAGCATGAGACCTCCTAGCTTTTCAGGGCAGGCAGAGCCCATGGTAGCTGAGAACTGGCTGAGTGAGATGGAAAAAGTATTTAGTGTGCTCATGTGCACAGAGGACGAGAGCGTCCGTTGGGCAACCTACACGTTAGATGGGGAGGCTGGGCCTTTGTAGAAGTCCGTTTCTAGGACTAGGGCTCAGGAGACCCCGGATTTGCCCTGGATGTGGGAGGAATTCGTCGAGGAGTTCAATAAGCAGTACTTCCCAGAAGTTATGAGGAATCAGATGGAGATCCAGTTTTTGTAACTCGTGCAAGAGAAGATGACCGTTAGAGAGTATGAAGTGGAGTTCATGCGACTCGCTCGCTTCGTGCCTGACTATGTCATCACGGAGATGATGAGAGCGAAGAGGTTTCAGCAAGGGTTAAGACCAGACGTGAGGGGAGGAGTGGCACCATTCCAGATGAGGACCTATGGAGAAGTCATGAGCAAGGCGCTCGTAGTAGAGGAAGAAAATAATAATAAATATTGCCAGAGGGTGCAACAAGGAAGGAGGAGTATGGACCAGAGTAGAACGGGGAACTACAAGCCGGTGAACAAAAAGCATAAATTCGTAGTAAACAATCAGAGACCACTATTCCAAGGAGGGTATCAAAAACCGGCGCAGCAGGACAACTAGCAGAGATTTCCATTGCTTATGTCAGGGAGACCGATAAGATATGAGAACCCTGTTATCACTACCGAAGCTACAGTTACACAGGGTTTCTCGCGAGCAGCTTCTTCCACACCTCGGGAGACTTGTGCCAAGTGTGACAAGTCTCACAGGACAGCGGACTATAGGCAGGGAACTCGGGGCTGTTTCAGATGTGGCAAGGTGGGCTACTTGATCAAAGATTGCCCTGAGGCAAACAAGGGGAAGACGGCTTCAGCTTCTGTGCCACGACCTATCCAAGCAAGGAAGCCGATCGTACAAGGGAGAGCCTACGCAGTCACAACTCAAGAAGCTCAAAATACAAACGATGTGATCGAAGGTGAGATTTCTTTTAAATAAAAAATTTTCAATTCTTGAAAATTTTAGATAGAAAAGGTGCATCCATATAGAAAATAGAAAAGAACCTGCACGTAATAATTTTTTTTATGATAGTATACATATATATATATGTGTATGTATGACTAGGTATGTTACAAATCTATGTGAAAGGAAGCGATGTGACATATGAAGCTTGAGTGTTGATAGACCCGGGGTCTACCCACTCATTTGTTACCCCTCGCTTCACAAAGAAGATGAAAGTCAACCCAGAGGAGTTAGACTTTGTGTTAACTGTGACTATTCCTACTGGGAAATCAGTTGATACCGAAAAGGGTTGCAACTCCGTGATTGTGAGAATCATGGATGGAGACGGCTTTGAACTACTGACGAACCTAATTCTGTTAGACATGCAAGGATTCAGCGTGATCCTAGGCATGGATTGGTTGTCGACTCACTGTGCGACGGTAGATTGCAAGAACAAGGTCGTCATCTTCAGACCAAACACGAGGAGATCATTTCAAGGAGAGAGATCAACGTGTATGCCACTTATCTCTGCAATCTTGATCAGAAAAGGGTGTAGTGGATACTTGGCATTCTTGAAGGAGGATAAAGAAGAGAAGAATATTATCTATGAGATAGCCGTAGTGCGAGAGTTTGAAGATGTATTTCTGAAGGAATTACCAGGATTACCTCCAGATAGAGAAGTTGAATTCGCTATCGACTTAGCACCAGGAATGGAGCTTGTTTCTAAAGCACCATACAGAATGGCTCCTGCTGAGTTAAAGGAATTGAAGGAGTAGTTACAAGAGCTCATGGACAAGGGGTTTGTTAGACCGAGCGTGCCTCCATGGGGAGCACCGGTCTTGTTTGTAAAGAAGAAAGATGAGTCAATGCGTGTGTGCATTGACTATCGGCAATTAAACAAACTCACTATAAAGAATAGGTACCCTTTGCCTAGGATAGATGACTTATTCGACCAGCTGCAAGGAGTAAGGTATTTTTCCAAGATTGATCTGAGATCTGGATACCATCAATTGAGAGTCAAGGCAGAGGATATTCAGAAGATTGCTTTCAGGACACGGTACGGACACTATGAATTCTTAGTGATGCCGTTTGGGTTGACGAACGCACCGGCGTCGTTTATGAATTTAATGAATCGGGTGTTTAAACCACACCTGGACTCCTGCGTCGTGGTGTTCGTTGACAATATCTTGATATACTCCAAGTCAAAGGCGGAACACGAAGAACACTTGAGGATTGCTCTATAAACTTTGCGTGAACACCAACTGTACGCCAAGCTCAGCAAGTACGAGTTTTGATTAGAAGAGGTTAGCTTTTTGGGACATGTCGTCTCAAAGCATGGTGTCATTGTAGATCCAACAAAAATAGAAGCAGTGGTCAATTGGGAGCAACCAAAGACCGTGGCTGACGTCCGCAGTTTTCTTAGATTAGCGAGTTATTACTAACGCTTTGTAGAGGGATTTTCAAAACTATCGAGACCTCTTACGAGGCTTACATGGAAGGATTCAAGATTAGAGTAGAGTGAGACATGCGAGAAGAGTTTTCAAGAACTCAAGAAGAGACTCACTTCAGCTACAGTACTAGCGATTCCTTCAGGCAATGGAGGGTTCGCGGTATATAGCGATGCTTCGTACAATGGTTTGGGTTGTGTGCTCAACCAACATAGAAAGGTGATAGCTTATGGGTCGAGACAACTGAAAGAAATGAGAAAAATTATCCGACACATGACCTGGAACTAGCAACGGTCATATTTGCGCTGAAGATTTGGAGACATTACTTATACGGTGAGACTTTTGAGATTTTCACCGACCACAAGAGCCTCAGATATCTGTTTACACAGAAGGAACTAAATATGAGGCAGCGCAGATGGATGGAGTTCCTCAAGGACTATGACTGTTCCATATAGTACCATCCAGGCAAGGCTAATGTAGTAGCCGATGCCTTGAGTTAGAAGGGTTCAACTCAGTTGGCTAGTTTGATTTTGGGTATGCACCGATGGAGGTTGTTTGAAGATCTGGCACTGTATGATGCGAATATTGAGTCTCAAGCCACAAGAGCCTTTTTGGCAAACATTTCAGTGAGACCAATGATATTTGAGCATATCCACGAGCTACAGATGAAAGACCCGGCTTTAACCAAGATTGGTCAAGATGTGATCGAAGGCATCAAACCGGACTTCTCAGTGAAAGAAGATGGTTCCTTATTGTTCAAGGTCGTCTCTGCATTCCGGACAATGCCGATCTACGATAAACTATTCTTGACGAATCTCACAAGTCAAACTATGCGATTCACTCAGGTAGCACGAAAATGTATCAAGATTTGGAAAGGAATTACTGGTGGAGAGGTTTGAAACAAGATGTGGCTGAGTACGTGTCACGGTGTTTGACGTGCCAGCAAGTGAAGATCGATCATAGACACCCTGCGGGGTTATTGCAGCCTCTACCTATATCAAAAGGAAAGTGGGAATCGATCTCTATGGACTTCATCGTTGGGCTACTGTGTACTGCAAAGAGGTACAATGCCATATGGGTAGTGGTCGATCGATTGACCAAGTCAGCACACTTCTTGCCTTACAACATGATGTATACGGCAGGAAGACTCGCAGAGCTATATATGAAAGAGATCGTCCGTTTGCATGGGATTTCGAGTAGCATTGTTTCTGACCATGACCCATTATATACATAAAAGTTTTGGAAGAAATTTCAAGAAGGAATGGGAACACGATTGGATTTTAGTTCAGCATTCCATCCACAAATCGATGGGCAAACGAAGCGGGTCAATCAGATCATCGAGGATATGCTTAGGGCGTGTATGTTAGAATTGCAAGGATCGTGGGATCAGCACCTACCGTTGATTGAGTTTACATATAAAAACTGTTTTCAGACGAGCATTGGCATGGCACCGTATGAAACTCTTTATGGACGACGATGTAGATCGCCGATCAATTGGGAGGAAACCGGTGAGAAATTTGTTTTGAGATCCGAGATACTTGAAGAAAATGCCACCTATGTTCGAATGATAAGGGCCAAACTTAAAGCGGCTTAGAGCAGGCAGAAAAGCTACGCTGATATCAAGCAGACTAGTGTGGACTTTAAGGTGGGTGAACACGTGTTTGTGAAAGTGTCACCGCAGAAAGGCGTGATGAGATTTGGAAAGAGAGGGAAGTTGAGTCCCCACTATCTTAGACCATTTGAAGTTCTGGGTCGAGTAGGGGAAGTTGCTTACCGCATTGGATTACCACCTCTATTCGATCAGGTGCACAATGTGTTTCACTTATCTCTGCTCACGAAGTATCTTAATGGCCCTGACCACGAGTTGAGCGGCCAACCATTAGAGATGCATGAGGATATGAGCATGATAGAAGAACCGACGGAGATATTGGATCAAAAGGAACAAGTGTTGCGGACAAAAGTGATTCCATTAGTGCTTGTTCGATGGAGAAAGCATATGTTGCGGACAAAAGTGATTCCATTAGTGCTTGTTCGATAGTGAACCATATGTTTGCGGATTTAAACCATATGTTGTAATCCAATGTGGACCTTTTGATTAATTTATTCGGTAGAGAGAATTTCAATCCGCATCGTGTTCCTAATACAATGTTGACTGCGTAGTTAGGATTCATCATTGCCACGAAATGACTGTGAAGACATGTTTCACAAAACCAATGACCAACTTGTCATGTGTTACCAAGAAAACAAAGGAGACAAGAAGCAACAATCAATTTTGGAATCTGATCAAAATCGATTAATCGATTTTCAAATCGATTAATCGATTTTGGTCGATTGATCGACTGGCATCCGCCAGTGAGTGGAGATTGAATGGAGATTCGGAAAAATTAATAAAGTGTAATTTCGATTAATCGATTTGGGGATCGATTAATTGATTTTGGATTTTGATTAATCGATATTAGAATTTGATTAACACATATAGGTGACTTGGGAATTTTAGAAAACTTTAAGGACATTACGATTTCGATTAATCGAGGTGAAATTTGATTAATCGATTTTGGGAAATCGATTAATTGACTGGCACGTGCCAGTGAACTGGAGAGCCTAGAAATTTGAAGTGACCACGATTTCGATTAATCGATTTTGAAGTTTTGATTAATCGATTTTAGAAATCGATTAATCGATTTCGCGTGGCTGGAGCAAGTTTTTAAAAATCAATTAATCAATTTTAGAGATCGATTAATCGATTTTAGAAATCGATTAATCGAATCGAGCCTATATATGTAAAACGAAGGGGATTTCTCCCCATTCGAAAATTTTGGGGTTTTCTTCTTTGCGCGCCTTTTCATCTCCCTCCTTCAACCACCGAGCAACTAGGGTTTTAGGGGGATTTTACACCGATTTTTACCTCGGAATCATTGCGCTATTGGATCGAAACCTAAGGTAAACCCTAGATTACGATTTTTCTTTCAATTTGACCTATAAAACCCTAATTTTTATGCATTTTTATTCAAAATGCCACCTTGAACCCATATGACCACGAAGCAAGCAGCTTCAAAGCTTTCGGTACGGCGTAAGAATGTCGCACCGCCACCACCTACACCATCGCCTGTGAGAACCTCGTCACCGTCGTTATCGGATACCACATCCGGTTCGACGAGCGCGTCTTCGTGCGAATCTTCATCGACCCTACCACCACCACCCGTAATCTTGCCCCAACCAAATGAGTGGTGGGCGGCAAAGAGCTTTGAAAATGAATACATCATCGATGAGGCTTTGTTTACCGACCCCGACGTCGAGGGTGAGACCAAATAGGCTAGGAACTATTTGGTCAAGGCCGGCCTCGGTAACCTATTAAAGCCGCTCCACGAGTGTTACTACCCTAGGCTAGTCCGCCTATTTTATCAGGGCTTGGTGGAGGGTTCGACCGACGACATCATTACGATAAAGATTGATGGTCATGACTACACCTTTACCCGTCGTCACATTCACGAGGCCCTTGAGTGCTATTTGGACTTTGTGCTTGAGACCACCCTCTTTCCACCATTTGCGAAAGAGGTGATATTTGAGGAGATCATGATCGAGATGACCAATGAGAAGAAGGGGTCCGGATCGTCCATTCGGAGGGTCGATTTGCCCCATTACATGTGGATGCTTGATTCTATAATCAAGTGTAACCTCTACCTGATGCGCCATGATACCGAGAGGGTGGAGTTGGTCCAACAGGCCCTATACGCGGCATTCCACGGCCGTTGGTTTGACACCACCATGATTGTTCTAGAGGGGATGACATACATAAAGGGGAAGTTGATGAAGGGTCATTAACGACCAAAGGAGAAGATGCCGTATGCTCACCTCATTTCGAGCATGCTGGAGTGCTATTTAGATGCTCCAGGGTACGCCATCTCGCCCCATGAGGAGAGGGCTACGGACCACGTGAAGCACTACTCCATTGCTTCATAGGGTCGTAGCTATAGATTGCTGAAAAGGACCCTACCAGTTGTGGGCCCAGCAGCACTAGCAGCACCACCATGTCAGGATCCACTCGTAGGGGGAGCACGCCCCGTTATTCCACCAGAGGGGGCACCCTCTCATACCACCGCATCCCCTACGCCACCGTTGCAGTCAGGGACTGCCACACCTATCTCATCTTACTGTCGACGAGCAACTCGCCCAGCGTCTACTATCGAGGATGTGTTGGCCCGAATGGAGGCTAACAACCAGAAGATGAACTGACGGATGAACTTCTTGATGTACCACACCATGGGGTACATCTATCCTCTCGACTATCAGCAGCGCCTCACACAGGAGCAGGCTTGGACTACGGGCGCGACCACGTTCCATACGGGAGTAGCAGATGCCGGCACATCTGGCTCAGCGCCCCAGAAACCCAACCAGCCAGAGCAGCCAGCCTAGACAGAGCAGCCCGCCCCAGCACCAAATCAATCGACAGGGGGGACGGCGTGAGCTTGAGACGCAGATGTTTCTTTTGTGACTGATTTTGGAGTTTTGACTATATTTAAAAGAATGTAAATGAACACCCTGTAAAAATTTTGAGGAATGAATAGAAAATCGTTTCATTTTATTTACCAATGTTATTTATTTTTAATGCAATTTGGCCTCTTGTTTGAAATCAAGACTATGCATGTGTTGATGTACTAAGTCAACGTGTAAACGGATGTGTGGGGGACTCCAGCGACGCACCTTTGGGTTCATTTTCAAGGATGAAAATTCTCAAGTTGGGGAGAATGTAATATCCCAAAAATTTGAACATTAAACAATGACCTCGGGATCCATGCCCGACTGGTCATAGGTTTGACCAAGTGATGGTCAAACAGTGGACTCATGAAGTGATGAACTAATGTGATATAAATTTGACCTAAGTGTAGTGTATGGTGTTAGTTTAAGGCCACATACACCTATCTCTGGTGTATGTGCTTAACATCGAAGCTTGAGAGAAGTTATAAGGGTTTTAATAACTTTGGTTTCTTTTATTTGGTTGGTGAAAGAGAGTTAAGAAGAGAGAGAGAGAGAGAGAGAACCAAGGTGAGTAATGGTTAGGAGTTATTGTAATTGATTGAAGGAAGAGTTTCAAGCATTAATGTCGGATTCAACCATGGAGGATCATTGAAGCAAGGGCAATTAGGAGATTGATTTGAGGTGAGTTTTGCTAGATTTAAATGAGTACTTTATTGTGCCTTAGCTATAGGAAAGATGGGTAAAATGATTAAATAAAAATGATAGAAAAGAAAGAAAAATAAGAAGAAAAAGACTTGGAAGAACAGCCCAAAAAGGGGCTGAGTTCTGGCCAAATCGATTAATCGATTTTGAGAATCGATTAATCGATTTTGGTCTAGAAGTTGAAAAAGCAAGAATGCTTGATTTCGATTAATTGATCTGGAAATCCATTAATCAATTTTGAAAGTCGATTAATCGATTTAGAAATCGACTAATCGACTGAGTACCTCCAGTGGCTGGAGAGATAAGGCTTGGGGAAATTGACTAATCGAATTGAGAAATCAATTAATCAATTTTGGATTTTGATTAATCGATTTGGGATCGACTAATCGATTTTGGATTTTCGACTACTCGACTTGAGAATCGATTTAACCATTTTAGGGATTTCGATTAATCGATTTGGGATCGATTAATCGATTTTGAGAGTCAATTAATCGATTTAGGGTTCGATTAATCGATTTTGAGAATCGATTAATCGATTTTGATAGTTTCACTTGACTTCTTAATTGGACCTTGGGGTTCATAGAGAGTCTAAGACCTTATCTATTACATCTTTAGTGATATGTTGCATGTGTTATGATATACCATAGGTGGTACGTGTGAGAGCAAGCATAAGGAGCCGTGTGGGACCTTGATGCTTGGACCTTCAGAGTCCTGAGGTAGGGAATACCTTGAACATGTTCTTTAATTGCAAGAGCATGTATGTAGTGATATAGAAATCAAATTGAAAATATTTTAACTGTGTAAATCTTTGTAAAAAGGGTGTGTGTGTGGCACCAAGAAAGTAAATGAGAATGAGACATCCCCAGGGGATGAGAAAGTGATAAAGGCATTTATATGATGCGAGCAATTTAGACTTGCCAGGGATGTAAGTAAGATTGGATAACTACTGATAAGGCCTAACTGATATAAAGTAGCACTTTTATACGGTGAATAACTATATGTAAAGCACATGATATTTTTGTTATTTAAGGTTTGAATAGAATACCCCACCGACGTGGCGGGATACCAATGATTGACTCGGCAGGATATCCGTGACCGGTACTACAGCCAATCCATACACCGGTACGGAGGTTTATCCATACACAGTAAGCACATTCCAGGGATGTTGAGATGAGATTTAACCCCGCCGCCTATGAGAAAGGGGCTTGGGTAGTATTCTCAGGGAATACATATAACAACTGTCTATTTAGATGATGATGTAGGGTATTCCATCCGGGCTCGATGCTATATTGCTCGGGGACTACTTAAGTTGAAGATTTAAGTTTTGCTTTAGGCCTAATCAGTATAATTCATGAATAGTTTGAGAATAAATGAAATATGCCAACCACCAGTAAACTTCAAGGCATAATTTTTATCTTTTTAAAGTATTTTTCCAACAAATGCATAGATACATCATGCTTAGAATATCATAGAATATATATGAGATTTTGACCTATATGTTTATTGTGTTGTTCCCTATTGAGGTAGGATGTAGCTTGCCCTTTAGATTATACGTCGCAGGTCCAGTGCTAGCAGCGGTCAAGGCTTCGGAGGACGTGGATCCGGGTGATTCGAATTACGTGCCTGGGGACGAGTAGGAGCCCCCTCCTGAGGACTTCTTCTAGGAGACTCTACTGAGTACTTTGAGAGAGTAGTTTTGAGAGCTCATTGGTACGGCTTGGTATGTCAAGCCTTTATTTTGATAAAAAATGTAATTAATTGATATATTCTTTTGGCGAACCACTTGGGGTGATCTGTTGATTCACCGATAGTTCGGTTCGGTTCTCTGTTCATGCAGTGGCATGAAAGTAGAACTGTCTTTAGAGTTTATACTTAGAAAAGTATTTTACTTCTGCATCGTGTAGTTATTGTTTCATTTTGTATTAATATTGCTTGTTATACCAATGTTCCATACATAGTCATGGGGCACGGTCTAGAGGATCGTGTTGATGGCACGAGTTTTCGAGGTGTCAAAATCCGGGCTGTCACAGTTGTGATTTTCAATACAAGTAATGTAAGAGAATTTCATATGTTCAAGTGAAAGTGAGGTTTCCAACAATTGTCATATCATGGAATTAATTAAGATTAAACTAATGCTAACAAATTTTCCAAATACAATTCATATTATAAACAATATCTAATCATGAGGTAAGCATTCACAGTACGAACATAAGAATAACATTTATGATATAAGATTTGCAACTAAAATATGAACATATGGAATTCTCTTACATTACTTGTACTGAAAACCACAACATAATTAACTAAGACTTTATTAAGTTTCATGGCTTACGGTCCTTTTATGATCCAAAAATTTCATAAGCCAATCAACAACCACCCAGTTAGAGCTAGAGGAGCTGGATGAGGAGAAACCCAGGAGCGATCACTGAGAGATCCATTTTAGTATGGAATTCTCTTAACATGCAATAAGATTTAGAAGGTACATTAAATTTTATGAATTTATTTAAGTGTCAATTACTAGATTATTAAATCTTATTCATTTATTTATTTATTATTAATGTCTTTTAATTAATTTGGGGCAATACCAAACACCAATCATAGTCTAATATTCAATATTCGATTGCTTAATCATTACAAGAGTTTGTGACGATTTACAGTGATGGGGACTCTAGTTCTAGTGATGGTGAGATTAATATAGGAAGTCGGCGTTTCTTCTCAAAAGAAACCACGCACGCAAGGGCTAATGGATAGTTTTGTGACTTGTAAATCATTGGAGGAACTAAAAGGAAAGGGAAAATCACATCAAACAGTCATTCTAGAGAAGCTTCCGAAGAAGCTAAAGGGATGTGTAGATAACCATGTTGCAAGATGGTTTTATGTAAATAGTATCCCTTTTCACACAGTTTGCAGTAAATATTTCTTGAAGATATGAGAAGCAATAGGTCAATATGGTTCATGATACATTCCCCCTTCAGATTTCAATTGGGGATTACTTTGTTGGTGAATCAAGTTGAAGAGATTAAGAAGAAATTGATATCTCATAAGGAGTCGTGGGAACGACTTGGTTGTTCCATAATGACTGATAATTGGACAGACAGGAAGGGGAGAAGTATAATGAATCTCTTATGGCATAGTCGTTTTGGAACGACTTTTCTAAGGTCGGTTGAAGTGTCAGCGGATGTTTATGATGCACAATTCATTTATGAATTGGTTGAGAAGTGCATCCAACAAGTGGACTCCTTGTGTTGTGCATTCAATAGATCTAATGTTTAGGGATATTGGGAAGCTACCGAGGTAAAGAGTGTCGTTCAAAAGGCAAAGACTGTGTCCACATTTATATGCAATCACGTGAGGGTATCGAGTATGATGCAGAAGAAGATGCAAAAAAGAGATCTTGTTAGAGCCAGGGTCACATGCTTTGCCACTGCATACCTCACTTTACAAAGCTCTTTAAAGTTAAGGCTCAAGTTGAGGGAGATGCTCTCGTCTGATGAATGGAAGAAATGCAGATAGAACACGGAACGGGCAAGAAAATAAGTAGAGAGTATTATATTGAGCACCACTTTCTTGAATGACGTGATGTATTCATTAAAAGTCTTTCAACTGCTCATAAAAGTGTTACGAATGGTTGATTCAGATGTCCCTTCAATGGGGTTCATTTATTCTTCCATAGAAGATGTAAAAAAAGAAATTAAGAACTCTTTCTAAAATAATGAGGCTCAAATTGGAGCGGTGATAAAAATTATTGAAGAAAGAATTAAAAAATACCTTGAACATCCATTGGTTGCAGTGGGACACCACTTGAATCCTTTGTACTATTATAGAGAAAGACAAGAAATTCGACGAGCTAAATGGTTTATGAAAGGAGTGAATGATTGCATATCAAAATTTACTGATTTCAAAGTTAGTGATCAGATTATGGAGGAGATGAGTTGTTTTATGGATGATGAAAAATCTTTTAGAGATTACATGAAAGTTAGGCAAAGGAATGTGGAGAAGAAGAAGCTTCAATTGATTCATAAGAGGTCTAACCCAGGTATATTTAATTTATTTTATAAGTTTCAAATCTTCAACTGAGTAATATAAGTAGCTAATATTTCTAGTTAATTAACTTATTTTTCGAAATTGATTAACAGCTACTTGGTGGGAAATGTATGGTGTGGATGCTCCTAACTTGCAGAAGATGGCCATACAAATTTTAATTTGACATGTAGCTTTTTTGGATGCGAGAGAAATTGGAGTACTTTTGAGATGGTAATAGACTTTAATTATTTATTTATGCTATAATTATATATATATATATATATATATATATATATATGTAATAGCCCTAAATTTTGAACCGCATGAACTTACTAAGTGAGCGTGTCTAGGGTGACACGTTGTGTTCGTGTGCGATTAGAAGCAAAATGGATTATTAATGGAGACTGATTAATGATTTAAAACATATCGTATTTGGTTGGGCCGATTAATTTGGGTTGACCTTATGGGCCAACTGGTTGGATTGACTTTGGGCCTTGGTTGGTGTGAAAAATGTGTGTATGTGTGCTTTACACCGAAGCAAAGAGTTGTGAGTTGTGGGTAACACTTGGTTAATGTGTGTGAGCTTTGCACCAAAGTAAAGTTATTAGGTTGTGTTGGTGCACACAAGTTGATGTGTGAGCTTTATACCAAGCTTTAGTTCTTGGAAAAGAACTAGAACACCCAAGAAGGATGTATGTGCTTCACACTAAGCAAATTAAGGATATAGGATTTAACACACACATTAGTGTATGTGTGCTTCACAAGGAAGTAAACACTAAAGGGGATAAAGAGGGGAGGCGTCTCACGCAAGCCTTATTAGGCTTTGGTTATGTTTGCAAAAGGTTGGGGCTTTGGGTTTCTAGAGAGAGAGGAGAAGAGGAAGAAGAAGAAGAAATCATGGAGATTCAGGTGCTCCAAAGCTTTGGGATCTGGTGAAAAATTAGTAAGCTTGAGTAAGGAAGAGATCTTGGTTGTTACGATGATTGGTGAGTTGAGGAACGTGATTGAAACCGAATGGGGTTTTGAAAACCCATTGTTCTTGGCAAGAGATTCAGGTGCATTGAGCGGCTAAATCGTGGTGAGATTTATACGAGGTGTGTGTGGAAGATCACCCTATGATTGTGTCGGCATCGTAGTGATTGTAGAGCTTGGAAAGATAAAAGGGGGTTTGGAAAACCCATTTACTTGCAAAGAGGAAGACGATCTGATCTACGGGTAGATCGTCGAGTTTAAGGTAAGAAATCAATGCTCATTATTTAAAATGTGTCATTTAGTATTCATTGTGATGTGTGAGGTGCATGATTAAGTTTTGATGTAAAATGAGGTTTTAAAAAGTCCAAAACATGCAAAATCACGCACAGTCGCTCGTTTGAAGCTCGCTCGGGCGAGATTTGAAACTCGCTCGTGCGAGTGGCAGAACCTGTCTCAGTAATTTGGCCGTAACATTCTACTCTGAACTCCGATTGATGCGATTTTTGAGGATTTAGAAAGCGGACAACTAACTCTACAACGCTTATGAATTAAACAACTTATGAATCAAATGTTTTGAGGGTCAAAACTGAGTTGGAAGTTAGGCTAAGTTCTAAGTTGACATGTTTTGACTAAAGTACCGATATAATTTTAGTATTTTTGCCATAACTTTTCACTCCAAAATCTTATTGATGTGATTCTTATGGCGTTGGAAAGAGAACAACGATACCTACAACTTTTGTGAATTAACTAATGCTTGAATCCAAATATTTAAAGGTCAAAATTTAGTAGAAAGGTAGGTAAAGTTTAAGCTAGCCTTGAGCTCGCTCGAACGAGCTGTTTCTCACTCGCGCGAGAGGCCTTTAGAAGGCATATGTAGTATTTGATGCTCTGACTCTCGCTCACGCGAGGACTTAAAGTGAAATATGTCTTGCTCGCATGAGGCCTTGCGTGACACTGTCCAGATAGCTAAATGTTAGATCGAGCAGCAGAAATGACGAGTTTGTGCTCGTGCCTGAAGAGCTTGAGTTCTTTTACTTTGAATTATTTAGAAATATATACCATAAGTTTTTTTAAGCATTCCTAAGGGAAAGTTTGGATATTTTGAATGTTGGATTAACATGTTGAGGATACGTATTGGACTCTCGTAGGAGCTATTTGTGAAACAGTTTAAGCGTGACTTGTGGTAGGAAAAACTCTTTATCATGTGTATTTTATTTCAGCTAGCATGTGTGTGGTGATATGATAAGAATATGTGTACTTTTCAATTTTCATTTTCGCAATAACATAAATTCGTTCATAGCTTTTGAAACATGTGAATTTAGCATACATGACCACTAAGAGGAGAATTGTGTGTGAGAGTTCAGAAAATTATGTGTGTGACATCAAAGAGATGTGAATAAATATATGTGGAAGGAAATTAATGATGTGCGTGTGTGATATCATAAAGATGTGACATATTGTGTGTGAAAGCTTTGAAACTTCAAACCTAATTATAAATTACCACATTTCATTGTGATAAACTATAAGTTATTTGTGCACTTTGAGTGAAGGTTATGTGCGATACCCAACCGACGCGGTGGTATAATCGCGACCGACTCGACGGGATATTCGTGATCGGTACAGCGGCCAATCTGTACAATTATGCTTCGTGATGGTGATGGTTAGCTTCCGTTCACTTCCTTACCGATTGCGCTAAATTTCTCGGAACAAGTTTCCCTCATGCGAAGGGACTTGGGCAACATAATAATGATTCAATTGAACGACAATGATGGGTATTCCCATCGAAGGCCTCGATACTATATATATGTTCGAGGGATTATTTAAGTGATCAGTTTAAGTTCTTTCTTTTGTTATGAGAACAGGTTTTAAGAATAAGCTTTGAAAATCATGTATTAAACTTGAAAATCTATATTTGATATCAGTTTTGCAATAAGTCAAGTATTCTTTAAATTGTGAATTATTATGTGAAAAGCATGTTCGATTATGTCATGAGATATATGTGTGATGTGATGATATGCATATTATTGATGTTTCTCTACTGAGCTTAGATATAGCTCATCCCTTGACTATACGTCACAGGTACAAGTGTGGACCAAGAGCGGACTTTGGAGAAATGATTGGGATCTTTCGTTTGGAGAATTCTACCCTAGGTGAGGATTAGGCTAGTCATGTTTTGATTTGTATAGTGGATATTTGGAGTCTTTGGATTTGGACTTGGTATGTTCGGAGATTTAATACATTGTAAGAAGTGTTATGTAAGTATATTTTTGGAAGCTACTATTTTGGTGATGGTCGGCCATCACCGGTGGTTTTCCTATGACCCATTTTGTTTAAATGATTTTATATAGAAAAAGCCTTTTGGTTGTTATATATATATTTGTTTGACTCTACTCTAGTAGGTATACCAAGTAATTTCTGTATTCGGATTATGAAGTGTGATCAGACGGACCAATTTTCCCTGAGTTTATGATGTAAGAAAGAAAAAAAAATATCGTACGGGTTTTTGCGACTTAGGAAAAATCGGGCTGTCACAGTTGGTATTAGAGCCTAAGTATTAGGTCTTGTTGGGACCTAAGACTATGGCCGTAGGTTCTATTTGGGCATAGGAGTTCCAACTAGGACTTTGTCACAGTTGATGAAACCTTAGGCTTTAGGTCCTTTGGAGACTCAAGTTGTGACCGTAGGTTCTGTTTAGAACATGGGTTGTGGATCTTCGCGATCACTTATAGTGGAGATATTCGATGATCGTGATAGAAGTATGGCTAGTAGACGAAATAAGTTTTAAATTTTTATCGAAATATAGAGCCATGATAATCATGATCACCATTGATCGAAACCTTTATTTCATTTTGACAGATCTCGATGGCACTACGCAAAAGAGTGAAGACCACATGCACCAGAGAAATTGATCGAAATAGGTAGTTGCTGGAAGCAATAATCAACACAATAGCTCAACAAATTGTATTACTTACAACGATGTTAAAGGACACGACCCGTACTTCTCCATTGACGTTGGTTGATTCATGCCCTAGGTGTAACGGGCGTTACCTAGTAAAGGACTGTAGAAGGTCTACGGGTGCATGCTTTAAGTGTGGGCGAATGGGACACCGAATAAGAGATTGTCCCACAATGACAAAGGTGGCAACGACTTCGACAACAACTTAGGATACTTCTCGATCCATAGTTCAAGATCGTGCACTTGCCATCTCTGCACAGAGTGAGCTGGCAGCCAGAGGGATTGTCCATGTACCCTCTCGCTCTATGGATCAGATAGTTGCTAGAGTTTTGGCTGGGCAACAGGCCTTAGGTATCTCCGCATCTACACCCATTGGTATATGCACGCATTGTGGGAAGCAACACAAAATAGAAGAGTGTCAGTTAGTTTTGCGCACATGTTTTAAGTGCGGTGAGAAAGGTCACTGGATCAAGGATTGCCCAGTGAGGCGTCAGGGGTAGGTAACATCGACGTCTACTTCCGAGTCAACTCTCCCTACAAGCCATGGTCACATCAATGACGCATTGATGCAGGATGCCCAAGGGGAAAATGAAGTCCTCCAAGGTATAGATTCATTGACATTTGTCAAGATTTTACTCTAAATTTTTGAATGAGGAATGCCTTAGAAATTGTGGTTGCATTTGGACACTTATAAGAATATCATGACACCATCATATGCGCATTTCATTTAAATCACCTACATGACATAAACAATTTTCAAATTCAAAAGCTTAAATAAGTAGGTGACAATCTTGATGACCGACTTGAATCAATTGTGACAGTTAGAGAATAATTACTTAAGGTTAGGTTGTTTAGAAAAATATGAAATTTTGTTGACACTTATGAGCAATGATGTTTGAACCATGGTGTTTCTCATATATTAAGACTAATGAATCATTAATGTTTAGTGTTTGAAAGCACTCCTTCCAACTTTGATTGCGGGTGATAATTACTATAGTTTTATTTAGAAATCCTTATGGCATGGGAAAATTAAGGACTTAAGCCTCGATTTGAGGGTAGATAGAATCTTTCTTGGTGGCGTCTTAATTCACTATTTAATTGGTTAGTACTACTACAACCTTAGACTTAATCTTACAACTGTGATGGTAAAGTTTCAATCATACAAAATTCCTATTGACGAATGCGGATCAATATGCATGCGAATCAAATTTAGTTGCTCTGTTGGTTGTGTTGAGACTGGTGCATATGACGCAACGTCGTGGAAGATGCATTGAGTCTGAAGAACTTGGCTCAGTTAGCTAGTCTTATTGCGGGACTCCATTGTTGGAAATTGTTGGAAGGCATTCCTTTGTATGATAAAAACATCGAGGTGAACATTTCTGGTGCATTGTTGGCTAATACCACAATCCGACCAATAATTTTTTTTTTTCAAATTACGAGCTTCAGATGAAAGATGCAAAACTCTTGAAGATCAAGCGAGGTGTGATAGACGGCACCAGGGTAGACTTTTCTATTAAGGAAGATGGATCATTATTATTCAGAGGATGTCTATGCATACTGATTGATGTCGATCTGCGGCAAATAATTTTGGATGAAGCTCATAAATCTAAATATGCTATTCATCCTGGTGGTACCACGATGTACTAGGATTTGAGAAAGAATTATTGGTAGAGAGGATTGAAGAAAGATATCGCCGAATATATTTCTAAATACTTAGTATGTCAGCAAGTAAAGGTGGATCATAGACACTCAGCAGGTCTATTGCAACCTCTACTAATATCGAAATAGAAATGAGAGTCTATCTCTATGGACTTCATTGTAGGATTACCAAGGACGGTGAAGCGCCATAATGCTATATGGGTAGTCGTTGATCGACTAACAAAGTCAGCACATTTCCTGACCTACAACACAACGTATACGACAAGCAAACTGGCGGATTAGTATTTGAGAGAAATCATCTGATTACACGGTATTCCGATAAGCATCATTTCGAATCGTGACCCGTTATATACCTCAGTATGTTGGCAAAGATTTCAAGAAGGCATGGGCACGAGATTGAACTTTAGTCCAACATTTCATCCGCAGATTGATGGTCAGACTAAGAGAGTCAATCAGATTCTTGAAAATATTCTTAGAGAATGCATGATTGACTTTCAGTGATCATTGGATCATCATTTACCATTGATTGAATTTGCGTATAATAACAGTTTCAACAAAGCATTAGGATGGCTCCGTATGAATCATTGTATGGACAGAGGTGTAGATCTTCGATCAATTGGGAATAATCCGACGAGAAATTTATATTGGGATCGAAAGTGATAAAGAAAATTGCTGAAATCGTTTGCATCATTAGAGAAAGGATTACGACGGCTCAGAGTCGGCAGAAGAGCTATGCCGGTAACAAGAGAACAAGCGTGAATTTTCAAGTGGGAGATCATGTATTCGTGAACATATCTCTAATGAAGGGTGTGATGCGCTTTGGAAAGCGTGGGAAGTTAAGTCCTCGCTACATTGGACCGTTCGAAGTATTGGAAAGAGTTGGCGAAGTTGCATATAGGGTCGCTTTACTCCCGCAACTCAATAGAGTACACAATATTTTTTCATGTTTCTATGTTACAAAAATACGTGAGGGATCCGACTCGCATACTCGATGCGCCACCGACTGAGGTTTACAAGAATTTGACAATTGTGTAGGAACTAATGCAAATTTTAGATCGAACTGAACATGTGGTGCGTACAAAATGGATTCCCTTAGTGCTAGTCCAATGGAAGAATCGTTCAACCTTCGATTCTCCGAGACATTTCATTCAAACCTCACCAAAAAGGTAAAGCCCTGATATTTCTTTTAGAATCTTGCATTCAAATGATCTCATTTTGGTAATGACTGCATACCTCTACTGAAATAGGTGATGGCGAACGTGGATCCTTATTATGGTATGCTTGCAGTTGATAGTTAAAAGAATTTTCTCTATGGCCATCTTGTATCCAATCCATACTTTTGAATTTTGGTGGACGTCACACCTTTAGACTAATGATTACGAGTCATAGTTTTGTGGTTAAAAGTCTTGGTGATTATATTGATGGTACCGCTGCATAAACTGTACTAGTATATGGTTGTTGGACATCCCCACTTTAATGTGTGTCTTTATTCAGCCTCGGGGATGCGTTGTTATATGAATGCTAGTTAATGGTTTTAAGTTTATCTATGGAATATGCTAATTGGGTAGTAAGAAATTTTATTAGTAGATAGATTGGACTTGTCCTGTATTATAATTAGATTTATAATTTGAGGGAGATAGCATCAATTGGGTGAATCAAAATTTTCTCGGATGGATAGTGTAAGTTTCATAGGTGGTCGATTGTACTCAACAAATATTATCTGAAATCTGGAGGAGCATTGTTAACGATCCAAATTTGGTTATGAAAATAATGCAGGATCGCTAATGATTAACATCGTTGCAGTGATCACATAATGAGTTGGTAGTAAAATTTGTAAGTGCTTGATGGTCTAGGTAATCCTATTTATGGTTACAATTCAGGATTTATGGTTTAAATCTCAAGGTCAGTATCTCTTTCTTTGTGGATATGTTCTTACCAACTATTTATAGAGATACTTCGTTAAGTGGTGGAAATGATGTTTTATAATTACCCATGGGCGAGTTCACTGATCTATTCTTTCGATCCCTGAGTAAGCACCAGTTTGGTTAGTGAGAGATGAACATCCTTATCGTAAAGCTCAACAAATAGAGTATTACCAGTGCGTGGTCGACCTTCAGTCATTGTGTAGTAGCCAACCTCCATTACATTATGAGGTTTTGATTGTGTATAATTGTAATTTTTCATAGCACTCACTGTGTGTAATTTGAGTTTAACAAATGATTACTATATTGAATAATCTGCACATCGGGATTTATGTAATCGAGTACCTTTTACTCATTTAAGTAGATGTTGATGAGTGGATCTCCAATGTGAATAGGTGTGGACTTTCGATGCAGGTACCAGTGTGGGCCAAATGGTCCCATTTGACCAACTATAGCAATTGTTATGAAGTCCTATTGTATTCTAATTATTTTATGGGGGTGTAATATGGAATACTTTGTACATGGGATGCCTTGTATACTTTTTCGGTGGTTTGGAATGGATTTACGGACAGGTGGTAAATGTGTGGTTTTGGAATGGATTTAAGGGCAAGTGGTAAATGTGTGGTTTTGGAATGGAGTTATTGGGAGTTATGTGGATATGCTGATTTTGGGAGTAGCTGATTAGACTATGGATGTGTGTGTGTAAATTGTGGGTGTGTCTTCATGCCGATACGTGTGTGATTGTGTCAATGGGGCTTGGGTATATGTGTGGACTAAGAGGGGAGTGAGTGTGCATGAATAGAGGTTTTGTAGCCATGATTAATTTCACAGATTATGTATAATTAAGTTGTTACTCAAAGTACCTTTAGAACATTTTCGCGGAGGAAAATTTTTAAGGTGAGGAGATTATGATAACCCTAGTTTAGAAGATGTTGAATCTCTATAAGGATACTAGATGGGGATTGTCGAGTAATAGTGGTAGACTATCTAGATATAGAGACATGTTTATGAATGTTCTAAGTTGAGACTTTTTTTGAACAATTATGCGTTTGTGTGCTCATGCGGGCGATAGGCAGTGTATCGTTTCGTATCAGGATTTGAGCATCCAGTTTGGTGTGTGTGGTAAGACCTCATTACTTAGGTCAATTTTTGAGGACGAAAATTTTATAAGGTGGGAAGAATGTAACAGCCCTAAATTTTGAATCGCATGAACTGACTAAGTGAGCGTGCTTGGGGTGACACGTTGTCTTCGTGTGCGATTAGAAGCAAAATGGATTATTAATGGAGATTGATTAATGATTTAAAACATATCGTATTTGGTTGGACCGATTACTTTGGGCTGACCTTATGGGCCAATTGGTTGGATCGACTTTGGGCAGTGGTTGGTGAGAAAAATGTGTGTATGTGTGCTTTACACCGAAGCAAAGAGTTGTGAGTTGTGGGTAACACTTGGTTAATGTGTGTGAGCTTTGCACCAAAGTAAAGTTATTAGGTTCTGTTGGTGCATATAAGTTGATGTGTGAGCTTTATACCAAGCTTTAGTTCTTGGAAAAGAACTAGAATACCTAAGAAGGATGCATGTGCTTCACACCAAGCAAATTAAGGATATAGGATTTAACACACACATTAGTGTATGTGTGCTTCACAAGGAAGCAAACACTAAAGGGGATAAAGAGGGGAAGCGTCTCACGCAAGCCTTATTAGGCTATGGTTTTGTTTGCAAAAGGTTGCGGCTTTGGGTTTCTAGAGAGAGGAGAAGAGGAAGAAGAAGAAGAAGAAATCATTGAGATTCGGGTGCTCAAAAGCTTTGGGATCTAGTGAAAAATTAGTAAGCTTCAGTAAGGAAGAGATCGTGGTTGTTGCGACGATCGGTGAGTTGAAGAACGTGATTGAAACCGAATGGGGTTTTGAAAACCCATTGTTCTTGGCAAGAGATTCGGGTGCGTTGAGCCGCTAAATCGTGGTGAGATTTGTACGAAGTGTGTGTGGAAGATCACTCTACGATCGCGTCAGCATCGTGGTGATTGTAGAGCTTGGAAAGATAAAAAGGGGGTTTGGAAAACCCATTTACTTGCATGGAGGAAGACGATCCGATCAACGGGTAGATCGTCGAGTTTAAGGTAAGAAATCAATGCTCATTGTGTTTAAAATGTATCATTTAGTGTTCATTGTGATGTGTGAGGTGTATGATTGAGTTTTGATGTAAAATGAGTTTTTAAAAAGTCCAAAACGTACAAAATCATGCACAGTCGCTCGTCTGAAGCTCGCTCGCGCGAGTGGCAGAATCTATCTCAGTAATTTGGCCGTAAATTTCTACTTTAAACTGCGATTGATGCAATTTTTGAGGAGTTAGAAAGAGGACAACTAAATCTACAACTCTTATGAATTAACCAACTTATGAATCAAATGGTTTGAGGGTCAAAACGGAGTTAGAAGTTAGGCTAAGTTCTAAGTTGACACATTTTGACTAAAGTACCAATACAATTTTGATATTTTTGCTATAACTTTTCACTCCGAACTCTGATTAATGTGATTCTCATGGCGTTGGAAAGAAAACAACGATACCTACAATGTTTGTGAATTAACCAATGCTTGAATCTAAATATTTAAAGGTTAAAATTTAGTAGAAAGATAGCTCAAGTTTAAGTTAGCCTTGAGCTTGCTCGAACGAGCTATTTCTCACTCGTGCGAGAGGCCCTTAGAAGGCATATGTAGTATTTGATGCTCTGACCCTCGCTCGTGCGAGGACATAAGTGAAATATGTCTTGCTCACGTGAGGCCTTGTGTGACACTCTCCAGATAACTAAATGTTAGATCGATCGGGCGAGAAATGACCAGTTTTATGCTCGCGCGAGGAACAGAGTACTTAAGTTTATTCTTTTGTTTTGAATTCTTTAGAAATATATTCCATAAGTTATTTTAAGCATTCATAAGGGAAAGTTTGAATATTTTGAATGTAGGATTAACGCGTTGAGGATACGTATTGGACTCTCGTAGGAGTTATTTGTGAAACGGTTTAAGCGTGACTTGAGGTAGGAAAAACTCTTTAACATGTATATTTTATTTCATCTAGCATGTGTGTGATGATATGATAAGAATATATGTACTTTCTGATTTTCATTTTCGCAATAACATAAATTCGTTCATAGCTTTTGAAACATGTGAATTTAGCATACATGACCACTAAGAGGAGAATTGTGTGTGTGCGTTATGTGTGTGAGAGTTCAGAAAATTATGTGTGACATCAAAGAGATGTGAATAAATATATGTGGAAGGAAATTAATGATGTGCGTGTGTGATATCATAAAGATGTGACATATTGTGTGTAGAAGCTTTGAAACTTCAAACCTAATTATAAATTACTACATTTCATTGTGATAAACTATAAGTTATTTGTGCACTTTGATTTAAGGTTATGTGCGATATACAACCTACGCGGTGGTATAACCGCAACTGACTCGGCGGGATATCCGTGATCAGTACGGTGGCAAATCCGTACAATTGTGCTTCGTGATGGTGACGGTTAGCTTCCGTTCACTTCCTTACCGATTGCTTAGATGTAGCTCATCCATTAACTATACGTCACAGGTTTAAATGTGGATTAAGAGCGAACTTTGGAGAAAGGATTGGGATCTCCCGTTTGGAGAATTCTACCCTAGGTGAGGATTAGGCTAGTCATGTTTTGATTTGTATAGTGGATATTTGGAGTCTTTGGATTTAGACTTGGTATGTCTGGAGATTTAATACATTGTAAGAAGTGTTATGTAAGTATATTTTTGGAAGCCACTGTTTTGGTGATGGTCGGCCATCACTGGTGGTTTTCCTATGACCCATTTTGTTTAAATGATTTTATATAGAAGAAACCTTTTAGTTGTCATATATATTTTTGTTTGACTCTACTCTGGTAGGTATACCAAGTAATTTCTGTATTCGGATTATGAAGTGTGATCAGACGGACCGATTTTCCCTGAGTTTATGATGTAAGAGAAAAAAAAAATATCGTACGATTTTTTGCGACTTAGGGAAAATCGGGCTGTCACAGTATAATTATATATTCAATTATTCATAATTATATTAATTGTTTTATTTACGCAGATTCACACGAAAAAAGAAATAGAATTGGGACATCAAAGTTGAATGATTTGGTGTATGTGCAATTCAATATGAAATTTCTAGACCGCAACTCTAAAGGAAAGGAGAAAGGAGATTGTTTAGCTTCTAAGACAATGAAGGAGTGTTTGAATCATTAATTGACCACAATGAAGAATAAGTATTTCCCGGTGTGTCATTGACGTGGGATCTTGTTGGCGAGGCTTCGGGTGCAAATGTAGAAGAACTACTAAGGAGGAGCACCAGATCTGTAACATAGATATGAAGGGAAATATATGAAGAGGATGTTGATGGAGAGTCAACAAACGAAGGGATGATAATATCGAGTTTACTCCTTTCGATGACGAAGAAGATCTTTAAAATAAACCGTTAGATGATTTAGATGATGAAAATTTGGAATGTACACTACTGTATAAGTGATATTTCATTTTGGGCTAAGTGATTGTGATTGTGAGATTGTGCGGTTAAATTTATTTTTTACTAAGTGATTGTGTGTTTGAACTTGAATCATGAATGTTTTTTATTTGAAAAATAATAATTTAATTTGATGCGCTTAACCTCTAATAGTCTAATCTAATGTTGTGTTTTTCATAGATATAAAATTGAATGCATATATTTAAATATATACATTTATGATTAAATAAATTATATATATATATATATATATATATATATATATAGGCATAGCGACTGTTCGGATCATAGGGCGCCCGCCCAGTGATTTCCGCCCGAACATCCCTCGACCGCCCAAACTCGCCCAACGAGTTTAAGAACATTGATACAAAGTCATCCCCTGTGACTGTAATATCATCAACGTAAACAAATGAGTTAGTCGTCAGTCCTGTAGATCTAGTTTGAATAAAGCATGTGGGATTTGAGTGGTATCGAGGGAGTTCCATACTAAGTTCAACAGTACTAGATCTCTAAAACCAAGCCCTGGGAGACTGCTTCAACCGATAAATAGATTTCCTTAGGCAATAGACCTTCCCCTGAAGTCCAAAACCAGTTGGTGGGTCCATGTAGATATCCTTCCTCAAATGCTCATGGAGAAAGGCATTTTTAATGTTCAATTGGTATAAGGGGCCAGATGTCGAGCGACGAAAGAGATAATAATTCGAACAAAAATGAGCTTGCAATAGGAGTCAATGTTGCAATTAAATCTATTCAGGCATCTGAGTAAAATCTTTGGTAATAAGACAAGGTTTAAAACAGTCTACAATACCATCCTAGATAAAATTGGGATGATCGAATTAGGGTTAGGGTGAGGAAATTAGGGTTGAGTTGTGTTGTCTCAAACTTCAATTATTAGCATTTGTATCACTTATACAAACTATTAATGGCACACCCAATATCACTAACACACCCTCTTACATATAAACGAAAACAAATAGCACTCTCTCTCACACACACACATACACACCAACTTAATGAAATTCCTATAGACACCAATAATCCTCTCTGTATTGAATTGGACGATGGAATCCATCTTTTTCGGTCCCAATACTCCCCACAAATAGATCTTGCGATCCTGGAGTACCTATCAGACGGCCAAATATTGATTTCACATGGCACACATTTTCAAAAATGACACTTAAGAATCCAGTCCCATGGTAGGCCCATGATTATGATCACTTTTGGGGATTTGTGCGACATAGAATCAACATGTGACCGTCTGATAGGTGTGTCATGATCTCAAGATCTATTATGTGGACGATTGGGACCAAAAAAAATCTCCATCATCTAATTCAAGGCAATCAACGATTTTTATAGTGGGAATGTGTGTTCTTCACAAGAAAAACTGGTGCAAATAATGCCACCCTATCAATAATTGGAAAATAAGTGTAGGGTGGTTATACGATTGGTACATTGAATTTATCGGGTGATATATTAATACGTATGGGCATATACACCGATACGCATCAATGTATCATTTTGGTGGGTGACCAATACCATATCGGTTTACCGAGGATTTGAACTAGTGTAATAGCCCGAAAAAAAAATCACGCAAAACTATGACCTCGGGATCCGTGCCCGATTGGTCACAAGTTTGACCAATCAGGAGATCAAGAGTTAGCATGGGATGTGGTGAACGGACGAGATGTGATAGCTTGAGTGATTTCGTGGTGTGTGTTGTAAATATGAAGTCGCATATACCTATTGAGGTGCATGTGCTCAACACACAAACTAAGAGAGGGATAAAAGGGTTTAATAACCCTAGATGGGTATTTTGGGTTGTTGAAGGAGAGTAAAGAAGAGAGAGAGAGAGTAAAAAGAGTGATTAATGCAAGGAGTAAAGGCTAGCTGAGGAAGGAAGGATCCAAGTATTAAAGAGGCCGATTCAACGCAAGGGATCCGCTGAAAAAGCTAAAGCTGGACCCCTAGCCTTCCAACCCTAGATTTGAAATCAACTTGAGATCTATCCAAGGTAAATTTTGTAAATAAGATGCATAGATCATAGGGGTTAAGTTGTGGTTAATTGTGGGTTAAATCATAGGATAATGGCTTAGAAGCATAGAGGAAAAGTGGAAAAGATTGGGAAGAACAAATGAAAAGGGTCGACGACAATTACGATTAATCGAAATTGGGTTTCGATTAATCGAAATTGGCCAGGAAGTTGAAAGGTCAGAAGACCACGACTTCGATTAATCGAATTGGATTTCGATTAATCGAATTTGGATTTCGATTAATCGATTTGAGAATCGATTAATCGACTGGGAACCTCCAGTGGACTCAAGGGTTGGAGGAAAAGATTTATGGAAAATACGACAAATCGAAATGGGAGTTCGATTAATCGATTTTAGTTTTCGATTAATCGATTTGGGATCGATTAATCGACTAGTGAAATTCAAATGCTCAACAAGAGGTGTACCTTGCGAAAGAAGAAATTGATTAATCAAAGGCTGGATTCGATTAATCGAATGAAAAACTCAATATTCAAGAGGTGTACTTTGCGGTAAGAAGAATTTCGATTAATCGAAACAGGATTCGATTAATCGAACGGAAACTCGACTGTTCGAACAGTGAGTTTACTTTGCGAAAAGAAGAATTTCGATTAATCGAAAACAGATTCGATTAATCGAATGACAATTCGACTGTTCGAACTGAGAATGGACTTTGCGAAAAGGAGAATTTCGATTAATCGAAATTACTTCGATTAATCGATATTGACCTTCGATTAATCGATTTTGGAAATCGATTAATCGAACCAGGTTCGATTAATCGATTCTGGATTTCGATTAATCGACTGGGATAAATTTTGTTGACTTTTAGGTTTGACTTTAAGATTCTTGGAGGATCTTATACCTTCTTTATTACCTCCTTAGTGAAGTGTTTTACTGTGTGTGGTACCATAGGTGGTAATGCGTGTGAGCTAGTGCACGAGGAGCCACGTGGGACCTTGATGCATTGAACAAGTGAAGACTTGAGGTAGGGAACACCTTGAACATGTACTTTATTTTACAAGAGCATGTATGTAGTGATATAAATTTCAATTCAATTATTTTTACTGCTCAAAGAATTGTGAAAAGTGTGTGTGTGTGACATTCATAAGAGTAAACGAATGAGCCATCCCCAGGGGATGAAGAAGTAAAGAGATAAGAGCATCAGGTGTGATGCAAGTTAATGGATACATCCTGTGGATGTATCCATGATTGAATCATGTTTGATAGGCCTAACTGATATAAGATAGCACACTTACACGGTGAATAACTATATGTAAGGCAATCGATATTTTTGTTATTTGAGGTTCCGGATATCCACGATCGACACGGCAGGATATCCGTGACCGATACGGGCGAAACCGTAGGGCCACGGAGGCTTATCCAGACATAGTAAGCACACCTGTGGGTGTTGATTGAGACAAGTGAAACTCGCCACCAATCCCTGTGGAAAGGGGCTTGGTACTATATGGTATTCCTGGGAATACATTAAACCGCTCTATATAGATGACGATGAAGGGTAGCTCATCGGGGCTCGATGCTATATTGCTCGGGATTACTTAAGTTGAAAGTTTAAGTTTTGCTTTAGGCCTTTTCAAAGATTTTTCATGAGTAAATGAAAACATAAGAAATCAACAAGAAATCTAATGCTTTTAACTGTTTTATCAACAACTGCATAGTTACATCATGCATGGTATATCATAGAATATATGTGAGTTATAACTTATATGTTCAGCAGTGTTTGTTCCCTATTGGGCTAGGATGTAGCTCACCCTATAGACTATACGTCGCAGTCCATTAGTAGCAGCCGCCGAGGTTTTGGGACGATCCCGTGAGTCGGACTTCTTTGCTGAGGAGTTGGAGCCACCTCCAGAGGACTTCTTCTAGAGGACTCCGTTGTGCTACTTTGAGGAGTTTTGAGTAGAGATTGTACGGCTTGGTATGTCAAGCCTTTATTTTGTGAAAACATGTATATGTATAGAGTTTGGATTATTCCTTTGGGGCGAACCATCTGTGATGATTTATATCATCGATGGTTCGGATCGGTTCTCCCTTCATGCAGAGGCATGAGGGTAGAACTGTCCTTTGAAAAGTATTTCTAATTAGATTTAAATTCCGCAAGTTGTTCTTATTTCTTTTTATGCTTGATATACCAGTGTTCCGTGCATAGTTAAGGGGCACGGTCAAGATGATCGTGCTGATGGCACGGGTTTCGGGGTGCCGAAATCCGGGCTGTCACAGTTGGTATCAAAGCCTTTTCTTTTAGCAATTCTGACAAGGGTTCTTTCGTCAGAACATAGGGGCTTCTGCTAACGAAACTTTAGTTTCAAATGCAGCAAATGTCACTAGAGGAGAGGCCACCAAGAGGAGGCCATCAAAGGAGTTTCATGAGTGGAGATGATTTCATCTCTCCTACCAACAGAGTGCCTTTAGGAGGTAACGAGGCCCTGCGTAGCATATCATGAGGAAGAGGATCGAGATCATCAGGATCAAGATCTAAGAGAGCAAGAAAGATTGAGAGAAAGACAAGAAGATAGAGAGGAGCGACAAAGGATGATGCACACTATGGAGACTATGGCGCCATGGCTCAACAAGCGACATCCTTTGCAAGCTCATGCAAGAGAACAAAGCCCACCTACACCACTGTAGGGACTGCGTTGCACTGTGCCCTCATCTTTCGAGGTTAGAAGGATGAGACCCCCTTCATTTTCTGGGCAGGCAGACACAATGGCCGCTGAGAATTGGCTGATGGAAATGGAGAAAGTTTTTAGCGTGCTAACTTGCACGGAAGATGAGAGTGTAAGATGGGCAGCTTACATGTTGGATGGGGAGGCTGGGCCTTGGTGGAAGTCCGTGATACGGACTCGCCTGTGGAGACCCCAGAGTTGCCTTGGACTTGGGAGGAATTTGTTGAGGAGTTCAACAAACAATATTTCCTAAGTGGTGAGGAACCAATTAGAGATACAATTTTTGCAGCTAGTACAAGGAGAATGACCGTGAGAGAATACGGGTAGAGTTTCTACGATTGCCCGCTTTCGGATTACGCCGCTGAAGTGATGAAGTCCAAGAGGTTTCAGCAAGGTTTGAAGCCTGAGGTTAGGGGAGGCGTAGCTCCATTTCAACTGAGGACCTATGAAGAGGTCATGAGCAAAGCATTGGTTGTAGAAGAGGAGAACACGAACAGATATAGACAGAGAGAGCAACAGAGAGGACTTGACCACGGAAGGATGGGGAACTACGAACCGGTGAATAAAAAGCCGAGGTTCGTGGGTCAGAGTCAGAGACCGCAGTTTCAGGGAGGTTTTGGAAGACCGGCGCAACAACAGCAACAACAACACCAACAGAGGTTTCCATTACTTGCGTCGGGGAGACCTATTCGCTATGAGAGCCCTGCCATGTCTACTGGTGCCACTATCACAGGGTTCACGTACCGTATCTTCCGTACCTCGAGAGACGTGTGCCAGATGTGGCAAGCCGCATAGGAATATAGACCAGAATCGAACTAGAGGTTGTTTCCGATGTGGCAAGGTGGGCCACATGATCAAGGATTGCCCGAGATGCATAAGGCAAGACGGCTTCGCACACCACACCCATTCAAGCAAGGAAGCCGATTGTTAGGGGAGAGTTTATGCACCACCGCCAGAAGGTGGAATGTGCACGACGTCATCCAAGGTGAGAAATTTTATTTTATTAAAGAAAAAATTTCGTTTCATAAAGAATTTTAGATGGAAAGGGTGCATGCATTAGGAATAGTGTAGATTCTTTTAATATAAACTGAGAGTGCATTTTGATGTGTAAATTCCTGTATGTATGTGTATATATATTATAGGTACTTTAACTATGTATGAAAAGGGAAGTGTATTTAGACATGACGCTCGAGTGTTGATAGACCCCGGGTCTACCCACTCATTCGTCACTCCACGTTTTGCTAAGAAGATGAAGATCGTTCCAGAGACGTTGGATTTCGGCCCCTATTCGTGTCTATTCCGATCGGAGAGTTAGTAGACACGGAGTTAGCTTGCAAATCCATCGTCAGAAAGCGGCTTCAAGACTTAGAAGTGCATGAATTGGAAGCAAAGTTGGTACTTAGACATGCAAGGGTTTGATGATCCTTGGCATGGACCGGTTGATGCAAAGATGCACCATTGATTGCGAGAATAAGGTAGGCATTTTCAGACCCAACACAAGAAGATCAGTTCGGTGTCAAGGAGTGAGGTCGTCATCTGTGCGACTGCTCTCAGCAGTAAGGGCGGAAAAGATCATCAGAAAGGGTTGCAGTGGATACTTAGCGTTTTAAAGGAGGACAAGGAAGAAAAGAACGCTCATTTTGAGATAGAGCGAGACTTCACGACGTGTTTCCGTAAGAATTGCCCGGATTACCTCCAGAAAGAGAGGTAGAATTCGCCATTGACTTAACACCAGGAACGGAGCCTATTTCGAAAGCACCTTATAGAATGGCTCCCGCTGAGTTAAAGGAGTTGAAGGAACAACTACAAGAGCTGATGGACAAGGGGTTTGTTAGACCAAGTGTATCTCCATGGGGAGCACCGTCTTATTTGTCAAGAAGAAAGATGGGTCAATGCGACTATGCATTGACTATCGACAATTGAACAAACTCGTGAAGACCCGCTACCCTTTGCCTCGACTTGACGCTCTATTCGACCAACTGCCAGCAGCAACGTATTTTTCCAACACCTGCCTAAGATCCGGTTATCATCACATGAGTCAAGGCGAGGACATATAAGACAAATGCCTTTCCGGACACGGTATGGACACTATGAATTCCTTGTGATGCCGTTTGGGTTAACGAATGCCCCAGCGTCATTTATGGATCTGATGAACCGAGTGTTTAAACCACACTTGGACTCCTGTGGTAGTGTTCGTTGATGATATACTAATATACTCCAAATCCAAGATGTAACACGAAGAACACTTGAGGATTGCTCTACAAACGCTACGTGAACACCAATTATACGCCAAACTCAGTAAGTGTGAGTTTTGGTTGGAAGAAGTTAGCTTTTTGGGACATGTCGCTCAAGCACTGGCCACCAGAGATCCAAAGAAAGATAGAAGCAGAGTTAAATGGGAGCAACCAAAGACGGTGAGATGTCCGAAGTTTTCGGGCTTAGGCTATTATCGACGCTTGCTGAGGGGTTTTCAAAAATATCGGACCTCTCACAAAGCGGACACGTAAAGTTTCAAGGTTTGAGTGGAGTGAGGCATGCGAGAAGAGTTTTCAAGAACGCAAACCGAGACGCACTTCAGCTCCAGTGTTGGCAATTCCTTCAGGCAGTGGAGGATACGCAGGTACAAATGACGTCATACAATGGCCTTGGTTGTGTGCTCAACCAAAACAAGAAGGTGATAGCTACGGATCAAGACAGTTGAAAGAACACGAGAAAATTACTCGACTCATGACTTGAACTGGCAGTAGTCATTTTTTAAAATTTGGAGACACTACTTGTATGGTGAAACATTTGAAATTTTCACCGATCATAAGAGCCTCCGATATCCTGCTCACAGCAAGAGCTCAATATGAGACAAGCAGATGGATGGAATTCTCAAGGACTACGATTGCTCTATACAATACCATCCCGGCAAGGCTAATGTAGTGGCCGATGCATTGAGTCGAAAAGGTTCAAATTTAGCTTCCTTGATTTTGGGTATGCACCGATGGAAATTATTGGAAGACCGCATTCTATGATGCTAACATTAAGTCAAAGGACACCGGATCCTTTTTGGCTAACATATCAAGAAAGCTGATATTTGAGCATATCCACGATCTACGATGAAGGATCCGATTAACGGAGATTTATCAAGACGTGAATGAAGGCATCAGGTCGGACTTCTCAGAAAAAGAAGATGGTTCTTTGTTGTTTAAAGGCCGTCTATGCATCCCGGATAATGCCGATCTAAGACGAACAATTCTTGATGAAGCTCATAAGTCAAATTATGCGATCCACCCTGGTAGCACCAAAATGTACCAAGATTTGAAAAAGAATTACTGGTGGAGAGGACTGAAACAAGACGTGGCCGAGTATGTGTCACGATGTTTGACTTGTCGAAGTGAAGGTTGATCATAGACATCTGCGGGACTATTGCAAGCTTTACCAATACCGGAATGGAAGTGGGAATCGATCTCAATGGATTTCATTGTTGGATTACCCCGTACTGCCAAGAGACACAATGCCATTTGGGTCGCCATAGACCGATTGACCAAATCAGCGCACTTTTTGCCGTATAATACCACATATACTGCAGGAAGACTGGCAGAATTATACATGAAGGAGATTGTAAGATTACACGGGATTCCAAGCAGCATCATTTCAGATCATGATCCACTATATACGTCCAAGTTTTGGAAGAAATTTCAAGAAGGAATGGGAACACGACTAGACTTTAGTTCAGCTTTCCATCCTCAAACTGATGGGCAGACAGACCGGGTGAATCAAGTGATAGAAGACATGCTCAGAGCTTGCATGCTTGATATGCAAGGATACTGGGATGAGTATCTACCGATGCTCGAAGTTCGTGATATAACAATAGCTTTTCAAACGAGCATTGGCATGGCACCGTATGAAGCTCAGTATGGACGACGATGCAAGTCACCTCAATTGGGAGGAAACAGAGAAATTTGTATTAGGACCAAATCGCTGAAGACAACGCCACCGTTGTCCGAATTATCGAGAAAGGTTGAAGACAAAGCAGTAGATGTAAAAGTTACGCCGATGTGAAGCGGACTAGTGTTGACTACAAAGTGGGCGAGCATGTGTTTGTGAAGGTGTCACCTATGAAAGGTGTAATGCGATTTGGCAAGAGGGAAGTTAAGTCCACGTTATGTTGGACCATTTGAAATTTTGGGACAATAGGTGAAGTTGCATATCGCATTAGTTTACCACCGCTATTCGATCGAGTACATAATGTCTTCCACATATCGATGCTCGAAAGTACGTGAATGATCCGTCTCATGTGTTAGGAAGCAACCTATAGAGATGTGTGAGGACATGAGCATGATAGAGGAACGGTGGAGATCTTGGATCGAAAAGAGCAAGCATCTGCAAGACTAAAGTAATTCCCTTAGTGCTTGTTCGATGGAACAATCATCCTAAAGAAGAGGCTACTTGGGAACGAGAGGTCGATGTAAAAGAACAATACCACCTTGTTTCCAACGACGTGAAAGTGCAATGTAAACCACAAACGTGTTGTGAAATCTCCACTATACTTGTAATTCAATGGAAATTTTAATCCAATCATGAATTGTCGAAAATAAGAAAAGAAACAAAGAGATTTAAATTCTGTAGAAACTGGGCAAAATCGATTAATCGAATTTCAAATCGATTAATCGATTTGGAATTTCGATTAATCGATCTTGTTCGATTAGTCGACTGGCATGTGCCAGTGACTGGAAATGAAAAGTCGAGTTAGAAAATGCATAGAAAGAAATTTCGATTAATCGAAATGGGATTTCGATTAATCGAATACTTAAGAAATTTTGGAAAATTTTTGAAGTTTTTGCACGATTTCGATTAATCGAAACTAAGTTCGATTAATCGATTTTGAGATTTCGATTAATCGAAATGAATTTCGATTAATCGACTGGCACGCGCCAGTGAGCTCAAAATTTTAAATTTTTAAACAAACACGATTTCGATTAATCGAAATATTTTCGATTAATCGAATTTTATTTTCGATTAATCGATTTGAGAAATCGATTAATCGATTTTACGCGGCTTAACCTAGTTTTAAATTTCGATTAATCGAAATGGAATTTCGATTAATCGAGCCGAGGCCTATATATATAAGTTTGGGGATTTCATTCCCCATTCGAAATCATTTGAACTTTGACTTTGGGCGTTTACTTCCTTCTTCTTCTCCAACTATCCGACCGGTCTAGGGTTCGATTTTCCGTCGATTCGCCCACAATCTACCGATTCGCTTTGAAAACCACGGTAAACCCTAGAATCGAACTTTTCTTTCATTTGAAGTAGATAAACCTAGTTTAGTGAAAATGCCACCAAAACCCGCTTTGTCTTCAAGAAGGCAACCTCCGTTGCTTAGGCGAAGAACGCCGCACCACCACCACCTACCCCATCACGGTGAGGACTCCATCACCGCCGGAATCGGAGACCACCTCCGGTTCGACGAAGCGATTCACTGTGAGTCTTCCAATCCACCCCCATGCCACCACCACCCACCAACGTGGAGCAACCAAACGAGTGGTGGGCTGCCAAGACCTTTGAGGTAATACACCATCGACCCTACCCTATTCACAAATCCCGATTTGGCGAGACCCAATGGGCTCGAATACCTAACCAAAGTGCGACTCAAGAACCTTCTCAAACCAATCCGGGGTTCCTATTACCCTAGATTGGTGAGGTTGTTCTACCAAGGGCTAACCAATGGCCCTAGTGACGATTGCATTATAACCAAAATCGAGGGTCGCCTCTATACGATCACTGTCACACATACATGAGGTGCTTGAATGCTACCTCGACTTTACTCCCGAAACTACCCTATTTCCACCCTTTGAAAAGGAACCCTGTTTGAAGAGGTCATGACTTGCATGCAGCAGGAAGAAGGGGTGAACACGTCCATCAGAGGTCGACCTTCCACCCTACATGTGGATGCTCGACTCCATCATAAAATGCAACCTTTACCCGTCGCCCACGACACGGGCGCGTGGATAAAGTGCAACATGCACTTTCTGTGACATACATGGCCGATGGTTTGATGCTACCATGGTCATCCTTGAGGGATGCGGTACATCAAGAGTAAAGGCGATGAAGGGCAACATGCGGCCCAAGGAGAAGATGCCGTATGCTCGGCTCATCTCGAGCATGTTGGAGTGCTACTCGGCAGAGCCCTCCTACACTATTTCACCTACGAGGTGAGGGCTACGGATCGCGTGAAGAGCGTTCACAAAGTCTTCATGGACCCGTAGCTTCTACAACCTATTAAGCGGACCCTACCGGCTCGGGTCCCGCTCCGCCCCGGCAGCCCAGCCCGCCACCACCCACCACCTCAGCGGGACCCACTTGAGGGTGGGGCACACCCAGCAGAGCCATCATGGAGAGGGTTCCCTCCCACACCACGCCCACGCCGCACCACACCGCACACTCCGCGCCTGACTCCCACCTCATCCTACACGGCCGCCTCCATCCGGTCCTACCATAGAGGCGTGTTGGCGGAATGGACGAAATAACGAGAGGATGAGCAGGAGGATTGATTTCCTCATGTTTCACACCCTCCAGTTCATCTACCCCACACCTACATGGATATGTTGGCCATGAAGAAGAATGGGCGGCGGACGCACCGCCTTCCATAGAGGACGTCTTCCATCCCACGACGCGGTTCCCTCCACATCCACATCCGCTCAGCCCGGCCGCCACCCACAACATGCAGCCAGCTCCAAGCAGACACTGACCATTGCTGCCACCTCAAATGGAGCGGCGCTCCGGCCGATCCGCTGGCGTTTTTATTTTGTGTCATGTGTTGTGTATATGTATATCTTGTATGCCACTTTATTGGCACTGTAAAACTTTTGATATTAATGGAAAAGCTAAATTTTGTGTTAATTGTTTGCCTTGCCGTCAAAATTTGCTCCATGCATGTGATTGTGTCTACTTAAATTGTGCAGTCAACTAGACCACCTCCCCGAAAGTGTGGGGCGAGAGAGACCCAGACAGACACACCTTGGGTTATTTTCGAGGACGAAAATTCCCAAGGTGGGGAGGATGTAATAGCCCGAAAAAAATCACGCAAAACTATGACCTCGGGATCCGTGCCCGATTGGTCACAAGTTTGACCAATCAGGAGATCAAGAGTTAGCATGGGATGTGGTGAACGGACGAGATGTGATAGCTTGAGTGATTTCGTGGTGTGTGTTGTAAATATGAAGTCGATATACCTATTGAGGTGCATGTGCTCAACACACAAACTAAGAGAGGATAAAGAGTTTAATAACCCTAGATGGGTATTTTGGGTTGTTGAAGGAGAGTAAAGAAGAGAGAGAGAGAGTAAAAAGAGTGATTAATGCAAGGAGTAAAGGCTAGCTGAGGAAGGAAGGATCCAAGTATTAAAGAGGCCGATTCAACGCAAGGGATCCGCTGAAAAAGCTAAAGCTGGAACCCTAGCCTTCCAACCCTAGATTTGAAATCAACTTGAGATCTATCCAAGGTAAATTTTTGTAAATAAGATGCATAGATCATAGGGGTTAAGTTGTGGTTAAATGTGGGTTAGATCATAGGATAATGGCTTAGAAAAATAGAGGAAATAGTGTGGGGAAAAGATTGGGAAGAAACGATGAAAAGTTGAATCGACAATTTCGATTAATCGAAATTGGGTTTCGATTAATCGAAATTGGCGTGAGGTTGAAAGGTCAGAAGACCACGACTTCGATTAATCGAATTGGATTTCGATTAATCGAATTTGGATTTCGATTAATCGATTTGAGAATCGATTAATCGACTGGGAACCTCCAGTGGACCCCAAGGGTTGGAGGAAATGATTTAAGGAAAAATCGACTAATCGAAATGGGATTTCGATTAATCGATTTGAGTTTTCGATTAATCGATTTGGGATCGATTAATCGACTTTGAAATTCAATGCTCGAACAAAGAGGTGTACCTTGCGAAGAAGAAATTCGATTAATCGAAAACCGGATTCGATTAATCGAATGAAAACTCAAGCTCGAACAAAGAGGGTGTACTTTGAAAGAAGAATTTCGATTAATCAATCGATTCGATTAATCGAACGGAAACTCGATCGTTCGAACAAAGGAGTTTACTTTAAAAAGAAGAATTTCGATTAATCATGCATTCGATTAATCGAATGACAATTCAATTGAATCGAGAATGGACTTTATGAAAGGAGAATTTCGATTAATCAAATTACTTGATTAATCGATATTGACCTTCGATTAATCGATTTTGGAAATCGATTAATCGAACCAGTTCGATTAATCGATTCGATTTCATTAATCGATGATAAATTTTGTTGACTTTTAGGTTTGACTTTAAGATTCTTGGAGGATCTTATACCTTCTTTATTGCATCCCTTGTGATGTGTTTTACCTGTTGTGGTACCATAGGTGGTACGTGTGAGCTAGTGCACGAGGAGCCACGTGGGACCTTGATGCATTGAACAAGTGAAGACTTGAGGTAGGGAACACCTTGAACATGTACTTTATTTTACAAAAGCATGTATGTAGTGATATAAATTTCAATTCAATTATTTTTACTGCTCAAAGAATTGTGAAAAGTGTGTGTGTGTGACATTCATAAGAGTAAAGGAATGAGCCATCCCCAGGGGATGAAGAAGTAAAGAGATAAGAGCATCAGGTGTGATGCAAGTTAATGGATACATCCCAGGGATGTATCCACAGATTGAATCATGTTTGATAGGGCCTAACTGATATAAGATAGCACACTTACACGGTGAATAACTATATGTAAGGCACCGATATTTTTGTTATTTGAGGTTCCTTAGGTTACCCCACCGACGTGGCGGGATATCCACGACTGACACGGCAGGATATCCGTGACCGATACGGCGGCGAAACCGTAGGCCAGTGCGGAGGCTTATCCGTACATAGTAAGCACACCCCAGGGGTGTTGATTGAGACAAGTGAAACCCCGCCACCAATCCCCAGGGGAAAGGGGCTTGGGTACTATATGGTATTCCCAGGGAATACATTAAAACTGTCTATATAGATGACGATGAAGGGTAGCTCATCGGGGCTCGATGCTATATTGCTCGGGGATTACTTAAGTTGAAAGTTTAAGTTTTGCTTTAGGCCTTTTCAGCATTTTTCATGAGTAAATGAAAACATAAGAAATCAACAGTAAACGAATGCTTTTAACTGTCTTATCAACAACTGCATAGTTACATCATGCATGGTATATCATAGAATATATGTGAGTTATAACTTATATGTTCAGCAGTGTTTGTTCCCTATTGGGCTAGGATGTAGCTCACCCTATAGACTATACGTCGCAGGTCCATTAGTACCAGCTGCCGAGGTTTCAGGGGACGCTGATCCCGGCGAGTCGGACTTTGCTGCCGGCGAGGAGTTGGAGCCACCTCCAGAGGACTTCTTCTAGAGGACTCCGTTGTGCTACTTTGAGGAGTTTTGAGTAGAGATTGTACGGCTTGGTATGTCAAGCCTTTATTTTGTGAAAACATGTATATGTATAGAGTTTGGATTATTCCTTTGGGGCGAACCATCTGTGATGATTTATATCATCGATGGTTCGGATCGGTTCTCCCTTCATGCAGAAGCATGAGGGTAGAACTGTCCTTTGAAAAGTATTTCTAATTAGATTTAAATTCCGCAAGTTGTTCTTATTTCTTTTTATGCTTGATATACCAGTGTTCCGTGCATAGTTAAGGGGCACGGTCAAGATGATCGTGCTGATGGCACGGGTTTCGGGGTGCCGAAATCCGGGCTGTCACAACCAGGGTCATCATCCATGGAAAAGTGGACTCAATCCCGTTCAATGAACTATGTAGATTTCATATAAATTAGACTCCCTTAAAGTTCAGTTCAACTGAACTGAATTGATTCCAGTGTTGTTTGTGACTGAACGTATATTGCGTTTTGGTAAGGAAAATCTTCAACGGGTTAACCCAATAGATCTAATGGTTGGTTAGTTAGTTTCATTGAAAAGATATTAGCTGAACTGAAATGAGTACATACAGTTCAGTTGGTTGTCTAGAACTGAAAATTCCACAGTTGAGGTAATGAGCTGAACATAACCCAGGATGACAACTTCCCAATTTCCAAATTGGGAAGAAAATACATTGCCAATTTGGGGTCGAATATTGCCAGTTTTTTTGTAAAGGTTCAGGTTGCTACTAAAACGGGGTATCAACTAGATAGTGTCATTTGTTTGTGAACCCAAATAATTAGGTTCCGAATGAAATTTTTGTTTGTTTCAACCCCATTTATAAACCCACTTTCTTGTTAGTGAAGAATGAACACTAGATGCACTTTAGTTAAACGGCTTATGAGATTATGTTTTATGTTCAATTCGGTTCAAGTTAGGAATTGATTTGGGATCAGATATGAGCTTTTATATTTACAGTCTTTCAAGGAAAATTTGGACCTTTATATAAAGGAAACCATGATGGACTGGTGGCACAAGTGATAAACCTCCTAATGCTCTGAAGCAGAAGACCAAAAAGTTGTGTCGAAACAGAGTACGTGGAGGACAAATTCATGAGTTGGTAGATCAATACTTCATAGAGAAGACGAACATGGGGGATGGCATAGAGTGGCCTGGCACAAGATGGTTATGACTTTAAACCAGAACCTCATTTTCGCCAATGCGGAACCATTACGAAACCATATGCAGCCATGAAGACACTCTTTGTTGGGGTGGGGTTGGGGGTTGGCGAAAATACTTAGTATTTTCACTGAGAAAAAAATACTAAGTATTAATACTAAAATTCTTCAATATATACAGGTTAATCATGGGGAAAGCAATATATCTGTAAGGTCAAAAGTGTAGAATACTCTTTGCCTTATATATGTATCTATGTACTCATTTCTCAACCATGTAAGTTTATGACCCCCAAAAATTTTTAAAATAACATTAAAATGAACTCTAGCCTTCATTCATCTTCACCTTCATCCCCAATATCAACAACATCATCTTCATTAATAGTTACATCATCATTTTTTTGTTCTTCTTTCTCGTCCTCAACCTCAAACTTTGAAGTTTCCTCTTCCTCTTCCTCTTCTTTCTTCTTTTCTTTCTCAGCGCTCTATATGTTTTTTTCATTTCATAAATATGAGAGGCGTTTATATAGGGGCGGTTAGGATTGAGGGTAAATAGGTAATAGTACTTGTATCAATAAAAAGTACATTATAATCGAAATCATATATATTGTTCATAGGTTTATTGCATTGTATCGTACTGTATATTACACGATACTGTTAGAAAGGATACATATCGACACGTATTGTATTCTATATGTATCGTGTATTATAGAATATTGACAACCGTGCTTTCAATGTACATTTAATTGTTTAAAGAACACTAGGTTTTATCAATGTAATATATGTTCTTAATTTCCTATATATTGTCTACTTATAAAATATCGATCATATTGGAATATGTGTATTGGTGTATTGTAGTGGTGTGTTAATCTTGATATTGGGTGTGTGTTGTGAGGGCATACTTGTCATTCAATGTTCAATATAAAGGCTAGTAGGGACTCCTATTCCTAACTAGGTCAGTTGCCTCTCTCTCTCTCTCTCTCTCTCTCTCCCTCTCTCTCCACCCCCCCTTTTTCTTCTTTCTCCTCTAGTCTGCAACATTTGTACTTGTTTCCATCTTTCAAAAACATATGCAATACCCTTAAATTTCAATGCCAAACTTGTGAACTCGAAGCATACTCACACTTCCTTTCCTCCTCATATGCATTAGAGTGAGTGTTTGTTTGATCTCATGCCTAGTAATATTTGGGGACCTACTCCTATTACCTTTTTATGGCTTTTAATATCATGCTTATTGATGATCACTCTGTTGTACATGGGTGTATTTGCTTAAGACTCGCTCGGATGTGCTTTCCACTTTTATCAGCTTTGTGACTATGATCCAAACTTAATTTTTCAAGTCTATTAAGGCTCTTTGCTTTGATAATGGTGGAGAGTGCACCTCAAGTGTTTTCAAGTCTTACCTTGAAAGGATGGCCATCATGCATCAACTTTCGTGTCCTTACACTTCACAACAAAATGATATTGCAGAGCATAAGAATAGACATCTTATGGTTGTCACGAGATCTCTCCTATATAGGATGCATGTTCCCCAGTCATATTGGTTGGTTTCTTTGTTTACTGCAACACATTTGATTAATCGTACCACCCATTGAATTTTGGAAGGCTAAACTCTTTTTCAAATGGTTAGGCCTAATGTTACTCTATTTGAGATTGAGCTCAAAGGCTTTGGATGCACATGTTTTGTTCAAGATCTTCATCCCCAAAGACATAAACATGACAAAAAAGTTATTCGTTGCATTATCCTTAGATACTTTGTATTGTTTAAAGGATATCGATGTTATGATCCTAAGTTTAGATTTTCGTTTGTTTCCATGGATGTGAATTTTTTTTAGGTCGTCTCATACTTCTCTAATTAGGTTAAAATTTTGGCTGCCCACTGAGAAAATGGCATATGCCGGACTCGATCAAATGGGGCACTCGATCCGAACCGACCAGACCAAAAAATCGACTTGACCCAATAAAAAGCTCCTAGTTCCCATGTTTTGTATATATAAAATATTGGGTTAGGTCGGGTCGACTCTCCCCAACCTTCTATGTCGCTTGCTCGACTAACCAACGGATATCAGGACAGGTTGGGTCGGGTATTGGGTCAACCCGACCCGTTGACAGCCCTATCTCTAATGCTTCTCATATGCCACTAACTCCATCCTTTACTCATAAAGAACAACACATTTATCCTTATCTAGTGTCTTCTCCTTCTGCAAGTGTTTCTCTAGCTCCTCCTACATATGAGTATCGTCGGCTTCTTCTCAAGCACACATATCAACGCTGAAGCAAGTCCATGCCTCCCATTCAATACTTGTGTCACATGATTACATAGACTCGGGTTCTTCAAGCACGCCTACATCTACTCCTTTAGTTTCTCTCATCATGCATACCATGCCTCCCTAGCCAGAGTTTCCACAATTTCTATTCCTCACCCCATTGGGGAGGCTCTTCAGCATCCCTACTAGTTTGTATTAATGTATAATGAAATGAAGGCTCTTGAGAGGAATTAGACATGGGAGCTTATTAATCTTCCGCGTCAAAAACGACTAGTGGGTTGCAAATGAGTATTTGCAATTAAATACAGAGAGGATTATTGGTGTCTATAGGAATTTCATTAAGTTGGTGTGTGTGTGTGTGAGAGAGAGAGAGAGAGAGAGAGAGAGTGCTATTTGTTTTCCTTTATATGTAAGAGGGTGTGTTAGTGATATTGGGTATGCCATTAATAGTTTGTATGTAAGTGATACAAATGCTAATAATTGAAGTTTGAGACAACACAACTCAACCCTAATTTCCTCACCTTAACCCTAATTCGATCATCCCAATTTTATCTAGGATGATATTGTAGACCGTTATAAACCTTGTCTTATTACCAAAGATTTTACTCAGATGCCCGAACAGATTTAATTGCAACATTGACTCCTATTGCAAGCTCATTTTTGTTCGAATTATTATCTCTTTCGTCGCTCGACATCTGGCCCCTTATACCAATTGGACATTAAAAATGCCTTTCTCCATGAGAATTTGAGGAAGGATATCTACATGGACCCACCAACTGGTTTTGGACTTCAGGGGAAGGTCTATTGCCTGAGGAAATCTATTTATCGGTTGAAGCAGTCTCTCAGGGCTTGGTTTTAGAGATCTAGTACTGTTGAACATAGTATGGAACTCCCTCGATGCCACTCAAATCCCACATGCTTTATTCAAACTAGAGCTAGAGGACTGACGACTAACTCATTTGTTTACGTTGATGATATTACAATCACAGGGGATGACTTTCTATCAATGTTCTTAAACTCGTTGGGCGAGTTTGGGTGGTCGAGGGATGTTCGGGCGAAAATCGCTGGGCGGGCGCCCTATGATCCGGACAGATGCTATGCCTATATATATATAATTTATTTAATCATAAATGTATATATTTAAATATATACATTCAATTTTATATCTATGAAAAATACAACATTAAATTAGACTATTAGAGGTTAAGCGCATTAAAATAAATTATTATTTTTCAAAATAAAAAATATTCATGATTCAAGTTCAAACACACAATCACTTAGCAAAAAATAAATTTAACCGCACAATCTCACAATCACAATCACTTAGCCCAAAATGAAATATCATTTATACAGTAGTGTTCATTCCAAATTTTCATCATCTAAATCATCTACTGGTTCATTTTGAAGATCTTATTCGTCATCGAAAGGAGTAAACTCGATATTATCATCCCTTCGTTTGTTGGGTCTCCATCAACATCCTCTTCCGTGGTAATTACATATGGCGGGTGGCTAATGCTGGAATCTTGAGAGATAGTAAATAGTGATTAGGGTGGCTAATCATGGGTGTATAAAGTATTGTTCATCGTCTTCTTCAGAAGATTTAATGGATGACTTATAATGGTCTGTTTAGATTTACTACTATGCTGTGGTAGCGTGGGAAGTGGCGTTGGGATGACTCTATGACATTGTAGCAGTGATTGCGTTGTTGCCGATTTTATTCCCTGTAAAAGTTATCGTGGACGGACACAATTTTGCAACAGTAATCTATTAGTAAATCTAAATGAACTTTTGTAAGAAGTCCATGAGAATTTATGGAGAAGAAGGTAAATAGTATTCTACTATGCTGATGAATAGTATTTCGAATCACTATTCACTATAGCAAAACTATTCCAACATTACTATTCCCATATATAATTACAGTCTTATTGGTTTTCACCAAAGCCCTTTTACCCTTCCATTTTTACTGTTTTAATTTAAAAAAATAAAAAAAAATAAAAAATTTTATGTCTCTTTTTAATTTTTCATCCAAAAAATTAATCAAAAATAAATAATTAGACAAATAGTCTAAAATTGATGACCAACAAAACCAATTAAATTGATGGACAATTCCTGGCATCAATCCCAAAACAATCTATCAATATGGATGGAAAGATTAGTCTACTGACATGTCCATCAAAACTACTGAGCAAACTCTCAGTATTAATGAAGAAAGTCAAAATGAAGGTTTTCAATTATTTTCAAATGAAGATTTATTGCATGACCTTCATTGCTTCAAATTCCTTCATTTATGATGCATTCAAGTTGCATTCAAACCTTTGACCTTATTAGGACTTGAAGAAAGTAGTCTGTTAAGCACTCTTAGAGATGCTAGATGCCTTAACTGGCGTTCATCTCTAATGGTTGCTGTTGAGACCAGCCTATGCTTTGGTCCAGTCTACTACAATGTTTTCCCAAACTTAACTTTATCATTATCTGATAAAAATATTCTTCATGCTTGTACCCTTAATTTACAAACTGAAGGATACAACTACATGCCTGGATTAGAGACCATTGCTCTGATCTATTGCCTTCATTATAAGGTGATGACTTCTTTGACTCCAAAAATTAACTATCACACTGAACCAGGAAAGACGGTCTTAATTGAGACCAACAACACAACAATCAATGTTGCAACAGCTAAACTAATTGAATGGAAAAATATTACTTTTCCTGATGCTTGGCGTATACCTCAAGCCTTCCCTCCTAAACCAATTTTATATCAAGAAATTGAACAAATAGTTCAAAATATCCAAGGAGATGTAATCTTAAAATTTGATAGATCTACATCTCACAGAACTTCTTATAAGAGTTCTTACTCTGAATCGAGGTCTCGAGGTCCTTATAGAGTTTCTATACCCTCGACTGCTCGATCATCTTATTCAAATGTTAACTCATCTGTTCCTTCTGAATATAATCAACCTAATCTTGAAGGAATCTAAGTCTCTGAACAACAGATTCCTCATGAGATATATACTCAACAACAGAGGGAATCTCCTACTGCTAGCGAGATAAATTTCATAATCCATTAATAAAGTTTTTATGGATTTTACAAAACCAAAAAACTTTAATATTAATCGACAAGAAATCAATGCTGAATTTCAACAAGATAAATATACACCATTCCGTGAATGGTATTTTAAAAAAATTTCTGCATCAAAGTTGCAAGAATTCAAAGAACAATTTTACAAATATATTGAAACATTTTATCAAATTATTCCATTTGTTATTTGGTTTAAAGCAACAAAATATCTTGAAATGACTCAGGATGAAAGGAGAATATTTCTCCTTGAAGATTTTTAAAAAGAATGGCAGAAACTTGATGGCTCAATTGTTCAATCGATTCATTCTCCTGTTGAAGCCCTCAAACTCACTCAACCTAATTCAACAGCAACTTTGGAAGCCACAACTTTCATAAAACATGTAGAACCTATCCCTCATTCAACAAAAGTTGATTTATCAAATTTGCATAAACAAAATAATTTTACTAATTTGAATTTACAAACAATTAGTATGTAATTAAACAGGATTGAAAATATTATTTCTTCCTCACCAATTAACAAAACATCAACCATAAAGGTAGAACAACAAAACATAAAACCTCCTCTAGAAATTTGTGGATTAAATTTGTCATCAAAATCTTATATGATGAAACAAGATGAATTTCTTGATAAATTAACTTTCAGATTACAAGCTTTATCACTTAAACCTGAGAAGAAAAATAATTTTCAAATCAATGTATTAACTGATAGGGAAAATGCCAATTTAGCAGAAATACAAGAAATTCAAAATAATTTCGAATCCTTGTAAAACAGCATGGAGCTTAATAAACTCCAATATAATTGGGATGGTGGCAATACTCGATATTACTACTATAGACCTACACCTCAGGATTTTCTTTATGAAGAAGATCATATCGATATTCAAAATTCTTATGACTATCGATCCATTTATGAATGGATCATTGATGGCAAATCCGAATATGAGATTTTTGCTATTTTACATAAATTTTTTATGTATAGCACCATTTTAAAACAACATCAAAATTCTGATCAAATAATTGCTCGATATATTACTACTGGATTTTCTGGTATGTTGAAAGGTTGGCGGGATAATGTTCTCACAGCCGCTCAACATGATGAAATCCTAACTTCAACTAAACTAGTTAAAAATGAAATTACTGGCCTAATGGAAACTAGAGAAGATGCAGTTTATACTTTAACCCAAACCATCATTTTTTATTTTGTTGGTTCTTAGAATCTTCAATATGAAAGAAGTAGAGAACTACTTCAAAATCTTCGTTGTCCATCTTTAACCCATTTCAGATGGTATAAAGATGTTTTTATGACTAAAGTCATGCAATGAAGTGATGTAAATACTGAATATTGGAAAGCCAAATTCATTGATGGTCTTCCCAGCCTATTTGCTGAGAAGGTTCATAATAAACTCCGTAATCTTGATGATCAAAGTATCACTTACAATCAATATACTTATGGACAACTCCAAAGTATAATTGTTCGTGAAGGATTAACATTGTGTAATGATTTAAAATTACATCAACAATTAAAACAACAACTTACTGGTCGTAAGGAATTAGGAGAATTTCTTGACCAATTTGCTTATGACACAAAAATCAATTATCCTTCACAAAGACGAGATAATAGAGAAATCTCTAATTATCATCGTTCCTCTGAACGACGTCGTCATATTTTCAAACAAACAAACAATCCCTCTTCTTCTCGACATCATCGAGAAAATAGAGATCCTTCTTTTTCTCGCAAATATCGTGAGAAAAGAAGAAATCCAACAAATAGACCCCAAAGAGAAATTAAATGTTACAAATATCATCAATTTGGTCATTATGCTAATAAATGTACAATTGAACAAAGAATAAATTAAATTCATGATGAAGGCTTAAAATTAACCTTATCAAAAATTTGGTTAGATTCTAGTCCTGCTTATTCAGAATTTTCTGATTCTTATGCAAATAATGGAATTCATTCTTCGTCTACGTCATCTTCCTCCTCTACAGATGACAACCCTGCAAATTGCAAATGTAATCATATTCATACTCTAAAAGATTATTGGCAAGCATTTGCTGCCATGAACAATCTCAGTATTAATGTTCTTACTGAATCCCAACAATCGTTACTGGACTTAGTTGACAAAATTGAAGATCCATGAATGAAATCCAAATTAATTGAAGCTTGTATTTCTACAGCTCAAAAGGAAAATAAAAAATCTCTAATAGTAGAAAATCCTTACTCTATTAGAGAATTTTTTCATCGGCTAGAATCCCATAGTTCTTCTAATCCGATGACCAATGTTACCCATAATTCTTCTATGATTGCTAATTTCCAACAAAAAATAGAATATCTCAACAATGAATTCATTACTCTAAAGCAACATTTTGCTAAATAAATTTCCACCATTAATAATTGCCTTAATCATTTGGAACACAAAGAAGTCTCTTCTAGTTCCACCTCAAATACTTATCTGAACACTCTACAACAGGTATATTCTCCAAAATGGTACATCAAAGTCAATTTATTTATTAATTCTAATTACACGATTTATGACATCATCGCTCTTATTGACAGTGGTGCTGACATGAATTGTCTTCAGGATGGATTAGTCCCTTCTTCATATTTGAATTCCACTCGTCAGAGTCTCACTAATGCTAGTGGATATCCCATACCTATCCACCACAAACTTGACCATGCTGCAGTTCAGCATCATATTATTTCTATTCCCACTTCTTTTGTGGTTCTCCCCAATATCACTCAAACCCTTATCTTAGGGATTCCTTTTATTTCTTCCATCTTTCCCTTTACTTGGGTTGATTCTCATGACATTTCTGCCCAATTTCAGGGTCATCCCCTTCAATTCCATTTTCTCTCCTGTCCTTCTGAGGACTCCCTTCCTCACCTTTGTTGTGTCTCCCTTCCGGGTAATAACCAATTTTGGGGTGCCCATCACCATAATCACAATATTCAAATTATTTATTCCCATTTGCATGAGCATTTGCATCAACATACCACCAACCTCGTGATTTTATCTTTATGTGGTGATCCTACCAAAACAGTAGATCACTAACTAATCACTACTTTTTATGCAGAAAATGACTAGTCTTGCAGGTAGCTCTTCTGCCCAATCAGCCGACTAAGCAGAAGACATTTCTTCTCCACAACGAAAAGTTTATGTTGTCCTCCAAGAATTCCAACCAGGGATTTATACTTCATGGCAATCTTGCTATAGCCAAATTTATAATTTCACAAACCTATTATACCAAATGCATAACTCCGTGAGAGAAGGCCGAGCTGCTTTCAAAACCTTTCAAACCATGCAACTCCTGACCACATCTCCCATTATGGAGGTCAAAGAATACTCCAAATCTGAAATTTTCAACATCAGCCATATCCCTGATTTTATTAACCCTAGCATTGCTCCATCCATGCATCACGATATTAATGGAGTATGGAAAAACCATATTGTCAATAACAAGAAAAAGGTAAGACAACATTTGAGCGTCCTTACATCCAAAATTCATGCTCAAGAAGTCCATACCCAACAAATTTATGAAGGATTAACCTCCTTGCTTAAAGACTTTAACTGGGAAGAAGAAACTTTCACCATTGAGAAAATTTTCTATTTCCTTAATCTCATTGAATTGGTGAAACAAAATGATCCAATTCTTCCTCGCCTTAAAAGAATCTGCATATTTGAAAAGGCCAAACATGCCCTTCCAATTGATATTTTCCAAAATATTGTGTCTCAAATTAAAAATTCTGCTACTGAGATCAAATAAATCTTATTGCAGAATTATCAATTTATCAAACATCTTCAGGGTTATTATCTCCCAAAAATTTATTTGTTCACTCCAGATTATCCTCATAATCTTTTGCAATATCTTGACTGGGGATTGATCAACTAAATCATTTTTCCACTTTCCAATATTCTAAAATTTTCTCGAATGATCAAATCCATGGTCTTCCATACCTCAAAATGTTTACTCAAAGGCATTTACCTTACTTTTTGGATCACTAGCACTCTTGGCTGGCGATCTAGAGAATAATTCTTCCAACCATATCAAATTTGGATTCTTCGTAAAACATGGATGTATAAATTTTCATAAATTAGCAAAGCTGATCCTTTGGCACAATCTAAGGCTCAGTCAATTTCTCCCAGATCCTATTGGATTCGTTCTTTAATGTATTTTTCTCAACAAGCCAGAGAAATTTCCAAAGACCATTATTTCTTCAAAATTACTGATGGTCGACGAATTTTCATCACGGATTTCCCTATAGAATATATGGCGACTCCTCAACAAGAAGATGAGGCAGAGAAATTTCTCCAACAATTAATCAGCAGAAATAATCTCCATCTGCCTGCCAACTTGGAAATTGAAGCTTCTATCCAAGAAGAAGAGTTGTTACATGATGTACCTGATTCAGATAGTTCCCTATCAGGAGACTCAATATTTTATCAGAATCTTGACAATTGCATGGAACCATGAGGTCCAACCATTACAGCCAAAACAGCTGTTGATTCAAAATTGACCAAAGGACAAATTAGCCAAAACAGTTATTTGTTCAAATTCACAATCACCGAGAATCATAATGGATCCCACCATTCAGATTATTGTCGGCTAACACAGTCTGCAATAGTCCTAGCCATTCAATAAGCTTTGCCAGTTGTCGATGACGCAAGCCATGAAGTCATCCTCCAAATAATGAAGCCCTGACGCATGCCATGACGTCAAAACACAATTATCAAGGGACGAAGCGACTGCATCCAATCCACATAACACATGTGTCCCACTCAGCGACGGATTTCAACCCATTACAAGTCCGCATTCATCTATAAAAGGGTTAGCCTGGGGATTGTCCAGGAGACCTAGCAATTACCTTTGAATTCATCTACGAATTCACTGAACAATTCCTTTCTCTGCTCTCTTGTTCTTTCTTTTTAATTTTATATCGGTGTATATCGAGAAGGCAAGCCATATCGGTAAGCATTCCTTTATATTTGTTTATATTTGTAATAATATTTGCATAGTGTGTACATAATATTAAGATTTCATATGTTTTGAGTGGTTTGTAAGTTTGTTTTATTAGGGATTAATATACGATATAAGAGTTTTCTTCCCGTGTTCTTCGTTCTCTCTTCCGTTACTACGCTTTTCCCTCACTCTGTGTTTGGTATCAAAGACATGTCCGGCTAAGCCCGTGGTAATTACATATGGCGGGTGGCTAGTGTTGGAATCTTGAGAGGTAGTAAATAGTGATTAGGGTGGCTAATCATGGGCGTATAAACTACTGTTCATCATCTTCTTCAGAAGATTTAATGGATGACTTATAATGGTCTGTTTAGATTTACTACTATGCTGTGGTAGCGTGGGAAGTCACGTTGGGATGACTCTATGGCATTGTAGCAGTGATTGCGTTATTGCCGATTTTATTCCCCGTAAAAGTTATCGTGGACGGACACAGTTTTGCAACAGCAAGCTAGTAGTAAATCTAAATGAACTTTTGTAAAAAGTCCATGAAAATTTATGGAGAAGAAGGTAAATAGTATTTTACTATGCTGATGAATAGTATTTCGAATCACTATTCACTATAGTAAAACTATTCCAACATTACTATTCCCATATGTAATCACAGTCTTATTGGTTTTCACCAAAGCTCTTTTACCCTTCCATTTTTACTGTTTTAATTAAAAAATAAAATAAATAAATAAAAAATAAAAAATTTATGTCTCTTTTTAATTTTTCATCCAAAAAATTAATAAAAAATAAATAATTAGACAAATGGTCTAAAATTGATAACCAACAAAACCAATTAAATCGATGGACAATTCCTTCCATCAATCCCAAAATAATCTATCAATATGGATGAAAAGATTGGTCTACTGACATGTCCATCAAAACTACTGAGCAAACTCTCAGTATTAATGAAGAAAGTCAAAATGAAGGTTTTCAATTACTTTCAAATGAAGATTTATTGCATGACCTTCATCGCTTCAAATTCCTTCATTTAGGATACATTTAAGTTGTATTCAAACCTTTGACCTTATTAGGACTTGAAGAAAGTAGTCTGCTAAGCACTCTTAGAGATGTTAGATGTCTTAATTGGCGTTCATCTCTAATGGCTGTTGTTATGACCAGCCTATGCTTTGATCCAGTCTACTACAATGTTTTCTTAAACTTAACTTTATCATTATCTGATAAAAATATTTTTCATGCTTGTACCTTTAATTTACAAATTGAAGGATACAACTACATGCCTGGATCAGAGACCATTGCTCTGATCTATCGCCTTCATTATAAGGTGATGACTTCCTTGACTCCAAAAATTAACTATCACACTGAACCAAGAAAGACGATCTTAATTGAGACCAACAACATGACAACCAATGTAGCAACACCTAAACTAATTGAATGGAAAAATATTACTTTTCTTGATGCTTGGCGTATACTTCAAGCTATCCCTCCTAAACCAATTTTACATCAAGAAATTGAACAAATCGTTCAAAATACCCAGGGAGATGTAATCTTAAAATTTGATAGATCTACATCCCATAGAACTTCTTATAGGAGTTCTTACTCTGAATCGAAGTCATGAGATCCTTATAGAGTTTCTATACCCTCGACTGCTCGATCATCTTATTCAGAAGTTTAACTTATCTGTTCCTTCTGAATATAATCAACCTAATTTTGAAGGAATCCAAGTATCTGAACAACAGATTCCTCATGGGATATATACCCAACAGCAGAGGGAATCCTCTAATGCTTGTGAGATGAATTTCTCAAACCATTAATAAAATTTTTATGAATTTTACAAAGCTTGAAAATTTTATTATTAATAGACAAGAAATCAATGCTGAATTTCAACAAGACAAATATGCACCATTCCGTGAATGATATTTAAAAAAAAATTCTGCATCAAAGTTGCAAGAATTCAAAAATCAATTTTACAATTATATTGAAACCTTTTATCAAATTATTCCATTTGTTACTTGGTTTAAAGTAACAAAATATCTTGAAATGACTCAGGATGAAAGGAGAATATTTCTCCTTGAAGATTTTCAAAAAGAATGGCAGAAACTAGATGGTTTAACTGTGTAGTCAGTTCACCCTCCGGTTGAAGCTTTAAAACAAACTCAACCCAATTCAAGAGCAACCTTGGAAGCCAAAGCTTGTATCAAACCTGTTGAAAAAATAAATACTTCCTTAATACAATATACTAATCCCCAACAAGAATTTCTTTATCAATTAAAATCCCGATTAAAATCATTATCCTGTAAGAAACAGATAAAACAAACAAAATTTCAAATAAATGTTTTAACTCAAGCAACAGAAAATCCTAGATCCAAATCTTATCCCCCAAGTTTTTATAAACAAAAGACTCAAAAGATTTATGAGTCTTCTTCACCAAAGAAATCCAAATCTAAATTAAAATCACAAGAACACATTCAGTGTTATAAATGCTTAAAGTTTGGTCATTATGCCAATACGTGTAAGATCAAGAACAAGCCAAATTAACTTTATGACAAAGACTCAAAGCTCATTCAGATAAGATCTGAATTTTCTCCATCTTTTGATAATTCAAAAGTAAATTGTCAAAATTCTGGGATCAATGTTCCTACAAATATTCAACCAATGCTATTGGAATTAGCAGACAAAACTACTAATCCAATAAAAGAATCTCAAACTCAATACTCAAATAATGAATCCATACCTAGCAATTACCTTTGAATTCATCTACGAATTCACTGAACAATTCCTTTCTCTACTCTCTTGTTCTTTCTTTTTAATTTTATATCGGTGTATATCGGGAAGGCAAGCCATATCGGTAAGCATTCCTTTATATTTATTTATGTTTGTAATAGTAGTTGCATAGTGTGTACATAGTATTAAGATCCTATATGTTTTGAGTGGTTTGTAAATTTATTTTATTAGGAATTAATATATGATATAAGAGTTTCTTTCTGTGTGCTTCGTTCTCTCTTCCGTTACTACGCTTTCCCCTCACTCAGTGTTTGGTATTAGAGCCATGTCCGGCTAAGCCCGTGGTAATTACATATGGCGGGTGGCTAGTGTTGAAATCTTGAGAGATAGTAAATAGCGATTAGGGTGGCTAATCATGGGAGCAAGACAACGATGATTAATCTGTGTTTCAGATAAATCAGGATGTTGTTTTCGAATCATGACTTTGAATATTTCAAAAGGATTGGATTCTAAAGAAGATAAAGAAACCCCAGTTTTTGCTGTTTTGGCATACTGAGAAATGATGGATAAAATTTCAAGCAGTTTTTAATCAAAGTCGGGAATATTATCCCACCAACGGATCCAATAAATTCTTTGGAGTGTAGGAAGATGGTCAAGATTGGTAATCTGAATATTCCACATCCAAATCCAGGGAATACTGCATTATGTGAAGAAAAATAAATCAACTTCAGAGTAATGAGGATTTTTTCCTTTGAATTTAACTCCTTCATACTGATTATATAAAAAAATTAATGATTTGGGCAAAAATTAATGATTTGGGCAAAATTTTAGTGGTTGGACCGAAATGGCTCCACCAATTGTAGAACCAATTGGGAATACCAGTTTAGAGGATATCTGGACAAATTTTTAGAAACAAAAAATGTTTCTATTTTGAATTCATATAATAAAAAGGCATTGGTAAAGAACTGAATATAATCCCAATAATTGATAAAGGACTGAATACTCATGAGCCGTTTAACTAAAGTGCATCTAGCGTTCATTCTTCACTAACAAGAAAGTGGGTTTATAAATGGGGTTGAAACAAACAAAAATTTCATTCGGAACCTAATTATTTGGGTTCACAAACAAATGACACTATCTGGTTGATACCCCGTTTTAGTAGCAACCTGAACCTTTATAAAAAAACTGGCAATATTCGACCCCAAATTGGCAATGTATTTTCTTCCCAATTTGGAAATTGGGAAGTTGTCATCCTGGGTTATGTTCAGCTCATTACCTCAACTGTGGAATTTTCAGTTCTAGACAACCAACTGAACTGTATGTACTCATTTCAGTTCAACTAATATCTTTTCAATGAAACTAACTAACCAACCATTAGATCTGTTGGGTTAACCTGTTGAAGATTTTCCTTACCAAAATGCAATATACGTTCAGTCACAAACAATACTGGAATCAATTCAGTTCAGTTGAACTGAACTTTAAGGGAGTCTAATTTATATGAAATCTACATAGTTCATTGAACGGGATTGAGTCCACTTTTCCATGGATGATGACCATGGTTCAAATCCTTGGTAAACCGATATGGTATTGGTCACCCACCAAAATGATACATTGATGCGTATCGGTGTATTTGCCCATACGTATTAATATATCACCTGATAAATTTAATGTACCAATCGTATAACCACCCTACACTTATTTTCCAATTATTGATAGGGTGGCATTATTTGCACCAGTTTTTCTTGTGAAGAACACACATTCCCACTATAAAAATCGTTGATTGCCTTGAATTAGACGATGGAGATTGTTTTTGGTCCCAGTCATCCACATAATAGATCTTGAGATCATGGCACACCTATCAGACGGTCACATGTTGATTCTATGTCGCACAAATCCCCAAAAGTGATTATAATCATGGGCCTACCATGAGACTGGGTTCATAAGTGTCATTTTTGGAAATGTGTGCCATGTGAAATCAATATTTAGCCGTTTGATAGGTACTCCAGGATGGCAAGATCTATTGGTGTGGAATATTGGGACCGAAAAAGATGGATTCCATCGTCCAATTGAAGGGAGTGAAGAGGAGCTTATCCAAGCAATACAAAATAGAGACCTAAAAGATGAGGTATCGGATATCATTGAAAAGAAAAGAAGGGTAAAACACTGTTCACTCCTTGGTTTATGACATGGTCCTCAGGGTTATTAACATTTGGTTAAATGGATGTCAAAATTTTGAACTTCTATTGAAGCCTTTGTAAGGTTGACAATTGGAACCAATCTAAATAGAAAGGCTTGGAGCTTAGGACAATTGATGCTGCCATTAGGTTTGTTGGAGAGGAAATTTGAGATCAATGGGTGGAAAGCAGTTTTTGATGCTACTGGAAATTGAGCGCTTTTGGGAGCTTCAAAAAGTTGAAATTATTGAAATCGTCGGTGAGTTTAATGGAATGGATATATATATAAATGCCGCTACCGTATCTTTAATATTTTAAAAAAGATGGGGCTATGGTCCTCACCAACCGGCTGAACTCCGTCTATAAACCAAATCATCACTGCAACGCAGTAAACTTATGTTCTAATTGGTTGTAATTTCTTGGATTAGTTGGCATTGAGGATGGGTTTCAGCACTCAAGAGAGGAAGTGAATTGAGAGCATAATATGATTTTCTATGTTACTTTCTCGAGCTCATGGGGTTCGTTATCTCCAAGCCTATACCGATAGGTATAAGGTTTTCAGCAAACCAATACATATCGGTCCTTCAATTCGATATCAGCGGATACGTATCGAGTATCGGCTGGTATGTATTATCAGTTTGATTTTTTTTTTTTTAAGTATCAGCTGATACGTATCGACCGATACCGGGAGCTTGTTACCTTGGTTATCTCCATTTCTTTGTAATTTGAAAGGGAAGCTTTGCATTTAAACTGGTGGGGAAGATTAGCCACCGTATTAGAGGATGATGAATCTTCAAAACGTACTGCCACCCTCTTTCCATTGGGAATCTTCAAATAAGACCATCCTTACGCTTTATGAAGGAATTAGTCACGCATTCTATTTATACCCTTGTTTACTGATTAAACATAGTTATCTTTCATTCACACTGGTGTATACTTTCTTTCTGTCTAATCCAGAAACTGGGCAGCGACCACCTGGCCTTGGTGTCCGAATTTGCTTTCACACAAGGCAAACAAGAGGTGGATTACGAAGGAGCTACGCAAAGTTGATAACAAAGATGATTGGTCTTATAATTACAGACTCATCAACAAGTGGAAATAAAAAGAAAGAAAAAAAAAACTATGCAGGGATGTGATTTGAGTTGAGGGCTCTTGTTGATCAGATCAGACGACTGCTGTGGTTGCAGGCTTCTGGGGATCGTGAGCCATGCCAGTATACTCGGTGCCAGTATCTCTATAGGCGGGGCCATATCTGTCGTTAAAGAAGCCCGCATGTAATAAGCCCACGTACATGAGCTGTGTCGCTGTCAATATTATGATGAACGCCTCCAACGTTTGCTGCAATTTTTAATACAAATATAAATATTTGTTATATTATTTATTGAACAACCCTATTGAATGATTCATAAATAGCATGAATTGTTCCTATTCTCAAATGAAAGGTGTAGGTCCATTTGCCAACTATTTCTACGGCACACATAATCTCAGCCCATTTTACCCTTAAGAGCATCTCCGCCTAGGGGGGTTATCGGGTCGCTTTTCGTGCTAAACTCCGCTATCAATTTCTAATTTCTCCAACCGAAACTAAACCGATAAGCCTCCAAACCAAACCGATAGTTAGTTATCAATTTGGAAGAGAGATTATCGGTTTCTACAAACTGAAACCGAACCGATAAGCCTCCAGTCGATCCGATCAGTTTTTGGTTTGGAAGAGAAAAACGTGCTTTTTGCTGTAGAGTGTGGGCTTGTGATAGACGGTGTGAAAGGACACAAATGGCGAAACGAATGTGATATGACAACAAAAGTCAACGGTTTTTGGCTTTTGCCGTGTTTTAATTTTTAAGATTTAGCCCCTATTTTCTTCTAGTTTCTAGGTTTTAGCTATTTAAGTTTACTTTAGAAAATTTAATTGCAACCTATTTTTTATGCAGGCAAGTAATTTATATGCATCTAAGTAATACTGTATTATTGGTTCGGGTTTTTTATTGTTAAAACTGAAATCGAACCAATAACCCAGTTTTCCAAAATCGAAATCGAACTAATATGGTTTTAAGAACTAATATGCCTTAAAAACGAAACCAAATCGAAATTTCGGTACATCGGTTTGGTCGATCTTCTGCACAGCCGTATCTCCACCTATCCAAATCCAAAAAAAGCCGCTCAGCAGACTCCTATTCGACTCGCCATTTTGGCTATTCCAAAACAAGCCCCCCAGCAGGCTCCTATTCGACTTGCCACTTTTAGCCAGCCAAATAGGCCCACACCAAAAAAATCGTCTGATGGAGATAGTTTTACTCCAATCTAGGACACAAGGGATCCAAACGTGACTTTAGGGCCTGTACTTGGGACCAAGAAAACAATAACCGTTGATCCCTCCCCTCCCTTGTGTGAAAGATGTGAAAGATTGGAGCCAAAACAACTCCATCGACTTTTAAAAAAAATATTATTTAAAATAAGAGACATAACTGAAAACTTTGAGGCAATACCTAAAATATAGTGGCCTCGAAAATGTGTTTTAGCTATTGGAGAAGCGCTTAGCAAACGGCTTAGGTGATTTTTGAAGTAACACAGGTCCAAAATACAATACGCGAAGTCTTCTTATTTGGCTGAGCGAACTTAATGACGTGGAGTTGGCGTTTTCAGTAAGTAGGTGGTGGCGAATAAAGGTACCATGTACAAATCTTGTGTGCATTGTACACTGATAATTCTTTTTCTCACAGCCAATAGAGTGAGGACCCTTTTTTAATACATTAAATAGAGCGGTAAGGAAACTCTTAACCTCAGCTTAAATTTCAGAAAAAAGAAACAAAAAGTTCTTATCCCTTTCCAATTGGATAGACAAACAAACAAACAGCTCATACCAATCGTCTCCCTCTGTTTCCCAGGCTAATCTCTTTGCATGCAACCCTTCAAAACAACCCCAAAATAATTATAAACAAAAATAGAAGAACAAATCTGCGTCAAAATCAATTCTCAAGCCAAACTAAGCATTTTTAAATATATATTTGAAAAAAAGAAAAAGGAAAAAAAAAAAAAGATTGATGATGTACAAAACAAAATACCCGAATGAAAGAACAGTGAGTGCCCAAGAGACCAAAGCGGTAGAAGCCGCACCAGCCAAGCTATCACTACGCCATGCTCTCAGGTGCATCAGACCCGAAAACACCGAACACGCCCCGATTACTGCAGCCAACAATGAGAACACCAGCAGATAATTGGTCGCTGCATTTCCACGCAAATCTACACAAAACACACCCAAAGTTTCAATAATAACTACCAGAAGAAGGCGGAGGAGGAGGAGGAGAGAGAAAATAGGTGTCCCTTACGATGATGGTTTTGACCGTTGATGTACTTATCTAGCGACCATCCCGCAAGACCAAGTACTATGATGTACATAACCAGGTTGATTACTAGCAGAGGACTCATCCACCTTCTACCAGCCTCCCCCGTCGCCATTTTCAATTAATTAATTAATTAATTAAAATATAATAAATAAGCTTTGAAAAGGTGGTTTCCGAATCTATGTATTTAGTATTAAAAGTAGTGGGTTTAGTAGGAAGAGGGAGAGCGAGAGCGAGGTGAAACGTGTTATGTGGCATAAGGGGTATGCTTTACTCGTGTCCCACTCTCAGTTTACGTGGGTTTTAATGGGAGTGGCATTGCGACGTGTGTTAGTTTTCGCTGTTTAACGTGTATAGTTGTGGAGGTGTTGTTCGATTCAAAAACCGTTTCCCATAACAACTTGGTGAGATGTCGGTGTAGGGCTCTCAATGGGCCGACCCATTGATTGGGTTGTAACACCTGTCCTTCGATTTTTGTGTTGGTCAAACTTTTGACTAAGACCTGATGAGACTTGACTGTGCCGAGTGACTGGTTGAGGCCAGGTCTATCAAAGTTTGTGAGACACCCACCTTAGATTGATGGAATAATACGTATTTCTAGTGGCACCCATAGGACACCCCATTTACTTGAATGGGTGTGTTAGAAAATTAGTAAACACACCACATCTCATAACTTGAAACTAGCCCAGACTGCTTTCTGATGGATACTGACTCGAGGTTTGACTCGAATTGGGCCAGTGCCTTGGTAGTGATGAAGAGATCATTGCCAACGGATCAAATTTATATGACGATCATGGAATGGTTGATAGGTTGAGTCAAACCTAGACTCATAAATTGAAAGAAACTAGATGCACTAATACACGAGACTATGTATTTGTGCCTTGCATGGAGCAATGATATTCCTTGTAATATTAAATAAGAGCATGTACAAGTAAATTTTCTAATTTAGCTAATTAGAAATTATAATAGTTCAAATCTCTAGCAAATCTTAACCCTTGATCTCCTTGACCAAAATTTGACTTATCTTACACCACAAAATTTCCTTAGAGAAATCTAGAGTGATAGATGCACCTTTGCACATGCACCACAAGATTTGTTTGACAAATTGAACATCACAAATTTGAGGACCTTGAGAACCATAAAAGACAAGAGCTGACCATGATGTGTGGTGGGGAGAGGAGCCCAAGTGAGGCCCACTCTTTTATGTGCATGGGAGCTTGAAGTGGAGAGAGGAGAGAGTGTATGTTGGGAAGAGGAGAGAGAGTACCTTGGGAAGAAATGGGAGGCCACATGGCACAAATTTGCAGCTCATGTCTCCCACTCCCATTTGCAAAAATTGAATTTTGTAGGGGTTCCCTTTCATTCCACCATTTTCATCTTCTTCTTCTCTTAAACCTCTATGAAGTCTCTTGCTACCTTGAATTTGCTCTCTCAATCTAGCCATCAAAACCCACATCCCCCACCACCAATCAACTCCTCTCTTCTTCTAGTTTAACATATATAAACTTGAGCTTCTTCTCAACCCCTTGCACCATCCAAATCAAGTTAAACTAGCAAGGAAGATGATCCAAGCTAAGGTATTGTCTTGTTTAATGCTTGTATGGAATTTCAAGTCTTGTAGTTTAAAGTTTTGCCCATAGATTTTCTAGTTTTTGATTTATTTTAAGGTTTGAAATTCTGGAATGATTATATATATTATATGACCAGTAAATTTGGAGGCCATGCATGTGATCTACATGATCATGCAAGGTCATCTAAGTTAAGGCCAATATAGATTAGTGATCTCTTGATTTAGGTTGGACTTTTGTTTTTATTTTAACTTTTATTTTAAATTCTGATACAATATGTGACTAGTAAATTTAGAGGCCATGCATGTGATCTACATGATCATGAAAGGTCATCCAATGGTCTAGATTGGTCAATAATGTCGAGACCAATGTAGTATAAAATTTGCTTAAATTTTTTTTTAATTTTTGGCATAGAAAAATGACTTTTTAATTTTAAACTTTCATAAATTCTGGAATATATGTTGACCAGCAAGTTTGGAGGCCATGCATGTGATCAATATGATCATGTAAGGTCATCCAATGGTCTAGATTGGTCAAATATATCAAGACCAACCTATTGTTGAAATTCCTTGCATTTTCTTGAATTTTTGTAAAGAAAAATGTGATTTTGATTTGAAATTTTTGGATATTCTAGAATATTATTTTGATCATGACTTTTGGATGCCAGGTCATGTGATCAACATGATCATGCAAGGTCATCCAATGGTCAAGATTTGGTCAAAGATAACCCATATACATCATTGTGTAGAAATCCTAAAATTTTGGCTTTATATTTTCATGCCATATAATTTAGATTAAAAGGACCTTATGGCTGGAATATATGTGTCTTGTAGACGATATATAATACGTGATTTTGATCTCTAGAGAAATAATATTTGACCACGGATTTCTAGGTCAAAGTATTGGTTATAGATTCATATTAACTCTATGTATAGTGTAGAGTTGATGTTATTTCTTTTTATAGAATATTCATGAAATATGTGGCTTAATGTTAGATGAATTTATGATATAATAGCTCTGTGAAATCTCAATATTTTATTCATCATTTACTGGTTTTAATCATGATCAAAATGTATGATTCTAGATTGGTTGATTACTAGTTAGTCTACATGGGACATAGCATTGAAATTTTACTTTATTTCAATGGAATTAGACTAAACATTTAGCCTGATTAGTAATTGGGATTTATTGAGATGCATATGGATTTATCTCTAAACATTGTACGCATTAGATCCAAGAGCTTGAAAGTTGAGATCTTGTAAACCACTAATAGTTAAATTAATGGTTTATTTCGTGAAAAAAAATGTGTGCATGACAAGGTGGGTTAAGATTGGGGAAAAGAACAAGGAGCATGTTTCAAAAATTTCAGAATCTGAGAAGCGAGCTCGAGCTCACTTGGAGCCCGCTCGAGTTGGGTCTCACTTGAAGCAGCCCGCTCGAGCTCGGTTTATAGGCCAAAATGGCTCCGGAAAAGCCAGCTCGAGCTGGGTTCTAAGTGCCACTGGAGCCAGCTCGAGCGGGCTTGAAACCAGCTCGAGTTAGCCTAAAGCCAGCTCAGTATTTTAGCTGTATCTTTTTATTCCGAACTCAGAATTACGTAATTCTTGAGGAGTTGGAAAGAAGACGACGAGCTTTATAACTCGTACGAATTAACAATTTTACATATCTAATATTTTAAAAGTAAAAAATTAGGTGACAAGTAAGGACAAGTTTTACACGATTCAATGTTACCGCGAACTTGTCCTTTTCGCCCTAGTTTTGAGAAAACACCTAAATATGTCTGTGTTATTATTAATTAGGGCCAAGTATTAATGTATCATCGTATATGTGATATAGATTGAGAGTTGGAAACCATTGATTGGACTTTTATTTTGCTTCCGTTTTCGCTCGACTTCGGAACTAAGGTAGGGAAACCTCAATGCACAAGTTCATCTTGATTTTTGATTCATATACTCTGTGATATATACTACATGAAAATCAACAAAAAATAACGACCCAAAACCATTGTAAATTTTATAAGCAATGGTTTTGGGTCGTTGTTTATAGAGCAGTGGTATTCATAAACAACGGCCCAAAATCGTTGTTTATGTACCAGATAAACTATAGTCCATGTCTGTTGCAAAATAATAATATTTTTAAGCCGTTATTTTAACCAAAAAAAGGGTTGTTATTTTTCTTCAGAAACTATGGTCTAAATTAGTGGTATATGTAAACGACGCTGATGAGCCGTTGTTAATATCCCCCAAGAAAAAACGGTTATGGACCGTTGTTTGTGGCTGTTGCAAAATAACAACAATGTTGAGCCGTTGTTTCTAATGAGAAAATGGTTGTTATTTTTATTCTAAAATCACGACCTAAATTAGTGGTATATGAAAATAACTATTATGGACCGCTATTTATTTTTTATTATTTATTTATTTTTTTAAATGCGCAACTTCTATTTTTTTTATTATAATTAGAGCCATTTTACCTATTACAAATATTGTATCAACCACATATGACTCTACAAGAGAAAAAATTCATAATCCATTCAACTAAATGGAAAAATAATAAGCCAAAAATAAAATTATTCTGTAATATTATATTAATACATTCAACACCATCTCATTCAAAAATATTATATAAATATATTCAACATTCTATAAACACATTCAATAGCGCCCTATTCGAGCATGACTCGGGTTGCCAATAAACCTAATGACATAGAATTTTAATGTCTCATTGCTTGACACCTTTGATTGATCACCTTTCAATTCATTGTCGAGATGACTTTTCTTTTATGATTTGTCTTCCCACTTCTGATATGGGTCTTGTGTGTTTTCAGCTTACACTCAGCTCTCATACCATGAGTTTTCCTGTGACAGTCTAGATTTTGGCACCTCAAAACCCGTGTCATCGGCACGACCCTCGAGGTCGTGCTTCATAAGCATGCACGGAACACTTGGTATATCCACACAGAAGCAAGAGCAAATCATGAACAAAAGAAAATTAACAACTAAACTAAATCTCCAATTTTAAAAAGGTAATGCTAGAACATAAGACCCAAAAGATAGTCTTAATCCCATGTCACTGCATGAGTAAAATAACCAACCCGAATCATTGGTGAAAAAATAAAGGTCACCTCCGATGATTCGCCAAAAGAATATCTCACAATAAATATATTATCACAAAAATAAGGCTGGACATACCAAGCCGTACAATAACTCTCTCAAAACAATCAAAGTAACGCAGAGGGTCTACTAAAAAAACTCCTCATGAGGGGGCTCTGACTCCTCTACGAGAAAGTACTCTGTATCCTTTGGATCAACGTCTTCAGAAGCAGCTGCTATCTCAGAACCTGTGACGTATAGTCAAAAAGGGGTGAGCTACATCATAGCTCAATAGGGAAATTATCTAAACATATAAAGCTATCTTACTCACATATATTTCATGACATAAGTGAAGCATGATCTCATAAGCTGAAAACAGTTTAAAAGCATTTAAATGATCAAAAACATGAATTGAATGCACATATCACATCTTATCTTTTCACACTACACATCTTATCTTTTACTTAACTTGTTCTCATATCAAAAGAAGACTTGTGTCACAAACTTAAATAAAATAACTTAAATAATCCTCGAGCAATATAGCATTGAGCCCTGATGGAATACCTTCCATCATCGTTCAATTAAACTATGTTTCAATTAAATGCAAGCTCAAGTTCCATTCACCGAGGTGACTTGGCATACTCATTATCCTCTTAGTAATTTCATCTCATGTTTGTACGAAAATCCTGTCGTGTCAGTCACGGGTATCCCGTCGTATCGGTGGGGTATTCTCTGAACCTCAAATCAATTGTGCAAATTACATATAGTTATTCACCGTGAAGTTGTGCTAAATATAATAATTTAAAGTTTTGTTCAAGTCTTATCTACCTCATTTCACATCATCTAGATATTTACATCAAAAGAAATACATCCCTGGGATGTCATATACTCATCTGCATAACCGAGATGCTCACATCAAAAGAAGATACATCCCTGAGATGTCACATATTCATTTGCTTACTAGGTTCTTCCTTAGTGTACACACACCTTAAATTCACATGTTTGACTAAGTTTCGAAAACTCGTATCATAACATATTTGATTTTACACAATAAACATCACTACACACATGCTATTGTAATCAAGAGTAAATGTCCAGAACGTTTCCCATCTCACATGAAATTACTCCAAGAATTTCTTGACCCAAGCTAGCCTTAACCATCCAAGGTCCGGCTCAAACCTAAGCATGGTCAAAACACACTCAACGTATCATAAAGAATGTAAAACAAAGAGTTCGGAAGCTTAATCACAGTTCATAAAGTAAAACCCAACAAAAGCCTGAATTAGCCCAAACCAATCGAACGATTTTCAATGGATCGAACGGTTTGCTAAAATCAATCAAATGAAATCATTTCATTCGATCGGTTTCCTCAGAGACCCAACACTACCTATTTTCACTCCTTTAGCAAACCGATCGAATGGTCACTAATTTCGTTCGATCGATTTCCCCTGAAACACAACACTACAGACCTTTCTAATTTGGCAAAATCAATCGAACGATCACTAATTCCGTTTGATCGATTTTGCCAACTTCAGAACAGTATCGAGTTCCAACTTCCAGAACTCATTCTTCAAACCTCTATACCCTTTGTTTACTCAATTTTCATACCTAGTAAGCCAAATTCATAGTATAACAGCTAGAATTTCACTAAAAATAAATCTTACCTTTCTAGCTGGTCAGATCTCTTGATCCCAAGCTCCCTTTCACCACAAGGGTTTCACAACTCTAAATCTCCGATCTCTTATTGATTCAAAGCCTTTAATCCGTATGCTTTCCGATCTACTCTCAATCATGCACATTCAATACACACACACACCCTCACTCCTCTCATTCACTTCTTCATAAATTCTCAACAACCCAAAGCCAATGAGAAATAAATTCTCACAATTCTTTATAACCCCATCTCATGTCTTGGGTGTAAAGCACATACACCTAAATAGTTGTATATGACCCAATCAAAATGACTCTTATAACCTACACATTCAACATTTCTCATATAACTCATTTAACCTAAGCCATCAAGTCAACCTTTTTACCTGGTCAAACAAGTGACCAGTCGGGCACGCATCCTAAGGTACACTATTTAAAGTATGAAATTTTTGGGATATTACATTTCCTGTCATAAAAACAAACTCAGCACATCAACAAATTTCTTAATAAAATGATACTCAAAGTTTGCATGTATTCAAGAAAAAAAAAGTGTGCATGAGAGCAACTTGTATAAGAATTTTTATATAATTATATTAGGAGCTGAAAATTGGAAAGGAATATGTAAAAAATGATCCACAGAGAAAAATGATCCACAAAGCTCTGGAGCCCTATACCATCTTATAGCAACATAGTCCTGTAAAAAAAATTATGCTTCATGAGACCTACATGGAAAGAAGCTTCAAATGCACAAAATCCAATAAAAAATGCTCATCTCTAAAAAAAGAGCAGAGCCATGTAAAAAAAATTGACATCTAAGTTCAATAATTTGACCTTTCTAATGTTAGCACATAGATGATAGTGCCAACAACCTACAACCCATGTGTTGAAGGCTAACAAGGGGGTGACAATTGACTTTTTCAATGAGATGGCGGAATACCTAGACAAATATACAAGACAAAAGAAGATATTTAAGTTCTCAAGCATAAAGGGGAACTCGAAATAGAAAAATGGTTTTCTAATATCATAGATACAATTCTTTGTGAGAGTATTGCTTGTTACACACATATCCTTTATAAAGAAGTTCTGAATTCACATATCAATAGGCAAATCTGGATTCACATATCAATAATGTTAAACTTCTTTATAAAGGATAAGAAGTAGGCAAGTCTGGAGTTGATCTGAATTCACATATCAATAGTGAACCCCCATCTTACATGAACATTTGAATTCAAAATTTACTCAGTTCATATGAGAGAGAAAGATGGAGAATCGGGATCAGAGTCGATACTAAGTGTCCAATCTAAGCACCACCAGGCTACCAGCCACTACTTCACAACCAGAAAACCCTTACCTTTCTCCATGAGCCCAACTTTGCTGAAGTTTGATACTGAACCTTTCCAAATCTCTATTGATGTACTTTAAGTAAAAATAATCCAGACGACTATAGAAGTCCCAAGATAATATCTGACCCACCAGAAGATAATATGAGGGAAGCATCTGATGCTCCTAGTGAACTCCCAATCAATGTTCAAATCAACAAACTCATATCAATGATTAGGCAACATACCCGTGCAGATTCATCACCAAAAATCTGGCAGATTCTTTCATATAATTCATCTGCAATATCCTTGAATATATAAACATATTAAAAAAAAGTAAACAAAAAGATTTGCAAACAAACAAGATTCTCAGATGGAATGAAGTGGTCATCCTTAAGAATGAGATAAGTGGCTAAAAGCATAGGAAGAGGACCGTAAATGGTTGATATAAAAACTAGAATGGTAAAAAAGCATATAGTTCTAAACTATGTAGTCCTGTTCGTAGTGAAAACATCTATGAAGTAGCTAGATTGAAACACAAAGAAGGTTTAATTCTCAACACTTATGGCATTGAACCGGAGTGCATCTTCAAAGTAACAAAATATATTTAAACAAATTCAAACATGTGATTGGCCCATATATGTTAGATTTAAATTTTTGGTGGCTGCAGATGATAAGCATTCACAGGAAGTTTGACTATTTCATAGATGAAAAATCAGGAATGAGGTGGAGTGCCATATCAGATCTGCTCAAATACAGCTCCAGATCCAGCCCTGTTTGACTATATTTCTGAATCTTCAACAGATCTGCAACAACCTCCTTTGCTCATGATTATTTAGCAGGGCAGGGACATACACTGTTCTAAACCCTCTAGTTAGCCTCGGTTCTGTCCCCGATTAGAACCCTAAACCTGAACCTCAAAAGCCTCAGATATCAGTACCGATAACAACCTTAAGCCTTCCCTTTTATGATGCATTGCATCATCAAGCGGCAGCACTCGGGCCAATCTCAAACCTAAAGCCCTCACAAATACGTTGATAATTTTGAGGGCTAAATTAGTGAAAGATCAAAGTGCACTTTCAACTCAAAAATAACAGTGCGGCTCCTACGGCTGGACCTTTTGGACAAAAGGAAATTGACCCAAGTGCCATTGGTGGCACTCGGTTAAAAGACCTAATACAAGCTCCACTACAAATTGGAAATGATGAGCACTAGAATGCAATAAGACTCAATTTTCTCATATTTGTTGAGAAGCCATCTTTGTCAGTTGTAGAAAGGGCTCCCTAACTGTGAGCCAATCATTTATTTCTCATTTGATCATTCAATGCAAGCATGTACAGGTAAGCTGGAACCAATCATAGTATAATTTACATATATGTGAAAAAACATAGCGAAGGAAAATAATAGGTCATGAAAACTTATATACAATCTGGATATAAGCAAATTAACAATGCTGAAATCTGGGAGTAGACTGTTGGAGTTGATACCAAGCACTTTACATCTCTTGCTTAAAACCAAATGATGGGATATACTAAGCCCATGTGTGTGTATATATATATATATATATATATATATATATATATATATATATATATATATATATATATGGGTAAAGGTAGCCTGGTACTAAGGACCGGGTAATTTACATGGTCACACATTTAAAGGACTACATGTTTTGGATATAGATAGAATGTCCTGAAACTTTATCCATACTAGAACAAACTTTAAAACATCTTTTTGCTGATACTGTGTCGCATGAGAAGAGATCCTCGAGTGATATTTTATTGGGGGAAATTCATGCAACTCAGTTTGGTTTGGATTATGAAAAGGATGTTGGAATGAATAAGCTCCTTGGTGGAATGTGAATCTGATTCACTAGTAAATATTATTAATTCATACTAAGCTTCAGTGCAATAGACCTGCTAGTATGCTTGCTCAGCTTGGATAGGATGCAAGTTCAGTTATCCCTTCTTCATGACGATTTTAATTATTTCTATTCTCTTATGCTATTATATTTTTGGAGCTTTAATTGAGAGGTGAGGACCTCAGCAACCTTAGCTTAATTTTTGGGAAAAAAGGAATCAACACCCAGTCGATGGTAAAAACAAGTCTATGACAAGATTTTTTTTTATAACGAAATCTAGGATAAGATTGTTGCATGACATTAGAGACACGATAAAAATTATCAATTGGCAATTGAAACATAGAAATAAGATATACTAAGAGTACTATTAAAAATAAAACTCCAATTTCTAACCACTTACCTAATAAAAATACTTGGTATTTTGGGACTTGTGCCATGTGAAAATACCATGCAAGCTATCTCATTTGAAGATCATGATTTAATGATCAATGGCACAAAAGACTAACACAAATCTCTATCATATGAATCAACATAGTCAACTAGTAAATCTGTATATACTACTAATCTATCCCACATAAGAATGACAAACTTACATCATCGATTAGTTGTTTTCCCTAATACTAGCACTTGCTCATGAGAAAACCTACTAAACACCTGAAAAAGGAATATCCACTACACAAAAAATGTTAAAAGAGTTTTGCAAAGCCAATGAAGAAAATATTTTGTGTGCTCCTCAAAAAATTATTTAAATATTTAATTCCATAAACCATATAAGTCCTAGTCATCATCAAATTAGGACAATACCACAAAAATTTCATTCATTATAATAGATCATTTACCAAACTAAAATATTCACAAAAATTGAAAGTATAATTTAGATTCCCTTCAATAAAATATTCATCAAACTAAACCAAACATTCAAAATTTATCTTGTACTAAAGTATAAATTGTCATCAGAAATTGAGTGTATAGCATTATCTATCGGTCCAAAGAAGATGCTCATTAGTAGACCAGCAACAAAACCTTGTAGAGAGAAACTTAAATAATTTAGATATTCCGTTCGAGAAAAGCAATTTTAACGAAATAGTATAGTAGTGGATCTTGTGTTATCCATAAAAAAAGAATTAGCCATATAACTCTAAGAACAATCAACTAAAATGAACAAGACTTTTGGGCCACGTAATTATATCACCCAGTGTAATATCTCCCAAGATTCCATCACGAGAATACAACTCTGCAGTGATGTCATATATGCCATCTACTATGATTGTATATGATAAGTTTGATTGACTTGCATTTCTATCAACACGTCCCATGAAAACATTCTTGTACTTGAAGTTCTTTAATATACAGTGAGAGGGTGGTTGTTCTATGTGACCGTCTAGATGAACCGATGATTGTCTCATTTCCTATAGAAATTTAGGAAAAATAAATAAATTGATCGATATTCAATAATGATATGAGGTAAAATATAAATTTTGATTGGATATTTAAATTTTTACATGATAAGAAGAACTCAACTGATCACTCAAACGAGTCATATATGCTCCATGAGAACTATCTTGTCTTGGTAATGTGTTGAATTTCTCCTCAAGTACCTTACGTGCCCTAGACTCCTCATCAAGTCGTCGCATAATTGTTTCATAATTTGACTCAACACTTTTACATGCTCTCTTCTCTCGTGAAGCAATTTCCCTAGAAGGAGCTGATGAGGAAAAAGTTATCTTCGATATACCTCTTCACATACCTCGTACATAGCCTCTTCTATCACGACCAAAAACCTATGATACAATTTTATTTATAATTATGATATTGATTAAAAGATCAATAATTTCATCATCTAATTTGAGTGGAAGTTTACATGTGTAACAGAGTCATTATCTAAATTTGCTTCTCCTTCAACCAGATTATTTTCAACCATTTTTCTAATTTCATCCTACAAGAAATAAATAATGATAAAGTCTCACACTCCTTTGTAATTATTGAAGTTTATTAAATGAACAAGACCATATAGAAGCTCACCAATTTTTCATTCATCAATTGAGAAGGGCATGTCCCATCCTTCTTGGTATGTGTGGCTATAAACAATTGTGTCCTGATAACTGTCTAGTGGGATTTTGCATTTTCTGTATAATACGATGATCTTAAGTAAATATTATTTATTTAGAGAATTATACTAAAGTAATATTTTAGTGATATTACCAACTCGTCAGCCTCTTAGTTGCTCCCCGTCGACCAGTTGTATGTGGGTTTATCATCTTTTCCTTAGAACTCCTTCCCTTTTCTCACAATTCAATATATTCTTTGGTCGAACATATGCAAATAAACATCTTTCAATCTTTTAACTTCACACATTTCGGTGGATGTTTTCCCGCTTTGCATCCATCTCATATTCATCATATTTTTTCCGAAGCTTATGCTTTCATTGCTTCCAATATCCGTTAGCTTTCGATAAGACTATAACTTTGTATTAAATTTCAATATCATACTCATCCTGTAATAATATAAAGATAAGATAAAATCATGGACTAAATCGGTCAGGAAATATTATAAGTAAATAATATATGTACTCACCAAGATAGTGTTTTATATCTTATCCTTCACATTTTTTGGCACATCATGCCATGTCATGTATGTAGGTGGACAATGTGTCCTTGCCACCTGACCTATTAACGTCGACAAATATGATGAATTTGTTCCAATTGGCTGCCCATGTTCATTAAATTGAACTTTTTGCTGTATGCCTGGACAAAATATATGTTATTAGCAATACATCTAAATAGCGATTATTAAATAAAAGAATAGATTAAAAAAAAAAGATTGAACAAACCTGTCTCGGCAGTCCCGCTTTGTTCTAAACTACTTGATTGAGGTTCATTTCTTTCCATGCTCAATCCTTTGCTAAAAATAAGTAAATAGTATTTGCCAAAACCATATAACTTATTGAGTCATGTCAAAACTGTTTTTAGTAGTAAAAATAGTATACATCTTCTAATGGTAATTATAAAAGCATGTAGAGGGAACATAGAGTGAACCACATGAGTTTTTCAAAAGCATGTAGAGGGAACAAAATTGTAAAAAAAGATAATTGTATTTTAGTATTATTCATCTTCTAATGGTAATTACAAAAAAAATGATAAGTGTATTTTAGTATTCATCATCTTCCACAACATCAACGACCAATGGTAATGCTAAAGCATCTGCATTAGTTCTTGTCTCAAATACTAATGGATCTTCATAAGCGTCTACATCCCTAGTCAATCTCTTTGGAGCATCTAAGACCACATACCAATCAGCTCTAGTTTGATCTTTGCAATACAAGACTTGGGTGGCTTAGAAGGCAGGAATAAATGACTTATCATCTTCATGTGAACTCCTCATAAGCCTCCTAAGATTAACAAAAATTAAGCCTGCTTCTGGATCAACAACACAACCATTTATTTTATCTTCTATATGCACCCAATCACAATAAAAGACTGTTTCTGTAAAGTTGTCATAATTCAGTTCAATTATTTGTTTAAGGATGCCATAATAAGTGACTTCTTCCACAAGGTTCTTATCTTTGACACTAGCCCTGAAGTTAGTTAAAGCTTTCATGGAGACTCCACTATTCTGTGTGCTTGCACTTATTTCTGACTCTGCCGTACAAAAAAGATATCCATTAACCATATAAGAACTATACGATATGGCTTTGAAGTCTGGACCATTAGCAAAACTCTTCAAGGTAGAAGACTCTTCTTTTTCTAATTGTTGTCTTAATCAAGGAATGTAGTTGCTCCTCAGATGTTTATCACATGACTTGGGGTTTTGGAGGTTAGATTGGTACTTCTTATAAATGTTAAGTATTAATTAGATCAAGTATTTCAATATTAATTGAGAAACAATAATGATGATATTTAGAAATATTACTTACATCTCCCACTCAATATTTTCTGGAGAATGCTTGAGAACCCATTTATGCACTTGTTGGTATTGCAAGTTTTGAAGGAAATAAACTTTCCCTTTTTTATCGAGAGGATAGCCACGTGTAACATCATAATCCATGAATATCGTATCTCCTCAGTTATGCCCTCCTTCAATATTATTTGACATATATTCCATACAATACCTCATGCATTCTTCCATTAGATATTGCTCTGTAATAGACCCCTCTGGATAAGTCTAATTTTTTACATAATGTCTGTAAGTCTTCATCATCCTACACAATTTTCTTTAATTAGATATCAATAATACTAGTAAAAAGAAATAGTTTAACAGTCTTATTATGAAGGTTTACCTTTCGAATGGATACATCCATCGATATTGAACAGGTCCACATGTTAACACCTCATCGGCTAAGTGAACAACAAGGTGTATCATAGAAACACAAAATGAAGGTGGGAAGTACTTTTCAAACACACATAGTATTTTGACCATACGTCTTCTCATATTTATAAGCTCAACCCGGTCTATAACTTTGGAACAGAGGACATTAAAAAATATTGATATTTGTCGGATAGCCGCTCACAATGGCTTTTCTTTCTTGAATGCACACATCAACAATACGGGTAGTTGTTGCATGAGGATATGATAGTAATGTGACTTCAGGCCTTTCAGTTGAAAATCCTCCAAACTTACATTATGCTTCTAATTTGTATTGTATCCAATGAGAACTTTCAAATTATATAAGGTTTCACAAATTATATTTTTTTCATCTCAAGATAAGGTAAATGGAGCTTTAGGATAATACATCTTGTCATTTTTATGCACAGTCCATAAATTTTTCTTTATCTTCATATCTTTAAGATCATATCGAGCTTCAATTCCATCCTTACTTTTACCCTTTGTATCTATAATCGTTATAATTAAATTTTCTGTAACATTCTTTTCCAGGTGCATTACATCTAAATTATGACGAAGAAGAAGATTCTACATTTATAAAATAAAAAATAAGTATTCAAACAAAGTTTATTGGAAATCACACAATAAAATGAAATGAAAATTTTATCACTTTCCAATATGGTAAGTCAAATAGGATTGATTACTTTGACCATGCACAATTATCGTCATTCGTGGGCTTTTTCCTCTTCTTTCCTGCTGCCTTTCCGAACTTGGTATGGATTATTTTCATTTTGCTTAAAACTTCTAAACCGCTCATAGGACGTGGATGTTTCCCATGTTCTTCCTTTCCATCAAATTGAGATTTCTGAGTTCTGAAAGGATGATTTAAATCTGTAAGAAATTTTTAGTGGCCCATATAAGCAAATTTCTTTCCATGATATAATCATACAGAGTCGATCTCTTCACTAAAAATAGGACAATCATATCTTCCTGTTGTCCTATAACCTAAAAGATGACCATATGTTGGAAAATCATGTGTAGCCCATAATAAAATTCCTTTAATGTTAAACCTAATTTTTGTATAGGAATCATACGTTATTGCTCCAGTGGACTACAATTCATTTAATTCTACAAGCAATGGTTGCAAGTAAACATCAATGTCATGTCTAGGACTATTGGGCCTGAAAATCAATATGGTCAAGATTGTAAACTCCTTGGGCATGCATAATGATGGAGGGAGATTATAGGAAACAATCATAACAAGCCAACAACTATAATAGTTATTCTTATTGCCAAAAGAATTGAATCCATCTGTGGTAAGGCCTAGACGAACATTACGCAAACTCTTTCCACTGAACATTAATTGATTTCCAACAAGAAGAATTTACAGGATGGCGCATGTGGCTATCATTTGCAACTGAGCTTGCATGTCATGTCATTTTCTCTGCAATCCACGGTACACTATATATTCTTTTGAGCCTGGGAGTTAATGGAAAGTATCTTAACTTCTTCCATGGTAACAGCTTAGCCCTCGGCGTTGAAGCATTTGTTGGCTTCCATCTGCATGAACCACAAGTAGGATAAGTATCCTTATTTGCATGATATCTCTAATATAATATGCAATCATTGGGGCATGCATGAATAATCTCATATTTCATACGTAAAGACTTGATCAATTTCTTCGCATTGTATGTGGTATCTGGCAAAGTATTTTCTTTAGGTAGTATTTTTTTTATTATTTTCAATAGCTCTATGAGGTTTCTATCAGACCACTGATGCCTAGCTTTCATGCTCAACATGTAATAGCCCGAAAAATCATGCAAAACTATGACCTCGAGATCCGTGCCCGATTGGTCACAAGTTTGACCAATCAGGAGATCATGAGTTAGCATAGAATGTGATGAACGGACGAGATGTGATAGCTTGAGTGTTTTCGTGGTGTGTGTTGTAAATAGAAAGTCGCATACACCTATCGCGGTGTATGTGCTCAACTCACAAGTGAAGAATAGGATAAAAGGGTTTAATAACCCTAGATATGTAGTTTGGGTTGTTGAAGGAGAGTAAAGAAGAGAGAGAGAGTGAAGAGAGTGATTAATGCAAGGAGTGAATGCTAGTTGAGGAAGAGAGATTCAAGCATTAAAGAGGCCGATTCAACGCAAGAGATCCGTTAGAACAAAAGCTGGAAACCCTAGCCTTCCAACCCTAGATTTGAAATCAATTTGAGATTTATTCAAGGTAAGATTTTGTAAATCAAATGCATAGTTTATAGAGGCTAAATGGTAGTTGAAAATAGTTTAAATCATAGGATAATGGCTTAGAGAAATAGAAGAAAAAGTATGGAAAAAAAAAGATTGGGAAGAACAGCTCGAAAGGGGCTGAATCTGACAATTTCGATTAATCGAAATTGGGTTTCGATTAATCGAAATTGGCCAGGAAGTTGAAAGGTCAGAGGACCCCGATTTCGATTAATCGAATTTGATTTCGATTAATCGACTTTGGATTTCGATTGATCGATTTGGGGATCGATTAATCATCGAGAACCAAAGGACCCCAGGGTTGAAGGAAATGACTTGAGGAAAAATCGACTAATCGAAATGGGATTTCGATTAATCGATTTTAGTTTTCGATTAATCGATTTGGAATCGATTAATCAACTTGTGAAACTTCATTTATTGAACCGAGGTCTACTTTGCGAAGAAGGATTTGATTAATCGAAATTGGATTCGATTAATCGAATGAAAACTTCATTGTTGAGCAAGTGAATTTGCTTATGAAAAGAAGAATTTCGATTAATCGAAATTGGATTGATTAATCGAATGGAAACTCATTATTGAATCGAGAATGGACTTTGCGAAAAGGAGAATTTCGATTAATCGAAATTGCTTCGATTAATCGATATTGACCTTCGATTAATCGATTTTGGAAATCGATTAATCGAATCAGATTCGATTAATCGATTTTGGAATTCGATTAATCGACTGAGATAAACTATGTTGACTTTTAGGTTTGACTTTAAGATTCTTGGGGGATCTTATACCTTCCTTATTGCATCCTTTGTGATGTGTTTCACCTGTTATGTGGTACCATAGGTGGTACGTGTGGACTAGTGCACAAGGAGCCACGTGGGACCTTGATGCAATGATCAAATGAAGACTTGAGGTAGGGAACACCTTGAACATGTACTTTATTTTACAAGAGCATGTATGTAGTGATATAGATTTTCATTCAAATATTTTACTGCTTAAAGAACTGTGAAAAGTATGTGTGTGTAACATTCATAAGAGTAAACTAATGAGCCATCCCCAGGGGATGAAGAAGTAAAGAGATAAGAGCATCAGGTGTGATGCAAGTAAATGGATACATCCCAGGGATGTATCCAATGATTGAATCATGTTTGATAGGGCCTAACTGATATAAGATAGCACACTTACACGGTGAATAACTATATGTAAGGCACCGATATTTTTGTTATTTGAGGTTTGATAGGTTACCCCACCGACGTGGCGGGATATCCACGACTGACACGGCAGGATATCCGTGACCGATACGGCGGCGAAACCGTAGGCCAGTGCGGAGGCTTATCCGTTCATAGTAAGCACACCCCAGGGGTGTTGATTGAGACAAGTGAAACCCCGCCACCAATCCCCAGGGGAAAGGGGCTTGGGTACTATATTGGTATTCCCAGGGAATACGGTAAAATTGTCTATATAGATGACGATGAAGGGTATCTCATCGGGGCTCGATGCTATATTGCTCGGGGATTACTTAAGTTGAAAGTTTAAGTTTTGCTTTAGGCCTTCTCAGCATCATTCATGAGTAAATGAAAATATAAGTAATCAACAGTAAAACGAAATGCTTTTTAACTGTTTTATCAATAATTGCATAGACACATCATGCATGGCATATCATGGAATATATGTGAGTCATAATTTATATGTTCAAACTGTGTTTGTTTCCCTATTGAGCTAGGATGTAGCTCACCCTATAGACTATACGTCGCAGGTCCACTACTAGCAGCTGCCGCGGCTTCAGGAGACGCTGTTCCCGGCGAGTCGGACCTTGCGGCCGGCGAAGAGTTGGAGCCACCTCCAGAGGACTTCTTCTAGAGGACTCCGTTGTGCCACTTTGAGGGATTTTAGAGAGAGTTTTTGTACGGCTTGGTATGTCAAGCCTTGATTCTGTTTAAACCATGTATACATATAGATGGGATTATTCTTTTGGGATGAACCATCCGTGATGATTGCTATCATCGATGGTTCGGATCGGTTCTCCATTCATGCAGAGGCATGAGGGTAGAACTGTCTTTTGGGAAGTTAATTAATATAGATTTAAATTCCGCAATTTCATTTATAGTACTTTTGATGCTTGATATACCAGTGTTCCGTGCTTAGCTAAAGGGCACGATCAAGATGATCGTGCTGATGGCACGGGTTTCGGGGTGCCGAAATCCGGGCTGTCACACAACAACTCAATAGTAACTGATAATTTTCTATGCTCATTTTTACATGACGGATATAAAGGTTCTAATGCATATTCCATCAAGTTACTGTACCTCGCATCATCATGTAAATCATATGGAAGTTGCTCGTCATCTTCATCATAACTATCATTTAAGCAAGCATCTAAATCTTCAGTACGAACATCTCCGAATGTGTTATTCAACATATCTTCCATTCTTGGAAGCCTATCTTTGTTTGGGTTAGAAGTCGCTGTAGTACTAGTCCCCAAATTGGCATGACTATTAGAAAACGATTCTCCATGATGCTTTCATATCGTGTAAGACTTATCTATGCCATCACAAAATAAATGTTCCATAATAATCATGAGGCTATGCTTTTTAAGATTTTGATAGTTGACACAAGGACAACAACACCAATCAGGATCTTCTACATTTTCTTTTGGGAATTTGATAAATGAATGAAGACCTTCGATATATTCCACAGTTGCATGATTTGCCGTCATCCACTCTTTACTTGGGATTGTTGAAGACATATTCTTCAAAACAAAATGAATAGAAAAAAATAAAAATAATAACAATATAGTTAAAGATCAACGAAAAAGAACTTTAGTAGTTCAGTTTAATATCCAAGCAAACTCAATTATATAGCTAATGATATAATGGATGAAAGAACATATATGCTATTTGAGGAGCTCAGTGAAATCTCCTAGTGGGGTAACACTTAGTATGTACTTTTCAGAAGAATATATCCAGATTTATAGATTTTTTTTTTTAAAATTTAAAATTGATTAGCATTTGGGATGGGTGGTGGTTTACGCGTTTCCATAATGGTCTTCTGGAAAATAGTTGAAGTTTAACTATCAAATGATAAGAAATCTACAATAGAGGAGAGTAAAGAAGAAAACAACTTTATAGGAGCGAAACCCTACAAAGATCTCCTCATAAACTAGTCTTCATTGAAGATTGATGAAGAAAATATATAATTGTATTTGAACCATTGATGCTAGAGTCATCTATCAACCCAGACAACTAATCTTTATGATACCCATAATATCCCTATACTGTAACACATCCTAAAACTAGTAAAATTAATTAAAGTTTCTTCAAGACCATTTCATACTTCTAAATAATAATAATAAATTAATAATAGGCAATTTACTAAACCAGATATCATTTTAAAAAGTATTGCCTGTATATTCTATTTACTAATTCAAAATAATTACCTAAGAACGGATATACCTTGTATCACTGCAACGTATCGGTATCGGCAGACTTTCTAGTTTTATATAGGACTTCGTCTATGTTTTATTTGTCATGCACATGTTTGAAGTGAAATTACTGTCCTAATATAAACTAAGAGAACTCTTGATTTATTGGATGCCAAGATTTAATGATGGCCAGTTGGCATTGTTTGGTTAGAATTTAATGGAATTTCTTATAGACCTTGGGGCTTATATAAAAATCATGTTATAAATGCACTCAAATGAGCCCTTTAGTAGTTCCTATACCAGTTTTTGAGAAAGGGATTAAACTCAGCAAATACATGTACAACTATAAAATAGTAATAGCTATAATGTACAACTATATGGCCTCAAGATGAGGAGGTTCTAAGTTAGAATCCCATCCCTTGTTGGACACTCGCAGGGATTTATCCCTACTGGCTAGTACATGTGATGTGCGGATATTGCACGTTTCGGGGACTTAGTTGGGTGCTCTAAGAGGCCGTATACGCAGATCAATATATATATATATATAATGCTATATCTATAATGCAATTCCCAAAAATACAGATTGCATGGCTGGTTTATGGAACATAAACAATTCATGTGTTGGTTAAAGAGACAGAAATGTGGCAGCAACTCCTATGATTGCATTTACAGATTGTCCCATGATCGTCCAAAGATATTTACCATTTATTTTTTTGTTATATCATTGAGTGTGATTTGTGGGCCACTTTAGCCCGATATAAGAACTGCCATCTTGCTGAGTTGGAATAATGAGCATTGACAAAAGAAGCAAAAAATAATACTCCATAAAAGCATAGTAAAAGCAAAAAATATGAGTTAGGAAAATGACCACATATAACAACCGTTAAAAATCTAAAAATAGTGGCTAATTGACAATAAAAGAGGAATGAACAATGAACTGCTAAACATTTTTTTATGCTCAGCACCATAAAACAACATTGGCACCATTAAACATTTTTTTTATGCTCAGCACCATAAAACAACATTGGCACCATTAAACATTTTTTTTACGCTCAACACCATAAAACAACATTTGACCATCTGGGCAGAATTCTGTGATTCCGATGCATCTGAAGTTTACCTTGGGGGCATTCCACATGATGCATTTGAAGAGGATCTGAAAGACCTTTGTGATCTTGTTCTCTAGTTTTTTTAAATTAGTGTTGTAGTGTGATAGCTCGGATTTTAGCACCTCGAAATCCATGCCATCGGCATGACCCTCGAGGCCGTGCCTTATAAGCCTGCACGAAACATTGGTATACCTAAGCAATAATAAAGTAAATTAAAAGCATAAGAATTGATACCAAACTAAATCTCCAGTTCTATAAAGTAAAGTCAAAACACGTAACCCAAAAGATGATTCTGATCTCATGCTACTGCATGAGCAAGAGAACCCACCCGAACCATCAGTGACAACACAACAGTAGCCCGGGATGGTTCGCCAAAAGAATATCTCGTTTCATATTACATTTTCTCAAAATAGGGCTGGACATACCAAGCCGTACAGTTTCTCTCTCAAAAATCAATCAAAGTACGCAGGGGTCCTCTAGAAGAAATCCTCAGGAGGGGGCTTTGACTCCTCCCTAGGCACGTAATCCGAATCCTCCGGATCAACGTCTCCCGAAGCAGTAGCAGCAGCAAGCAACGGACCTACGACGTATAGTCCAAAGGGTGAGCTACATCATAGCTCAATAAGGAAATAACAGTGTGAACATATAAATCTACTTTACTATATTTCATGACATTTAGAAACATGATTTATCAATAAAAATAGCTAGAAAATAATTTAAGTTAATAAAAGCATGAACTGAATGCATTTGTTACTCTTCATGTGTTTACTTATTTTCAACTTGTTCATCATAAGACTCAACCTCAAAAACTTAAATCAATAACTTAAATAATCCTCGATGCACTATAGCCTCGAGCCCCGATGGAATACCCACTATCGTCATCCAATCAGACTATTTTTCATTCATTTTTTTTTTCATTCATGTAATACTACCCAGGTCCCTTCCTCATAGGCTATGGGGTACTAAGCTCGCATACATCCCTGGGATGTCATAACTGGTGTATGAATTAGCCACTGTACCGGTCACGGAGATCCTGCCGAGTCAGTCACAAGTATACCGCCGTGTTGGTGGGTTATTCACCAAACCTTAAATCAATGTGCAACTACATATAGTTATTCACCTTGTGATTGTGCTAAACATAATATTATAGGCCTGATCAATTCTCATTTAATTAACTTCACATCACTCGGATGTTCACAAATTTTCATACATCCCTGGGATGTAACCAAGTCATATGCATCGCTTAGATGCCTTTTTAACATTCACACCCTCTTGGGATGTCACATACTCATAGCGTAACTTTCTTTCCTTATTTAGTGTTCACCCACACACACACACTTTACTTTTAGATATTCAACTAATTTTCGAGACGACATGCGCATCTCTATGCTCTCAACGCATAGCTATTCATTTCCATATCACTACATACATGCTATTATAATTAAAGTACATGTTCAAGGAATTTCCTACCTCACGCGTTCGAATTCTCAAGCGTCAAGGTCCATAGTCGCTTCACATGCTCGTACTCACATTTTCAACCTAATTTATATCTGTAGACACCCAAATTTGGCCCAAGGCTCGATCGAAATATATTTCGAGAGAGGCACATTTTTGAGCTTTTGATGGCCTGTATGGAACCCTTAGGAATCACCCTAAACCCATAGGAATCACCCTAGATCCCTTAGGAACCAATCCCAAACCTTTAGAAACCAGCCTCGACCCTTAGAAGCCATTCCAAACCATAAACCTAACCTTCCCAGACAATGGATAAAGAGTGGTGCACTAGGACTAGCTGAGATCTTTTAATAATATCAAATCATATGTTATTAGAAAAAGGACTTCGCCAGCTTTCCAACGAGTCAAGAATCACCTCAATCGGAGTTGTATATAAAAAGTTATGACCATTTGAACATCGGGCTCTTTTGGAGGGATTTTTGCCTGGCGCAACTATTTTCCCCCTGGATTTGCCTGGTGCAACTAATAGTCGCGTCAGGTCTTTTTCCCCCAGAAATGGCCTAGCACAACTAATAGTTGCGCTAGGTGGGGGTCCCCCCACCCCTCGCGAAGCCAACTTCCAGGCTACTATTCGTTACTGTTTTACTGTACATTTGCCTAGCGCAACTAATAGTTGCGCCAGGCATATGAACAGTAACTATTGGATTTTGTCCCAAAATTTGTGATTGGGGTTTGACTTGTTGACCACCTTGACCTTTGGGGTGTGTTTTGCTAGTATTAGTTACGCCAGGCATATGAACAGTAACTGTTAGATTTTGCCTTGAAATTTGTGATTAGGGTTTGACTTGTTGACCACCTTCACCTTTGGGGTGTGTTTTGCTAGTTCTGTTGCACCCATTCACTACCTATTTGCAACCCCTTAAGTGGCTTAAGGCCTCACCCCATCATCCACCATTGGAGGATCCTTCACACCTTTCCAAGCTCTTAAAATCCTAGGAAACCTTAGACGGCTCATTACCTAATTCCTAATCTTACTTAGCCTCTAAGTAGCCTCCTAATCCACCCATTTCCTATAAATAGAGCCCCCATCCCATTGGTTTAAGGGTTGAGAATTTTGCTTAAGAGAGAAAGAGCTCCAAGTGAGAAGTGCTTCCTCCCTTTGGTGCACTATTTTCACCTAAAATCCATAATTCAAAAACCCTTCCCAAGCATGCTCTTACACCCAAAACCCTTAGCCTAGGTGTGTGTGATCCCTTAACCTCTCTTCTCCATCTCCTAGCTAGTAGGCCTTAGTGGTTAGAACCCCTTTTTCCACCATTCAAGCCTCCAAAAGCTCATCAAAAGTAAGCCAAGCAAGGCTCCTGTACGGTGCTACAAGGGCCCGAGGGCTCCGGTTCTCCCCTTTCTTCTCCTATCTCTTTCTAGCTCCCTCCATCCTCCCATTTGTATCGTTACGCTGCCGACTTTTCGGTAGGAACGGAGGGGCACAAATAAGATTCTAGGCCTTTTTGGGTAAGAGGAAGCTATTTTCTTTTCTTTTACTTTATTTTATTTTTAGCCATTAGTAGAGACCGCGTTAAGCGGGTTGATCGGGTGCCTAACACTTTCCCGATCGACAATCAAAGCCCCTACCCAAGAGCCTTTGGTGTGGACCGGATTTAGAGTCATATTTTTAGCACTTAGGTGCTCATAAAAATGAACTAGGTATCCCGGGACACCGAAAGCTTCGGGTAGCGACTCTATATTTTTTCGTTAGAGAGCGCTTCATCGCGACGGGATCATCTCGATTCCTACGGTTGCACAGATAGCGACTCTGCTGGGGACTAGCTTGTAGAGTTTTCCCTTGAACTTGGCCTAATTTTTTTTTAAAATTTTTACTAACATGTTATTGCTATTTTTTTAGTTTATTTTTGCTATTTTTTTACTCACCCCTCCGATTAAGTCGTTTTACTTACCCCTATTATTCTGTCATTTACGAGCCTTAGCTGATTGGCGGGCCTATATGCGCATTATCTTTTAAAATTCCTTACTTTTCCGTCATTTTAGTGCCTTAGCCGATTGGCGGGCTTACTTGAGCTTTGTCTTTCAATTCCTTTAAATTTCTGTCATTTAAAGTGTCTTAGCTGATTGGCGGGCCTACTTGTGCACTCATAATCCATCAGTGAACGCCGGCCCGTAGTGGCGGCACGGGATAATCACCCCCGGTTTTTGAACTAAAGAAATCTTCCAAAAAAAAAGAAAAAAAAGCTTTGAAAAAATTAAAATTGAACCAAGTTAGGGAGCTTAATTAATTTGTTTTTCGGATTAGATTTTCAAAGGGATTGGGATTAGGCAAACACATAAACACTCGGGTCTTAGTATGGCGGCAGCCCCTAGTGGTGATGATCCAGAAAAGTCCCAGCCCACCTAATATCTGAGAAGGTGCTTGCGCCATAGGTATATCGGGTGGGTTCCCATTCCAAAGCTTAAAATCCTTGGGGAGCGTGCTAGCGACTTATACCGGACTCAAACCTTTTAGGTGCGGTGAGGAGCGAATCGATCACTAAAGAATAGCTCAGTTCTAGAAAGCCTAGCTTCCACAAAAAAAAAAAAAAAAAAAAGATTCATTTCGGGTGTCTGTGGCTATTGTCATCAGGTCTGGAGCTTGAGTTTTTGGCCGGCGCATGTATTAGTTGCGCCAACCCAAAAACCTGGAAATTATAACTGGCGCAACTAAGTAACTAATAGTTGCGCCAGCTTTAAAGTCCATTTTTTTACCTTGGCGCAACTAATAGTTGCACCAGTGTAAAAAGTCTCCCCTGCAACCTGGGCGCAAATATTTGTTGCGCTAGGTCTGTCTGCACAGCCCCAGCCCAAATCCTTGGCCTTTTCCACCTCCCGAGTTCCCTGATCAGTGTGCTTAGTGCCTTGTTTAGGCCCCGCCATCTCCGACACCCAATACGCCCTCCCAGGTCAAAAGAGGGCAACCTCTTTTTAGCTCATTCCGAGGGATCAGGTTGTTTGACTCGATTTTTGTGCCTTCAATAGATCGAAGTTTCTCCTTCGATTCTTTCGAAGTGCATCAGAACCGTCGCCGCGAGTCTTGAATTAAGGTACGAGAACCACCCGAAAAGAGAATTTCAAGGCCTCGGAACCTTTGTTTTTCAAAAAAAATTTCATAAAATTCAAAAAATATATATAATCAAAACCCAAAAAATAGATAGTTTGTGGTGCCAGCACAACGACATCATCTTGCCCTCCACCGTCCCGTAGGGGAAGAAGGAGGAGGATCTTTGGGCCTTATCCAAGGCACCCTTACCCGACCCGCTCCCAAAGAATGTCGTGGGTAGTGAACCCGGCTTATGCCGATCCCGACTCATCCCCACCACATTCTCCAACCGACTCCCATGCGGGAGAAGTTTTTTCCACCATCTCCCTCACCCAACCACCTTTTACCGTTACTGGCCCATTTGGCGCCCCCATTTTCCCAACCGATACCCCTCAAAATATCTTAATTCCTACCCCCCATTCTCCATCTTTTGCCCAAACCATGCTCATGCCAAAACCCATTTTCCCAATCCACATCCATGCCCCAATTCCCATCATCCTCCTATAGACCCGATCCACCCACATTCACATACACCACTTCCGCCCTATCCGCCCCTCCACAAAATCCCCCACCCATCCGGGTCATGCCCATTTTTACCAGGGCCATGCCCAACTTTCCTCATCCCTCCTCATCATGCCCTCCATCATCCCAAAACATACCCAATATATCCCCTCATCCACCCCATATCCCCCCACCTACCGTGGCCATGCCCGACTATCCCGAGGCCATGCCCAATTTTTCCACCACCTCCATCCCATCTATATCTCATTACCCCTTAAATCCCCCATCTCCATCCAACCCTTCCTCCATGACCATGATGGAGGAGATGTTCCAAGCCTATTCCATGTGGAAGGCTTCTCAAAACACCTCCTCTCCTCCACACCCCATGAACCCATCCCATACCCTAGCCAATCTCCATGCCTCACTCCCCCATGACCTCCATCAACCCCCCATAATCCACACCACTCAAACCCCCATTACCCACTTACCCCAAGGCTTATGGCCCAAACCCCCTTTTCTCACATATCCCAGGGGCCCATGGCCCAATATCCCACCACCTAAACCTACCTAGGGCCCATGGCTCAGACCCATCAAGGCCCACTCAGCCAGACCTATCAAGGGCCCATGGCCCAGACCCATCAAGGCCCATTAGGCCATACCCACCAAGGGCCCATGGCCCAGACCCATCAAGGGCCACTGGGGTAGACCCACCAAGGGCCCATGGCTCAGACCCATCAAGGCCTATTGGGCCAAACCCACAAGGGTCCATGGCCCCAGGCCCACCAAAGCCCATTGGGCCAAACACACCAAGGGCCTATGGCCCAGACCCACCAAGGCCACATGGCCAAAACCCATCAAGGCCCATTGGGCCAGACCCACCAAGGGCCATGGCCCAGAACCCTTAAGGCCCATTGGGCCAGACCCATCAAGGGCCCATGGCCTAGACCCATCAAGGGCCCTTGGCCCAAATCTATCAAGGGCCATGGCCCAGATCCATCAAGGGCCTTTGGCCCAAACCTACCAAGGGTCCGTGGCCCAAACCTATCAATGGCCCATGACCCAGAATGACCAAGGGTTCATGGCCCAAGCTCGAACCCCACACTCACACCTTCCACAATACCCCCAACATTTAAACCAACCTTCACAGCTGGGTCAAACCCATGTCATTCCCCAAACCCAATTCTCCCATGGCCCCACACCCCAAGGCCATCTCCAAAGCTTCCCCATACCCAATGGCCTTATCAGGCCCCACCTCAAAACCAAATTCCCATCACCCAACAAACCTTTTCTTACCCCCAATGGGCTCACCCAACCCCTACTCACGTCATTCCCATCCAACCCATGCAACAACAACAGGAGAATCCTGCCCTCGCTGCACACTATGCCGACCAGCAGTATGAAGAGGACGAGATTAGGAATAGCGGGGCTTATGCTGGGGCTTTGACCAGCCTCAACCCTCCTCCCATAATTGTCCATCCCCTGGTGGCCCAGAGTGAAGTTCAACTGACGGCGGAGAAAGCGACCCCTATATCGAAAGAGTTAGAGCACCTAAAAGAACAGTTGGACAAAATACAAAAGCAGCTGTTGAAAATGGGTGGTGCTGAAATCCACGCCACGGACTTCACAGACTTATGTTTGTTTGCTGAGGTCCCCTTGCCCCTCAAATTCAAAATGCTAGCCTTCGACAAATATAATGGCACGGGCAATCCTATTACGCACCTGAAGTCCTACTGTGGGGACATGCGCCAATACGGGGAGGACGAAAAACTATTAATGAAAGTTTTTCAAAAGAGTCTGACCGGGCCGGCTTTGAGATGGTTCACATCTTTAGAACCGTCTATGATGAAAATGTGGAGGGACTTGATGCATCTCTTTCAAGAATAGTATGTCTACAATAGAGACATCGAGCCGCGTAAGTTTGACTTGGCCCGTTTGAAGCAAAACCAGAACGAGACCTTCAGCGACTACTTAGGGCAATGGAGAGCACTGACAGCTCAAGTAAGGAATAGAATACCTAATGATGAACAAATAGAGATGATTTCAAAGAACACTCTACCAGTAATCTCAAACTTTTTGGTGTACCAGCAGTAGTCCAATTTTGCTGATCTGGTGAAATATGCTAACTGATGTGAGAATGCCATCAGGGAGGGCCGTTTGAATAAGAACGTGCCAAGTGGACCTAATGGGGTTAGAAGATTTTCAGAGCAGAGGAACGAGAAGAGAACAGGGGGCGATGTCTAGAACATAGTCAATACCAAGACCAATAATAATACTACCCCATTTTAATTTCAGGCAACTCCACCATCACCTGTTAGGCCCGAGCAGATGCAAAGAATGGGGAATGGGCAAGGGATGCAAATGACCCCAGAACAGAGGAGAGCCCTCTACGATCGAGTCTTCACACCTCTGGGGCAATCTTTGAGTGTACTTTTGCCCCTGTTAGTAGAAAAGGGATTAGTGGCTATCCACCAACCGCAACCTCCTCCTCACCCGATCCCGAGGAACTATGATCCAAATACCCACTGCAATTTTCATCAGGGTCCGGGTCACCCTACCGATCGCTGCTTCCCATTGAAGCATGTCATCCAGGATTTGATCGATGCCGGGAAAATTATTCCTCCTGCACCCTCTCAGCATGCTAATATTCACCAAGTGCCACTACCCCCACATCCTACCGGAGGAGCAAGTCCCAGACCCACCGTCGGAATGATAGAAGATGAGGAGGAGTTTGAATTTGACCCATTCGATTATATCAGTGATCGGGAGAGTTATGTGGCACCATGGCCAAGGAATGATGAAGAAAGGAATGTTGGGGTAATTGAACCCCTAAATTTATTTGAATATTTCCCCTACCCAACCCCACAATTTGAACCTTTGAATCTCCCGGCGTACTTTCCGTCCACCACACCCGTCAATTATTTAAATATCAATGCATACCAACCATACACCACAACCACCATCAATAACCCTATAAACCCCCATGCCCCCAATCCTGCACCCGCACCCGCCAGTTATCAATGGCCTACGCCCGCCCCATTTCAACTACCACCATACACCACAACCCCCACCGATTACCCTTTAAGCCACCAGGCCTCCAATCCAACACCCGCACCCATCAGTTATCAATGGCCTGTGCCCACCCCATCAGCCCCAGTTCAACTATTGGCAAACTCCACCACCCCGGTCAATTACCTCACGGCCCATCAGACCCCCATCTGCCGCCAGCACCCACTAGTTATCAATGGCCTACTTTTACCTCCTTCCCTCTAATGCCACCACCCTTAAGCTTCACCACCCCCATTTGGCCCAATCTTTCCACCCAACCCGCTACCACCGAGGTGAATCAAGTATTGCCCACACCTCCTGAGCCGACAGTACAAGTACCTCAAGAACCGGCAACCATACCCTTTCAGCTCTCGGGACCCACATATGATCCTCACCAGGTCCCGTTAAGCTACTAACAAACAAATATCAATGCCGGAAGTAGCAGCAGAGAAGGGGTAGTAGATTTCATTACCAGATAAGGGAGGATATCAAAGCAGCCAGAAATACCAGCGGTAGCATAGGCCCAACCCAAAGTAAAGAAAGACAGCACGGTGAACCCCTTCGAGAAAATGAGTCGAGAACATATACTGGAGACTCAGCTGAGAAGAATGCCTGCCCATATCACTGCATGGAATCTGTTGATGATGTCCCCCCTCCATTTCCAAGCATTAATGGGGGTGTTAAAAAATGCGCATGTATCACTCCAAGTTAGCCCAAACGAAGTCGGGTAGATAATGGTCAAGTGATGGCTCCAAAAGCCATTTCATTTTCTGATGCCGATTTACTTGAGGAAGGAGGTAATCACTCAAAATCTTTGAATATAACCATTGAGTCCGGAAATATGATTATCTCCTTAGTGCTAATTGATAATGGGTCTGCATTGGATATATGTCCGTTAAGAACCGCCACCAAGATCGGGGTCGATCTGTGCATGTTGAGGCCCACCATAACCAGTGCTAGAGGGTTTGATAATAACAGGAGAGAAATAATGGGAGAATTTTATCTTGAACTGCTGATAGGGCCAATGACCTTTTCCATCTTGTTTCAAGTCATGGATATCAAATCCTCATTTAATCTATTATTGGGGCACCCGTGGCTACATGAAGTCGGAGCCAGAAACTCAAATTTGCATCTGGGCATAAGATCATCACAATCATCGGAGAAGGGCACAGTGAGAAAGAAAAAGCCGCCAATAGTGTTGTAAAACCCAACATGCTGAATGTACCACACACTGCTGAGGATGTCGACCTCCACAGTTTTGAATATGAGGAGTCGGCCATACTCCCAGAACCCATTGAGGGCATCATGTATAAAACAGGAGGAGGTATGGTAGCAGCTGTGGCAATGCTCCAAAAGTGGGGTTATAAAAAAGGAAGGGGTCTGGGACCCAAATTACAAGGCATAAGAGAGCCAGTTGTAGCTAAGGGATAGAAAGTAAGATTTGGGCTAAGATACAAGCCCACAGAGCAAGAGGTCTGAGAGGCCAAAGAGAAAGCCAGGGTGGCCGCCACTGCAAGAGCTCGAGGAATCAACATAGAAGAGAAACCTCGCCCTAGGCCGCACATTAGGGATTCCTTTGTCAGTGCAGGGGTCATAAAAATTGATCGAAACGGGGCAACCCATTTGACCCCACACAAACCCATAGCCCCAGTCCATCCCACCAATCCCTAGATCTCCCTTCCCGGCTTGGAGATAGATTTGGCCGCACTGTCCCTTTTTGAGGAACAACGGTCGGTACCTGAACAAACCCCCCCTGTGGTAAATCACCACAAAACTGAGTTATCGTTTGAGGACATGATCTCAAACGAAATGGGGATCAATATGATGGAGGCTGACTCCAATGAGCCATATCAGTCAGCACCCTCCATCCCAACAGGTAAAAAAGCTACCCCTCAGGTACGCAACTGGCCATCTTTGCCCCAAACCCTGAAAGCGGGGAGTGGCCTAATATTTGGCACCCGTTTCCAAAAAAAAAACAACCTATAAAAAGTGAGATAAGCCCTTGGTAGGCAATACCTTGTATATACACAAACCCGCCTTGCCAAGGGTTCATCTCCGAAGAAAACAAAAATCTCCAAAACATGGAAAAAATACAAAATCTCAAAAACACGAAAAAAACACAAAACCCCAAAAACATTGAAAAAATCTAAAGTCCAAAAATATTGTCATTTAAAATTTCAGGAAATGCCTCACAAAAGGATGCCTTAATCAAAATGCTCGTCCCACATGAAATCGACCCCTTCCCTGTAGAAATACAAGAAGAGGTAGGGATCACGAGTCTGGACGAAGATGTCCCCTTCGAGGAGCTCCCCGATGAGCTCCTTGACTGATTTGCCAACTTTGAGCATGGCCCTACCCCCATTGTTGAAGAGACCGAAGACGTCAATCTAGGAACTGAGGAGGTTCCCAGGATAACCAAAATCGGAACGTCACTGTCTCCTGAGGAAAGAAAAAACATGGTCGACTTCCTTCGGTCATACCAAGACATTTTTCCCTGATCGTACGAGGGCATGCCTGGTCTAGATACCGATTTGGTCGAGCATGAGTTACCTCTCTACCCTGATATGAAGCCAATCAAGCAGAAGCTGAGACGTCTCCGACCCGAATGGATGCTGAAAGTCAAACACGAGGTCATCAAGCAGTATGACGCGGGGTTTCTCATGGTATCCAAATACCCGTAGTGGCTAGCCAATATCGTGCCCGTATCGAAGAAAGACAGAAAGGTCCGCATGTGCATCGATTTCCGTAATTTGAACAGAGCGAGCCCAAAGGACGATTTGCCACTACCACACATCGATATTTTGGTCGATAACATAGCTAAGCAAGGGATGCTTTCTTTTATGGATGGATTCTCAGGATATAATCAGATCAAAATGGTAGAGGTTGATCGTTAGAAGATATCATTCGTTAACCCCTGGGGAACCTTTTGCTATCGAGTCATGCCATTCGGGCTGAAGAATGCCGGTGCAACATACTAGAGAGCTATGACTGCACTATTTCAAGACATGATGCACCGAGAGATTGAAGTGTACGCTGACGACATGATAGCCAAGTCACCGGAGTGGAGCGACCATCTGGTAAACCTTCAGAAGCTGTTTGAAAGGCTGAGGAAGTATCGGCTACAACTGAATCCACAGAAGTGCGCATTTGATGCTATGTCAGGGAAACTTCTAGGGTTCATCGTCAGTAGGAGGGGGATCGAGGTCGACCCAATCAAAGTCAAAGCCATCACTGAAATGCCACCGCCGTCTATCGAGAAAGAGGTTAGAGGGTTTCTGGGTAGAATACAGTATATCAGCCGGTTCATTGCACAGCTAACTCCAATCTGCACGCCGATCGTCAAGTTACTAAGGAAGAATTCGCCCGTTGAATGGAACGACGATTGTCAGGCAGCGTTCAAAAAAATCATAGGCTACCTCCTTAATCCACCTGTTTTGGTACCACCTGATCCAGGGAGACCACTCTTGATGTATCTCTCCATGACGGAAGTTTCGATGGGATGTGTTTTGGGGCAACACGATGAAACGGAAAGAAGAGAGCAGGCCATTTACTATCTGAGCAAGAAGTTTACTGATTATGAGACGCGCTACTCTCATTTGGAGAAAGCATGCCTGGCTCTTGTATGGGCGACTCAGAGGCTCCGCCACTATTTGCTATCTCAGGTGGTTCTGCTCTTAGCCCGAATGGACCCATTGAAATACTTATTTGAAAAGCTAGCTCTCACTGGACGAACCGCACGATGGCAACTTTTATTATCTGAATTCGACATCATGTACGTCACTCAAAAATCGATCAAGGGGCAGGCGCTTGCTGATCATCTTGCTGATAATCCTTTACCAGACTATGAGCCGTTAAGAACCGAATTCTCAGATGAAGATATCTTGTTCATGACGAAAGACGATACAGAAGAAGCAGAAGAATCATGGGTAATGCACTTTGACGGGGCAACAAATGTCGAGGGTATAAACCCATCTTCCTTGGTGTAAAGCACATACACCCGTTAACGGTATATGTGACACAACAAGATCTAACAACACACATCTAGGTGTGCCTTTTCACCCCAAGCCTAGTCTAGTCTAAGTCATCCAATTGACTTTCTCTTGGTTCAACTTATGACCAGTCAGGCACGTATCCAGAGGAAACTATTCAAAGCCCAAAATTTTGGGGGTGTTACATGTAGGTTTCCTTTATTTAACTTGATTGATTTCAGGATTGGGATAACATGTAATGAACACAAATGTCTATGATTATCTCTATGTTTCGACTTAAACAGAGAACTATTTTACTTTTTTTGCGTGAAACGATTCTCCTGTTGGGAGATCTATGATAGACTTGATGGGTCTATGGGCATCTTATCTATGGGACAATAATGAAAAGAAATTTTGTAATGCCTAAGGCTTGGCCAAGGGATTGATGTGCAGCTTCTTCTCTTTGTGGAGCTTTCAGTATCTGCAATCCTGAAAGCCTGTCCCTCTGTCAATGTTTGCAAGGTTTTGAACCAACTTCACCTCAAGATTGGAATTTAAATGATTGGTCTGCTGGGTGTATGAGGAAAACCAATTTGCAATGTTGGAACAATAGCTCTGTTAGTGAAGAAAAGATGCCTTCTTGATGATGCCCCACACGAGACTTCCGATAAATTCAAAATCTCTGGCGGTTGAGGGCGCTAAAGAATGTGCAGTAGCATGCTTGAGTAACTGTTCTTGTACTGCCTATGCTTATGGCAGTGGATGTATGATGTGGAATGAAGATCTGTTTAATCTGCACCAACTATCTAATGGTGATAAAGATGGAGAAACTCTTTTTCTCTGTCTTGCAGCTACTGAACTACCAAGCTCGAGGGGTAAAGGAAGAATGGTTATTCATGTCATCGTAGGTGAAGTTGGAGGGGTTGTTGCTGCATTGGCCACTGTTTTGGTGCTGCTGGCTTTGAGATGCAAAAGGAGAGGAGTAGTAGGTTCATTAAATGTGACAACCCGACGTATCCTTTCATATCATGAAGGAACTGTTGTATCGTCGGATCACCTAACATGATCCTTTCATCTAAGGGGTCATTTCATGTACAAAATTATTGCAAATGCGGAAGCAATGAATTTACTCTGACAATTGATAATATGGCAAAATAACTGATTTTCTACTTATCTAAACAAAACTAAACTGTAACGATTCCCAGATCAGTACACTACGTAGTATCGCTAAGGGTCCGGTCAGGTCATGTGTAAGTTTTCACCACGACACCCTAAGAACCTCATGAAGTTCGCCTTTAAATTTGTTAAACCAAGTTTATCTATAACGCAACACTTAGCTTTGCAAATAAACCAAGTGTCTGTCAGCGAAATTAATTAGCTTATATTTACGTGTGGCTATATGGGTCTTTCATGAGAAACAAAATCTAGCTAACATATGCCATACATCCTATCCCAGCTTTAACCCTATTTTTTTTTGTTTTATTATTTTATTTATATACCAGAAGTTTTGACTTATAAACTAAACATATGTAAACCAGCCCTACCCTACAGAATAAAAACTCTCCACTATCCAGCAATAATCAAACTAAACTTCTTTATTTTGTTTTATATGTGATATATATAGCCACCAAGTATTGGCTTCACATGGGAGCCTACCTTTCCAAGCGTATAAGCTGCTTTGCAGCTCGTTGCATAACATGACTCCAATGAGTCATTATGCAGCTCCATGCACGCAAGGTCAATAGCACCTATTATAAAACAAATTCTGTGAACAAACTAGAGCAAATTCTGTGAACAAACCAGAGTTTCTTTTGTGAACAAACCAGAGCAAATTCTGTGAAGATCAGCAAACAGATTGGAAGTTTAATAAACTTCTCTCATTTATGCTCTGATAGTAAGCTCGGCAAGCACAACATCATTCTTCTTCCATACAATTATACACCACTAATTCACCAAAAGGTCAGTTGATTGTTCTTGAACAGTAGAATTTCTCATGAGAAGATGCAGCTCAGAAAATTGCCTCAGCATGAAATTAAGTACTGATTGCTGCACTTCAGGTCTTCATTGAAGATCTGTGTAGGAATATAGATATATAGACATATATATCTATAAATATATATATATATATATATATATATAAAATCACTACAAGTACATATATATACAGATATATGTATATAAATATATATGATATATATATAAGCAAGGGGGTACAACAGTCACAAGAACACAGAAGAACCAAACTGAACCCCGGCAAGACACTCTACTGAGTGGCTTGCCGCGGCAAGCCTTGAAGCTTGCCGCCGCAACTTTCAACAACAAAGTTGTGAGCTGTGCTTTTGTGCATTTCGACTGTGGATCCATTAAAAGTTTAGATGGTTATAGCCTTGAGTTTTAGATAAAACATGAGTATAAAACATGAGTCCATTTGTTATCCACTTAAACCATACACTTCATATGTGCATGCATCTACACCTATGTTAGGTGCAACATGGAGCATATATCTCGTGCACGCAATTTAGACAAGAGTGATGGTCTCTGACGCATGCGCTTCCATCTGATCGAATCAAATCAAGTAGGGAATATATGTTGGTATTTTATAATTGTATAAGAATGTCACTTAGTTATCATAAAGGCTATTCATCATGTACGCACTGATAAACATAGTAGGAGTAAATCTGAGTTTTATTTGAACTGATGAACCTGATTAGATATGAAATAAATGGACTTGAGTAGCCAGTAATCTGATGAAATATCATCAATAAGCATCTAGCAGCTCGACCCTAGTCAGAAAGAATTGTATTACTAGTCTATAACCATAACTAAGTTTTACAGATTAGTGCTATTATATAGTTTTAGCAGTTTAGTACATTGCATCATAAAAACATACAGGAAAATGCATATTCTTGGTAATCCTACATGATTCAGTACTCAGATTTTGTCAATTTCAATATTGTTGATACGTTATTGCTTCAATTTAAGTCAAGTGATCCCGCTAACTTGAGAGCTTGACAAGTGATCCCGCTAACTCGGGAGCTTGAGTTATATTGGTCCAAGTGATCCCTCTAACTCGGGAGCTTGACTTTGTAGTTCTCCTATTTTCGCCTGCATGTATCTTTGGTTTCATTTTGTTTCTCGTACCTGTTACAGCATGCATAAATTTAGCATTTCAGCATCTCAGCATGTTATTGATACTTTATTTTATATGTGCTTCTCTATGAAAAAAATGATAAACTGTCAATATATAATAATAATGTGATATTCTCTACTGAGCTTTGATGATAGTTCATTCCATGACTTAAATGTCTTAGCTGCAGAGCCTGATCTAGAGCACGCGGCAGATCCTACGTACGTGCCCGACGAGGAAGAGGGAGAAGACGACGACGACGAAGATGAGGAAGACGATTTCCCTGAAGAGTTCTTCCCAAAATAGGTTTGTAGCTTGGGAATGTGAGAAAAAGGGTAGAGAGAGATAAATTCTAGACATGTATAAATGACATGGTAGTTTCGGATACGTTTGGATGTATAGGTTTTCTTTCCACTGTTTAGATGACGGGTAGCCGTCATCGGTGGAAAGCTATACATCTGGTCACTCTTTTGTTTATATTGTTGGTAGTTTTCTATCTATCAATTATTTGCCATATTATCCATCTGTGAGAGTTAAAACACATTGCTTCCGCATTTTGCATCACTTTAAAATAAAGAAGTTAGCCCTTGATGAAAGGATCATGTTAGGTGATCCGATGGCACGACCTTTCCCAGTTTAGAGACGGGGAAACGTCAGGCTATCACATAAACAGAACTAGCATCAGCATAAACAAAACAAAAGATATGATGTATAGCTTTCCACTGATGATGGCCACCTATGATCTAAATAATGAGAAGAAAACCTATACACCCAAACACAAAATATCTGAAACTACCGTATATAAGTTTTACAAGTCTTTCAAGTTTATCTGTCTCTACCTCTCTCTCTATCTCTCTCAAATCCCAAAGCTACAAACCTATTTTGGGAAGAACTCTTCGGTGAAATCATCTTTCTCGTCTTCTCCCTCTTCCTCGTCGGGCACGCACGTAGGGTCTGCTGCGTGCTCAGGATCCGGCTCTCCAGCTAAGACATTTAAGTCGTGGAATGAGCTATCATCAAAACTCAGTAGAGAATATTATATTGCTAACATACATTGACAAGTTATCGCATTTTCATCGAGAAGCATAAAAACTATGACTTTACGATTACATGATTAATATAATGATACAATAATCATGATGTAAGAGTTATGAAAAATCAAGTTGAAATAAGATACACATGCAGGTCGTAACAGCAAAATCAAGCTCCTGAGTTAGCGGGATCACTTGTCAAGCTCCCGAGTTAGTGGGATCACTTGGACCAGGATAAATCAAGCTCCCGAGGTAGCGAGATCACTTGTCAAGCTCCCGAGTTAGCGGGATCACTTGGACCAAGAAACTCAAGCTCCCGAGTTAGCGGGATCACTTGACTCAAGATGGAGCAACAACGTATAAAGGATACTACAGATAACAGGATTCTGAATAATGATCAATGTATAAATTCAAAGAAGGGGTATGCTTACTTCCAACTAGCATGTCATGTATGCGATAATACTACATTGTACCAACTTATATTTATTTCTATCTCATTATCATCGTATAAAACTACCAGGTACAACTTATACTTAGTCCTATCCAACTGAAGTGCACAATTGGTAAACTTTTCTGGAAAAAAATGGATTTCCAAACATATATATATATATATATATATATATATATATATATGATTATAAAAATGTACTGAACATGTGGTCTACCAACTGATAATCTAGTTCCTTGATATCCTATCTGATCCGATTCATCATGCTCAGAGGTCTACATGTTACCCGAAGCATGTTTATCAGTAATTCATCACTAGCATTATTTTAGCTTTAAGAGGAATAATTGGCATCCTTATGAGAATATGACAAATGATCAATTATATATGAACAAACATATATTCCCTACTTGTTTGGAGATTCTTACTTGACTAGGAATGGGCATCAGTAGGTATGTGTGATCATATATCCGAGAACACCATGCATATGTGCGTAAAACTGCCTAAGTGCACCATGTTGCACTAATCTATGATAAATAGAATAGATTTATATTAAAAGTCAGTATTCAACAGATGGGCACATGGTGTACGTGAGACCCTGAGACCCAAAGATATAATCATCTAGACCCTTAATGGACCCAAGGTCCGATATGCAAGAAGCACAACCCAAAACCTCATCTGCTAGAGGTTGCTGTGGCAAGCTTCCAGGGTTGCCGGGGCAACCCTATGAGGTTGCCGCGGCAAGCCACTCAACATAGTATCTTGCCACGGCAACCCTTTAAGGTTGCTGCGGCAAGCAAAGCTTGCCGTGGTTTTCAGCCTGGCTTCTCTAGTTTTGGTGTCTTTGTAATCTTATTGAGATCTATATATATATATATATATATGTGATATAGATATAGATCTATATATATATATATATATTTATATAAAGTTGTAGTATTTATAGATATATATAGTTTTCAGTTCAGCAGGTCTTCAACAAAAAATCCGGAGTGCAACAATCTGCACTCAGGCTTCATGTATTCACGTTGAGTTCAGAGCTCAAGTTAAACTAAGTATATATGATGACCCTATACATTTAATGCAAATTGATAGCATACCTTTTTGGTGGATGTGAGAGTATGATGCTACTGACTTGGTATCACTTTCACCGGGCTCGACAAATGAGAACCGAATCACGTGACTGTAGTTGTCGGGTTACTTTGTGATCTTGAACATCAGAAGCATAACAGCAAGGTCTCTCTATAAATTTCTATGGTTGATGAAACTAGATTTATGGCTGTGATTTCCTAGTTGTAGGGTCGACTTACGAAGAAATGGAAACGGGAAGGTGAAAGGCATTATCTTGTTGTTTTTATAACCAGGTAGCTGCACTTTGCGTGCATGCTGAACCTGTTGACTCACCCCCCCCCCCTCCCCCCCCTCGTGTACTCAAGCTGAAATGAAATCAGCTTACTAAGTCTAATGATTTAGCATCCCTTGTATAGCAACCATATACTCTTTAGGGTATCAACAGAAGAGTTAAAATAGGCATCGATTTAAATTACCATCTATTATATTATAACATCTATGCTGTTAGAATATCTGCATCCTTTGGGCTGGGATTCTATGCAATACTCACACGGGTTTGGTCTTGTATAGGCAGATAAAGCCAAATGGCCTTGGCTTGAGTGGAAAATGTATACAACACTACTTGTGTATAGGAAAATTATTTCCTATAAGGTAGTTCAGAGTTTTATTTTAATAAGCATGTGTCTAGCTTGGAGTCAGACTCTAAGGGCCTCACATTTTGCACAAATTTAAAGGCTAACGTAGCGATGTCCCTAGGGTGTCGTGGTAGAAACTTACACATGACCTGACCGGACTCTTATCGCTGTAGTGTACAAATCTGGGAATCATTACATTAAAGGTCAATATGGGTTCTTTGGTTACGTTCAAGTATAGTGTCTTACAGAGTGCGACTGCAAACTTCTCTGAAAGGTTAGGGAAAGGGGGTTTCGGTTTTGTCTTTAAAGGTTTGCTATCTGATTAAACCGCTATAGCTGTAAAGAAACTTGATGGGCTTAGGCAAGGAGAGAACCAATTCCGTGTAGAAGTGAGCACGATCTGGATTATTCAACATGTTAATTTGGTTTGCCTTTATGGGTTCTGCTGTGAAGGTACTAAAAGGTTCTGGTTTACAAACATGAGTCAAATGGTTCTTTGGCTTCTCATCTTTTCTAAAGGGCAATGAGATTTTAGATTGGAAGACAAGATATCAAATTACATTAGGGGCAGCAAAAGGATTAGATTATCTCCATGAAAAATGCAAAGATTGCATCATACATTGTGACATCAAGCCAGACAATATCCTTTTAGATGATTCATTTTGTGCCAAGGTTGCAGACTTTGGTTTGGCTAAGCTCGTCGGTCGGGAATTTAGCTGAGCCCTGACTACCATGAGAGGAACCAGAGGTTACCTTGCACCGGAATGGATTCCAGGCCAATCTATAACATCAAAAGCTGATGTTTATAGCTATGGAATGATGTTTTTTGAAATTATATCTAGAAGGAGAAACACACAACCATCTGATGATGGAAATTCTTATTTTCCTATATTAGCTGCTATAAAAGTCAATGAAGGTAAGGTTTGTAGCTTATTAGACAACAGGGTGGGGCGTAATGCTAACATGGAAGAAGAAAGTAAAGCTTGTAAAGTTGCTTGTTGGTGCATTCAAGATGACGAGAACCATAGGCCATCAATGGGGCAGGTTGTCCAATTTTTGGATGGAACATTTGAAGTTGAAATGCCCCCCATTCCAAGGTTTCTCCAAATGCTTCAAGGGAAGCACTACACAAAATACTTGACTGCATTCTCACCCAATCAAAGCTCACAAGATAAAGCTTAGTGATTGTTCCCAAGATTTGGTCTTAATTCATGTGGCAGCCAAAGAGTATGGCACCAGGAAATGATCCATTGGACTAGGAAAACACTTTTATCTTTAGAATATAAATGCAACACTTAAAATAAGTCTTTGGTTTATGGTTATGTTTACTTATAGTTTGCGGGTTTGGTAATCATAGAAAGTTATTGAAGTTTCGTGTGTATGTAAATAAAGCTTGGATCTGTTGTTTTTGTACCTTAGTTATTCTAAACAAGGGAGCTCATGTAGTTACCACAGTTTTCTAATAAATAAAATGGTTAGTGTCATCTAAGGTTCTCTGTAAGTTACTTATAAGATTGTGCTTTCTTGGCGAGCATGTTATGGAAAGAAATCCTATCATACTTGTATATCTATCACGTTTAATGGTGGGTAAGATTGATAAAAAGTCTTGCAAGTTATTATCAGATATTTGCTAGCAGGATCTCTTATTGGGCCTAGGGGTTTGAGCTTTGTCAGTGAAAGTAAGATGCATTTATTTTTATGCATTTGTCAGTAAAAATATTTCTTTAATATTTTTTAGTTAATGTTTCACTAGTTAGGACTTATTTATGGTGCATTTGGCTGTGAAATTCCATTGAATATGATATGGCACATAAGGGAAAGTGTTTGTTTCATGAAGTACACAATTTCACAATGTGAGGATTATATTGACAAAAGAAGCATGACATGCTTATCATGATTTTTCTCGGAGTTGAAAAAAACAATCACTAGTTTATTCAAATTTTCACTTTATAGCATGCACAATTAAAAAACTCAAATTAGAAAAGTCATATTCATGTTTCATGTATGTTTGCTTAGTTTGTTTATATTCTTGCGTAGAAAAAGAGACGAGCTTTGGTGGGGGAGGGATTCAAAGGAGAAATTTCTAAAAACCTCAAAATTACTTCAATCAGCCACCCGTCTTAGGTATTTATAGAGTTTCCATTACCCTTCACATTTTTCAAGCTAACTAATCTCGGGAACACCACAATGAAATGAACTTGGAGGAAGTTCAAGATAGTTATAAATAACCTCTTACCTTGATTTGTGGTCCTAACTGGTTATAGAATTCAAAAAATAAAATAGCTCCTAATTTTAGAATAAACTCATTTTGGACAAAAAATCTAATTAAATTAAATTAATGGTGCTGCCCCTAAGTGAAAATACCAAAAGTATAGCTATCATATTTTATTCATATTGATCAATTTGCCCCACATCATAATCAACTTGAAATGACAGTGATCATTATGTGGGGCAAATTGCTCGCTATGAACAACAAAGGATAGCCCAACTTATCATAGAATGATGTCAGATATGTCAAATTGGATTGAAATAAATATGTTATTGATATTAGATATTAGATATACTTCTCACCTCTAATCATTGGAAGAAAATATACAGTTGATATTTATAGATCCATTTAACAAATGCAAATAAAAAAATAAAAATTGTGTTACCTTGGACTTGCATAGAAACATAATGCTAAACCTATATTTTTTCAATCGATAAACCATAAACCATAAACCAAGCTATTAGAAACCCTAATCATATCAAACACAAAACCCTTTTCCTTAGGTCGGAAGTAAAACCTAGAACTAAATACATGTCAAATATATAAAACAAATAAAAACAAAATCGCCTCAAACCCTAATCGTATGAGAACAAGACATATAAAAGAAATCCTAATTTTTTAGGAAATCACAAGCCCTAAAAATGTGACACAGACTAAAATATTAAATACTAAATATTAAAAAAATAAAATCAAGAATTATATATATTAATGAACCAATAAATAAATTAAGAGAAGGTACCTTGAAGCAAAAGAAGTTCTCCAATCGCAGAGATTCAGAGAAGACTGGATGAGCAGTAGCGCCGCCGACTAGAGGAGGAGCAGGAGCAATAGTCGCCAGCCTCGTAGAATGGAGAGTGAGAAAGAGAGAGGCTCTGTAATGTGTGTCGTGCTTCAGAGAGGGAGAGGGAGAGAGAGAGAGCTCTTATTTCTGGTGGGAAGAAGAAGATGAAGAGTTTGAGCTTTTATTTGCGGTGGGTAGAATAATACGAAGAAGATTAGGGATCCCGCCAGGTTTCGTTTTAGCAATTAATATTTGTGCATCAATATCATTTAGAAAACAAAGGTCCCAGGTTCGAACCCTCTTATATGCAAAAACGGGATTCAATTGGGCCGTTGTATCACATAAACCTCAGTTTTGGGTCGTTGCATTGGTTAATTTCTTTACAACAGCCAGAAATCATCATCGTTTTTAAGCAATAGGTGTTGTTTATTTCCCATTTTCACGTAGTGATAATTGAATGTGAACCCTCAGTTTTGACATTTGAATTGAGCTTTTATGTATCGAATTCGAAAAATAATTTGTGGAGAAATCTCTATGCACATTTGCATTTTGACTTTGATCCATAGATCCTTGATATATTCGAATGAAAATTAATTTAGAAATTGTTTGGCTTAGCATCTTTTGAAATATCGAATACTTTGAAACTTGAATTAAAATCTTTGAATTTTAAAGTGAATGTGGACATGTAGACGAGAACGTTGGCTTCCACCTGGATGAGGGAGTAGATCTGGCGGACTATTATGAGCCTTGAGAGTGTCTTTAGCTGTAAGCATGATTATTTTCATTGAGAGACTTATTATCTTTTGAGTTAATATTTTTGCACATCTTATTGTTTATGTATGGGGTGATTTTTCCCTACATAAAACCTCACTTTATTTTCTATCATAGATGCATAGTTAGGATTAATCACTTTATTAATGTCATCTATATTTTTACCATTAATTTATGAGCCATTTATCATTAAATGATATATTAAATGCCTCGATCCATATGTGTGACGACCCGACTTTTCCAATCCCTCAGGTATAGGAAAGGCCGGTTCGCCAACCTATCGAATAAACGATAAGCCGGACAAACAGGGCACATATCAGAGTAAAGCGTAATAAATATCCATAGCTAAAATAAATGCGGAAGCAATTAAAAGTAAAGAACCACCGATGATGGCCGACCATCATCGAAACATGGCTCATAACAGAAATCAACGTCAAATATAAAACTATGGTATCCAACTAAAATGGGCCCACAAATTCAAGTCTAACTCTCACCACAAATAAGAAAATCAGTAAGTTCTATACTGGAAAAAACTCCTCAGGAGGAACCTCAAGCTCTTCCTAGCACGAAGTCATCGCTCTCACTTAATAGCCACGCCTTGAACACCCTTTGTGACATATAGTCGGAGTGAGGCTAACCAACAACAAAGCTTCGATGAAGAAAGACATCTGACATTTACTTTTAATATGGTTTCAAAATAAATATCGAATATAGCTTGTCAAACATATAAGCGAGATAATAAAGCTGAATTTAGATGCGAAATCATATGTAAGATTTATTTCTAAATGTGTAACAGTTTCAAGAACAGATCGGTGTTTAGTGTCTTAGTTTCTCTAACTTCTATATGCAAAGTTCGGTAATTCATGACTTAATCCTCAACTTAAAATACCTCCGAGTAAACTATATCTCGAGGCGAGGGAATATAGCCGATGGGAACCCCTACCTACCATAAATCGTTCATGAACCCTTTTCGAGGATGCAACAAGCCCCTCGTAATGAGGAAACTTGTGCGAGAAATTGTTAGAATTTTTGAGGTCGTTAAAACAAATGCAGATACAAATATAAATCAGATGCAAGTCTCTTATACATAGTTCAGGTTCTTGATTTCAGATTTTCAGAGCTTAAGCAGATTCAGGTTTCAGGATTCAGGTAGATTTAGATTTTCAGTTATTCATATCAATTTCAGTTTATAAATAAGATTTCAATGGCATATGCAAGTTTAAAGATTTTAATTCAAAATATCCGTGCGAATTAAAATAAAATATTGTAAAGATGAGATTCTCCTACCTAAAACTCGGAGTTATGCGAAGTCAAGCAAGGTCCTATTGATGGCCTCTCGCCCTCAATCTACATCACAATATACGTTTATGCATTAAGATAAACTCTAATTACTAATAATATAGACCTATTTAAGCGTTTCCTCAAAAATAAGTCAAAACAGGCAAGTTGCGCCAATCCTAGAATTTAACGTAATATTCTCATATATTATTGACTATCAAGACGATTGATCCATGAGTTGGTCAAAACATAAACGTTGTAGATTTTTCTATTAGCTTTCTAACGCACAAAGAATCGTCTCAATCGGAGTTCGGGACAAAAAGTTATGACTAAAATACCAAGGCAATGTCGGAGTTCGACAATACCTCGCTCGAGCGATGATAATAGCTCGCTCGAGCGATTTGACGTAACATTCTCATAAATTTTTGACCATCAAGACGATTGATCCATGAGTTGGTCAAAACATAAAAGTTGTAGATTTTTCTATTAGCTTTCCAACGCAAAAAGAATTGTCTTAATCGGAGTTCAGGATAAAAAGTTATGACTAAACTATTAAGGCAATGTCGGAGTTCGGTGATACCTCGCTCGAGCGATGATAATAGCTCGTTCGAGCGAGCTACAACGACGCGATTTCGCTGGTTTTCACCCGAATCGAAACCCATACATCCCAAAGCAAAACCCATGGCTAATCTAATGATTTAATCAAAAAGTTTAATTAAAACGTACCTTTAATCTAAGCATTCCTAGATTAGAAATGAGTCACGCGAATGGAGCTTCGGAACGAAACCGACGGGTTTCCTCAACGATTCGCGCCGCGATCGATCCCACGAGTTCACAGAGACAACTCCAACACGCCCCCAATGATCTCAACCTCTCCCAATAGCCAACTACGAATCCAAGGTTGATTCAAGTTCTTTCTAAGGTTTAAATGCTTTCAACAAAGAGGGTTCTAGAGAAGGAGGATTTCTAAACCGATCTCCTACGATGATTGAAGAAGAGAGAAGGAGTTTCACACGGTTGGGTAACTATCCTCTCTTAACAAAACCTAGTATAATACGGGAATGCAATTCCTTCTTATAATAGGATTGCTCACAAAGTAAAACATACACACACATCTTATGTATTATACACTTCTAATTTTAAAACTCAAGTCCGGTGTTGAGCGGCTACACCGAGGTCGGTGTACAACTTTTGCACGAGGGTCCAAATGGGTTCTAAATTAAAATCTGTCCGCACAATCACATCTAGATAAAAATCCAAAACACATGGTGGCGTCGGTTGCCGAGCCGAATACACACACAGGGTCAGTCTAACTCGGGTTCAAAATACGGGTCTTTACAATATGCTAAGTCAAATTATGAGTTATGTGTATGCTCGTTTATTGCCTTAACAAGTGTGCAGTATCTTAACACAGAATTCTAGGCCCTCGAGATTGGATAAAGATTCTGGATCGTGACAGTTATGAGGTGACTCGACACAAAAGCACACTGATTTTTGGAAATGATAGACGGAAGGATCACTTTTAACCAATAACTAAGACTTTTGAGATCACTTTGTACATTACATTACACAAATTGATGGGGCGAAACTCGGCTATGGATTTCGGTTGGTTAGATTTTGGGATGAGGACAATCAAGGTTTTGTTGATGCAATCAATATTTAAGGAACCATTGAGGTAGGCCAATATAGTATTAACAATGGAATTTCTAACTATAGACCAGTATTTTGGATAAAACAAAGCAGGCATACCGCAAGGACTTGGAGATTTGAGCGGGCCCATTTGGATTAGAGCTTTGTAGACTTCTGCGCTTGTAAACTCTTTAGGTAGCCATTCATTCTGTCTATTGATCAATCACATAATTTATCATTTTATCACCCTTAACTTAGTGATGTTAGGCTTTAGTTTGCTATTAATGAGTTACTAATGTGCAGATATTAAAGCTAAACTGTAAAAGAGAGCCTAAGTGTTAATCTTTGTCAAAATGAACTCAGAGAGAAGTAATAAGACGATTGAGAGTAAAAGATAAATCTCCGCTTAAAAAGAAATGAAGAATCGTGTTTTACGATTGTGCGGAATAATATAATGAGAAGAGAGAAATAATGAGAAGAGAGAAATTGTAATTTACGATTCTCTAAAGAAAAGCCGTATTAAGTGAAGACGATACAAGAGAAAGTAAAGAATCGAAATGAAGAATTGTTAGCTGAAAGCCTACTGAAAATAGGAAATCGTGATTTATGATTTTCTAGAAAGAAGCTACAACAGAAGAAATCGTTATTTACGATTGAGATTATAAAAGCTTTCCCGCTGCTATCTACTGCTACTAATTATGTGAGTGAGAGTTATCACCACCATGCATATTTTCAGAAGTCTTCTATAATTAGAAGTCTGACCAACCACGAATTTGAGAAGATTGATGAAGATATACTCCCAAGGACTCTACTGTTGCTAATTAAAGAACACTCTAGAAACTAAGGAAAATAAGGAAGAATAAAATTAGGAATTAGAGTTATATTAGGATACTGTTATTTTTAGTAGTTTCTTTTATTAAAATTAGATATTTGTAAACTGACCCCTTATGATCTATAAATAAGAGGGCTTGGCATATGAATAAGTATTGAAGAATTTCAGCATCAATTGACGCCTGAGGTTGGATCTTCTTCTGATCAAAGTAGAGTAATATAGTTAGAGTAGATTAGATATCAGAGGTTTCTCAAGAGCAATTGATGACTGCAATTGAATGCTGAAGATTAGTGTAGATATTTATAGTTTCTCAGGAGCAATTGACGATTGCGGCTGAGGGATGAAGGATATATTTTACTTTGCTTTTTAGTTTAAAATTTATTTGCTTTGTAAACATCTCCAACTTTTGATTTGGATTGACGACTCAGGTTAGAATTTGCAGATTAGTATAATGGTTTTTACTTTTCCATCTTCAATTTTCTAAGGTATGATTGACGCCCAAATTTTAGGAAGTTGTTGATTAGATTAAATCTGTATTGATAGGATCTTAGACTTGATTGACGACCAATGCTTGGAGAATAGAAATATGGTGTAATGATACTGTTTAATTTTATAAATATCCGAAAGGTGAAGATTAAGATTGACGACCTTAATCTGAAGAAGTAGGATTAAGCTTTATTTTATGCACTTGAGATTAAAAACTCATTCTTTTATTCATATTTCTCCTGTAGATTAGATCTTAAAGATAAATAGAAGTTTTTTAAATAAGGATTTAAATAGAAGATAGAAATAAAGAAATAATTAGATAATAAACTTACTCGTGGGAACGATCCTATGCTAGTACTATAATTTCTATTGTGCGCTTGCAATAGGTTAAGACTTGAATTTAATATAAGATAAATACATCATAATCGATAAGTCAAGTTTTTGGCGCCGCTGCCGGGGAAGTGAAATTTATCTTTATTTTAAGTTTTTATCTAATATTTTTTTGCCTTTTAGAAACTAATATTTATCTTTCTCTTTTTATATTTCTTTATATATTTTTTATTTTTCTTTGATCACTTCTTACTCTTTTGCAGGTTTATTCGGTCCAGGCAAATCAAGGTTCCAACTTCTTCTGATCATAGAAGCCAGAGGCCTAGAATTGTTCTCTCTCCCTACTCTTCTAAAATAAAAATCATATAAATATTATATATACAAAAAGATTACTTTTCTTGTGTATGCATCATACCTGGTATAGAAGACTAGATTCTTTCGAATACGACCCAGAAATTGAGCGGACTCACTTGCTCAAACTCGCATTAAACCAATCCTCTGCAAGTGACTCTCAACCCATGACTAACGAACTTTCAATTGAAGCGCACTGCAGCCCTATAGCTTTGACCGAGCCTTCTTGTATAGTTATACCGGAGGCAGCTGAAGGTCAAGACTATGACATCAAGCCCCACACTCCAAATTCTACCTACTTTTCATGGGCTTGATAGAGAAGATCCCTACCAGCACCTGAGGGACTTCATAGAAATCTGTACAACGCTATAGACTACGACCAATAAAGAATTCATAAGACTGTGTCTGTTTTCTTTTTCTCTCAAAGATAGGGTGAAGGCATGGTTAGTCTCACTACCTGCCAGAAGTATAACCACTTGGGAAGACTTACAACCCAAATTTTTGAGTGAATACTTTCCAATTGGTAGAACGAACCAAATTCTTCAAGCAATTCAATGCTTCAAGCAGAAACCTAGAGAATTATTTCGTGAGAGTTGGCAACGGATGATGGATTTGCTATGAAAATGCCCTCATCACGAGGTGCCAAATTGGTCTATAGCACAATGTTTCTGCCAGGGATTGGCTAAGACTAACAAGTCCACAGTCAATGCCGTAAGCAGAGGAGCCTTCATGGCTCAAAATGGCCAGCAGACCTGAAATTTATTTGAGAAACTGGCCAACACTTCAAAGCAAAAATAAGCTTTGTTGCAAATTGATCCAGAGATTGCTCATCATACCCCGCTCGCAAGAGGGGGGATTTATGAGATCAATAAAGGAAAAGTAAAAACTGAAAAAGTTTTAGCTCTTGAGCAGAAAATTGCCACACTCATAAATTCCAACCCTAACACTTTGGATAGGTCCATGGCAAACCATTCCAATTGTCAGAGGGGAGATTTCGGTGGTGGTGAAAACTGAACAAGCAATGACTTTTCAGAGGGGAGATTTCGGGAATACCTACAATCTGTCGTGGAGAAATAATTTAGGATTTAACTATGATTCTACGGTGGGGGCACAACTAGCACCAACAATTGCGCAACCCCGATTTCTTCAAACCCCAAGTATAGACGGCACAACCCCAAATTGGATGACAGAGTAATATGCCTGATGTTATGATTATTCAAATCCTACAAGATTTGCAACAGCAGTCACACCAACATTCAAGAGATTTGCACCAACTTGCTCAATTCTCTCAGACCCTTCACTGACATACTCAGTCCATCACGAAGTTAAAAAATCATATAGGTCAACTAGCTTCACAAGTGGCAAGGAGAGAAAGTAGACAATTATCCACACAGCCTGTAAACAATTCTAGAGGCCAAGCTTTCTTGGGGAGACAGCTGCTCCCCATAATACAAATTAAAAAAAATAAACCCTCATGGATCGCCGAGCTACCGACTCATCCGTAGCACCAATTGTAAAACTATGAAAACTACTTCATTTCATTTTATTTTTTTGTTCTTTTAAAAAGTATTATATTACAACCTATATCGTTGAGAAAATGACAGATCGTAATTTTTACTTACTAGTATAACGAACAATCGTACGGATTTATGATTGATCATGAGTGTGTTTAAATAAAAGCGTAGCAATTGCAACTCTTAACTTAGTGAATGCTAGAATCAACTTACGATTCTAGGTAAAAGTGAGTAATGATTGGCTTAGTAAGTCATCGCTGAAAACAGGACCCATATATTCCAAAAAGGGGATATGTCGGTCCCATTTTCGAAATCCTTCAATTTTATCTTTTTCCCCTCCTAGCTTCCCTCTTTTTTTGAATCCCCTATAATCTTAACCATTCTGCTACCTAATCAAACCATAAAATTTCATTAAAATCCCTTTTCGTCCTTTTTATTTTGGGGGAACCTTCCAAGCATTTCACCGCGTAAAACAAAATTAGGGTTTCAACCGTCAACAACGTAATGGAATGATTTTCAATAAAAGAGTGTTTTGCATGGGTTCTTTATCAATACTATTTTTTAAGTTTGATAAATAGTATTGATTAGTTTTTGCAGAAGAGAGAATGATGAATGAACAGGGAAAACAATAAAGGGAAGACGAGGAAGAAGATGGAGGTAACAATTCTGATAATACCCCAATTATTCACCGTATTGCACAGTCTGTTGCCATAAAAGCTAAATCAAAAGCAACAGATCCTCCTAAGAAGAAAACCAGATCCTTAGGGGTAGTTATCAGAGAAGGTCCCACGGACACAAATGAGAAAGATTCTGTGTCCGCCCCAAAAAGGGGACCCAACTTAGATAAAGGCAAAAAAGCTAGCATCCTCTAAAACCTCAGTGGATAAACTCCCTACTTCAATAAAACAACACATCGTGGGAGCCGAGGTTATAGTTGACGCTGATGCCTTGGAAAAATTGGAGATGGGAGGAGAGGCCATCAAATATTTTAAGGATGCTGGGCTCCATTATTTTCTAGAGCCTGGAGTTACCCAAGTCTACTCTAGATTGGTAAGATTATTCTATGCAAATATGAACAATAGTAGCCAAGGACAAGTCCCCATCCTATCAACAACCATTGATGGATTTCCAATTTTGATTACAAAAGCAATGGTTGCTGGGGTGATGAATGCACCCCCTAGAAAGACTTGGGCTGTCCACTGGCACTCTAAAGGCTAATATACTTAGACCTTTACCCAAAACTTTGTGAGATTTCATTCAAATGGCCACGGATTTATTAGGCAAGCCACCTAATGATAAGTACTTTTTGCGTAAAGATTTAGAAGAACAAAACCTATCCCTTCACTTTTTCGATGTTTTAATTCGCACAACTATCCACCCGATGGGACATGAAGCGAAGACCCCTCTTTGCAAAAGCTTTATACCTAATGGCACACCGCTATTGGCTTGATGTTCCTTCTTATCTTTTAGAGGTGATGAATATAGTAAGGGAGAAGTTATTGCAAAAGAAGTACCAAACAAGTAAATTATATCTATCTTTTGGTGGGCTAATCACAAATATGTTGGTAAATGTGGGATACAATATTGATCCCAAGGAAAAAGCATTGCCCCGTAGCAATGAGAGCCTGACACCTTAGGCCTATCAGAGAACTTTAAGTGTCACAAACAAAAACAAAATTCCTATCTCGGCACAACCAAAAGAGGTCTTACCCACATTGGAGCCAGTCCCAGCACAGTTAGAGGCTGCCATAGAACAGGCAACAGGAACTAACACCACCGCAACAGTGGTTATAGAAGAAGGTGTAAATAATTTTACTCCACCAATTGAAAGGGCAAGAAGCAGTTCCCTAGTGACAGAGAGAGTACCTGAGGAGAGAATACCAGTTGAAGATCAAGCCAGTCTATATGACTCAGCTCTGGATTCACCAACAGGGCCTGCTATGCCCCATGAAATCAAACCAACTCCTACCAAAATAGAACCAGAGAATTCAATCAGGGAAGCAGCAGAAGACACTCTGGCACCAATAAAATAACAAAATGTTGAAATGGCTACTTCTAGCCAAGTCACTTTCAATCTTCAACTGATTGCCCCATCAGAAACATTATTAGCTCAACCTCCTATGTCTCAAACAGTGGGAGCAAACCAGGAAATCGAAGTCCCATTCCGTGTTGCCTCTATAACCACCACATTACCTACATCCCAAGCTGCAGAAATACGACTACATATTGAAGCCCCATGAGAAAGCTTCAACGCACTCTTACATCAAGAAATGTCTGTTCCAACTACTACTTCAACAATCCCAATGATTGAACAAACTGATCTAGAGATAAGATTAAAAGAAGTAGAGCAATGGCAAATTTCCAATGCCCAATTGCCAGGTGTTGTAAAGAGAATGATGGATGAAATACATATGTTGAGAAACAGAGTACGAGACAACATGCCTACCACACAGGAAAAGCAGGAAAAACAGAGTACGAACATAAAACAGAAGGCAATAAAAGAATATCGTGTGCATTGGGTAGCCGAAATAAATAAAAAAATCTAAGAGAAAACTGCAGCCCTTAGAAATCAAGTTGCATAGGTACAAGAAGAGAACAGGATTCTACAAGAAAATTGTCAGAGATGGGAAAGACAAGAAACAGGATATGAGGATAAAATAGCACAGCTTGTTGCGCAATTGACAAAGTTCATTGAAGATCCAGATGCTAGGGAAACTAAGAAAGAAAAAGCCTACAAAGAATATCAACAGTCCCTACATGACTAGCTATTTGAAAAGAATCACCAACTGACAGTTGAGAAAGGGAAAGTACTCAAATTACAAGGTGATAAGGAATCTCTAATATTCATATGTCAGGAACAGAAGCAACATATTGAGACTCTCACAACCAGATATTGGGTTGATATAGCAAGAGAAAGGGCTGTATTGGGGGATTTGAGAGCCGAGGGTAAAGAAAAGTTTGCTGTGATATCCCAACTGTAGAACAGACAGGCTACATTGGTAATAGAACTATAAGCTTTGAAAGCAAAATATGAGCCAGAAATAACAGAAAAAGAAGAAACATAGGGCAACCTCGAGGAAGTACCACCAGAGGAGGAAGTGGAGCTTGAACAAGAAAACGATTCTGATGGCGGCACAATAGAAATCTTTGAATCCGACGAGGACTGTATTAACAACCTGTTTGTTATACCAACTCCACCACATGCACCTTCAAAATCAATTGTCCCATATCCTGCATCACTTAGTGTCCCATATCCTGCATCACCTGGTGAGTAAATTTCTAGTCAAATACAAGCCTCATATATAGGTAGGAAAATTTTCATAATTTTGGAATTTTTGTAAATATTTAACTGATATATAAAGTTTTTGTTGGACTTATTTTTTTACTAACATTGTTACTAACATCTAACCTTTTAGTTCTATAACACCGAAAGTATTTTCTCCCAAGTTTGGGGGGAAGATTTTTAATTCTTTTTGCAGATTATAAACTTGGTTACTAAATTAGTAGTCAAATAAGATAATATTATTTTTCTATATGTCCCTTGTTTTGCACAATGAGGACATTGTCCTATTTAAGTTTGGGGGGAACATATCGGATATATTAGTATTAGTATAGTAGTTTTTCATATATATAGTTTTTTTACTTTTGCATAAATTTTCAAAATAAATAAATAAATAAATAAAATTTTTTAGTAAGAAAGTTAATCATTATATGCAAATTATGATAAAAAAAAAATGAGAATTCGAAATTCTTAGCAATCCATCATAGTAGTAGTTCAAAAATCAAAATAAAAGTAATTACAATTCAAAGTAAAACATCTCTAAAATACTGTATCAGATGAAACTATACGATTGATCTGAATTGTAAATATTTCAGATTATAGTTTTAAAATTATACAACCAGTGAGCTACAGAGCCTATTTCCTCTTTTATTATGAGAAAGAGAAACTGCTTTTATTCATGCTAAATTTCCTTAAACTTCTCTACTATTTGAAATCTCATAATGTTGAACTTAGAATCAAGATATTCTATAAATATGATGATTTATTTATTTAGAACTGTCTATTAAATATATCAAAGCAATAAGACATTCATATTAGTAAATCGTGAAAATGACTAAAGACAATATTTTGTTAAACTAGAGCCAAAAAGCTAAAAATCCCAGAATATTTTATCCTTTTGAACCCATATTAGAAGTCTAAAAAATCAAATTTCTTTATACCAAAATTTTATAAACCTTTAACCATATGTACTGCCCAAAGCTTTCAATCCTTAACCCTTACAATGTAAAAGAAGGGAAGAAGAGGGAATGAAAGAAGCATATGCTTAACAGATAATGGATCTGCTGAAAAGGGTACAACTGAAAAAGAAATATGATTATATGAAAATATGAGAAAATGAAAGAAATAGAAGAATCGTAAAAGACGATTTCATGAAGAAAAGAAAAGCAAAAAGCTTCCAACCTGAAAGAAAATGGGATTTATACTAGAAAAGAAATGGAAACAAGTCATCCAAAATAAGGATACTTACCGAAGCTGAAAAATATAGAAGAAGAAGAGAAGGGAGAGCTAAATTCTCAGAAATTATTTTGAATCCTCTTTACCTTTTTCTTTGAAACCTTTTGAAAACTCAAAGCCCCATTACAAGCCGAAGGAAAGACCTTTGAGATTTACGATTACAAAAATATGAGTCTAGTAGAGATATATGAAATAGATACTAAAAAGAAATAAAGAAGTTATATGAACAGAATTGATTATCCTTTCTATGAGATTTATCTTCGTAATAATTATCAGATTTTTGCATATATATATATATATATATATATATATATATATATATATATATATATCTATAATATTGTGAGAACCCAAAAGTTTGATTATTTTTTAGAGTATGCCAATAAGTGAGAGTTTGGATGAAAATATTTTCTAAAAACTCCAATTTAGAAAAATTTATATTGAATAAATTTTTCATTGATATGCACACACTCCACGTTATACCGAATTGAACTTAATGAGTTTTGGTAGAGAATAATTACTGTGATGGGAAGCTAAGGATAAAGATTTAAAATTTTTTAAGAAATAATGAACATATAATGATTGACTGAGTATTTAGTATATAAAAATTAGTTTTAGTTTTAAAAAATATTTGAAGTTTGTAAGTAACTTAATTGAAAACCTTCAGGAGACTACAATTCCTCCACTAGGGATCACCTAGGGGTTTAAAGGTTTGTTGCAGCAGCTAAATACAATAGTGCTCCCTACGAAAGTGACATTTAAATTTATAGTTTTAAATATTTTATGTTTCCTTGTTTGCTAGGGACTTACAAAACTTAAGTTTGGGGGTGTGATCAGTCACATAATTTATCATTTTATCACCCTTAACTTAGTGATACTAGGCTTTAATTTGCTACTAATGAGTTACTGATGTGCAAATATTAAAGCTAAACAGTACAAGAGAGCCTAAGTGTTAATCTTTATCAAAATAAACTCAAAGAGCAGTAAAAAGACGATTGAGCGTAAAAGATAAATTTTCGCCTAAAAAGATATGAAGAATAGTGTTTTACGATTGTGCGGAATAATATACTGAGAAGAGAGAAATCGTAATTTACGATTCTCTAAAGAAAAGTCGTATTAAGTGAAAACGATACAAGAGAAAGCGAAGAATCAAAATAAAGAATTGTTAGCTGAAAGCCTACTGAAAATAGAAAATCGTGATTTACGATTTTCTAGAAAGAAGCTACAACAGAAGAAATCGTTATTTACGATTGAGATTATAAAAGATTTCCTGCTGCTATCTACTGCTACTGATCATGTCAGTGAGAGTTATCACCGCCATGCATATTTTAGAGGTCTTCTATAATTAGAAATCTGACCAACCACGGATCTGGGAAGATTGATGAAGATATACTCCGAAGGACTATGTTGTTGCTAATTAAAGAACACTAGAAGCGCATCAACTAAAGAAACCATGGAAGAATAAAATTAGAAATTAGAGTTATATTAGGATACTTTTATTTTTAATAGTTTCTTTTATTAGAATTAGATTTTTGTAAACCGACCTCTTATGATCTATAAATAAGAGGGCTTGACATAAGAATAAGCATCAAAGAATTTCAGCATCAATTGACGTCTGAGGTTAGATTTTCTTCCGATCAAAGTAGTGTAACATAGTTAGAGTAGATTAGATATCAGAGGTTTTTCAAGAGCAATTAACGACTACAATTGAGTGCTAAAGATTAGTGTAGATATCTGTGGTTTCTCAGAAGCAATTGATGACTGCGACTAAGGGTGAAGGATATATTTTACTTTGCTTTTTAGTTTAAAATTTATTTGCTTTATAAATATCTCCAAGTTTTGATTTGAATTGACGACTTATGTTAGAATTTGCATATTAGTGTAACGGTTTTTACTTTTCCATCTTCAATTTTCTAAGGTTTGATTGATGCCCAAATTTGAGGAAGTTGTTGATTAGATTAAATTTGTATTGATAGGATCTTAGACTTGATTGACGGCCAATGCTAGGAGACTAAAAATATGGTGTAATGGTACTGCTTAATTTTATAAATATCTAAAAGCTGAAGATTAAGATTGATGACCTTAATCTGAAGGAGGGAGGATTAAGATTATTTTTATACACTTTAGATTAAAAACTCATTCTTTTATTCATATTTCTCCAGTAAATTAGATCTTAAGGATAAGTAAAAGTTTTTAAAATAAGGATTTAAATAGAAGATAAAAATAAAGAAATAATTAGATAATAAAATTCCTCATGGGAACGATCCTATGCTAGTACTATAATTTCTATTGTGCGCTTGCAATAGGTTAAGACTTGAATTTAACTTAAAATATATACATCATAATCGATAAGTCACCTATCATTAACCATCGGTTCCACGTGGTGAAGAGCTTCATCAATGCATGAAGGGTTTGATGTGCTGAAGAGGGCATGGTAGTTGGAGACAATTATTTCCTCAATTTCTTGAGCCGATTCACACCATAACCTCGAATCATTGCTGAGGCGGGAAATGTGGTTCTTTTTTCACTAGGATGCCTTAGCATGGAAAAATTTTGTGTTTCGGTCACCCTCCTTAAATCATAGTTCTTGTGCCCATTGATGCCACGTCATTTTGTCTTTTTCCAACAAATCATCAATTTCCTTCTTTAGTAATTTCACATCCGAATCGCAGCCTATATTGATCCTGTTCCGTTTCAGTTGAGCCAACTGTTGGAAATGTTCCCAAATTTAATTTTATTCCAATTCTTCAGAGCAAGTGATGTGCCTTGGATCTTTGTCTGGATATCGAGCCCTAGATCACCATCACCAAATTATTCCAATTATCTAGAATATTTTTTTCGCAATCGTCCGATCTGGACCACATAGCCTTAAAACGGAAGGGCTTGGGTCCATACACATGGTTACTTTGTTGATATCTTCTTCCTTTTCTGTTGACAACAATAGGAATGTGGTTAGAAATCAAACTCACTATATGACTTACTCGAAAATTAGAGAACCAATTTGTCCATTGGTGATTGACTAGTGCACGGTCTAGTCTCTCAGTGATGAAATCCTCCCCTTTTCGACCATTATCCCATGTGAAACGTGGACCATCAAACTTGAGATCCCTCATCTCATAGATGTTTCTAAAACTAGCCATTTGAGAGAAACACCGATCATTTCTGCCCAGCTTTTCAGAGAGCCACATGATTTCGATGAAGTCACCAAACCATACCCATGGGATGGAAGATTGTCTACTCTAGCCCGCCAGCAAATTCCTCACCTTTTACCTATTCTGTGCATCCAGTGCGCCCTATATTCCAGTGAACCTCCACATCCCTTCCTTAGTGCTGAAGTGTGCATCCATATGATGCACTGAATAAGTTTGAACGACCAAATGAACGTCGTCTTTCCAGAGAAGAGGAAGCCCACCCGCTCGACCACGACAAGCAACTAGAAACCCCGCCCTGAATCCGACTTTCTGATGAATAACTACAAGCTTCCTTCTTTTGATTTATGTTTCCATTAAGAAAACCACATCGGGATCTTCAAACATCACCAAATGGGGAAGGCACGAACTGACCGTGGGTTCTCAACTGCCCGACAGTTCAAATTGAGGATTTTCATTGCTGCCGACGGGGCTGGTTCGCAGCCTCTGCCGATAGAAATGGAATGGATTTTTTGATATCATGACCATTTGAGTTGTCGATTGATACTTCCTTAGCTGGAGAAGCCAAAGACTCCCTTTGTCTTTTTTTCCCCGTAGCTAGATCTGACCTGCCTTCATCTTTTCCGCAATCAAGTCGAAGGATGGGAATCATAGCATCTGCCACGGAGATTTCGGTCTCCAATTGAGTGTAATTCCTAGCTGCATTTCTGCTTTCCCTAACTCCTCCACGTGTGGTGTCACATGTTTTGCCAAAACTAGTGTCAAAATTACAATTTTGCCCTCCAACTATAACAATTGTCTTACCGTTTCCTTTTCCATTGTTAGGATTATCAATACCATTCGAGATAGTAGGAGATGTGATTGACCTCTGGTTATTATCCGTTTTGAAGATAGTACTTATCCTCTCCTCTTTTTCCGCCATCCCATTCTCCAACTCACCCATTTCTTTGGAACCCATGATTTTCATACTGACCACCGTTGCAGAAACCTCCTTGGAACCATCATAGGAATCATCGTGAACTACCAGTTCCACCATCTCCACCTCTGATTTTTTTGTGTAACTTTCCTACATTTTAGAGCCACTTATGGGGCGTGTGATTTTGCCACTTGTTTCAAGTATGTTCTCCCACTTGGACTCGCTCATGTAGCCTCCTCTTTCATCTGAACCATCCCCGATGCTTCTGATTTGGATCTATGGGAATTTGATACCGATTTGAGTGACGTTCTTCTCTCTGCCTGTTGAAAATTGTCTAGAGCTTTACCGTTACCTACACCATCTCCAACTTGCTGAACCCGAAGCCATGGACCATATTGATCAACACTCACTACAAAAAATGTGTTTATTGGAGACGGCTTTTGGCCGTCTCCAAAGGTGTCTAAGTCGTCTCCAATAGTATTGGAGACGGCTTCCATGTAGTCTCAAATAGTCCCGTCTCCATTGTCTTTGGAGACCAAATGGAAGCCGTCCCTAATAGTCAAGGTTATTGGAGACGGCATATGGCTGTCTCCAAAGATATGTTAGAGACGTCTCTAATAAGTCATCTAGCCATTTCCAATACTTATTGGAGACGGCTTTAAGCCGTCTCCAATAAGTGACCTCCTGTTATTAGAGACGGCTAAAAGCCGTCTCCAACATTTTTTTTTTCCTTTAAATATATTTTAAAATATATATATATTTGACAGTGATTTTTTTATGAAAATTTTTTTGCAGTGATTTTTTTATGAAATTAAAAATTAAAAAAAAATAATAATAATAATAATAAATTTACGTCGACAATTTTTATGCAAATTTTATTGAAAGCAAATTTAATACACATCAATCCTTTTCTGCTTGTACATTTGAAAGCAAATTTAATTGCTACATGAGAAGTCCTATGAACAAAAAGCTGCGTGTTGGACATTATCCCAACCCGCCTCTCAGAAGGCTCGTGTTCACTGGCTTCATCTCCGAAGCATTTTTGAAATTTTCCACCCTGTTTCTCTTGTTCATCTCGGCTAGCCTCACAGCTTTGGAATCTTTTGTTTTCACCTGCCTAGATGTCGCCTCCAGCTCCTACAGCTTGATACGGATTCTTGTCGCCTCAGCCTCATCTCGACGGCTCTCTGCCACCTCTATCTCTAGATGAGACGGCTTTCAGTTTTAGCAATCGTCGGAGAAAGTTAGAGCTTTGATAGGCAATCTAGGAGGAACACAATCAGCCGTAGAGAGCTACAGTCAGTACTGATGTAACTCCTAGTACATGAAAGGAATGAAAAAAAAGAAGCGAAAGATGGTTGGCTTAGCATGAGTGCCAGCCAAGTAATGGCTTAGGGGTTTCATTATTTACAACCTGTGAATCCGTTACCTCACTCGTCACCACCAGACGGCATGTATCCATTTAGTGAATTCTGCTCTTATTTGCAGAGAATTTTGCTCTTATTTGCAAAAACCAGATTTCATTGGTATCTACCACAATTACTTATTTTACCCTCCAAATTTAAAAATAAATAAAATTCCACATCAGTTAAGTTCATTCCGCAACAGAATGCTAAAAGAGAGATTCTCACCTCTTTTCCACCCAATTCATACCTTTGTTATATTCACACCCGAAGGTAAATAGGCCAGTTACTTCCGTGTACAGCAGATCCTATATACATACATTTTAAATGATTAAGTAGAGGTGTGCTTGATCATGTAAAATCAAGCTTGAGTAGAAATTGTATTAATCAACCATTTATGTCTTGATGGTATAAGATTTATGTGTATTGCAATTGATGACACTCCAGTGTAGAGCATCACACTTCTATGGCATTATCATATAATAGGGAAAATGAATACCTGAAATGACTGGTGGCAGACTATTAAGCACCATTGTCACGCCAAGAATGCTTTCATAAGTTGGCGACATGACTATGACTCTTTTTTTGTTAGTAACAATGACCGCAAAATAGTTTTTGGTTACAAGGATGATGGCCATGAAAACAAGCCCGATAAACAACGAAGTGAGGATCACGACGATATGGATATTTGGTAGCTCTTGGGTGGCCAGACCTAAGCTCATTTGATACTCGAATGCAGTAGTAAAGACAACAGCCAAGCACCTTCACTTCCAGCAATCTGGTAAGCATCCAACATAGCGCCCGTGGCCACACCATAGTGCACTCCAAATAGGGGTGCAAGTTTCACACCAAAAAACAATCCCACCGAAAACCACAGACTGATTCCCAATCGTTTCAGTGGCTGAAACCGAAAAACAGTTAAGAGTAAGTTAGGAAAACTGACCCAAAATCTAAAAATAACCAAAAAAAACCCAGGAAAAAAAATTATAAAAAAAATATTCGAAATCAAAATCAAATAAACTGTTTTTTTTTTGTTTGGAGTTTTCACCAAAAAGCGAACAATTTGTTTGATTCTAATCGATCAATCGAATGAGCAAAACCGAAAATTTGGTTTCGGTTTTGTTTGGTTAATCAATCTGCACACCTAAAATTAATAGCTAGCATGTAAATCAAACATACCATTAAATTTTAGATAGCACCTATAATTGTTCTCACATGTTGAATGGGGCTCTGACCACCACTCTCTCCTCTTGACTCCTCCACTCTCCCTTAATGGCTCATACCGCACAAGATTAGCCATGATCGACTATGTAAGAACAATAGAACCCTTATGGAAAAATCCATGCAGGCTCTCCATTCACCAATACCAGCCACCAGAGTAACACTTGTTCCTCAACAACCTCTCCCAAAAACCAAACATAAGAAACAAGCACTCGAACCTGTTGAAAGCCTCTGCAATGCAATTTTGTAACGATTCACACAATTTCACTTCTAAGCTAGACAAATCACACCCCAACAAAGTAGTAAAACCATTCTCATACTAGGTAGTAAAACCATTCTCATACTAGGTAGTATGCATGCAGCCACCAGACAAGTCAGAGATTTGAAACCCTATGCTCAAGACTAAACCTCTACCATATTCTGGTCTTGCTATGTATCCATTTGCCGAAATCATTGTTATATTCTACGGGAAGATTCAGAGCCCCAGGGACTGAGGACCCAAACAATAGGTGGTTTTACTTTTAGATTTGTTTAACTTTGCGCGAAACTTTTTTCATTTTTGAAGTCTTCACAGCATCAAAATAAATAGATTTTTTTAACTTTGCGCGGAACAGTAGAAAAGCAGAAATTTGATAAAGTCGCATAAGGGTATAAAATCTCATGTGAAAACCTCAAGGAGAAAAACGCACAAATAACTGCATAAATATCTAATAAATATATAATTCAAAGGTAACTGAATAACTATTTAATAAAATATAAGCCTACAAAATATATTTGAGTTGGGGCCTCAAAACTGAACAATAGATTACGAATCTAAGGTACCTCACAGACTCCTCTTTAAAAGTCTTCATAGGTTGCATATCAAGCAATGCAAATAGCTCACCACCAGCGCAAAAGTCTGTTATCAAACACACGTGTGTAGGAGTCTGAAATATAAAAGATGCATCAGTATATATCATCTAAACAAGTAAAAAGATCTAGTAAAAAGGAAAACTCCGTTTATAAAATTATAATTTTCATAAAAGCATACAGCATTAAAATTTAGAAATTAACATGGGAAATTAACTTTGAACTAGCTTCAGCATCCTTTGTTATAATGTCTTAGAAGGGAGCAATTAAAATACCTTTGTTATAATGCAATCACATGCGCCCATCCATTTCTCCATCTGGGTCTCAAATCCTCTTATCTGCCATAAAAAAATACCTTTAAATTGGCTATCCGACAAAGCAATATAGAGTGTAGGATCAGTTTTAATGGTAGAAGAAAGAAACATAATGGTACCTTCACGGGAACTTTCCATTCAATTGACTGCAACGTTGAGGCTAGGATCTGATTGCGTCCACAAATAATAACAATTTGCCCAATTGGTCGTCCGAGCTCCTCTTCAAATAATAACCGGCCAGATTGGCTAATATGCCTGCGGCTAAGACTTTAAAGATCCTCCAAAGTCGTTAAACCTAGAAACTTTGAGCAACTCAAATTAAATAATATTAAATAATAAAAAATGGATCTCCATCAAAGTGTTGTCGGCCGATCTCCCGTTATTCCGACACGTGCTTGTTCCCTTCCACATGTCATGCATTCTCCTCACCACCTGTCAATCAACCCACCAGCTTCCATAGATTAAGTAGCATCAGTTTTAGTTTGTATAAAATCAAGAAAAACTAAACATGTTGTGGTGAAGGCTTTTTGTAAGTGGCCTCTCTCATACACATGGGACCTGCTGTAAGCACATCCTTACATATTGCACTTCCAGATATGCAACCCACTTGCTACTTATTGTGCTTCAGAATCAAATGCTATTACAGAAAAACCAAACAATCTGTGTCCCTCCTTTTTTTAAAATGAGAATCTTCAACTGCCTTGTATAAACTTTCTTTTTTTAGACTATTTATTAATTAATAAATACAGACCTTAAAAGCTGATAACAGAAAATAGGGACTTGCAAAGCTAAATACCCATTGATTGGCTGCTTAGAAAACAAATAAGAAACAAAGCAATATATTTAATTTTGTCATATCAGAAAGTGCACCAAATGCTACAAAAGTGTTGACCAATCCTCAAATGGACAAAATATGGAACCTCCTTTCTCTAAACAAGGTTCTTAAGTTACCACCATCTGCAAAGTTTCTCCTCCACGTGTAGCTTATCGATTAGACAGAACAGACCAACAGCATGCTTGCTATGTGTTCAATTTCACAGACTCCGCTGGCATGAAAAACCACATAAGTCAAACAATTCTAACCATCTGAAAGATACTAATGTAAATAAACTGTTGAGCTGAGGAGGCACAAGAATCCATATTTATAACATAAGTTCAACGATCATATGGTTAAAACTGATTATTGATGCAATTTTGAGCCGAGGACAATCCATAAATGGTGACCTTATGATCAATTTTGAGCCGAGCACTACCCTAATGTGCTCTACCACTTTTAACATCACACATATCTCAAAAGCATTGTATTTGTTCTCATCTCATTCTTGCTTTCGTAGATCCATTCCCTCACCACCTCCCATGAGTAAAACAACGGGCAATTGATGGTCCATCTCCAGTTCTTCTCTTAAATTGTTCTGTTCACAATAAGCAGAAAAGAAACGCAAAGAATGACAAATTTAACAAGCAGAAAAGAAACCCAACCAGAGGAGTTGCTCATTGGGTTCGGTTATAGTTGAGGCCTTGAGCCTAATCAGGTAAGGTTGAGCTGACCCAACCCAACTCAAAATACAAAAGGAAAAAAAAAAAAAAAAAGCCCAGCAGTTTGGATCAAACCTGCTAAGCATTCCTTACTAGGTTTCCCACGTGCATCTGTATCACTACAATGACAACAAGATTAATCATAAATAAATGACAATGATTAAACACCAAATTGATGGCCCCAAATTCAAAAGATGACAATAAAAATAAATAAATAAAACCTACTTCATGTAGTTTTGGAAATAAATATCCTCGCGCACTTTCAAAGTCAAATCCAAGGCGTTTGATTTGAGATGCTTGTGTACAAACTTCAAGAACATGGAGCAGTTTGTGCACCCTTGGCTCCTGCATACTTCCACCTATACTTTTTGTTTTGTGAGAAGTTCTCCAGCAATTCCAGTAGTCTGAAGGAATAGATAGCCTTGCCTATGATTATTGTTGCTTAGGAGCAGCACCATTAGTCAAATCTAGTTATTTTTTTGGTCCAAACTGCCCCTAAACGAGGTATTTAGTTCGCTAAAAACTGATGGCAGCTCTAATGCAAGGTATTTAGTTTGCTAAAATCTGATGACAGCTCTAATGCGCTAAAAAATAAAAAATAAGATTGTCAAACCAATGTATTAGAATAACAAACCACCACAATCACCAACAATCCACCAACGATCACCACAATCACCACAATCCACCAGCGATCACCACAATCACCACAATCCACCAACGATCACCAACACTGCCATTACCATCCTCACTCTTCCACGTTATCACCATTTCATGAATATCAGCACGATCATCCTCGCCTGCTTCAGTCTCTTCAGCTTCACCTACTCCAATCTCCTCTTCAACTTGGTCATTTTTAGAACCTAAAACAGCTAAATGAATTACTCAAATCAATAGTCGTTCACCCCATCACCCAATAGAATAACAAATCAGTGAACAATATGCAAAAAAAGCACAACATTATTAACTTAGAATATGGAGAAGATAACAGCAGGAACAATCTAAACATATGAAGCAAGATAATTTCAGAGGTTATGAACAAAAATTATCTTCTGAAGCTCCCCAAAAATTAGTCTTTTAAAGATTAAAAAATCAATAACTTCATCAATAAATAACATACCCATCCAAAATGTGTACCCATTCAAAGTGTTGTGGAGGAGAGCCTATTGTTGAGGCGGCGGCGGTGGAGGGGGCTACAGAAAGAAAATGAATGTTTGTTAGCATGACAAATTATAGAAAACTACAAGAGAAAAATTTGTATAGAAGTTTTAAAGTAATGTTTACCATTGTTCCGATCAATCGAGTGATCAACCACTTCATTGCTTCAAGCTCTTCTCTCAAGGTGCTCACTTCTTCTTTCAATTGGCGGACCTCCTGCCCCCCTCCCCTAGACGATGACGGTCCGAAAATGCTTGCTGGGGTCACTGCCCCCCTAAAGCCCCGGATGCGACCACGTGTGTCTGATCCCAATACCTGAGATAATACATCATCTCGTCCAGTGGACTCTTGTGAGCCCTCCGCAAGTCGTTCATCTATCTTTTGCTGAAATTTTTTCATATAAATTAAATATTTAATTATTATTTTAAAAAAATCTTATAAATTAACAAATCATCTTACCATTATCTCTGCTGCTGCGTCGTTCACCGGTTTACCATCTTTTTTTGTGTGATTCAACTTCCAGTTCCGCATCCTTGAGGGTGATTTCCCCTCTCCACCGCTTTTAACTATAAAAATAACGAGTTTAATGTGTAAACTATAAAAAGTAGAAGTTTATTGACAAATTATAATTTATATTTGCATGTTAATACCTTGTAAAATTTATTTATGTGAGTAATGTTTCGGTTGTACTAGACGGCTAGCTTTATGCCGATTTCTTTTATTACGCTCACTAATTACCTATATCATACAAAATTATAATATGTTATATTAATAAAAAGAATTTTTTTAAATAAATAATGAGTTAGAAATTTACCTTAAACTCCTCACACTCCCGATGTGGACAATCGACTTCCTTGGTCGTTATCCACATTATCGGGGCAATGGGCAAATCGTTCTCCACAGTTGTGTAGGGGTCAAAGTGCCTTTTTTTTATATGATATCGATTAGCCTTCCATCTCTGAAGCAAGGTATAGTGCAGCCATCGATAAATGTCATCATAGGAAGGCATGTCAAAAACTTCCTACATTTAATCAAAAAAATTGATTATCAATCAATGTGAATATGAAATATAAAATAAAGAATTTAATTATTTAATATAACTATGTCATTTGTTACCATCAACTCCTCATAAGCACTTTTGAAACTCTCCTTAGGAATATCTGTAAAGTTTGGAACATTTACAGGAAATCTAATGCAATCCTTCGCTATTTGCCCAATCATCGAGGACATCTTACTTTGATCATCCCCTACGACATGCCCCTTATACAATAGCACAAAAATTTTCTCTCCTCCTTTTATTTTATTTTTAAAACCAAGTACTGCTTTCCCTCGCCCTTTCTTAACGTTAGGGGGTGGGGGTGGGGGTAGGGGTGGATCTACGTCAGCCATCTGACACAAATAAAAATATCAAATAATCTCATTAAATCTCAACATGTTCAAAATACATGTACCCTGGGCATTAGGTATATATATATATATATATGTGTGTGTGTGTGTGTGTGTGTGTGTGTGTGTTACATGTACCCTGGGCATTAGGTATATATATATATATATATAGGTAACAATAAAATGTTGAGCATCTCAAAAGAACCAAAAAATATAAGAATTGAGCATTTGAATCTAAGAGTGACAACATATATTTTGAGAGCAAGTAAATTAATCATTTCACGTAGCAACAGCAGCTCATAAGTTGTATACTCACATGTAGCAGCAGCTCATAGAAAAGCACTCTTAGAAACCACAACCAAAAAAAGAGGGTCTACTTTTTCAACAGAAACTACACTCTGTTGCCCATTGTTGACTATATAGAAAAAGCTCCAATGGAGGAAACTGCTAGTCAATAGACAGTACCACCTACAAGCAGCTGCTGCTCACTAAGAATAAAGCAACAACAAAGGTATCAAGTAGTATGAAGTCAAGGTTTACCTAATTTACTCACATTCACATCAAAACTCATTGAAATACAAACTAGAATCAAATAGGCGAAAGGATTGAAAGCTCCATCTATATAGAATTGAAATCATTACATATCAATCTAAAATCAATTTTCATCTTCTTCGTCATCAATGAATCCATCGGAAGGACGTTTTCGGGTACAAGGGGCTTGGAAAGGTGCATCTACAATTGCTCCAACCACATCTTCCCTCACGATATTGAAAGTACTATCATCTTCTTGGGTACCAATTTGAACTTGGCTACCATATGGCTCACTGTCTAGTAGTATATTGTCGCCTCCACTCATATCGAAAGTGTCCCTGGGCTTGTTCTTGATGACAACATGTCAGCCTGGTTCGGTTGGATCTTCGACGTAGAAAACTTGCTTTACTTGAGATGCAAACACATAGGGTTCGTCTTTACGAGATGCGAGATAAATGTGTAAAATTCTGGCGTGAACCACATTGGTCTGCTTTAATACCTTTGCGTTGTCCAACATCAACCCAAATACACTTGAATAGCACTAATTTCAGCCCTTGGCGATAAGTCAACTCAATTATGTCCACGACGTCCGTAATATGTGATCTCCCAAACCGGATTTTTGTCCTTTGCGCTTGAATAGCTTGGAGTGCTTGTAATGACCATCACACCACTATTTTGTGTTGTAGCCTTCCTCTCCTTATTAGTTGTTAAATTTATAACCATTGATAGTGTATCCGGTGAATCTTCTTGCATGAGTGTATGGAAAATCGTGAGTAAATCGAGTCTCACCGACGCGTACTATTGGCCTCAATCATTGATTTAATCTATTAGATGCGGAATAACAAAGTTAGTGCCTCTTTTAAGTGTATAAAATAATTATCTCCTCACACTTACATGTGATTTAAACCAATCGCTAAAGCTGCTCTTTGTGTATATTTCGTTTCTGTAATCGGTTTTACGCTTACGATACTTCAAGTTAATGTATGATTTATGTTGCGCATTAAATGGATGTGAGGTGAGTATAATGGATTGAATTCAAATGGTCCGACAATATAAAGAGGTTGGGAGTTATTACTTCACATATCGAGCGACGCTATCATCATTGAACAATACATAGTTATGCATTTGTTTACGTTCGATATTGGTGAGAATGAATTGTTCGGCACCTCCAATTGCAGTGTCCTCAGCATACCTGACGGGTCTATTCAATCGTGTTTCAATATTATGTAAGTACCTTGAGCAAAATGTGAGACACTCATCAGCGAGGTATCCTTCTGCAATGGAACCTTCGGGATAGGCTTTATTGCGTACATATGACTTAAGTGTGTACAAGTATCTACATACATAGAAATGAATGTACTTCCATTAAGGGAAATCAAACATAATTTATAAAAGTAAAGATAATTGCAGAGATTGTATGGATCATACCTTTCAATGGGATACATCCAGCGGTAATGGACAGGTCCACCAAGCATTGCCTCTGATGTAAATGGACCATAATATCAAAAAATGAAGGTGGAAAAATCCGCTCTAGGTTGCACAAAATCAATGGTATGCGCTCATGTAGACATTTGAAGTCCTCTACTCGACATGTTTTAGAGCATAACTCACGAAAGAACGTGCTTAGTTCTATTAGAGCAGAACTGACATTTTTTGGCACGGTCTTCCGAACAGCAAGAGGTAGAAATTGTTGCATAATAACGTGTGAGTCGTGACTTTTGAGCCCGGATATTTTTTGATCTTTGACGTTAACGCACCTTGAAATGTTAGAGGCATAATCATCAGGAATCTTCATGCTCTTCAGGATTAGGCAAAACATCTCCTTCTCACTTTTATCCATAGAGTAACATGCAGATGGTAGATACAATTTACTGTTATCTGCATGCTCTTTTGGGTGGAGCTCATGTCTTATGTTCATTGTCATCAAGTCAAGACGTGCTTTCAAACCATCCTTTGACTTTCCTTCCAGGTCCAGTAGTGTACCAACCACATTGTCGCATATATTTTTCTCGATATGCATAACATCCAAATTGTGTTTTAGTAAATTTTCTGACCAATATGGTAGCTTGAAGAATATACTCAACTTCTTCGAGTTATTTGGCATTGTTGGCATAGGAGGTGCATTTTTTGTTATTTTTTTCTTCTTTTTTGGTTTCTTCACAGAATAGTCAGTTTTGGGGATCTTGCCAAAGGTATGTTGATAATTTCTTAAATTCTCCAAAATTTGCTTCCCGATTAGTGGGGTTGGAGCTTCTCTTTCTTCAATATTTCCATCGAACCACCGTTTATTCTTTCGAAATCTATGATCTAAAGGTAAAATCGGACGACCCATATAACAAAGCTTCCACAATTTGGCAACCGTTCACTGCATGTATTCTCATGGCAATAAGGACACACTTTATATCCTTTAGTGCTCCAACCCGAAAGCATAGCATATCCTGGAAAGTCGCTAATTGTCAAAAGCAAGCCCGCTCGCAATTTGAAAACCTCCCTCTTTGATGAATCGTATGTTTCAACCCTTCTTCCCATAATTCCTTTAGCTCATCTATTAAAGGCCCCAGGTATACATAGATGTCATTTCGAGGACTTGTCGGACCCGGTATAAGCAATGAGAGGATCATGTCCGGCTTCTTCACGCACAACCAAGGGGGCAGACTATATGGGATAAGTACAATGTGCCATGTCTTTGTCGCAATACTCATTGTCCGAATGGGTTGAAACCGTCACTTGCTAAACCCAATCTTATATTGCGATTTTCCTCTGCAAATGTTGGATTGATCTTGTCAAAGTGTTTCCATCTTTGGAGAATCGCAAGATGTCTTAACACCCCATCTTTAGTGCGTTTCTCATCGCCATCTCATCATGTCAGTTTTGATGACAAATACAAACGTTGCAATCGTTGTTTTAAAGGGAAGTCACGAAGAATCTTTGCAGGCGTCTTCTTGTCATCCTCAATCTCATGATTTTTCCATCGCGATGTCCCACAGATGTCACATTTTTCTTTTTTTTCAGACTCCTTCCAGTACAACATACAATCGTAAGGGCATGCGTCGATTTTATTGTAATTTAGTCCCAAGCCTGAAATAATCTTTTTGCTTTGTGAGAAGTTTTCCGGCAACGTCGACTCTTTAGGCAAAACCTCCCTTAGTAAGTCAAGCAACAACGTAAAAGAATTGTTGCTCCATCCACCAAGGGCCTTGATATGCCAAAGTTTCACAACGAAAGACAACGTCGTATGTGTGTTACATCCAGGATACAAGGGATTCCCCAAATTATGCGCATATTTGTAGAATTCAGAAGCACTAGCATTGGGTACATCACTTTGTTCCTGCTTCAAACCATCCGCGTCTTCATTTGGGTTCGGAAATCCAAAAGCATCTTGCACCATCCCCTTGATGTCATCAACCAAAACGTTCTCGGTGTCATCGGCTCTAATATCTACCACAATTTCATGTCTAGGCAGTGGCCCTCTCTTCTCTTCGTGATAAGTCCATACAACATAACTTTTTATCATCCCGTTTATTACCAAATGCTCCTTCAATAAGTCGGGTTCTAAGTAAACGCAATTACAGCATCTTGTACAAGGACACTTGAGCCTCCCATTGCAAGTAATTCCATGGGCTAAACCGTGATCGACAAATGCAGCTAACCCTTTGTCATACTCTCTAGAATATCTCGACTTTTTTACCTAACTCTTTTCCATCATATAAAAATTTCAAACCCCTAAAAGTATAAGAAATGTACAGTTTAATATTTTTTTAAATGATAAAGGTTTATATTTCTTATACCATATTCATTAGTTTTGCCCATTCAAGAATATCAAGTCATTTAATTGTTCACATAATATGAGTTCAGAGTTTCTCTAAAAATTTCGACAGCATCTCCACGTAGTTCTTCAAATACGCGGACTTTTCATACTATTTTATACTTTTCATTATCCACAATGGACAATGAAAATACAAAATAATATATGAAATGCGATCCGAAGAACAAAGGAGAAATTGTAAATCATTTGAAAAACTCTAAAATCATATTAGTGAACAAGTAATGTACATGATATTCCCCAACTATCAATCTTCAGATAGATAATCCGAAAAGTTCTATGTCATAATTCGACATATAACGTTCCAGACGGGCACTTATTTTGTATGATGATATTCATATGTATTCAACTATATATTGACCATTAATCTATAACAAAAGTTATAGATTAATCAGCTGAATAATTAAATAGAAGCTCAAAGATAAATGAGATGTGAAAAAGCGTAGTTTTCTAAGAAACCGAGCTAGTGAAAGCATAGTAATATTAACATGACATTTACCACAACTATATAATAAATCTAGTTTCATCTATGTAATAAAGAAAATTAGAAATGTGCTAGAGTAGAGAGCTGCCCTTTGCCTTCAAAGAGCTGCCCTTTGGAGTGAAGGTGTGGACAGCGGTTTGTGCAGCAATGGAGTACATGGATCAATTTGACAGAGACGGTGACCGTCTGAGAGAATGGTAGATGATCAAATCTGATGTTATTATGCTTGTTGACAAATTTTGGGACGATGATCATATTCGTAAATCTAATAATGCTACTTTCATTATTCTTATCCTAAGGAAAGAGGTGCATCTGACCCATTTCAATATGACAAGATGATCTTAAAACCTTAACCCTATATGGCTCGAGAGATCCTGGGTTAGCGGCTTACATTTGAACCCTGTCCTAGTATCATTTGAGTGACAAGTGGCACCTAATTGAAAGATTAGGGGTCAATACAACATGCACAAGATTGAGGTCTATCACCACAACAAAAAATTGAAATAAATCTTATCCACTGTTCAAAACCTGATCGTCTTTGGAACAAATTTAATGCACCGTATATTAATTTAACCACATTATTAAAGGTTAAAAAAAGTTTCTTTTTTAGTTTTAATCATGTTCGAAATTGGATGGCCTTGGATCGTATTGATTTGCCTTGTCAATTTTCAAGAATCAAGCTTTTGAAAACAAATGATTATTTGATTTGAAGTAATTAGGACACATGCATGATATTGAATGGCAGTGATTTACTAATTTCTTGATTTAGAATCCCAGAAATTGTAAATATTGATCACTGTTTTGATTATATAAATTGATGATATTAGATGCATGTGTTAGAAATAATGATTTTTGAGCCATATAGACTATGTTTTTTCTTACTTGTTATAGCATGATAGCAAAAGCCCATATTGAATGGTCGTGAGTGACTGATTTCTGATTTAAATTCCAAATTTTGGATATGTTTGATCTTTGTTTTGACAATATAAAACCAATGGTATTAGATGCATGCAATAACTTTAATGAGCTTAGCATAAACTATACTTTGCTTCCTAAATATAATATCACTACAAACGAAAACACTTTTGTGGCACTAAAATTTTATACCACAATTTTAGTGGCACTAAAATTTTCTTTTAAAATTGAAAAAAGGCAATGACTTTGGGTAAATCGATATTCAATTAAGTTTTGAATAACATCCTGCTTGAGTAATTAGTCCTAATCGGAATATCTGAACTACTCAAACAAAGCATCCACCTATGATGCTCTGATTTTTGCATTTACAAATGCCTAGAAATGAAAAAAAAAATGTAAATAAAACCAAAACTGATCAATAATTTTTACACGAAAAAATCAGATCAGTGAGTATTTTGCCATGTAAAAAAGTTCTACTAATTCCAAACAAATTGCAAACAAATTCAAAATCGAAATTCAAAATAGATCGATGAATTGAAAAATGGAATGAAAATCGAAATTGAACCACACCTTAGATCCGAACTTTGTCGACTCACACCTTAGATCCGAACTTTATGCGCTCAGATTTAGGCAATTAAATGAACGATCCCTATCAAATCCGATTCAAACTGTTGGCCTGAGATCCCTACCAAATCAGACGAACGATCTAATTAGGTTGACGATATTGATTACATCTAGTACACTAGTAAAATCACAGTAGAATGAGGGATTACAACTTAACAGTAAATTAGTAATAATAATATCATCAGATGTAAACAATTACAAAGAAAATCAAAGGATAAATAAATATAAGCGTGGATTTGAGATAATTTAAAAGAAAATAAATGAAAGGGATAAAAACTAAATGAACGATTTGAATTCTCTACCAATTAAATGAACGATTTTCCCTACCAATCGCCTTTGAATCAAAGTGTCACCGATTTTCCCTACCAATTAAATGAACGATTCCTCTCAAACCTTAGTTCTCTGCGTCAAACGTCACGATAAAAATCACATATTTCAGAGAGCTTGTTTGGATTATAGGGGAAGGAAGTTAGATCTACAGACCTGGATTCATCTCAAACCGAAAATTTATAGGGCCGCTATCTACAGATCTCTGCTTCAAACTGCAATGGCCGCTATCTACAGATCTCTGCTTCAAACTGCAGTGGCCTCTATCTACAGATCTCTGCTTCAAACTATAAAGAGAACTCTACGTCGGAGCTCAAACGAAGGCTACAAGGTATTGACAGATCGAAAACGAAGTTGGGCTGAGATGATGAATCTGATTGCAGATTTAAGAGAGAGGGAGATTGGAGAAAGAGATCAGACAGAAAAATTGGGAGATCGATTAGAGATTCACCATTTCAAAGAGATTAGAGAGAAAATTTGGGAGAACGAAGGAGAGAAAGGGTTTCGGAGATCAGAGCGATTCACCTCGCGACGAGCTGCAGAAAATAAAATGAGTGAATGGTTAAGCGTTGCCTATTTATAAGAGAGGATGAGTTAACTTATTTGCAGCCTCAAAACGTATAACGACTTAATTAAAAGGATTTAACCAAAGACTAATCTAAAGATCTTTTGGAGCCGGCTCTCGGGCTTTTTGAGACCGTTTTTCAAATAGTCTCTTAAGGTTTCACCTGCTTATTTATGAAGCAAACCTTAGATAGAACAACTCTATATGTTATTTTATCTAAGGAGACGACTACAGCTGTCCCTAATAAAAGGATTCGAGACGGCCTTTGAAATGATCGTCTCTAATAAATGGTTATTGGAGACGGCTTCGAAAAGCCGTCTCCAATACTGGTCTCCAAAAGTCTTTTTTTTTGTAGTGACTATATAGGTTATCTATCATGGATGACAAAGTGCACTCTCTGTCATTGTGGCCTAGCATGCCACATCTGTAGAAGATGTGCGAAAACCTTTCATATTGAAAACGAACCCAATACCGGATCACGTCCTTCAATGTGAATCAATGACCCTCTCCTGAAAGGCTTAGTGATGTCAATCTCAACCCTCATGCTTACCATCTTTGTTCATAGCACCAGGAGGCAGCCCAAATATCCGAATCTAGAAAGAGGCTTTGTTGAAATTAACATGTGACAATGGAATATCCGCTATATAATCCGAGCAAACGATGAGATTCTTATCAAAACACCATTGGCCATTCCATAATATTCTCTTTTTTTGACTCTCGTCATCAAAATGGAAAAGAAAAATGCCGTTCTCCATTTCAAAAATAGTAGTACCCTTCTCTAAATTCCAGACTTTCAATAAGGTGTTCTTTATTAGTTTTGTATTCAACTTTCTATTGGTGATTATCTTCCCTAAGCAGCACTTCCTCTCTTTTCAACTGGGCAGATGTATCTCACCCATTTTGAAGACAACACCCACACATTCCACCTCAGTGAGGGTCATCTTCTTCCATTCGTCAACAAAGATCTCCATATAGATAATAAAAAACAAGGAAGCAAATCGAATTCGACCAAGATCAGATCGATCGTAAGACTCTCAAAAGGAAAAATAAACAGTTAGCGTTCCTGGGAGAGTGAAGTTTCTTTAAATTTTTCTTTTCTTTTCATTAGGATTTTGTGTGATGCATTTATGTGGGATGTGTTGGATGTGCACAAGGGTCTGGCTTTAGTTTTGTTTCGAATAGAGATGGTCATATTATAACAAATTCTCATGGCATTCATGGCGCATCTGATCTCAGGTTGGATTTTTTTTTTTCCCTTGATCATATGGCAAACTATTTATTCATTAAAAAATAAAAAGAAATCTGATTGCCGACGATTGGAATGGTTCACAATACAAGCTTCATACAAATTAATTATGCCTTGCCATCATCCTTACCGACCATTCTACTGTGGTGAAGAAGTTAATATTTGATAATTATCCACTTTATTTACTTTGCTTGCTTCTCCTAGTTTTTTTATGGTTGCATAGTTTCTTTTTTCTTTATGGTTTGATGAATCGATGTGGTGATCGATAATACACTTTTCTATTTACTTTTTGCCCAAACTATATAGTTGGGTTGCTAGTTAAGTTGAATGGAACCGTAACATAACTTTTTTTCTATTATTATTATTATTATCACCATTGTTGCTAAGTAGGTTTCAAATTAATCCTTTTACAATATTAATAAATGGATCTTATGGTAAAATCAGGATCTATCAATAGATAGTTGTTGTTATATCACTTAGATAGAGATGTGAGGATTATATATTACTGATTCAACTATTGCTCACTTATTATTTTTGAATACCAGAGTGCTTTCGTCCTGGGTCACCTCATCACGGACAATGTTTTAGTGGCTTTCAAAGCCAATCATTTCTTAAAATCTAGCTCCAACAAATTTACTAGAGCATGTGCCATCAAACTCGACATGAGCAAAGCCTATGACCTAGTCAAATGGGTTTTTCTTGAAGCTTCAATGAAAAAAATGGGTTTTAACGATAGATGGGTGTCCTTAATCATGGGTTGTGTCAAGTCCGTCTCTTACTCTTTTCTTATTAATGGTAAAATATCGGGCAAAATCCTCCCATCGAGGGGCTTTAGACAGGGGTCCCCCTTTCCCCGTACCTTTTTATCCTCTGTGTAGAAGCCTTTTCTGCTCTGATTGATAAATCAGTCTTATCCAAAAAAATTACAGGTTTGAAAATTTATAAACAGCCACCGGTGCTCTCACACTTGTTTTTTGCAGATGACAACATGTTGTACATCAAGGCTTCAATGAACGAATGCTCTGAACTTGTTAACATTCTCTCCATCTATTAGGATTCCTCGGGACAACAAATAAACTTTGATAAATCCTCAATATTGTTCGGCAAAGCTGTTTCCAGATCTATGAAAATACAAATCCTTGAAGTACAGGGAATCAAAAGTGAGAAACCAATGGAAAAATACTTACGCCTACCGCTAAGTATTGGAAGATCAAAATCACAAGTCTTTGTCAACATTAAAGATCAGATTTGGCGTAAGCTCCAAGGTTGGAAAGAAAAGCTCCTCTCAACCGCGGGAAAAGAAATCCTCATTAAAGTCATCGCTCAAGCAATCCCAAAATACACCATGTGCTGCTTCAAGCTTCCTAACGGCTTAATCCACCAAATCTCTATGCTCATCGCCCGATTCTGGTGGAGTAAGAATTAAAAATCTGATGGAATCCATTAGCGGAGTTGGGATAACCTGTGCAAGTCTAAATTTAAGGGGGGATTGGGTTTCAAAAATCTCATGGCCTTTAATGAAGCTATGCTAGCAAAGCAGGCTTGGCGCATCATTGAATTCCCTAATTCTTTCACGGAAAGTCTTCTTAAGGCTAAATACTACCCGTATTCATCTTTCATGAACACAAAAGCCAGTCACAACCCTGCTTATACGTGGCACAGTATACTGTCAGTCAAGAATATCATCCACAAAGGCTTGTTTCACAGGATTGGAGACGATAGAAATATTGATATATGGGACGATCGTTGGGTCCCCAGACCGAGTACCTTCAAACCCATTACACCATTCTCTGGCCAGCTGATAAGATGGGTCCATAACATTCTCCTCCAACAACCCCCGACGATGGAACGAAGAACTTATTCGCCAATATTTTATGGAAGAAGATGTCAAAGATATACTCAGCATTCCATTGAGTTCACGAGATGGAGAAGATCGAATAGCTTGGGCATATGACAAAAAAGAAAAATTTACAATGAAGTCTGCATATTACATTGCCTTAGATAGCTATCACAGCCCAAGCCTTCAGGCCTGTACCAGCTCAGACTCTGACTTGAAAAATTGGAATCTAATATGGAATAGTAGAGTCCAAAACAAAATTAAAATGCTCATGTGGCATGCTTGCAATGACGTCCTCCCCACACAGTTAACCTACATAAGAAAATGCTGCATATCGACTCCTTTTGCCCCATCTGTGGCGAAGCTCCAGAGACATTAGATCTGTGATGACCCAACGTTTCCAATCCCTCAGGTATAGGAAAGGCCGGTTCGCCAACCTGTCGGTTAAACGATAAGCAGGACAAACAGGGCATAAATCAGAATAGAGCGTAAATAATATCTAATATTAAAATAAATACGGAAGTGAAAGGTAAATAAAAGAACCACCGATGATGGCCGACCATCACCAAAACATGGTTCAAACAGTAATCAAAAGTCAAGTATAAAACTATAATATTCAACTAAATGGCCCACAACTCCAAGTCCAAACTCTTACCAAAAGTAAAAATAAACTAGATCCTAAGCTGGAAAATACTCCTCAAGAGGAACCTCAGGCTCTTCCTCGAGTACGTAATCAAGATCAGTCTCGTAGTCCCGAACAGCCACGTCAGTGCCTAGACCTGTGACGTATAGTCGGAGTGAGCTAACCAACAAATCTCAGTAGCAAAATATCATCAACGACATTATATTTTAACTAACATAGGTTTCAAAACAAGTATCGAAATATTATATGTCAAAACCAGAAATGCAGGTAAAAACAGAATTTAAGTGCAGAAATTATATGCAAGATCAGTTTCTAAATATATGAAATAGATTCAAGAACAATGCAGAATTTTAGTGTCTTAGTGCCTCTAATTTCTATATGCAAAGTTCAGTAATTCATGACTTAATCCTTAACTTAAAATACCTCCTAGTAAACTATATCTCGAGAGCAGGAATATAGCCGAAGGGAACTCCTACCTACCATCGTCGTTCATGAACCCTTTTTCAGGATGTAACAAGCCCCTACACTCAGGAGGAAAACTTGTGCCAGAAAGATGTTCAACATTTTTTTAGGGATCGTTCAGGTCAATCATAAAATAGATGCAGATACTAATATAAATCCGGTGCAAGTTTCTTATATATAGTTCAGATTCTTAATTTTAGATTTTCAGTTTTTCAGAGCTTAAGCAGATTCAGGTTTCAAGGTTCAGGTAGATTCAGATTTTCAATTTTTCATCTCAAATTTCAGTTTATAAATGTGAATTCAATGACATATGCAAGTTCAAAGATTTTAATTCAAAATATCCATGCAAACTAAAATAAAATACTGTAAAGATGATATTCTCTTCCCAAAACTTGGAGTTACGCGAAGCCAAGCAAAATCCTATTGATGGCCTCTCGCCCTTAATTTACATCACAAATATACGACGATGCATCAAGGTTAACTCTAATCACTAATAATTTAGACCTATTTAAGTGTTTCCTCAAAATCGAGTCGAAACAGACAAGTTTGTGCCAACATAGAATTTGACGTAACCTTCCCCTAATTGTTTGACCTTTAAAATGATTGATTCACGAGTTCGTCAAAACACGAAAGTTATAGAGTTTGCTATTTTTGTTTTAATGCAAAAAAGAATCATGTCAATCATAGTTTGGTATAAAACGTTACGGCTAAAATACCAAGACAATATCGGAAAGAAAATAAAAACGAAGACAATTGACGTAACCTTCCCCTAATTTGTTGACCTTCAAAAAGATTGATTCACGAGTTAGTCAAAAAACGAAAGTTGTAGATCTTGATGTTATCTTTCAAACTTAAAATGAATCATATTAATCAGAGTTTGGAGTAAAAAGTTATGGATAAAATACCAAAACAGTATCAGAAAGAAAATGAAAACGAAGACAAAAACCAAGTTTTGTCCTCGCTCGAGCGATGCGATTTTTTGCCTCGTTTTCACTTGAATCGAATCCCACACATTTCCAAAATAAAACCTAAGTTTAATCTATTGATTCTAAACCTTAAACTCAATAAAAATCATACCTTTAATTAAGGATTCCATGCTTAGAAACGAGTCACGCAAACGGAGTTTCGGAATGAAATTGGTGGATTTTCTCGACAATTCACGCCGCGATTGCTCCTACGAGTTCACTAGGATCACTTCTATTCGTTCCCAATGATCTCAACCTCTTCCAATCGTCGAAAATGAATCCAATGGTTGATTGAATCTTGCCCTAGGTTTATGGATCTCAAACGAAAAAGGTTTTAGAGAAAAGGTTTCACAAAACATATCTCACAATCAGTGGCACGGTAAAGGCGAAGTTTTGTAATGATCAAACAACTCAAAACGTAGCTAGGTTTTCCGACGTATGGCTCTCATCTCCTCTTTCTCTCTAAGAAAATAAATTTTAGAAGGCCTTAACCTAAAGAATATGGGAATACCATTCCTCTTATAAAAGGGTTGCTCAATATGTTAAGCATACACATACCTTAGTGTGTTAAACTTCTAATTCTAACAACTTAGGTCCGGTATTGAGCGGCCACACCGACGTCGGTGCACGACTTTCACACGAGGGTCCAAACTGCTCAAAATCAGAATCTGTCCGCACAATCACGTCTAGATAAAAATCTAAACAAATGACAACGTCGGGTTCCGAGCCGAATACGTACACAGGGTCGATCTGGTTCGAGTCAAAAAATACGGGTAGCTTAAGTAAGTCTATCCTCAAAATTTTCGTCCTCGAAAATGTAACAGGTAGCTTAAGTAAGTCTATAGTACGCCCTTATTTTAACACAAGTTCTTATCAAGGCATAATCGAAACAGTCCGATGTCTAAAGAGAATGGGTTGCGATGTGCTAGGCTTCATTAAGCATGCTTTTCAAGGGTTGGGATCCATAGTAACCTGGATGTACTGTGTGTGGCATCCCATACTGCCATAGAGGATTGCATCCATACATGGATGCATACCTTCCCGAGTGTCACGTGTCTGGAAACATACTTCACCGTGACTCAAATCTAGCACACACACCTACCTCACCCTTTTCTCACTAGACCACAAACACTATGTCGGTAATTACTCGAGCAGAGATTTCAGATGCCAGAATTGAATATTTGTTCAGAACATAACCACATGCCTGGTATACATGTTTTAACTAAGGACACGGGTTCTAACTGATACATGGTTCTAACCGAGAACGAATAAATATGATAATTAAAATTTTATTGTGTGATCGTTATAGATATAGGTAATGTTTGTTTGAAAAAAGAGTTTTAAATATCAATGTACTTATATTTTTCTTACATCTACATTATTTACAATTTACCTTCATTCGAAAAGTTATGAAAATTGCTCGTGAATTTCCACTTCGCGCTCCCAAGTGGCTTCCTCTGAAGAGTGGTTCCGCCACTTCATGAGTACTAAGGGAATGCTCTTGGTCCTTAAGATCTGCTCTTTACGATCCAAGATTTGTACCGGCTCCTCACCCAAGGATAAATCTTCTTGGAGCTCAATGGATTGGTAGTCTAATACATGAGTCAGGTCCTTCACGTACTTCTGCAATATGGACACATGAAACACATTGTGCATGCCCGATAGCTGCGGTGGTAAGGCTACACGGTAAGCGACCTCGCCGACTCGACCCAATATCTCAAAAGGTCCAACATAGCGCGGACTCAGCTTCCTACACTTCCCAAAGCGCATCACACCTTTTGTAGGAGAGATTTTGACAAAAACGTTATCTCCCACCTGAAACGCAGGTATTAGTGACAAAACACAAATCACAACAATATCGAGGTGACCAATGCTATAAAGCTCACCTGAAACTCAACATGATTCCTTTTAAGATCAGCGTAGCTCTTCTGACGACTTTGAGTAATGCGTAACCTCTAGCGGATTAACTGAACTGTCTCGGTCATACTCTCCATGATCTTAGGGCCTAAAATGAGCTTCTCACCCACTTCTTCTCAATTAAGCAGAGACTTGCACCGCCGTCCATATAAGGCTTCGTAGAGTGCTATGCCGCTGCTAGCCTGATAACTGTTATTGTAAGCGAACTCGATCAGCGATAAATGTTGGTCCCATAACCCCTGAAAATCCAGCATGCAAGCACGTAACATATCTCTATAATCTGATTCACCCTCTCAGTCTGCCCATCGGTCTAAGGATGGAATGTAGTACTGTAATCGAGCCTGGAACTCATCCCTTCCTAAAATCATTGCAAAAATTGAGATGTGTACATCGGGTCTCTTTCGGATATGATACTGACCGGTATACCGTGCAGCCTAACTATCTCTTTGATGTATAACTCTGTGAGCTTGTTGGCGGTATATGACGTATTATAAGGCAGTAAGTATGCAGACTTACCCAATCGATCCACAATGACCCAGATGGCATTATGTTTTCTCAATGTCCTTGGCAACCCCAAAGTAAAGTTCATAGACATGGTCTCCTATTTCCACTCAGGTATCGGTAGTGGTTGCAATAGTCCTGTCGGATTTCGGTGATCCACCATTATTTGTTGGCAAACAAGATATCTCGAAACATACTCAGCGACATTTTTCTTTAAACCCCTCCACTAGAAGCTTTTCTTTAAGTCTTGGTGCATCTTGGTACTGTCAGGGTGAATAGAGTACACAGACTTATGAGCCTCTTCCAAAATGGTGTCCCGAAGCTCAGTACTAATTGGTACGCATATCCGGTCTCTAAATAATAATGTGTCGTCGTCCTTAATAGAAAAATCTATTTTACTTCCCCCAAACACATTACGTCTGATAGTCATAAGCTCATCATCCGTCATCTGAAGTCTGCAAATGTTCTCATAGAGAGTAGAACACATCACTAACGTAGTCATTAACGCACCTAAACCTTTTACGTCAAATATTATGCTACTTAGAGCCATATCTTCCAATAGATGCCATCGTCGCACCCTTGCGGTGAGATGTGATAACTGAGTAGAGAACTTCCGACTTAACGCATCTATCACTATGTTTGCTTGCTCGGGGTGGTATTGGATGGTACAATCATAATCTTTCAAAAATTCCATCCATCGGCGTTGTCTCATATTCAACTCCTTCTGTGAGAAGAGATACTTGAGGCTTTTATTATCAGTGAATATATCGAAGGTCTCCCCATAAAGGTAATGCCTTCAGATCTTCAAGGCAAAGATCACTGCAGCCAACTCAAGGTCGTGTGTCGAATAATTCTTCTCATGATCTTTTAGCTGTCTAGACCCATAAGCAGTGATTCTCTCATTCTAGTTAAGCACACAGCCTAAACCCCCATACGATGCATCACTGTACACTGCAAAGCCTCCCCTGCCTGATGGTATAGCAAGTACTAGCACAGTAGTTAATTGTTTCTTGAATTCCTAAAAACTCTGCTCACACTGCTCTGTCCAATCAAACTTAGTGTTCTTCTTCGTAAGTTGTGTAAGCAGACCTGATATCTTGGAGAAACCCTCTACAGACCTTTTGTAATAACCTGCCAAACCGAGGAAACTACGAACCTCTGTAACTGTCTTTGGTTGTTCCCAATTCATCACTGACTCAATCTTTGCTGGGTCAATCGTAATACCGGTCTCAAAGATAACGTGGCCTAAGAAACTGACCTGGTCAAGCCAAAACTCACACTTGCTAAGTTTTTCATATAACTGATAATCTCAGAGGGTTTGTAAAGCTACTCGTAAGTGCTGCTCATGTTCTTCTCACGTCTTTGAATAGATGAGGATGTCATCTACAGAAACTACTACAGACTTATCCAAATATAATTTGAATATCCGGTTCATCAAGTTCATAAATTACGCGAGTGTGTTTGTCAACCCAAATGGCATGACCAAGAACTCGTAGTGTCCATATCGGGTTCTGAACGCTGTCTTTTGAATGTCTTCATATTCGACTTTCAACTGATGGTAGCCTAACCTCAAGTCAATCTTCGAGAAGAACCTTGCTCCTTGTAACTAATTGAACAGATCATCAATTCTCGGAAGCGGGTAACAGTTCTTAATTGTTAACTTATTTAGCTGGCGGTAATCAATGTAAAGCCGCATTGAACCGTCTTTCTTCTTCACAAACAAAATTAGTGCTCCCCAGGGTGACACACTCGGTCTGATAAAATCTTTATCTAGCAGTTCCTGAAGATGCTCTTTCAACTCTTTCAATTCTGCAGGTGCCATTTGATACGGAGCTTTTGATACAGGTTCGGTACCTGACGCTAACTCAATCGCAAACTCAATCTCTCTATCAGGCGGTAATCCAAGTAGATCTTCAAGAAAAACATTCAGATACTCGTAAGCAATTGTAAATCTGTAATATTTTTCTTCTCCTCCTTATGATATTGTAAATATGCCAGATAACCACAACACCCGTTCCTCATCATACGGTCTGCTCGAATGGCGGAGATAAACGGTGTCACATAGGATTTGACTCCACAAAATCGGAAGGATTTTCTCTTTAGAGGGTGGAAGGTTACAATTTTTCGAAGGCAATCTACGCTCGCATGGTAAGTAGATAACCAATCCATCCCTAGTATCACGTCAAACCCTTCCATGTTCAAAATAATCAAATCAATTACAATCTCGTGGTCTTCGATCATCACACTCACAGATTGACACACTGAGTTACCTGTAGAAACTGATACTGCTAAGATGAAATCAAGGGCCTTATGAACGATGCCCAACTTCTCGGCAAACAACGGAGTGACAAAAGAATGGATAGACCCGGGGTCTATCAACACACGTGCTTTGGTTTTGCTTACGTCGCCCTCACGATGCATAAAAAGGGTACCTTAGTTTAGACAAGCGTTTCAATTAAAATTTTTTAAGCATGTGTGTTCATCCATAATTTATTAACAAAATTTATTAAATAACAAGCAATTATATATATAACAAAATAAAATAAGAAGACATCTCAACTTTTAATAATACATTGGATTACGTCGTTCGACGTTCCGGCTTCCTGAGCTATCACGGCATAGGCTCGACCTTGAATAGTAGGTTGGGTCGATCTCTGAGTAGATGCCGAACTAGTTCTTCCCTTATCCTCTTGAGGACAATCCTTAACCATGTGTTCGATTGCGCCACACCGGAAACACGCTCCAGTGTTTCTCCTGCAATCCTCAATCTTGTGTGTTTCTCATACCTTAGGCACGTAGTGACTGACATAAAAGATGGCGCCTAAGAGGATCCCTGTGCCACTGAAGCTTCACTAGACGTAGAACCCGCTGGTCGTACTGATTGGACAGGTGATGATGCTGCTAATCTCTGATAAGGAGTCGGTCCAGAAGAAAATGTAGGTTAAATAAGGTTCACTGGCGGCTTCGTAAACTTGGCCCTCTTATTCTCATAAGCCCCTGACTGCCCTTGCACAACTCTGTCCCTGTTCGGTTGACTCCTTCTCAAGAACCGATTCTGAATTTCTTCCTCAGCTATGAGGGTCTTTGACAGTATTCCTCCATATGTTTTCATTTCCCACATAGCCACGCTCTCCTGTATACTCGGCCTAAGATCTAGCTGAAAATTTATGGCCTTTATCATATCGGTGGCCACATGCTGAGGTGCAAACCTCGAAAGTCGTGTGAACTCATCTCCATACCCATGCACTGACATTATCCCCTGCTTTAACTCGATGAATTGGACTTCCATCTGATGCCTGACGATCTTGGGAAAGTACTGATCGTTGAACGCCTCAATAAACTCAGCCCATGTCCAAGGAGTATTGGGAAACTCCTGCTCCCTGTGTCTAGCCACGGACTTCCACCATGGTCCAGCCTGTTCGTCCAATTTGGAAGTTGCCCAACGAACCTTCTCGACGTCCGTGCACTGAAGTACTTCAAAGATCTTTTTCATCTCATCCAACCAACCTTCGGCCTCCATTGGATCGGTCTGTCTAGAAAATTTTGGAGGTCTCATCCTCCTAAATTCAGCAAATCTGGAGGATTGTTGTAGCTGTCCAGTGTAAATCAGCTCTGCTTGCTGGGTGATGGTAGCCGTTTGCTGTGCCATAGATGCGGTCTGCTGAGCTATGTTAGTGGCCAGATTTTCCAACACGTGCTCCATTCTTCCATCCTGACCTCTTCCAACTCCAATCGGAATTGTGTTGGAACCGGTTGCAAAAGCAACTCCCCTAGAGACAACGACGCCTTTAGGGATGTCCTCTAACGGAACTGTCCTACCTCTGACTCTGCCTCTAAGTCTTAGGGCCATACTGATCTGTCATTGTGAAAACAACAACATCGATCAATATTCATAGTGTGACCACAATTATGCACACAGTCATAGTGGACTCAGGACTTAACAACATAACTATGATGCGAACTGTACCAGGTTATGGTTGGGTTCTCATGGGTCCTTAGAGAATCTAAAGCCACGGCTCTGATACCAACTGTGACTCATGATGTCAAAGTTGACCCGTTCTTATGGTAGTGCATGGGATCTATTTCTATGGCTCCGATATCAACTGTGACGGAGTCACAGTTGGGTTCTACTAGAATCTAAAACTTGGCGCTTTGATACCAACTGTGACGACCCGACTTTTCTAATCCCTCAAGTATAGGAAAGTATAGGAAAGGTCGGTTCGCCAACCTATCGGTTAAATGATAAGTCGGACAAACAGGGCACAAATCAGAATAAAGCGCAAATAATATCTAATATTAAAATAAATGCGAAAACGAAAGGTAAATAAAAGAACTACCGATGATGGCCAACCATCACCAAAACATGGTTCAAAAAGTAATCAAAAGTCAAATATGAAACTATAATATCCAACTAAATGGCCCACAACTCCAAGTCCCAACTCTCACCAAAAGCAAAAATAAACTAGATCCTGGGCCGGAAAATACTCCTCAGGAGGAACCTCAGGCTCTTCCTCAAGTATGTAATCAGGATTAGTCTTGCAGTCCCGAATAGCCACGTTAGTGCCTGGACCTGTGACGTATAGTCGGAGTGAGCTAACCAACAAAGCTCAGTGGAAAAATATCATGAATGGTATTATATTTTAACTAACATGGGTTTCAAAATAAGTATCAGAATATTATATGTCAAAATCAGAAATGCAGGTAAAATAGAATTTAAGTGCATAAATTATATGCAAGATCAATTTTTAAATATGTGAAAACAGATTCAAGAACAATACAGAATTTCAGTGTCTTAGTGCCTTTAATTTCTATATACAAAGTTCAGTAATTCATGACTTAATCCTCAACTTAAAATACCTCCTGAGTAAATTATATCTCGAGAGCAGGAATATAGCCGATGGGAACACCTACCAACCATCGTCGTTCATGAACCCTTTTTCAAGATGCAACAAGCCCCTACACTCAGGAGGAAAACTTGTACCAGAAAGATGTTCAAGAATTTTTTGAGGGGTCATTCAGGTCAATCATAAAACAGATGCAGATACTAATATAAATCCGCTGCAAGTTTCTTATATATAGTTTAGATTCTTGATTTTAGATTTTCAGCTTTTCAGAGCTTAAGCAGATTAAGGTTTCAGGGTTCAGGTAGATTCAAATTTTCAATTTTTCATCTCAAATTTCAGTTTACAAATGTGATTTCAATGGCATATGCAAATTCAAATATTCTAATTCAGAATATCCATGCGAGTTAAAATAAAATACTTTAAAAATGAGATTCTCTTACAAAAACTTGGAGTTGCGCGAAGCCAAGAAAATTTTTATTGATGGCCGCTCACCCTTAATATACATCACAAATATACGACGATGCATCAAGGTTAACTCTAATCACTAATAATTTAGACCTATTTAAGTGTTTCCTCAAAATCGAGTTGAAACGGGCAAGTTTGTGCCAACATAAAAATTGACGTAACCTTCCCCTAATTTTTTGACCTTCAAAACGATTGATTTACGAGTTCGTCAAAACACTAAAGTTGTAGAGTTTGTTGTTTGCTTTCTAACGCAAAATAAATCATATCAATCAGAGTTTGGAGTAAAACATTACGGCTAAAATACCAAGATAGTATCAAAAAGAAAACGAAAATGAAGACAATTTGACGTAACCTTTCCCTAATTTTTTTACCTTCAAAACGATTGATTCAGGAGTTAGTCAAAACACGAAGTTGTATAACTTACCGTTATATTTCCAACGCAAAAAGAATCATATTAATCGAAATTCGAAGTAAAAAGTTACGGATAAAATACCAAGACAGTATCGAAAAGAAAACGAAAACGAAGACAAAAACCAAGTTCTATCCTCGCTCGAGTGATGGGATTTTTTGCCTCGTTTTCACCTGAATCAAATCCCACACATTCCCAAAATAAAGCCCACGTTTAATCTATCTTTTCTAAAACTTAAACTCAATAAAAATCATACCTTTAATTAAGGATTCCGAGCTTTGAAACGAGTCACGCAAACGGAGTTTCGAAACGAAATCGGCGGATTTCCTCGACAATTCATGCCGCAATCGCTCCTACGAGTTCACTAGGATCACTTCTACTCGTTCCCAATGATCTCAACATCTTTCAATCGTCGAAAATGAATCCAAGGGTTGATTCAATCTTGCCTTAGGTTTGTGGATCTCAAACGAAAAAGGTTTTAGAGAAAAAGTTTTACAAAACAGATCTCACAATCGGTGGCACGATAAAGGCGAAGTTTTGTAATGATCAAACAAGTCAAAACGCAGCTAGGTTTTTCGGCGTATGACTCTCGTCTCATCTGTCTCTCTAAGCAAATAAATTTTATAAGGCCTTAACCTAAAGCATACGGGAATACCATTCCTCTTATAAAAGGATTGCTCAATATGCTAAGCACACACACACCTTAGTGTGTTAAACTTTTAATTCCAACAACTTAGGTCCGGTGTTGAGTGGCCACACCGAGGTCGGTGCACGACTTTCGCACGAGGGTCAAAACGGCTCAAAATTATAATTTGTCCGCACAATCACATCTAGATAAAAATCTAAACAAATGGCAACGTCGGTTGCCGAACCGAATAAGTACATAGGTTTGGTCAGATTCGAGTCCAAAAATACGAGTCTTTACAGGATCACTCTCTTAAGGACTGCACCAGGGTCGTACAATTCTGGTTCGCATCTTCCCTAGGCCTTCATAGTAAGAAGTATGCAACTTCTTATTTTACTGATTGGATGCTACAAATACAATCTTTAGCTGGCAAAGACACAATCGAAATTTTTTTATGGTTGCCTGGGCCGTTTGGAATTCCAGAAACCAAATTAATTCAGGAAAGAGCTATCCCAACATTCCGCTTGCAGTAAAGGAAGGTGAAAACTACTTTACCAAGTTTCAAAAAGCTAACTCACCACCCATCCACAACAACAACAATACCAATGTCAACTCTAATAAACGGTGGCAACCTCCTTCGGTTAACATGCTCAAAGTTAATTGTGATGGGGCATGGTGTAGTAACTCTAACTCCGACAACATTGGAGTGGCAATCAGAAATGATAGGGGATTGTTGATATCTTCTTTAGCCAAACGGCAATCTCATGTGTCTTGTGACAACCCGACTTTCCCATTCCCAAAATACCGGGAAAGTCAGCTCGCCATCTTATCGACGCATCGATAATGTAGTAGAATTGAAGTAAATTTCATAATATAACAAAAGGAATTCCATTTCTATACAAAGCATACAAACAAAAGGAAAAGAGTGAAGCACCGGTGATGGCCGTCCATCACCTAAACAATGGTTCACAATAGTTCACAAACAATGATATCCATATTCTAATATTTTAAATCTATGGACTTACCAAGCCTAGGTTACAAAATATCCCAAAATAACTCCAAACTTAGACTAACTCCCAGTCTAGGGAAAGAATTCGTCTGGTGGGATCTCTGACTCCACGTCTGGGGTGTAGTCCGGATCACTCTCGTATCCCTAATCTTGAGTATCTATACCTGTGACGTATAGTCGGGATGAGCTAGCAGTCTAAGCTCAGTAGAAGAAACTCAACCTCAGTTACATCATATCATAACAAACATGCTTTCAAAGCAGATATTCAAAGCATATGATTTTCAAAGAAAATATTCAAGACAAATTAAATAACTGAACTCCAACGACTAAGATTAAATGTAATTTCTTGTATAAAAGATTATTTCGAGTCATATAAATTGAATTCAAAGAATTCAGGATTTCAAATTTGTTTCAGATTCTTAATTGTGCTAAGCTTGAACATGCAATGCTTCTCTTATAAGTGACTTAAATCATAACTTAAATCAATCTCCCAAGTAATTATAGCTTGGAAGTCGGAGATTTCCGATGGGAACCCCTACCTAACCATCGTCGTTCAATGAATAATATTCTGAAGTGCAACAAGCCCCTGCGTTATGAGGAAAACTTGCGCTATTCGAATATACCGTCAACACGACTCAAGAATTTGAGGGGTTAGTTCATGTGAACCTTAAATTAGATGCAGATTTTAATATATAATTCAGATGTGAATTCTAATACATAATTCAAATTTCAGAGTTCGGTGTTTGAATGCAACGGATTCTAAGTTCTGAGTTCTAAGTTTAAATGCAACTTTAAGCTCAAAAGCGAATTCGGATTTTCAGAGTTCATGATCATGTTTAGAAGCAAAATTTATATTTATCGTATTCAAATCGATCATAAAATATTATTCATGTAAATTAAGAAGGAACGTAATTGGTTCTGAGGTTCCCCTACCTTAAATTCGGATCCGTTCAAAGCGATTCAAATGCCCTCATCAACGGTCTCCCATTCTTAACCTAAATCACATTAACATTGTACTACGTATCAATAGTGTTGAAAATAGATGGCTCAAAATCTCCCAGAGTTTTTTCAAAGAAAAACTGAAATAGACTGAAACAGGGGAAATCGATTGATCGATTTCCAAATCAATCATTCGATTTCTTCAGAATTCTAAATTCGATTGATTGATTTTCCAAATCGATCGGTCGATTTCTTCAGAAAAAATTTGGCATATCAATCCTGTCAAAATCGATCGATCAATTCTCAAAATCGATCGTTCGATTTTGACAGATTTTATAATCCTTCGAGCTTCTTCTTCCTTGACTTATTTTTCCTCAAAACTAATCCGATTCTATTCTATTTTCATATACTAAGTAATCTAAGTTTGGAAACAATTAATACAACATTAAAACATTAACATGCTCATCTTTCGAGGTCAATTATGCGGTTTTCGATGATTCTATCGAAAGGGGGTTTCGGAGTGAATCTTGATGATTTCTATGGTGATAGATCTCAGAACGAGCTCCACGTTAGCACGTATAATGCGTTTTACTATGGTGGTTCACACTTGATCGAAACTACTCTCCCTCACGCTTCTCAATCTAATCGATATCGGAGTCCATTGGCTTCTTTTGGTCGTAATTCATTAGTGGAATTCTAGCAATTGGTGTCGATCTCGCTCTTTTAAAGCGAAGCTTGCAGCATGATCTCGCGATCGAAATTCAAGAAAGAGGTTTGAGAGACGGGAGCTTTCTCTTTTCCCTTCTCTCTTTTAAAGCAATTCAAAGTAAAGCAAAAGGAAGTAAATATCAACCTTTTGATATTTATCTCCCAAACTATATCCAGTTACTTAACGAGTCTAACCTCGGTGTTAGGCCGGTACACCGTACGTCGGTGCAAGGTCTCTAATCTTTTGATATTTATTTCTCAAAATTCTAAGACGTTATCGCGTGAGCCGCCAGACCTATACATGGAGTTCGACGCGTCCGGGTTCAGGATTTTCAGGACATTACATGTCTTCTCCAGACCATGCGGAAGCTCTGGCTATTCTCTCTGGAATTCAATTAGCTATGAGCCTTAACTTGCAAGATATTATCATTGAAGGAGATTCGGCCAATACCTTAAACTCTATTGCTAGAGAAGACATGGAAACCTTGATATTGAGACCCATTATCAAGGAGATTAAGCTTCAAATCCAAGAGTTTAGATCTTGCAAATGCAACATTAATTGTTAATAGAGGTTCCAACTCTGTGGCTGACAACTTGTCGAAAATAAGTTTAAATATTGAGCACTGTAATACTTTTTTTTTGTTTTTTGATAACGAGCACTGTAATACTTGCTGTGGTGACGATGTCCCTTACCTAATAAAACTCGATTTTGTAAATGGTTTACTATAATGGAATTCCCCGGTTTCTTCTCAAAAAAAAATAAAAGAAAAAAAATGTTTCTCACTTAGAATGATAATACTCTAATTTGCACTATAAAAAATAAAACTATTAGCGGCAGCCAAAAACTACCGCTATTAATAAGAAAATTGCCGCTAATAGTCTCACTACAAAAAATAAGACCATTAGCGGCAATTTTTTGCAATAAAAAAGTGCTGCTATTAACATAAAAAAATGATTAAGACTATTAACAGCAAGGGTATTAGCGGCACTTTTTTTTGTTAATAGCAACAATTTATGACTGTCTCTAATAATCTTTTATTTTGTAGTGTCTTAATAGCCTTTAATAATTATTTTTTGTTAATGGCTGCCGCTAACCGTCATATTTTTTTGTAGTGTTGTCCCGTAAACAAACCGCTGGCTACTTTGATATTAAAATTTAATTGACTCAATTTAATGTAAGTTCCCCTTTCAACATTTATATTGGTAATATATGCTCACCAACAACAACTCCTCGCCAAAATCTGCAAGTTCGGGTCTTGGGCAATGAGCGGTACATTGCAATATAATAATTGGAAGACATGTTGTATCACCTCATGAACTCCAACTTTTACATGAAAACGTAAAATTTAGTTATAAAATTAGAATTTTGAGATTACAAGTTCAATCTAATTAACCTGTCCCATAAAATATATAATTCAAATACTTGAAAAAATCACTATCCAATAAATTCATCGCAGAAATTTTCAAGGTAGCGGTGATTAATTAGCAATCCTGATTGAAGAAGATGGTCTTTTATTTAGTTTGTAACAAAAGATGAAGGGAAGATGATTCTATAATGTAGAATGAGTGTTAGTATTCAAGAGTAAAATTTATATGTTGAAGCGTCACTGATGATATTCCGCAATCCACCGATCGTGGAAGCGAACATGATGCAAAGACCCAAGAATATGCACGTCTGTAAAAAAGAAAATACTAAATAAATAAGACATGCATTTCCTTAGAAAATAAAACAAAAATGTCATAAAGAAAAAAATCAAGATCCACTGATTTTTTATTTTTCGTGCGTACCCAATTCACGAGCCATGAAATGCTGAATCTCTTTGGCCTCTTAATTGTCAACCATATCATAGAGGGTAGCTGAATTTATTCAATAAAAAAGAAGAAATTAGCAACAGAATTTATTAAGATTTTCAAATTAGAAATTCATAGATAGAACTTACGAAATAGGTAGTTGGTGCGAATCCGAATCCGCCGAAGAAGCCCAACAAATCCCCAAAGAAAGGAAAGGTGGCGGCAACGAAAAGAGTAAGAGCTGCACATAATACATTTGCAATGGAAAGAGGAATACTTTTCTCCTAAACATAGTGACAAATTTCGTTTTCCGGAATTTTTCGGTGGCGGGTCCTTTCGCTACATTTCGGATTAATTTCAAAACTTTTCGGAGAAATTTTGGAAAAGTTTCGGGGATTAAAAATATATATTTAATATTTTTTAAAATATTTTAAAAAAATTTATCGAAAAATACCGAAAATCAAAATTTTCCCGAAATTTTCGTTTGACCCCCATTTCGCGAAACTTCGCCGAATTTCGGCGAAATTTGGCACTATGCTCCTAAAGACCATTGTCTCGTGGTAATGAGCATTTTTTATTACTATGACGGTCTCGTAGTAGTTCTCGTGATAAATTTTTTATTTTTACCACGGCATACATTAAGAGCCCGTTTGGACAATATATATGAAAATTGCCAAATTTTCAAATGTTGCAATTCACATTTTAACATGTTGCACGTTTCTTTAAACATTATTATACATTTGTGCTATTGATCAAGGCTTCAAATATCGGTATTGGTCACCGGATCGGTCAGCCTAAAACTGATCCGGATCGGGATCGGGGGATCGGATTGGGCAATCCTAACGCCAAAATAATTTGAGAGAAAAATTGCAATAATTAAATATTTTTTTACTATAAGCTATTCAAATCAGTCACCATAATTTTATATTTACAACACCAACATTAAGAGAAAAACATAGCCCACTTATATTTAAAAATACAAGTACAATACCTTTTGAGTGCATTAAGCATTTAAGTTTTGGCTAATAACCATTGATTGCTCTCATTCAAATGTTGGAGATCAGTTTTCGCCCCAATTATCTGCTCAAGGGATCTTGAGACTATGAGTGTGCCATTTGGTGGTCCGTTTTTAATTTCACACAACACAAATTCCAAAAGAGTGGCTCTAAACTCACATCACACATATCATGCTAAAACCTGGATTTTGGAGTACCTTTTAAAATATATGCCACTTGGAATAAAAATGACAATTTGATGGTAGGCCCATGATCTCAAGATCCCTTGTTTAGAAGATTTGGGCAAAAAATAATTTCCATCACTTGATTTAAAACACTCTGTTTTTTTTACATAATAAATAAAATTTTTATAAATATTATATATATATATATATATATATATAGAGAGAGAGAGGGAGAGAGAGAGAGAGAGAGAGAGAGGGAGAGAGAGAGAGAGACATATATTACTAATGTCAACAAAGACCTTGCGAGTACTGGCATATAAGAAAAGTCATGCTCAACATCCCATTGCGTGAAGCAATTAACCACCCAAAGACCTTCCAGATTTAGAAAAAAGAGCCTAATGCAAGAGAAAGACCAAAGAGACTTAGCAATAGACGCGAGGAAGATTGAAGAGACCTAGAAATAGATGCTAGGGATTTTAGAAGGTTTGATTATGTTGGGCGAAGATTAGTATAACTGTATTATTTTGTTTATTTTGTAATTTATATTTGGTGTAGAGTTTAATATATTTTTTATGTGTATAAGTTTTTGGGATCGGCGGATCGGCGGATTGGCAATCCAACCTAAATATCGTTTGGTATTGGCCGATCCAGAGCGATCCGACCGATCCAGGTCTAATACCCATATACAAACGATTCAACCCAAGGATTTGGGATCGTTTAGGCCAAAACTGATCCGGATCGGGATCGGCCGATATTTGAAACCATGCTATTGATATCTTTATCCTAAAATATTAATATTGCAAAAGTAGATATCACCACCTTATTTATTTATTTATTTGGATGTGGTTGGGAGCTGTATTGGTAGAAAAAGCATGCCAAAACAAGCCCTAAATTCTCTGATTCAACAGCTTAAGAAATTGAAGTTTACCTTGACATTCATGCTACAAGCTCTGTCCAAGCATTTGATTTACTCATCAATAACACTTCTATGATATCCATCACTTTTTTTAAATGTATAAAAAAAATATTTTTTATGAGAATGTCTTCCGAAGAGGTAATTTCCTCGGGCAACACCCAACCTTTGAAAGAGCAACATGGATGAAATATCTGCTTAGAACAAAAATATGATAGCTCACATCACTACAAAAAAAAAGACTATTAGTAAAAAACTGCCGCTATTAACAAAAAGGCTATTAAGATTATAAGCGGCAGTTTTTTGTTAATAGCGGCAGTTTTTGGCTGTCGCTAATAGTCTTATTTTTTGTAGTGCATGCATGAATGTCGGGGTCATGAAGGTGCGAAAATTTTACTTTTTTAATAGTATAAATATTGTTGACCTCCTTGAACTTGACTATTTTTCAGTCAGGTTCAGTCCTATAACACATTTAATAAGGTATTTTCTTCTTTTTTTTGACAAATTGGTGAGCCAAATTAAAGGAAAGAGATTGCAACTGACAGAAACTTTTACAAACATCATCTCTTAAGAGAGTACAATTAGCTAGGAATCATCCCTTGATCAAACCATCTGACGTCCTGTTAAGTAGTAGCAGCTAACTTAGCCCTGAAATATTCATTAGAGTTGGTTTCTCTCTAAATTTGAGAAAAAAAATTGGCGGGGTTGGAAGGACCCCCCACCCCACCCCCCAAATTAAAGGAAGGAGACTGGAACTGAGAAACTTTTGCAAATATCAGCTTTTCAGAGAGAGTACAATGAGCTAGGAACCATCTAGCTCTTGATCAAACCATCTGACGTCCTCTTAAGTAGTAGCAACTAATCTTTACTAGAGTTGGTCTCACTCTACATTTGAAAGATAGAGTAAGAAGCGAACTTGTCAAACTGTGAGTTGGTGATATTAAGCAAAAGACGAAGGGTCCAGGGGCTTATACCATTGATCACATTCATCACCACAACATAATCTGATTTAATATCGATATGGTCCACCACCATCTCATGGGAAATAATGTAAATTGTTTTGATGTCCAACTCTGTTATGTGTTGAAAGAGGGAATCCCGAAAGAAGCTAGAAGGAGCCATTACAGTCTCTCAAAATACCTCCCATTCTTTGCACCCTATTGAGCAGACTGAACTGTCCTTATTTAGTTTAACTCTACCTCTGCTTGCCGGATTCATCTACATTCAATAGGAGATCTACGAGAGGACCAATTTTCAATGCACCAATTCTTTAGAAACTCCTCCTTCCCCGATGGCTCTTCATGGCCCAATGATCCTTCCGTTCTCAGTAAAATATTATTGGAGATCTTATTCAAAACCTATTTTCAATGCTTGGCAGTACTTGCAAAGATACTCATGATATGTTAGTTTCATATGTGCCATATGAATGATGTGAAAGCTAACTTAATTATGCTAGCTCTATGCGTATTTCCTTTTATTTTCTCAATATAGTAATCTAATTTTTCTTTGATGTTCTAACCGAACCCTTCCCAAATTGGAGCCTAGCAAAGAGTGAGCTCCAAATCCATACTGAGTAACCACATTCATTGAGGAGATGCTAATTTGTTTCCCCTCTGAAAAGCAGAACAAATATCGAAACTATGGTAAAACCCCTATTCAATAAGTGATTCATACTAAGCAATTTTTTATTGACGCAAAGCCAAAACTCAAAATCTCTATTTTGGGGTCAAAAGGGTATGCCAGACTATGTTAACAAGTAATCTCTCTGTATATTGTCGTCATCATTACCATAATCATCACAACCTAATCCCATGTAATTGGGTCGACTTTGCGAGTCCCATTTTTCCACTCATTTCTTGATCGACGATAAGCTCTCTATAACTTCACAATCCTTCATGTCCCTTTTAACCACTTCTTCTAGGTTTTCCTAGTCTTCCTCTTCTCCTACTTCCTTGTGCTTGTAGCATCTCAATCCTTCATACATGACCTATTTCTTCACTTTGATTGATAATTCTAATCATGATCACGGGTCCATGCACTAGAGTACTAGGGTTTAACTTTACATGAGTGTAGATTTTGTGGCACATGGCACGTGATAACGAGTTGCACCACACCCTCTAAGGGTTCACTAGTCCCTCTAAGGTTTTAGAAAATTAAAATAATTAACTTTTTCTCTTCATTCCATGGGTCAAAGATATGGGATTTTCACCCAAAAATTTTGCCCTTAAAATTTTCAACCTTTGACCAGAAAATAAAAAATGTAAAAGTAATTACTTTACATGATTGTTAATGGACCTTATGTATGTGCACCTGATCTTCGGAATGGGTGCCAAATGGTACCCAATTGGTACCCAAGCTGCTTGAGTGTAGAGTTCTACTCTACAACTCAACTGCAGGCTCCCATTGTCATATATATATATATATATGAAAGGTAAGTGAGCTTCAAAACGAGAGGAAAATACAATAGAATTCTCTAATACCTCCTCCCATAAGGCAGGAACCTCGGCCGTGTCATCACTCGCTCTCTTAGAGAGAAATAGAAAAGAGAGATACAAATCAACCATCAATCAACTTTAAAGTTTGGGTAACCATAAATCACTCAAGAACCTCAGTCTAGCCTCACTTAACAAATCGTTGTACCTATTAACAATCATCCACTCAGAAGGTTGCAGGCCCAAAGAAGCTAATGCATCAGCAATGGCTTGCCTTCATGAAATGTATGAGAAACCGACCAGTTGATTCAGTTAAGTTCTTTAAATATTTGTCTCACGGGGTTAACCATAAACCACAGATAATTTCCTCTTGATACACTCCAAAAAACGAACTTCAAATCTGCTCTATGATCATATTCTGCAATCTATGAGAGATTAATCTTAAACCATCCAGAACTGCACTAATCTCAACTGCATTATTCGAACATTGTTCATACGAAAATGCGAATGCTTCCAGAATTGCACGCTTGCAGGATTCCACCAATTAAGGCCTTGTTCCCTCTATCTACACCATCTGAATTCCGTTTGAAATGTAATTAAGTTTGGAGGAGTCCAAAAAATAGTGGGTATCTTTGGAGCCTTCATCGTCTTCACATGAATATTTAACCAAGAGATAATCTCAGTATAATGTCCGTGATCTAATTTTATGTATAACACTTCGGAAAATTATGTGATCTAGTTTTTAACTTCAGCGATGATAGTGAGAATGGGGGTGTATTGAGAGCTAGATAAGCAATGTTTTTCATAATCTACATCTCTTCAACAAATGAACCATGGGTTGAACTTTTAATTTGTTCGCAGTGTCTTGATTGAACCAGAGCACCACATCGACAGCCACCCATAAGTGCCCATTTGAATTGATTGAATCAAAAATATATTTGCAAATTCATCCAAAATCTATTCCCCAAACGGCAACTTGGAAATTAAATGAGCTAAGGTTTCCTCGGAGTTGTTACACATCCGATAAATAGAAGCTAAGGTTTCCTCGGAGCTTGTTTCTCGTGTTATAAATAACTGAAACTCACTTAGTTCACACACACACACACACACACACACACACACACACACACACACACATATATATATATATATATATATATATATATATATATATATAACACGAGAAACAAGCGAGTTATTTTATCAACTTTTAGAAAAGTGCGGCCGGGGTGGGGGGCGGGTGGGGAGGGGTATTCAATAATAGATAGAATAAAAAAAATGAAGCCAAATAACTACCTAAAACGAAACATCTGACCGCCAAATAGGTGTGCCAGGATCTAAAGCTAAACTGTGGTAATTGGAATGAAAAAAATCTCCTTCCTCTAATTGTAGGCAATCTACAACTCTCACATGTGAAATACCGATACCAATTTTTAGATTAGTTTATCTTTCCCACACAAGTAATCAATGTAGAAGTTAAACTTAGGATTCCATTGCTTTAATTTTTTCACTTATTTGGGTTGAATTAGATAGCAAAATATATTACTTACCTACATAAGTTGATCGAGCAACCAAACGAAGAGCAATTCCTGGTGGAAGCTTGAACCTTTTTACCAATATCCTCTCGATCAAGGCGAACACAGGCATTGCGTATACCTGCATCTTTTCATCGTTAATTATAAAGAAAAAATTTAAAATAAAAAAATTAGGCCTATATTTCTTGCCTATTATTTAGACTATATTTATTTAATCTTTAAAAATAAAAAATAAACATTCAATTGGTGCCACATTGGGGCTTGAGCAAGGGGCACTATATAGATCATCTGAAGAAAAAAATAAAAAGAACTTGAAAACTGGCCTCGACCACATGATTATAAGTACTAGAATATAGATAATGACCAAATATGTTTCAATCATCTATTTTTAATAGTGAAAATAAATACTAGAGATCGTATTTTTTTAAAGATGATTCATTCAATGACCCCTTGCTTTATTGCTAACAAAAGGTGGCTAGTGTAGGTTTGAATTGCTAAATATTAGTAATTTTTAGTATTAAAAAAAATAAATCAACAAGATCCGGATCAGATTCCCATATGTAAGATTAATAGTTCTTTTTAGTGATTGCAAGTATTTAATGTCAAATATATAGGATTTTGAATTTTTAGTTGGGTGTGCATTTGAATGTTAAAAGAAAGGAATGTTCACTGAAAGAGGAAACAATGAAGGTAAGGAAACCAATTTTGATTGTGCTACAGGCACAAGGCCTAGAAGGAGTTCCACTATTAGAGTTGGGAATCCCACTACACCAATTTTTTGATAAATTTCAGCTCTTGCTTTTTAATTGATATTGGTTAGAATTTAATTATATAAGGGGAAGTAATGATAAAAGAGATATGAAATGACAGATCTCACCTGATAGCTTCCAATCACATGGATAACAACCATCAAATTTGCGGCAGCGATGAGCCATCCTGGACGTCGGAGGGACATGAGTATGTTATCCTCTACATGTTGCCCAAACACCCAATATCCGATAAGTGCAGTCGGAAAGTAGCAAATGGCAGTGATAAAGTAGGCGCCAACCGTGCCTTTCCACATGGCCATCTTCGAAGGCTTCTCTGGTGTGGATGGAATTGTAGCCTGAATTTCGAGGGCGACGGCATGGCCGGCAAATGCAAAGGAGATAATTCCCAACGCATTGCATACCCGAAACATGGAATCAGCTGGGCTGGTATTTTTGTACGAGTAATCCACGTCCTCAATTGGCCCTCTACTTAAGCAAGCCGCCCAAGATATTGTAGAGTAGCTGACAGAACCATCGTTTAGAAAGCAACTGTTAATTATGCTCACTGACTTGACTGCATATATTATATTCAATCACTCTTCTCTTCACAAATCAACCCTCCCAATTTTTGGTTACCTCTCTCTTCCACCCAGCCCTCACCTCTCATACCGTTTGAAAACTTTTGATTTCTTCAAATCAGATCTTCCATATAATGGATCTTGGGATACATCAGACGTCCATTTTGATTCCATGTGTCACAGATTCCCAAAAGATGAATCTTCAATCATATGGCACACATCACGCTCAAGCCTGATCTTAGGGCCATTTTTTGAGGATATGTGACACATGGAATCAAAGCTGACTGTTTGATAAGTGCATCATGATCACAATATCCATTATGTGGAAGATCGGGTAAAAATTGATCTCCATCCTCTTATCCGAAGAAATCAACGGTTTTCAAGGGATTTGAGATGTAGGCGCTTTCGGAGAATGCGTGAGCCCGAATAGAGCTACCGATTTTTTGGGAGCAACACCTTGCAGATAAGATTTGTGTTGTTGCACGCATTTTAGAAGGAGAGACTTGGTTTTTGGGACCTGTACCCCATGGAATCCCATCTAAGCCGTTTGATTTGAAGGCCATGATGTAAAGATCTTTGATACTAAAGATTGGCATGAGACATAATATCTAATCATATGATTGAGCACAATTAACCACTGAAGTGAATGATGGCTTTTATTCTATTGAATCAAATGATAGAGATTGTGTTTTTTGTCAATCCTCTTGACCTTCAAATCAGATGGCTTAGATGATTTTCCAAGTGGCACAGGTCTCAAATATAAAAAGTTTTTCTTTTCAAGTATGTCCAAGGGTACAAATGTTGTGTGCAAGTAGTTGGTCCCAAATTTTTTATGCTTCCATTTTATTTTGTTTTTTTATTAAGTTTAGGCTGACAAACTCAAAAGGGAGCTAACACTTGCACACAAGATTTGCATTGTGCCACATGGTTAAAAAAAAGGAATTTGATATTTTTTGGGTCTTTGCAACTTGGAACACCAACTCAGCCATCGGGTTTGAAAACTACGATGTAAAGATCATAGAGGTAAATAATAGGCACGAAACATGATCTCTATCCTGTGATTTTCCAGTTAAACTATGAATAAAATAATAGCCCGACTCCACTAAATCAGATGAGAGAAATTGCATTTCGTGCCAATCTTTGACTTCAAAGATCTTTACGTCACAGGCTTCAAATCAGACGGCTGGTGTTTTATATAGCACAGCTCACAAAAATATTGGTCTTTTTTTTAAACTATGTGCCATGGTACAAATCTTGTGTCCAAGGGTTAGCTCCCAACTCAAAATTGTTGAAGAGTGAGGAGTGGCAGTTGCATAAAAATTCCTTTTACAAACCAAAGTCCTAGCAAATATTGGCATTGACAGATTCGAGGTCTCCTAAAAATGATATCTTCCTTATTAAAAAAAAAAAATGATCGAATCTTAACTGAATATTTTTATCAAAAGACACTTGTAAGTGCTATCTACTGGTGACCGGAAGAGTCAATGCCCAAAAGAATAGACGAAACCCAATTGGGTCGGGTTGGGTTAGGTTGGGTCGACCAATACCCAGTACCCGCATGCATAAGCAAGCATCCGACCTGACTTTTAGGTCGGGTCAGTCGGGTCGATTCGAAGGCGAAGTTGGATTGGGCAAAAATTGATCCATTGACATCTGTAATCCCATGGCTGTCTTGCCTTGTACTAGCTACTGTAGCAGAAAAATGCAGTAGTTACATTGTTTACCTTTTTAGCTCATCTTACGCTTAAGCTGAAAACATCAACATCCAATTTTTTAGGCCATGAGGCGGACTTCTTTTGGGTAATCTGAATTGTTCAAGTGGCTAAATATTATATGAAGATCACCCAGCCAAAAAAATCCATGGTACAAATCTTAACATGGGTATACTTTTGTGCTGCACAAAGGTCATATGATGCAAGCATCAAAATAACGGTTTCATTTTCTGTTTTAAGCATAACTGCAACTGAAAATTTGAATAAAAATTTCGGCCGACAAGTTTCCCTCCATACATATATTGACGTAAATTAAAATTTGATTTAAATTTTCATTTCATTGGGGACCGAAATATTTTGCCAATTATTTGAATTATCAGCCAAAATTTTGAACCAGGATATGATGTTTGAATTATCGGCTGAAATTTTAAACCAGGATATTGATATTCTACCAGTGGACAACTTGGATCAATAAGGTTGGTATGCATAGCATATAACTTAGAGTGACGAGGTGACGCTTTACCTTTTACCAAAATCGCTCAAGATTCAAACCCTTTCTATTTTCAAAAGAAAAAGGACATCCTTTTTCCAAAAGGAAAAGTAGTGAATGCATAAAAGAAAGTGGAGGCAGATTTATTAAATCTGTGCAAAAAAGTTGATCAAAATGATTCTCATCATAACATAGTGGAAAGCAAAGGCAAGATGACAGTGACAAGGCACCTGAGTGACATGATTGCTGCGGCTAAGGAGACGGCAGCGACGGAGTTGAAGTTGGGGAGTTGCGAGAGAACGAAATGGATGGAACCGAAGATGCAGATCCAGTAAGACTGCCGAAGTCGTGTGCAGTTTGAGCACATTATCTCCATGAATTTCTTGAGGCACTTGCCCCCAGTGACCATGTACACTATGTCACAGCCCACCTGAACTATTAACTGCTGGGGGACCACGATCCACAGCCCGAGATTTGGACCAAAGGCGTGCTGTCCAAGTTCGAGGTACCGGTCGAACCGCTTTCCCGGTACACATTCGTGGAGTTCTATCATCTGCCGCATCGTGTACAGGGTGATGCACCAGGACAACACCAATATCAACGCTCCGGGACCCCTAGAAAAGAAAGATTAGTCAGTAGCTTAGACTAAACCCAGTAATAGCTTGGTAGACTTGGGCATAGCGGGCTACCGTAATAATTTGGCAAAGATCAGTTTGAGATAATTTTGGGCAAGAAAAAATATAAAAATATATTTTAAGTTGGAAATAATATTTTTTAATAAACAAAATAAACTATAAGGTGTTTGATGCAAGGCACATCTATATATAGTTAAATTCAGAAAATTTTGGTAAAATTCAGGACACCCTTAATTCGAAGATTTTTTAGGATTTTTTCAGAAAACAATGGAGACTATTTTGAATATGCTACGGTGTTGAACATGTGGCACCCATGATCATCAATTTTGAAACGACTGAGCCAAGTAATTAAGAGCTCAGCAGTCATCTGTCCTGTACAAATGGCAAACATGATCGTCAATTCTGAAGCTGGCGTAGACTAAAAGTCATGCTGATTGGAGGATTCCATTCGGGCTTTTCCGATGAACTTGCGGACATGGACTTTAGCTATCCATTTGTACGCTCTTACATGCCGTCGACCAGAGGATCAGGATTATCAGATGGTATGATTCTATCTACACAATCGTCTGCCACATGGACGTCTTGGATTTATGATCATGTGTGATATGTTAAATTTAAAATTAATAATAGAAGAATAAGTGTTGAACTAAAATGTAGTTTTACCATCCTAAGTAAGCCATGGCATAAGGCAAGCTGAGTACACCTGCACCCACCATAGCTGTAACACAGTGAAATGTTGAATACCACCATTTGGCCTCACGAGGGGCACTACTCTCCTTGGACCACTCCTCATCTGAAGAAACAACCTGCAAAACCAAAATAAAATCTGATCACCTGAATAACATCGAAGAAGAAGATTAGAAAACATATGAATTCAAGATGGAATAAAGAGTGGGTTTTCTCGAAACCTTGGGAACAGATGGAGAAGAAGGAACCATCTCTCTGCAAAATGAAAGGATCTCAATCAAATGTGAATGGTGCATGCTAGTTTATTTGTAATGTTTGGTGACTTGGATGTCACAATAGAATGATGACGGAATACCAAAGTGAAAGTTATGCCACTTTGGGTCCTAATTAAGGATTCACCTGGGTATTTAATTAATTAATTTATTGTTAAGGTTTAGGGGTCCCCCCTCACCTACTATTAAAAGAGAAATTAAGAATTCCATCCGAGAGCATACATCATAGAAATCCTTTCTCAAATTTGATGGTAAATGGTTCACATGCTACCATCAAACGACCAAATTCGCATCTAAACCAAGTTTAATTTGCAAGATAATCCGCACAAGTGTTCACTTCCCACCAAACTTCAATCGCAATCAATCGATGTTTAATATTGTCAATCGTATACATGAACTTCCAAGCTTGGATAGTTAAATCCTTATTCAAGATATTTAGTGGCTCAACACAGCTGAATCTGATTTCCAATCCAGAGTTCCTTGGCAATTTTAAGGCCTCGTTTGATTTGCTTTAAGCTCCACTGAAGCAATGCACATGGACTCACACCGCTCTTTACTTTGTCCCTTAATTATTACAACTTGCTGTATGCAACACCCCCCAGAATAATATATTATATTTAAGAAATGAACTTTCCAATACAACTTATTGTCATTCAAAGTTAGGTTTGCACTAATTCCTGAAATTTGGTTACCCACTTAAATTAAACCGGCAATTGAAATATCCAAATTTAAAAAAAACTGATTACACGTGTGTGCGTCCAATAATTTAGGCATACACTTAAATTTAAGGTCCAGATTTGGAAAGTTAATCATGTACCTAAATTAAACGTGAAACTGAGGAAATCTAGATTTGGAAAGTTTATTATGTGCTTAAATTTAAGCTCATGACTCAAACTTTCCTCCCTCGGAAGATCAATTATGAGCGGAAACCAGAGTGCACAATTAGCTTTCGTGGTTAAGTTTTGTCATTTCAAACTCCCCTTGGAACCTATAAATAGCGCACCTCTTTTCCCGATTTGGGACCATTTTCGAAGATATTTACAAAGCACGAAAAGGTTGGATGGGACTATGGGACTGAGTCCTCTATTTTGCAATCTTGCTTTTAAGCCTTCAATGTTCCCCATTCCTTCAATCTTCAGAATTAATCAAGTATAATCTTCAACCATTTACACACCCACGACCGACCAGTGTGGGGGTACCCGGCCGATCATTGATGATCCTCATGCATGTATAGGTATTCACACGGATCTCTAGGAAAAGCCGAGTCGTCAGGTGACAATCCGATTTTCCTTAACACCTAATTCTAGGAAAAATCGGACTGTCTGATGCATTTTGACACATACCACTTCTACAGAAGGCCAAAACAAACATCATATGACACCAACATGATTTCATTTCTATAGAAAGCGTAAATCAAAATAACAAATTGAACCAATGGTGACGGCCGACCATCACCTAAACAGTGGTTCCCCCAAAATTGCACAAATTTTACTCCGAGTATTTTACTTACATCCACTAGAATGTATTATGTTAAAAATTTATCTCAAGTTTGACTAAGGAAAATAATCTTCAGGCGGAAGCTCTTCTTCTGCCTTTGCTGTATAATCAGGATCCTCCTCTAGCTTAGGATCCTGATCCAAATATAACCCTGTGACATAAGATGTCAGGATGAGCTAACAGTCTAAGTGTAATGACTCGAAATATTCGAGTCCGAATTCAACTGACCCCGTGTATGTGTCCGACATGGAAATCGATGTCTCTATAGTTTTTATGTAATAATAAATCATTAAATGATATTAAGATAACTTTGTGCGGACGGATTAAAGTTTAAATGTGTGTTTGGGCCTTTAGTGTAAAAGTCGTGCACCGACGCACTGTGTGCCGCTCAACACCGAAGCCAAGTCTAAGGTACGTGGATAGAAATTGGTGTAAAATTATCTAGATATTTTGGTTGGGTTTTAAGGTATAAGAGAGAGAGAATGGGTTGCTTAATGGCTAAGTTTAGCCATTTGGAAATTTGAAGAGAGAAAGAGAACCGAGACCCACTTTCAAAAGCTCATCGTCTTCAAGCCTTGTGAGATTTTTGATTGTGCGATCGTAATCGCACTGCAATCTCCGCAACCTTTGCAAAGCATATGACGTCGGCATTGCTTGAGTGTCCACCTTTGGTGAATTCCAACCGTTAGAGATCCGGAAAACTTTAAGCCATTCAAACCCTCTTTCCTTAGAAACCCTATTTTTCGAAGAATGATCATGTCACGATCGTTTCCCGTGCTTGGAAGAGGTTAAGGCGTAAGAATGAGCAACGTTATCTTGAGTTCATTGTGATCAATTTCTGTGGATTCGCCATAGAAATCCGAAGGTTTCGCTTCAAAACCATTGTTCGGCAACATTTCTACTAAATCACGGAATCGATCGAAGAAAGGTTAATTTTCTTTGATTTTAATGGTTTAGATCATAGAATAAATCATTCTTTTAGTTTAGTGTGTATGTGATTCGATGAAGATCGTAGAAGATTTAGAAGAAAATAGATTAAAATGATAAAGCCTTATGGCTGCGCATTTCTGAAGGTTTTGATCGATCAAATTAGGTGATTGATCGATCAAATTGGATATTGATCTATCAAATTAGGTAATTGGTCGATCAAATTTGGTATTGTTCGATCAAATTATATATGTATTTATAAAAACAGAAAGTTTATTTGCTGGAAGTTCATTCCTGACAGCATTGATCGATCAATGTGATGGGTTGATCGATCAAGGGTAAAATTGATCGATCAATGTGATGGTTGATCGATCAAGGGTGAAATTGATCGATCAATGTGGAATTGATCGATCAATATGATGGTTTGATCGATCAAATTGACTGTGTCGACACTGCTTCAATATTTTGGTTATAACATTTTACTCCGAACTCCGATTGACGCGATTCTTGCGGCATTGGAAAGAGAACAACTAAATCTAAAACTTTTATGAATTAACTAACTAATGAATAAATTTTTTTGATGATCAAAATTGAGTTGGAAGTTAGGCCAAGTTTTAAGTTAGCACGTTTTGATCGAAGTATCGATATAGCTTTGGTATTTTGGCCATAACTCTTTATCCTGAACTCAAATTTATGCGATTCGTGATGCATTGGAAAGAGTACGATGAGATCTAACTCTTTTATGAATTAATAAAATCTTGAATCAAATGTTTTGAGGGTCAAAATGAAGTAGAAAGTTGGGTCAAGTTTCGAGTCAACACGAAATTACCCATTTCCACCTCGCTTTTGAGAAAACACTTAAATATGTCAACATTATTAATAATTAGGATCAATTTTTAATGCATCATTACATGTGTAATGTAGACTAAGAGTGGAGGCCGTGGATAAGAACTTTTGGATCGCTTTGAAATGACGCTAGATTTTCTTAGAATGATCTGTTAAGGTAGGGGAAACTCAACGAAATTTATATTTTATAAATTGATTCATGGTTTCATTGATTTTCGATATGATGCTTTATTTCTTTTGACATATTTTATTTTTGTCATGTTCCTACATATGTTCTGATATATTTTGTTTCCGTCCTATTTTTGTGTATGTTCTGATTGTTTTATTTTCGCGTATGAGCTGACTGTTATGTTTTCAACTTTTGAATCCGATTCGTTTTGTTCAGTATGCTTTAATATGATTTGTTCTATTTTGTTCTTATCTATTTTGTTTAACTTGCATATGAACTTTGAATTAGAATGAATATGGGACTCTGTTTCGACAAATTAAATAGACACTATAGGAAGTTGAATCTTTGGATTTTTGGGTAATGTTATCTGACTGTAATTGGGATTGAATTTGATGTGATAAAATTGAAGTAAGATTTTAGAATTTGATTAAGGATTGAAAGGCGAATTATTAGTTGAAGTGAAATTTAGAATATGGATAATTGAACTTTGAACCTTAGAAACCAGATAGACTTAGTGTTGAATTGTTAAGTATGAACCTTGAACCCTGTATCTGAGAGTGAATGTGAATAGTGAGAACATATCTGAAATTTGACTGTGAGTAGACATTGACAAGTGGACCGGTACGGAGGTTATCCGTACCCAATGTATAGTGCATAGCATACATAGTGGGCCTGTACGGGGGCGATCCGTACGCATTGCATAGCATACATAGTGGGCCCATACGGGGGCGATCCGTACGCATTGCATAGCATACATAAGTGAAGTGAACATACTGAACGAAGTGAGCATAGTGAGTGATGTGAACACAATTAGTGAAGTGAACACGAAAATATGGAATTTGAGCATAGTGAATAAGAATTACAAGCTTTTGTCTCTGTTATCGAATATCTGCCTTATTATTACTTTTATTCTGCTATCAAACGCCTGATCTGTTAAATTTGTTAAATTCGTCTTTTAATATCTGACTTGCTTCCGCTTTGAACTCTGTCATTAGTAAGATGTAACTGTTATTGATGTTCTTCTACTGAGCTTAGAAGTAGCTCACCCCAAACTACGTCACAGGTATAGCCTTTCATCGAGACCTTGGACTTGAGGAGAATCAGAGTTGCCTACTGGAGGAAGAAGCTCACTTGGTTTGGCACAGTGACTTCTGAGACTTGAGTTTTGTACGTATTTGTACACCACTGTTTAGGTGATGGTTAGTCATCATTGGTGGTTTAGCTTGTTTCCTTTGGATTACGTGCTCTCGATATAGAATGAAGTTTTATATTTTTATTTTGCCATATGTACCTGTTTTGATTCCGCTCATGTGTGTTTATACCAAGTACATTCTATATCAGATTGTGTTCTGCGATCTAACGGTCTGGGTTGTCCCATATTTGATTGGTTTAAGGTTGAAAAAAAAAAAAAATCTCTTATGGAAAAGTAAGTTGGGAAAATTCGGGCTGTCACACTAAGCTCAGTAGGAAAAAGATCAATGCCAACTCATATTTACCAATTGGAAACATAGATTCAATGACTAAAATCAGAAGCATTATCATATCAAAATTGAATCAACGATAAATGTTTAAGTATCATTTCATGTTCAAACAGAATTCAAAAGAACTTAAACTTTAAATCAATGTTTAGACAAATTTCGAAAATTTCATATGATTTCAGTTTTCTATTCATTTCTCACATCTTACATACTAAGCTCAGTTCATCAATGACTTCAATCGTAACTAAAGTAACTCCAACGCGATTATAATGTTGTTGAGCCAAATTATCGATGGAAATCTCCCTAACCATCTTTGTTCAATGACATTTTCGAGTGTACGGTATGAACTACCGTACCGGTCCAAGGTGGATGGTATAAACCGCCATACCGGTTCATATATGTATGATATAAACCATCATACCAGTTCATCTTTGTATGGTATAAACCGCCATACTGGTCCATATGTGGGGATTCATTCACATAACTTTAAATCATCATGCAATACTCATATGCAATGTTCAAAGTTATAACTCATAACTAATGTTAGAGATCGATGGTTCCATATATAAGATTCAGAGTTCGATATTTCATTTCAAAGATTCAATATTCATAAACGATGTTCATATGCAATGGTTCATGATTCAAAATTCTAATGTTCCAGTTAGCACTCAATAATCATATTTGGTGTTCTACTGTCGATGAAACATACATCCAAATTCACAGTCAATTTACATTAATTACATCAAGGAGTTTATGCATATGATTCAAAACGAAATTTGTGCATTGAGTTTTCCCTACCTTAGGTTCAGAGCCGTCCAAACTATACGAAGGTCCCTATTGATGGTTTCCAACTCTGAACCTAGATCCTATCAAGATCATGTACTACGTGTCAATAATGGTGATATCGAAAGGTTCGAAACATTCCCACACTTTTCCAAAGAAAACTAACATAACCCATCAACAGGGAAAATTGCTTGAGCGAGTTTCCAAAGGGTGAAAATCTGCTAGAGCGATTTCCTCAGATTCCAAATGGCACCCAAAATTTCGCTCGAGAGAATTTTTCTAGATAAATTTTGCCTAGGAAAATCACTCGAGTGATTTTTCCTGTTTCTCTTGAAGCCAAATCGCTCGAGCGGTTTTGCCCGATTCAAAACATTTTGGGTTTCTGACATTGCAATATCCAATCACACCATCTTAATTCATACATATTAAATCTAATGTTTGGAATCCAATTTGTACGATATAAGATGATCACCTTTTTAGCTCGCGCACACGATGCTCGCGATAACCAATATCGAAAAGGGTTTTGGTGTCAAGCTTAAGGATTCTTACGGTGATCGAAATCAAACGAAGTGCCATGTTAGCTCGTATTGATCTTCACCTCCTCAATTCACGGATGATGCGCCTACGATAATCGGTTCCAACACGTTCGAACTACACTCCCTTACGCTCCTTGATCTAAGCGATGTCGGAGCTTGAAGGTTCTTTCCGAACCACAAGGAGCGTTCAGAGATTAAGATGATCTTTGCGAGAAAGAAGGAGCTCGAGGAGATCTCCCGATTTGGTTCTCACGAGAGGGTTTAAGAAGAGGCTAGAGTGAAGGAAGCTTTCTCTTTCTCTCCTCTCTTTCTCTCCTCTCTTTCTTACAAAAAAAAATATCAAGGATACTTTGTTTCATTTGTTCTTATCCACTTGGGGCTTATTTGGTATTGAGCCGACACACCGTGAGTCAGTGCACGGGCTTCTTATCAAGGGCCAAACAATGTTCTCTAAATTCATTTTTTCACACAATGTATTCTAATAAATTTAATTATTCTAAATTTCAAGACGACACTATGCGCCTTGCCGAACCCGTACACGAAATCGGACACGTTTGGGTTCGAAAATTTTCGGGATGTTACATTCTCCCTCGAAAATTCACTACGTGTCTTTCAGGTCGTCGAAAGGCATCAATCCAAAAACGGTCCCTTACACTCCATTAAGTAAGAGAACCCATAGGGTACATAAGGAACTTGAAACTTGCAATAGAAATAGAATACAATCCTTTAATTAAGATCTACATCATGCAGTTAAAACTCTATCTTCTGATCTGACACTAAAGATGTCTAGTGTTCGTCAAATAGTGTTCATTCAGGGTTTTAACGATCAAACACACATTCATCACCATTCACAACATGCTCCCCAATAAATCAGGGATTCAGTCAATAATCCAACCATGCATTTATACAAAAAGTAACACATCCTCACTTGCCAGAGGAAACACATCCACACTTGTAAACAATAAGGTACATCGAGTACCAATTAAAATTCCTGGTATTCATCATAACATGTCACATACCTGTGGTAATCCAAGAAAATATCCACAACTAAATTTGAAACATCCATAATTGGATGACAATATCCACCCTATCCACAACCAAGTCAAATATCCACAACTAGATTTAATATCCATAACTACATTAAATCAATATAAGTAACCATCCTCATAAGATATCACCATAATTTATCCACTACTAAACAAACACTATAAACCATTCACTAGAAGTCATTCACAATTAACCATTTACAATTACGTAAAGATATCCACAACTAAATAAAATATCCACAACTAAAAATCTTAACCATCCATAATTAGACACATGATCCACCATCTCAACAGTTAATTCAAATTTCCACAACTAACAACTAATAACTAAAATAGTTCTGCATAATCCAAAAAATCCATAACTAATTCAAATACTAATAACTAACAAAACCAGAACCAAATGTAGAAGTGGGCCTCCACGACTCAATAGTTCTCAAAACCAAATTAGAAGTATTTAAAATTCTCTCCTCACATGACCAAAACCAATTATTTACATGTTATTGGATCCATCACTGATCTGCCTGATCATTATTCTGCTGATCTCCCTGGTTTGCGCCACCTCCTGCGCTAGAAGTAGATGCACCTGTCGTATAACCATGCACTATCGCAATGTGTGGATCAGAGGAGGGTAGGTACGCCTTGCGCGTGAGGTCCATCAGTAAGACCTCATGAAAATCCAGCCGTCGGTCCAATCATTGACTCATTGCATTCAGGTTTCGATTAATTTCTGCCAACATGTTCATATCAAGACAAGGTGTGGTCACGAGGTGGGGCGCTTGCCAGGTCATAGCCCTTGTTGTGCCGGCCCCTGTTGCGCTTGCTCTGCTTCGTACTGACGCTGGTGATCAAGGACACTCTTTTCCAACTTCTTGTAACTTAAGCTCCAATCACTCATCTTAAACCTTTTCACATTATCAGATAGTCTTTCCTCATTTTGCGCTATCTCATAATTTTCATCTTCTTCGTCATCGTCGTACTCCTTGATCATGTGAGAGATGAGACTAGCGTCCAGCAACAATCTCAGCAGTGTCTTCTTGGATTGTAACATCTGTTTACGGGCATACATCAAACCCTCAAAAACTACCTTGGGCGCACTAAACCATCGGTTTCCAAAGGCAGAGTACAGGGCTTGTTGAATCACCCCTGCTCTTTCTTGCTCATGCCCCAAAGGGTATATGTTAAGTCAAAAAATGGTATCCAACTTCCACATCTCAAGTGGTAATTGGGCTTGCCTCATCGATTTTCCTGACCCCCGCTCCCCGTTGGTCATGTTGGTCATCACATGGTGAAATGGCACCGGTCTGGCGTACGGTTCTAATATTTCTTGGTCTTGATTCCTGATGAATCTGGAGGAACAGCTCATCACCTTGGCGATGTGATGAACGTCGAATCAAAACGTTCGGCCATCAATCTTAGTGCGCAATGTTTCAACCTTTTCCCCAATGGAAAAATTTTGGTAAAAGAGCTTCACTAACCGCAAAAAATAATAACCGTGAAAAGGGGTTAGCAAGGGTAATAGCCCGGCTGCGGTGACAGTCATATGACCACTTAGTTGTCTCTTGATCTACAAAAAGGTCGTTATCAAATGACCACTCAGTTTCCAAACCCACACCATCCCACCACTCCTCGGGTTGATCTCTTGGTGGTGGCGGCGGTGGTGATGGGGGATCGATATTGGCGTGCCTCGAGGAAGCAGCCCTCGATGCGGGTTTCTTTGATGTGGGGTTCTTAGTGGCGGCCATCTTCTTGGGTCCCATTGGTATTTCAAAGAAATCAAAGAAGAAACTTGAAAATTCAAGAAAATGATTCAGGAAAAGGTAGGGTTTACCTTTTTGGAGTGGTTGAATCGGATTATCATGGAAGAAATCAAAGCTTTTGCGAACCTCGAAGGGGATGGGGTGATATCTCGCGGAGAAGAGGAGAAAACCCAAAAAATCCCGAAGCGATTTCGTGCAAGTGGGGAAGATCCATACGAAACCCCCTTTTATACTGAAAAATCTACTCGAGGGGTTTCCAAAATCGCTCGAGCAGTTTTCTTTTTATTCTAAGCCGCTCGAGAAAATCGCTCGAGTGATTTTTCCAAGAAAAATTTGCCTATAAAAATCGCTCGTGCGATTTTTCCAAGAAAAATTTGCCTATAAAAATCGCTCGTGCGATTTTTCCTGAAGCCTTCAGGCTTGGAATTTTGAAGGAATTGCTCGAGCGGTTTTAAAATTTGCTCGAGCGGTTTTCCTTCAGCTGCCCTTTCGTCTTTGAATAGTCCATGGACTGTTTTGAGGTTTTAAAAGTCCTCAATTTCTTTTGTACTTGCACCCTATACTCGTATACACACACACACACACACTTATTGGAAACACATTGTACAAAAACTTGGGCCAACGATTGCCAATTCTATCGTGTTATAATCGGGATTAAATTCAAAATTTAAAAATGTTCCAAAATGGCCACTATAACCCAAACTTGTCAACTTATTACATCAAAATATACATTTAAGGTCTTATACACATAATTTAGGGCATGTCTAAACAATACCACTATAACACTAGCTCCCTCACTCAAAAAGGTGTGGATACACATCCCACACATCTACCTCCTGTTCCCATGTGGTTTCCTCCAAAGAGTCGTTATGCCACTTCACAAGTACTAAGGGTATTAACTTGGCCCGCAAGGTCTGCTCCTTATGATCCAAAATCTGTATCGGCTCTTCCGCCACAGATTTTGGATCTTCCTAAAGTTCGATGGGTTGGTAGTCTAATACATGAGTCGGGTCCTTGACGTATATCTGCAATATGGACACATGAAATACATTGTGCATACTTGACAGTTGCGGCGGCAAGGCAACTCGATATGCGACTTTGCCGACCCGGTCGAGTACCTCGAAAGGTTCAACATAACGTGGGCTTAACTTCCCATGCCTTCTGAAACACATCACACCCTTAGTCAGTGAGATTTTGACGAACACGTTGTCTCCAATTTAAAATTCGACACTGGTTCTCTTAAGATCGGCATAGCTCTTTTGGCTACTCTGTGTAACTCGCAATCTCTCACGGATTAACCAAATTGTGTTAATTGTGCTTTCAACGATTTTCGGACCCAAAGTGAGTTTCTTGCCAACTTCCCAATTGAGTGGAGACTTGCATCTCCGACCATACAAAGCCTCAAATGGAGCCATTTCAATACTTGTCTGTTAACTATTATTGTATGCAAACTCGATCAGGGGCAGATACTTGTCCTATGATCCTTGGAAATCAAGCATGCAAGCTTGAAGCATGTCTTCAATTACTTGGTTCACCCTTTTGGTTTCTCCATCAGCCTGATGGTGAAATCCCTAGCTGAAATCCAGCGTGGTACCAATCCTTTCCTGAAAATGTTGCCAAAACTCTTATATATATAGCGGGTCTTTATAAAAAACAATGCTGACTGGTATACCATGCAGTCTGATAACCTCCTTGAGGTACAACTCTGTAATCTTACTAGCCGTATACTTCGTACTGTAAGGCAAAAAATGAGCAGACTTGGTCAATCGATCGACTATGACCCAAATATCATTATGCCCTTTCATCATTCTCGGCAATCCTAGAACCATTTCGATATCAGTAATGGTTGCAAGAAACCATAAGGGTTCCGATGATCAATTTTCACCTGTTGGCATACTAAACATTTTGAAACATAGTCTACTACATATTTCTTCATACCTCTCAGTAGACACCCCATTTTTTACCCTCTCAGAGTATACGAACCCATTCGGTCAACCCTTGACCTTGCCCATGACTTTTGGAAAGGGACCAATCCTCTCTAGAAGTTCTAAAATCCTAAAAACCCTATAATCCAAGAATTATGCACCATAATAATAGTGTATAGTTAAGCCCCAGGCCCTGTTGATCGAAGGTCAAAGGTCGAGCCCAAACCCTGGTAATATATCCCCCATTTGGAAGCCCAGATGTGACATTTTTTTACCGGACTTTGGTATTTTAGTCATACTTTGACATGATAGAATTTATGGGTTTTAAAGTTTTGCAAAAAGGCTTGCCATTTGAAAGTTAGAAATGTGACCAAATTGTAAAAAATTGGATTTTGTTATTGAACTGGAAAGTTTACTTTTTATTCTTTGAGATTTTTGATCCGAGACTATTTTTATTGAATTCAAATGGGGGGGTTATTTTGTTATTTACATGTGTAATATCTTAAGTCAATGGAAAGGAAAGAGTTATGACATTTACTTAAATGATATTACATGTAAATATGTATGCATGTCTGTCCTAACCTGCCTACCTGCTTGCCTGAAATCTTAACCCACAAACCCGGACCCAGCCGAGCCTAGGAGGTTCCTGAATTCCGTGCATGAACCCATGCGTGTAATTGATTACGCGCAGGACCCCCTACGCACAATTGGTCCCGAAGTTGGGCCCAGACTTGAATTCGCTGAACCGCCCGCAATCCCCGATTCTGCACATACCCTGATGAGCGAAATTAAATTACACGTGTCCTCTCAACCACAGAATTAGTCCTAGTCAGACTGGGACTCTACTTCCCAAGACCACGTGAACTCCCCGATCTCGCACATACCTTCGTGCGTGGAATTAGATTCCACACATCTGTACATGCTCAAAATTAGTTCCAAAGCATAATGGAACTAGGATTCTGAGCCGGTCTGCAAGTCATTCCCGAGTTAGTGACCGACTCAAATTTAATTAAGCGTATTGTTCCATGCACGAAATTCAATTACACGCAGTGCCCTATGTGCGGAATCGGCCGATTGCGCACATGGCCTCATGCGTGGAATTTGCCCAATACCTATAAATAGACCCCCTACCCAGCGACCAAAGGACATAATTTACTCTTTTCTCTTCTACTTTTTTTGGCTGCTTCTTTTAAAAATTTCAAGGTTCTTTCTGAGGTTCTCAACGAAATGGGTTGAGATGCCTTCTAGACTTCTAGAATCATAGACTCTTCCCTAGGAACCTCAAGTAGTCGAGCCAGCGGCACTTGCCTACTGGTCTCGGTTCTTGAAGGAGTACTAAAGGAGAAGCGCCCCTTAGCCACCCGATTTGCCCAAGGGAGCTTACGGAGGGTACCCAGAAATGGGGCCAATCCTCCCAAGCATAGCGAGCCACCACCCTCCTTTTAGATAATCCTCCTTAGGATTAGAAAACCAAACTAGTTAGACCATAGGCAACCCATGGCTGTTGAAGTTGGCCAGCTGACGTTCAGTAGAGGAGTTCATCCCGCGTCTCGCAGAGTGTGATCAGTGACGTGTTGCAGTATTGATAAATATCTATAAATGACGATCGCAACAACCCAGGTATTCTCCATTTAAAATCCACCTACTTTTATTTATCTGCAGTTAAATATTATCCTTTCATTATTCTAATATATCTCTGCAGATGCATATAAAATAATCCCCCTTACTATCTTATCGTTTTTTGCCAACCCTTCCAAACAGTCTACTTGGGACCAAATTGGGCCACTTTTTTCGGGGATCGAAAGGAACCCCAAAAAAGTGCGTACCAATAGACTAGCGATCGCAATGAGACTCTTTCTACTAGGGTTGCCCTAATTTAGTTAGTTTGGTTTTTTTTCTCTTATTTATTTTCTGCTCTATTTTATCACCTTTTTACACACACCTACACGCATATAAGCTTTTCAAAAAAAAAAAAAAAAATATATATTTTAAAGATGTTAGGCATCTAAAATTTGAACTTTAATGATATCGACCTACCCTCATGGGTCCTCCCTAGCGATCCCAATTATAACGTTAGGTCATCTCCAAGGACAGCCCAACGTCATGTTCGGGTAAATATGGTTAGTGAGAGTGAAAAATATCCCTTCGCTCCACAAAATACAAATCACAGCGACAGCGGCGGAGAAAGTGATACTAAACAAAGCTACCCCACTAGCCAAGTTATAGATCACATTGCCAGTGCACTCCAAAAAGGAGGAAAAGAAGCCGATGGCTTGCTTCAGTCCCTGGCCGACTTATACAAAGTTGTAAAAGACTAGAGACAAGTTACTCCAAGAAGCAGGCGAGAGGAAAGGACGTCGACTCTTCCACATGCTCCGACTCCCCCAACATACAACATACTGGACTTTCACACTTTGGTCAATAACAACCACCGAAGACAATCCTCTCCTGAGACACCTAAACAGGACACCACCGTAGATACGAACTACCTCCATCGATTTCTAGACAATTTCATGGCTAGCAGAGAACAATCTTGGATTCGACGAATTCTGTCGAGACCCCGACTTCACTATACCAGCGGTATTTAAACCTCCAAAATTCAATAAATACAATGGTACAGGCAATCCAAAGCACCACTTAGCCCTCTTCTATAATGACTACCTACCGATTCAAACCAATCATGGGCTCCTGATCCACTACTTTCAGAGATTGCTAGAAGAAGAAGCCCTTGACTGGTTCGCTGCCTTACCTCTAACCGAAATAGAGACATTCGAAGATCTGGTCGACAGATTCCTAAACCAATACCAACACATGATTCACAAGCAAATCAACCTCCAGGACTTGATGACCACAAAGCAAGAAAGCAACGAAGACTTCACGACCTTTGCTAATCGTTGGAGAAGACTTGCCGCTCGAACATAATACCGCATGAACGACGCAAATGCTATAGATATCATCATAAAAAATACCCAAGAGCCCCTTCAGAGTGTTCTCATCTTGAGCGATTGCTCTGACTTCACCAGCCTATATCAACATGCTTCGCGCATTTAATGTCACATAAAAAATGGGGACCTTAATCTCTCTACACTAATGACTGATGGATCCAATGACCCTAAAACAAACACCCTAAACGAAACTCTGAGCCCCGAACAAATCATCATCAACCAAGAAAAAAAGCAAATGAACTTACCATCCATATAACCAAATTCAAGATCAATACACGAACCTATACCTTGACTATAACCAATCTCCATATTCTAATCATAACCAACATCCATACCCCCACCATAACCAATCTCTATATCCTAGCTCGAATCAAGACTAACTCCCCAACGACATGCAGACTAACAATACCTTCCACAACCCATTATTTAAGCAAACTCCATCAAGCCCTCAATCCACATACAACGCCGTACACGCATTCACTCCTGTCCCATTCCTCCAGGCTAGTCTGATAAGAAGAATTGAACCTCCCACAGAGCACATCCATACTATTCACTCAAAGCCAACTAACCGTACTCCTTACGCCATAAAACCTAAAGTCATCTTTCACACTGAAGCTCAACCAATCACTAAACATATCCCAACTCAACCTACTATTGATTTGCTTACCTTACAATTATTAAAGAGTTAAAACAACAAATTAAAAGGCTAAATCATAGAGAAATGGGATCAAGGTAAGCAACCAGTCCTACAAGAATCAGGGCTGTTGCAGCAAGCTTTTAGGGGTAAGTGAGGCTAGGTCCATAGGAAAATGTGCTTGAAAATGGGGTAAATCTCTAAATCTCTAATAGATCTAAAACTGTAGCCTATCCTAGTTTAAAACAAAGCCAAAATAGGAAAGATGAGAGGTTTTAAGAGTTGTCACTTTATAAAACTATAGAAAATTGAAGATAACAACAAGTGATCTAGAACTGATTGAAACTCAGATTTAAGAAAAAGGATTAAAAACAAAAGGTGGAGAGTAGCAATTAGGGATTTTGGTCTTCACTGAAAATCAATTGGTTCAAAGGCAATGCATAGAATTGCTTTGCAACAATCCTTCATTTGGCTACAAGCTCAGATGCAAGGTATAAGAATCTAACCTAGACCAGAGAATTGGAATAATCCTAAGGCTATGATCTATTCACTTGAATGGTGAAAGATCATCCCAGAGATTCCTCTAATTCAAGGATCTTAATTAGAACAAGTAAGCTATTGCAGATGCTGTAGATGCAAGGCTACAAGTTTAAGCATCCACAGGGAGATTTAATCTAGGGAAATCAAATACAAACAAGAGACCTATAGATTAAAATCAACTTTATAACCCACAATTACTGAATCAATACAACTTACAGTCCAATTGTGCTCAAATCTGCAATCTGTGCAACATATAATTCATCTGCAAAGCTTTGAACCTCTCAATTTTACAGCTCTCAACCTCACCCTAGCTACAGAAGGGGTTTAGCCAACCATAATTGGCTAAGGAGAGAATGGGGGAAGAAGAAAGAGAAAGGGGCTTTGGAGGGAAGAGTGAAATTCAAATTTGGCTCTGGTTCTCTCACTTTTTGGATCCTTCATTTGTGAAATTATCAGCCATTTATACTCTTCCCCTCTGTCCTCAGATTTATTTCAGCCAATTAGAGCTTAAGGGAATATTTCAGTTATTCCCAGCTGCTGATGCGACTGATTTCTCTTCTAGAAGCCCTTCCCCAATTGGTCTGAAACTAGTAAGTACATGTGATGAAGTTAGAGGGTTCCCATTTGTGTCTAGTTGTGTTCTAAAAATACCCCTAAGTGTCATTAACATGCCTTAGAACTCGTGCATAGAAATCTAGAGTTGGCAGCAGCAGTGGTTGGAACTGAGAAGTTCCCAAATTGAGTGTCGAGAGGTTCAGGGAACCTCTCGACAGGTTCTTAGTCCATTTGATGTGTATTTCGATAGGTTGAGTGACTTCTCGAGAGGTTCAGGTAAGTTCTCGATAGGATTGACATGAATTCTTTCCTTCTGTTCGGGCTCCTTACATCTACTCAATAGGTTATAGAAAATCTTGTCGACTTCTTTTATTGCTCCCATTGAGCTTTCGATAGGATCTGCTCAACTTCTCGACAGGTTGGCTCAACCTTGCGAGCTCCTTTGCGCCTCTCGGTATCCTCTCAACAGGATCTTCTGTTGCACCTCAGACCCTTTGCTAGGTTGTGTCAACTTCGACAACTTTACTTTTCCTCCTCAATTCCTCTCGACAGGTTATAAACTAACTTCAGAACCTCTTGATAGCTTACTTTCTTCAGCTTTAACTCCTTGACAGGTTCACGTACACCCTCAGATCCTCTTGATAGGTTCATGGAACCTCTCGACTGGTTGACTTTTCTCTCCAGAACCTCTCGACAGGTTGAGTTAACCTCTCGAGATGTTCTACTTTGTGCTTCCACAGCTGGCACACATCTTTGGTGTGCTGCCTTTCATTTGTCAGCACATAGTGGCTTCTTGGTGGGTTAAATCCTCATTAGATGCAGCTGGTCTTTCTCCCATGTGTGCCCCTGTGGACACATGTCATTGTCATGGAGCTTTAAGGTTCTGTGGAGTGCTTGATGACTGGCCTTTCAGGTTGCATAAGCACATATTGAGATAACAGATCTATTCTTTGGCATTTTTAGAGGGATGTCTGCACTAAGACTGCAATTTATTGCTTATCTACAAAACACTCTCAAAACACTTTATTAGTCAACTCAAAGGTTCATCAAAGGTCAGCTTAGGAGGTAAAAAATGGTATTTTTCACTGCTCAACACCTACCACTGAACTTATCCCGACTCAACCTATCACCAAACTCACTCCGAATCAACCCATCACTAAAATAGACACACCTATTCCTAGACCAACTCAATCGATCCTTAAAATCAACAAGCCTATCCCTGAACCAACTTGACCTACCTTTAAACTTGATAACTTACCCACCAATGAGTCAACCACTACGCTCCCCGAGCTTACACCTAAACCATCCTTATGACCGATACCTGGACAAACCTACATGCCGGTATTAGAAGAAATTCCCGAACTAATCTATCCATAATACAACACTATTCAAACTTAAACTGATCACAAAACTAAACTCTGAACCCAAACCCGTAATCAAATCTATCCCCGAAATCACCAGCCCTCTCACTTCTGAACCAATCCACCAACACACTACGACACCATTTATATTTAAACCGATTACGAAACTGTACTATAAACTTGAACCCATAATCGAATCAAGACCCTTAATCAAACATACTTCGAAATTAATCCCTGAGCCCAAACGCATTATCTGACACATGATTGAACACATCACCCCACAAACCTTAAACCCGACCCTTGAACTAATCCCTACATCAACTTCAAAACAATAACTCATCACCCACTAACCTCATAATCAACTCTCGAATTAACTTCTACACCCACTTCAGAACCTAAACTCACTACCACCTCACCAACTTCAAAACAAAATCTCGAACCCAAATATGTTATCAAACATACCCCTGAACCATCCATTTCACTCACCCCAAAATAACTGTCGAACCGATCTCAGAATCAACTCACAAATCAATCTCTACACCGCCTTAAAACATGAACTCACCACCGAACTTATCACCTCACCACCCACGAAACTAAGCCCCAAACCCAAACCTATTATCAAAACTAAACCTATCATCGAACTCAAACCTATCATCAAGCCTAAACCTATTATCAGAGCCAACATTGTCACCAAACCTAAATCTACTGTCAAACATAAACTTTTCACTAAACCTATCATCAGACCTAAACCTATTATCAGACCCGACAATGTCACCAAACCTAAATCAACCATCGAACGTAAACTTGTCACCAAATCTAAGCCTTTCATCAAACTCAAACCAATCATCAAACTTACACTTTCCACCAAACCTAAACCTATCATTGAACCTAAACTTGTCACCAAACCTAAACCTATCATCAGATCTGAACCTGTCATCAAACTTGAACCTATTGTCAAACCTAAACCGATCACCGAATACAAACCTGACATCAAGCCTTAAACTATAGGCAAATCTAAACCTATCCTCGAACATAAACCTATCACCGAACTTAAACCCATGATCGAACTTGAACTTGTCATTGGACACGAAACCAAACCTATCATTGAACTTAAACCAATCGTTGAACCTAGACTGCAACCTATCATCGACCCTGCACCCATCCACAAGCTCGAACCCACCATCAAAGGCGAACCCACCATCAAACCATAACTCATTGTCAAACCTGAACCTGTCGTCAAACTCGATCCTTTTATTAAACATGAACCCGTCACTAAAATCGAACCTATCCTTACAATGCTAACTCCACTCACCTTTGAGCCAACCAACGAACCTATCAAGGAGCCTGTCGTCACTCCCACGCTCGAAACTAAATCCAACTTAAATCCTACGACCCCGATCAACATCCAAATCAATATGTCACCAAATCCCCAAATCTCACCACAATAGGAGATTGATATTGCAACTAAAATCGCCTCTGATCACCAGATCAAAGTCTTCATAAACCTCATGATCAAGCCCAAACTGCGAATCAAACAAAACAAGCAGAATAAAAAAAACTAAACATCTACACGCCAAGGAAGGGTCCACCATGGTTCACACTTCATTACCTTCTCCTTTTGTTCTGCCTTTGTCTCACCCTGTCACTCTCTTTACAAAAACAACATCACACTTCCCTTCAACTGACTCCTTTCATCAAATCAAAACAACATAACCCAAAAATATTCTCAAATAATCTCCAACTAGAATCCAAAATAAAATTACACAAAACCTCATGGGAAGGACCCTGTCTCATACCCAACTTTACAACATGCCCCACTCCATTGAGAGGCTAAAGAAAGCCCGACCTGACAAGGAAACTCCGACCATAAAAGACTCATCAAAAGAAGAAATTAAACGACTCCACACCTTATTCGATAAATCTTATGCCATCCAAATCACAAACTTAAACATGACCTCTCTCTCGTCCCAGATCAATCAGATAGAGGGTGACCGAGGACCAGCGACAAACCGACAAATCACAAATAGAAAGTCACTCTGACCGTTCAATATGTCCCACTAGTTGGACATTCTAAGTTAGTCTCTTCTTGAAAGAACTGATGCTGTATCGTAGTAAACAAACAAAAAAATCGAAAATATATAACCAAAAAATAAATAAATTATATATATATATATATATATACTTGAAAATATAAAAAAATATTTTTATCCAGCAATGTCTCTGACTCACATTTCATGCCCAAACTCTTCAAACTTATACCCGACTGAAAACTCGAAGCTGGGGGAACTAGTGCTAAGGAAACAATGCCTACCCAGCAGCCTCGCTTGGAGGAAATCGAAGCCCACGCGGGAAGAACTTATATTATTTTGGCAGCATGCCCAGGAAATAACTACCAGGGGAAGGACTTCCTAACCCTTAGAATGTTATCCGTAACTCAATGATCATCATGTCTCATAGCCTAAATAGGCGTAACTATATATTTATCATCCTTGTAGTCATCACAAGACATTCTCCAGTCGTGGGTCATTATTTTTGAAAAATATTTTAGGAATCATCCGACTCATTAACCACCCTCCTATTCGGGCAAGTTGATCGAAAGGTCTAGTGGATCAAGAAACTCTTTATGAAATATAGAAAATTTTGGATTTCATACACCCTTCCAACCATTAGAGATGATGTTAGAGCCGAAAAAAGTGAAAATGCAAAGTTCTATCAAATCTCATAATTCTTGCGTTAGCAGGCCGTATCAAAAAAATATACATTGATGCTTCAAAAAAAAGAGGGACAAAAAAGAGAGAAAAGAAGCACAACTGAGAGAGAGCATGCGACGAATGAACAGTCAATGAATTTAGGGAAGCATAAGAGGAACTGTGAGGGCACCCTATTATTCCCCACCAGGGAGGCATAAGTAAAACCGTAAGAGCATCCCTGTCATCTCCACACTACTAGATGTCGTCATACGGTGACGGGAGGAGGAAAAAATCCCTGCTAACCATAGAATTTGATGATTTGATGGTGTTGGACCATGATGGAGAGCTCAATTATGGCACTGCATTATCCACCCAAGAAGAAAGTAGTTGACTACTATTTCAAAATTGCTGAACGAAAAGCTATCCCGTAGATCAATGAACCTTACCCCCATTTCACCCATTATTTTTCTTTTCGGATAATGAGTCAAATGATTTTCAAAATCTTTTTGAGAATAAAACCTAAAACTCTTGAATGACAAGGGATGTGATCACTCTTTAGCTACCATTCACCCCATTCTTGTTAATAGCTATGATACATGATGATCGTTCAGTGCTTACAAAATCAAGCCCGACATGTGGCCAAAATAATTAAACTACTTCCTAATATGGGACCATTACAAGTACACTCTAGGATACCTGTGAGGCCGAGCAGGGTCCCATCGTCACTTGACACTGGGGCACATTTGTTTTTAGCACTAACACCTTGGCAACAATAATCGGGTCACGAGACCAACACCTCAAATTGGGGCATTTTTTTTTAAATTTTTATCCCACCGTGGAACCAAAAGAATATATAAATAATAATAAAATATTTTCCAAAGTCTCATTGTGTGACCAATAAAAAAAAACCTTTGACAATCCCATTGTCGCGCAAACTCAAAAACTCAAAATTTCAAAAAAATAAAATAAAAATTCTCAATCTCTTTCATCCGCAAATCTCTACAAAACAAACAATCAAAACCACCCTCCTCAGAATCTCTCTACTATCCCTTCTCATCATCCTATCTCACCCTCCCTATCACATCTATACAACTCACCTGACCGAGAATGACGCTACAAAATCACCCCTAAACAATAACATAAGAATCTTTTCTCAGAGAACAACTAAACATTCCTCGATGGATAAACATTTTTTGAGCTGCAACCCGATGCACTCATTGTTGATATCACTTAACACCTTTTATCTCAAATTTATCTTATTATCACTCTGGTTGCACCACTTGTGCTTCGACCGAGTCATAGTCCCCCCGCGCGGTCGTGACACGTACCCACAACAGCGGTAAAAGCCCCTCGATCGCCACAATTGGTATCCAAATGAATCAACCCTTCGCCCTTCAAGATAAGGAAGACAAGTGTCGATATCAACCCCCTTATCAAAGAATATTCATCATTCTATCTCAAGCAAGGATTCACCTCTACACGTGGGTCTCTACACTAATTCAGGTAAGTACCATCCCATCACTAACCACCAAGCCCCATCGCACAACCTTGCATATCGAACAGAACAAAGGCTCAACGAATGTCTCTTCACGAAGAGCAAAGAGTCGAACCCCCTAAATGTCCCATCGCTCAACAGTCACTTGAGTCCACCGCAACAGAAATACACGCTCGCTGACAAAGAGAAAGGGAAACTGTTAAGTAGTGAAAAATACCATTTTTTACCCCTAAACATGAGCTTTGAAAGACCCTTGAGAAGACTAAATAAGTGCTTTAGTGTGCATTTTACAGCTAACCAATTAGACAGGTCCAAGTCCGAAAAGCATCCTAAAATGATCAAAAAGCTGACAACTCATGTCAAGCTGAAAGATGGATTGAAGAAACAACCTCAGCAATGGCTAAAAAGGGTCTAAAAGAGCAGACAAAGACCTGAAAAAAAGAGAGAGAGCCATTCGCAAAGAAGAATGGGAGCCTAGAGTCCAATTCGCAAAGAACTTTTACTATTCGCAAAGAACCTTGAACTTTGCGAAAAGAAGAAAACACTCCTCGAATAGAAGATTTACCTCTGCGAAAAGAAGAGAAGTCCTTTGCGAAAAAGAACTTGAAGCCAAAGTCCTTTGCTAAAAGAACTTGAAGCCAAAGTCCTCGAAAAGAACTTCAAGAAGCCAAAGTCCTTTGCGAAAAGAACTGAAGCCAAGATGCTTTGCAAAGAACTTCAAGCCAAACTACTTTGCGAAAAGACCCTTAAACTCGTGGAAATGGCATACGGGATTCTACCACTTTGAAGGGCATTTCGAAACTCAGACGCCGCCCAATGTAATTAAAAGCCCACAGACATTCCGGAAGATTCCAAGCACAAACCAAAGGCATATTCCGCCCCACGTGAAAACCCAAAGATGAAATCACTTGGCGGGAACTTCTAGAAGCTCAAACAAACTTTTGAATTCCCATAATGTAATTGATGCTTCTAACGCTGATTTGAACCGGATCGAGCATTTTCATTGGCGAAACAGATCCGGATCCCGTGCTCAACGACCATTGGGCAATCCAGATCCGAGCACTTCCGATTGGTCAATTCAGACCTTGTGGATAGAGGGAAAGCTATAAATTGAGAAGACATTTGCCCAATTGGAGTATCCAGATTTTAGAGTTTTCATCTCTGTTTCCCTCATTCCGGACAGATAGCTTATCTGAACCCCCTGTAATACCTTCTTGTAGTTTATCTTAGAGAGCCATTGTGAGTGATTTGTACTTCCAAGTTCGGATTCAAGATCAGAACTGAGGGCTCTCGAGAAGCTCGATCAGAAGTCCGAGGGCTCTCTAAAGCCGTGCTCTGTAATTGTAACGTTGGATTTTAAAAGGTTCTTTGTAATTTGTGTCTTCTCCATTGGAGTCATGTCGAGGGTTCGAATGTTCACCTTAGTGCATTAGACTTCTTTAGATTCACTCATCCGCATCCAACTTCCCTTAATTCATCATCCATGTAATTAGCGTTGGTAACCTAATTCAAGCAAGATTTACGATGATGTTCATGTTCGAACTAAAGAATAGGCCACATTGAGATCTGTGACCATTTAAGTGGATAGATCACCCATAAGTCTAAACCTATTCCTTAATTCAGATTTATTTCTCTTACATCATCTTTGGTAGCGATGAAGATTGAATCTGCTCTGTTGAACTCTGATTCTCCATTAAAATTGAGGCTAAAGTACATGAAGCTATTATTTCGCATTTGTCTTATTTTAAACACTTCTTTAACTCGGATCTGGATCATGTAGATAGTTCTTTTCTTTATTTGCTTATAGTTAAATGTGACACAATCCAACACTCTCTTTTATCTATTCTTTTTAGATAATTATAGAGCCAGATCTGGTAGCACAGATCTGGAGGTTTATCTCTCATTTTAGACAAACTTCTCTGTGGACGATCTTGAAATACTTACTTTTAAAACTTGCTACAATTGGCCCTGATCTTGCAGGCCAGTGTTAGCCCCAATGTGCTGATATCCCTTTCATAAGTTAACATCCATATAACCTAGCATTCTTTAATTCTTTAATTCTTGATTAATAATGCACATAATTATGGCACACTTGGAGCGACAACAAGTTTTGTCGGGAAGTTTGTTCTAAAATAGATAGACCTATGTTTATTTTCATTTATTTTAATTTTTGCTTTAAACCTGCACTTTGCATTCCAAGTGCTTGATTAAATGTCTACAACAGTTTTGTATAGAAAACCTATTTTACTGCAGCAGAATTTTATTTTTTTTTATTTTTTTTTTTATATTTTTTTGAGTTTTTATTCTTTGCCTTCTAGTTATTTGAATAAATGCTGCTGCCACTCTTTTATCTTTTTGTCAAATTTGGGCGAGCTTCGAGTTTTCTTTTATTTTGTCAATACTTGAATAAGGTACTGCAGGTTTTTGGATGTTTGCATCTCGAGTGGCCAACAAGGAGCATCTGGACCAAAGTCGAGCAGATCCGCTTGAGTTTGCATCCCTTCTCCTTTGCATTCATTTTCTATTTTTAAATTCTTGAGAACCAGTAGCTTCCTGTGTTTAATGTTTGTTTTGATTATAATTGTCTTTTAGGCATGCCGATTTTTTACAAAACCAAATACAAAATAAAAGAAGTGAAAACACAAATAGAAAATCTGAGTTGTTTCTCATTATTTTCGATAGTAAATAAGGGCTCTTGTTGAGCCTGATCCAAAACAAGTAAAAAAAAAAAAAAAATTATAATAAAAAATAGAAAATTATAAAAACAATATAGATATCTTAGGATGTGTTTTCTCCATTTGCATCCACTTTTCCCATCTGGACCACTTTGAGATCATTTTTTTTTTTAGGAATCATGTAGGATAATGAGTAGTGAATCATAGTCGCTTTGAATATTCAATGGACCCACTAATTTTATTTTCCTTCGAGATTTCTTCATCATAAAGGGGTCTCACTGTGTGAACCCTGCTTTTAATATGTGCTCCCATGCTTCATTATTTCTTTTTTCATACACATCATCAACAAAGGGGTCAATCTTATGAATCTTGCTTTTCACCGTATTCTGCTAATCATTTTTATAATCACTTAGATTCATAAGTATCTCGTTTTGGGTTTGTTTCTTTGGGCTTAGGATATATCATTTGGCATTAGATTTTCGCTTTTAGGAATTTTAGTTTCAAATTTGCTTTTAGATCATTGAATTTTTTCTTTCTTAGGTTAATGTGTCCTCGTTTCTTGATTTTCGTCATTTTTCCGTGAGTATAGCTAGTTTCTAACTTTGTTTTCTTATTTTGCATTCACAAATTCAGTTTTTGTATCAACACTTTTCTTTTTCTTTTTAACTTTGTATTCATTCCTTACCTTGCTTTTCTGCTTTCTCGTTATTAGCATTAGTTTCCTTTCATTTGCATAGTAATGCTTTTATGTGTTAGATCTTATTTAGCCGTTCTAGCATTGTTTTCTTGATTTTTCTTGCATCTGTATAGCATGTTTTCCATTTCCTTGCTCATATCTTGATTTACATTTTTATTTTCTTGCATATAGTTTAGATTTTTCTGTTTCTTAGTTTTTCTTTCTTCTTTTACCTAGCCTCGAGCAGTCTGAAATGTCCCCATTACCCATTCCTTTGGTTTTGCCTAACCCATTCATTGATGCTCAAGCTCATACCGAGCTATTGGTGGATGAAACTTTTTCTCCTCCAAACTGATTGCGTGCTATCTTTAAGATATCTCGGGAGGCTTCCTCGGCACCATCCTCACTCCATTACTCGAGAAAATTTACCCAAGGATGACAAAGGCGTGGTATCGAACCTCACCACAGTCACAGAGGAACATCTTGATGTGCCAACCCTAGTTATTTTTATAGACAACCGTGACTTAATCAGGATCACGAGGACATTGGACATGCCCTAGGGATACCTTTTCAATTCAATCGATGGACCCTTGATGCTTCCTCAAGTTGCCTCTTTCAGAGATATGGCTGCCCATTTGATACACGTCATGGTGGGATCTGGGCAACCAATAATGAGAAGAGATCTGCCCATAATATCTCTTGATGGATTCCATACTCCGAGGGAGTTTTTATGTTGGGCACACCCAAGAGAGGCGAACCCCATCTTAGAAGCCCTCTTTCACTTCTCTAAGGGCAATTCTTCAATGCCCCATGCCGATCTGAAAGCAATGGGTGATGTGAGTGCCAAGGTAAAAAGGAACAGAAGATTCTTGGCCTCCTTTGGAAGACTCATTCTGACCCTCTTAAGAGCCAAGTTTGACATTAATAGGAAGAGCCCTTTGAGGTACTCACTCCTCACAACTTTGGCAAGAAAGCTCGGACCACAAGTCGTGCCATGTTAAGAAGAATGAGGAAGTAGGAGAACCAGCCCATGCCCCGCACCTATTGTCGCCTATTTCTGAACCCATAGCACTTTGAGCGAGCTAGTTCTTCTTCCGAGCATGACAGAGAACCAAGCCACGAAAGTGTGGGTGGGCATCTTTGCAGAAGTGGAAATTGTGGAGCCTCAACCAGCCCCGAGCCTCAGCCACCCTACAGTTTACAAGCCCAACTCCTGTGGTGACCAGCTCGTTAGTGCACCACTTCGCACTTAGTCCACACTCTGAGGTAGCTAGTTTACAAGCCCAATTCTCAGTCAATTGTCTCTTTCTTATTTTCTTATTTTCGCTTTTTATTCTATTGCAATTTTTTTCTGTTATAAGTGTGCCTAACCAAATTGCTTTTTGTTCTCCCTATTTGAAAAACTTACAACCCTCCCCTACTCCCTTTCCTTTTTCCTTTTATTTTCTATCCAAATTATGTGCTTCTTGTCAGAATCATCCAGGATTATTGTTGTTTCATTGTCTTCCCTAATAATTGTCCACCACCTTTTGAACGTTGAGGACACTGTTCCCCATAGGTTTGGGGTGTGGCGGACAAGTCTGCCTAGGGAATAGTTAACATAAGGGCGAGAATCACCTAAGTAATTAGGAAATGTATTAATTTACTTTAGAATCATGACAACTAGAAAATTTAAAATTTCTTTGCCAAATGTAGACATCATAAACCTTTCAATATTCTACATTTCCACGATGCTAGCACCATGAAAACCTCACGGTATCGATTTAGCAAGTCAAAGGAAGAGAAAAGGTAAAGATATACTTAAAAGCTCAAGGAAAAACCATAACCGGTGAGAATTGAGCCCATATATTTTCCATCTCGTTGAAGAGTGATCGAGGCAATTTTTTCGATTCAAAGGATTGGGAGGCATTAGATCCACTAGAAGTTAGGAAACTCCAAATTAAAACAAGTAACAAGACTCATGAAAGCGAGGAAAAGATCAAGGCCTTCTTTGGATTTTGAACCTAATGAGAACCAACCAAGAAAAATCTGCCTGTTGTACCCCATTTGAGTCAGAATCCTACAATTCTTCATCAAAATACTCAAAAGTACTTTTTTGAACCTATGGAACCAATTCAGCCTTCCCTCACTCGAGAATTCAGGAGGTAAAGGAGAAAGAATGAAGATGGACCATTTCAAGGCAACATCAAGAAAATGAAGAGAAAATACCTCAAAAGCAGGCAATATGGTGACCGAGAAAAGAAGAGACAAACAATGTGAAAAGTTGCAAGCAAAAAGGCAAAAAGGGACTTTATGTTGAAAATTCAAGATCAAAGAAAGAACTGATCACCGTGGAATGTGAGAATCTCAAAAGAAGAAGAAAGAAGCTAAACTCAAAAGGTGGAGTCATGAACCATCTCTGCACTTCACGAGTTCTCAAATTCAAACCTCCGTTCAAGCGCCTTTCCTTGAAACTTCACTCCATAAGCCATACAAACAAACCTAGATTAAAAGCCCTTGTGATCCAAAGTTGAGTGAGTCATGTGGAGATAAGAAGTGACCTAATCTATGGTGAGGAGATGTCAATGATGCCATTGCCTAAGAATCATGCCTATGCTCATGCTTACATGATCCATTTGGGAGATGTAAGCGCTCTTGAGCTTGAGTGAAAATGAACCCTCAACAAAAACACCGATGAGAGTATACCCCGTGAGTGTTTGGGTTGGAACTTGAGCACCTTAAGTATGACTTATAACCTAATTTTTATCCATAGGATGAGCTATCACGGGCACATTTGTATGAGTTTCTATGATCGTTCACAGATTGGAAATATTGAAACATTCATGAGGTTTATAAATGTTTAAATCGCAAACAATAATCAAATTTTCTGTTTCATCATTGATTCAAGAGTAACTAACTCGCTCCTTGATTGCTCATTTGATAATATTGCACCGATGTTAACTGTTTCATGGAGAAGTCTGAGGGTACCTTCACTGATAACCCTCAGGAGACTTCACTCCTCCTCTGGGCATCAGCTAGGGGTTTAAAAGGCTTGTTGCATATGCTAAATGCACTGCTTCCTACAAAAGTGGCTCTTTATTTTGCTTTTATGTTTCTTTGCTCAGGGACTAGCAAAGCTTAGGTTTGGGGTGTGTTAAGTAGTGAAAAATACCATTTTACCCCTAAACATGAGCTTTGAAAGACCCTTGAGAAGACTAAATAAGTGCTTTAGTGTGCATTTCTGACTAACCAATTAGACAGTCCAAGTCCGAAAAGCATCCTAAAATGATCAAAAAGTCGACAACTCATGTCAAGTCGAAAGATGGATTGAAGAAACAACCTCAAAGAATGGCTAAAAGGGTCTAAAAGAGCGACAAAGACACGAAAAAGAGAGAGAGCCATTCGCAAAGAAGAATGGGAGCCTAGAGTCCAATTAAGAAGAACTTTTACTATTCGCAAAGAACCTAGAACTTTGCGAAAAGAAGAAAACACCCCTCGAATAGAAGATTTACCTCTGCGAAAAGAAGAGAAGTCCTTTGCGAAAAGAACTTCTGAAGCCAAAGTCCTTTGCGAAAAGAACTTCTGAAGCCAAAGTCCTTGCTAAAAGAACTTCAAGCCAAAGTCCTGCGAAAAGAACTTACGAAGCCAAGATGCTTTGCGAAAAGAACTTCGAAGCCAAAATGCTTTGCGAAAAAAGAACCACGAGCCAAACTACTTTGAAAAGACCCTTAAACTCTGCGAAATGGCATATCGGGGATTTCTGACCACTTTGAAGGGCATTTCAAGAACTCTGACGCACCCCAATGTAATTAAAAGCCCACAGACATTCCGGAAGATTCCAAGCACAAACCAAAGGCATATTCCAATGAAAACCCAAAGATGAAATCACTTGGGAACTTCTAGAAGCTCAAACAAACTTTTGAATTCCCATAGCAAATTGATGCTTCTAACGCTGATTGTTGAACCAGATCGAAGCATTTTCATTGGCGAGCAGATCTGGATCCCCGTGCTCAACGACCATTGGGCAATCCAGATCCGAGCACTTCGATTGGTCAATTCAGCCTTTGTGCGTGATAGAGGGAAAGCTATAAATTGAGAAGACATTTGCCCAATTGAGGCATCCAGATTTTAGAGTTTTCATCTCTGTTTCCCTCATTCCGGTCCAGATAGCTTATCCCGAACCCCTGTAATCCCTTCTTGTAGTTTACCTTTGAGAGCCATTGTGAGTGATTTGTACTTCCAAGTTCGGATTCAAGATCAGAACTGAGGGCTCTTCGAGAAGCTCTCATGTAAGTCCGAGGGCTCTCTAAGCCGTGCTCGTAATTGTAACGTTGGATTTTAAAAGGTTCATGTAATTTGTGTCTTCTCCATTGGAGTCATGTCGAGGGTTCAATGTTCACCTTAGTGCATTAGACTTCTTTAGATTCACTCATCCGCATCCAACTTCCCTTAATTCATCATCCACTGTAATTAGCGTTGGTAACCTAATTCAAAGATTTACTGATGATGTTCATGTTCAACTAAAGAATAGGCCACGACTAAATGATGAGATCTGTGACCATTTAAGTGATGATCATGACCATAAGTCTAAACCTATTCCTTAATTCGATTTATTTCTCTTACATCTCGGTTGGTAGCGATGAAGATTGAATCTGCTGTTGAACTCTGATTCTCCATTAAAATTCAGAGGCTAAAGTACATGAAGCTATTATTTCTGCATTTGTCTTATTTTAAACACCTCCCCAACTCGGATCTGGATCATGTAGATAGTTCTTTTCTTTATTTGCTTATAGTTAAATGTGACACAATCCAACACTCTCTTTTATCTATTCTTTTTAGATAATTATAGAGCCAGATCTGGTAGCACAGATCTGGAGGTTTATCTCTCATTTTAGACAAACTTCTCTGTGGACGATCTTGAAATACTTACTTTTAAAACTTGCTACAATTGGCCCTGATCTTGCAGGCCAGTGTTAGCCCCAATGTGCTGATATCCCTTTCATAAGTTAACATCCATATAACCTAACATTCTTTAATTCTTTAATTCTTGATTAATAATGCACATAATTATGGCACACTTGGAGCGACAACAGAAACCCTCCACCGTTCCATTGCACCTACAATCAGCGGGCCCCACTATGGCAAAAACAAAAGAGAGGAAACTCTCTGACATCCCGTTGCGTGACCACCACAAAATAACAACAGGCAGGCCCCATCGCGAGAAATATAAAGGTCCTCCGCCCAAATCAGGTAAGTATCACCCCCTCTACTTGATATTCTCTATAAATATAGTTAGCTAATATTAAGTCAAAAGTTTTTAAGAACCCGTCTCTCCCAATCCGTGAATCACTGTAGTCCTCCCATAAGAGACAATCATCAGTATATGTGAGAAGGTTAGATGGAGCATTCGGCATACCAAGCGTCATCTTGACAACCACATAAATGGTCAAGTCCACAAATCCTGCTTCAGTGGATCTGCTCAGCGACGTCTTGGAAGCCACGTTTTTTAAGTTTTACCACTGAATTGTTCTTAACTTAAAATCCCAAACTTTCAAAAAGCCCCTATCTATCAAACTTTCACTTCTCATCACTCTAATTCATTCTTTCCCCTAAGAAACCGAACACCAGGTATACTCAACTTTGAGAAATCACAAATGTCCAGTAGAAAGGGACCCCTGAAGCATCGTTGGAGTGAGCAATGATGCGCCCAGTCTGACATGACTTGAGAAAGCCTTCGCCATCAAATTACATCATATTATTTGGTCACTTAACCTTATCTTTGGGCATTCATATGACACCCCCAGTACCTTGATTGCATCAATTTCTCCGCATTTGATTGCCACTTGTAGCTAGTCGCAACATGCAACGGGATGCCACTTGCACCTGCGGATGATGATATACCTCTCAACAGCTACCACTGGGCCCCTGAATGCTCCTCCTTAGCTTGTGCAGATAGATAAAAAAGCCAAGCACCTCATGTTAGCTTCCCGATTCACACTTGTGATCTCTCAAATAAATGAGAAGGCACCCTGAAAGGGGGGTGTCTACTTCTTTGACGCATCCTTGTTCCACAAGAAGGCGCCGAAGAGGGGCATCTATAGACACCCCATTTTTTACCCTCTCAGAGTATACGAACCCGTTCGATCAACCCTTGACCTTACCCATGACTTTGGGAAAGGAACCAATCCTCTCTAAAAGTCTTAAAATCCTAAAAACCCCACAATTAGAGGAATTATGCACCATAACAATAGTGTATAGTTAAGCCCCAGGCCCTGTTGACCAATGGTCAAGGTCGAGCCAGAACCCTAGCGATATATCCCCCATTTGGATGCCCAGATGTGAACTTTTTTTACTAGACTTTGTTATTTTAGCCATACTTTGACATGATAGAATTTATGAGCTTTAAAGTTTCACAAAAATGCTTGCCATTTAAAAGTTAAAAATTTGACCAAATTGCAAAAAATCATATTTTATTCTTGAACTGGAAAGTTGACTTTTTATTCTTTGAGATTTTTGATTCGAGATTATTTTTATTAAATTCAAATAGGGGGGTACTTCGTTTTTACATGTAATATCTTAAGTAAATGAAAATGAAAGAGTTATGACATTTACTTAAATAATATTACACGGTATGGCACTCTTAAGCTCTTGAAAACTCTTTTCACACTGTTCAATCAACTCAAACTTGACACCCTTCTTTGTGAGCAGCATGAGCGAACCTGAAATCTTGGAAAAACCTTCGACAAATCTTCTATAATAATCGGCTAACCCCAAGAAGCTTCATACCTCTGTCACTGTCTTCGACTGTTCCCATTTCACAACAGCGTCAATATTAGCTGGATCGACAATTATGCCAGCCTCAGAGACAATGTGTCCCAAGAAGCTGACCTGCTCCTGTGAAAACTCACATTTACTTAGCTTTGCATATAACTGATGATCACGAAGCGTCTGGAGAATGATCCGTAATTATTGTTCATGCTCCTCTCTCATCTTCGAATAGATGAGGATATCATCCATGAAGATGGTTTGAACACTCTGTTCATCAAATCCATAAACGATGCCGACGCATTTGTCAACCCAAATGGATTCACTAGAAACTCGTAGTGGCCATACCTTGTGTGGAAGGCGGTTTTTGAAATGTCCTCCACTTTAATTTTCAATTGATGGTAGCCTGATCTCAAGTTGATCTTTGAGAAGAATTTCACACCTTGGAGCTGATCGAAGAGGTCATTGATACAAGGAAGTGATAGCAGTTCGTGATCATGAACTTCTTCAATTGACGATAATCGATATAAAACCGCATAGAACAATCCTTCTTCTTGACGAATAACACCGGTGCTCCCCACGGAGACACACTAAGTCTGATGAATCCTTTATCTAACAACTCCTACAACTGTTCCTTAAGTTCCTTCAGTTCTGCCAGAGCCATGCGGTATGGTGCCTTCGACATTGGCTCAGTGCCTGGAGCTAAATCAATAGCAAACTCGACTTCCCAATCCTGTGGTAGCCTAGGGAGGTCCTCGGGAAATACGTCCAAGAACTCGGATACGATAGGAAAGTTAGCAATATTGATTTCCTTTTCCTGTTAACTCTTCATGGATGCGAGGTATCCATAGCATCTGTTGTTCATCAGACGCTCTACTCGAATGGTAGAGATAAATAGAGCGATGCTGGACTTAATGCCGTAAAATCGAAAGGATTTCCCATTTGGAGGGCAAAAAGTAACCACCTTTCAAAGACAATCAAAACTTTCATGATAAGCAGATAGCTAGTCCATGCGTAGGATTACATCGAATCCTTCCATATCCAACAGGATTAGATCGGCCATGGTTTTATGGCCTTCAATATGAATAATAACCGATCGACATACTATGTCTGTATTCACTGAGCTTCTCGTAGGAACTGACACTGCCAAAATGAAGTCTAGTGGTTCAGGTGTTATACTCAATTCGGCAACGGCTTGAGAAGTCACAAAAGAGTGAGTAGACTCGGGGTCTATCAATAGCCATGCCTTGTGAGAACAGATATCACTTTTCTGGTGCATGTGTAAAGTACCTATGTTTTAATGGACATAGTTCAGTTAAGTTTGTCTAAGATAGTGTCGTAACATTCATGAATTATTCTAATTAGAAATACACTTTAAAGATATTTATCAACCAAAATAAAGCAATAATTTAAGCATTAATGGTGAAATCATACCTTGGATCACTTCGTTAGTTGCCTGGGCATCCTGTGCCGAGACAACATAGGCTCTACCCTACACTGTAGGTCTTGAGGGCCTCTGATTGGTTACCAAAGGTTTCTGAGTCATTGCCGATGTTATCGGCCCATTCTTGCATTTAGGACAATCCCTGATCAGATGCCCTTGCTTGCCACACTTAAAGCAAGCACCATTTTTCCACCTACACTCCTCTGTTTTGTGAGGTCTTCCTCACCGTGTGCACTTCTCAATGGGTGTGAATGAAGCGGCGCATGAAGCCGGTTTTCCTCTCCACACCCCAGTAGTAGCCGGATTGGAAGGGTGAAACTCTCTCGTTGGTGCCGAACCAGCCAAACTTGAATAGGTGGAATGAGTAGACCGACTCGGTGCCAACATCAAAATCCTCTGTTTCTTGCTTGATTGTTTGGAAGCATAGGATTGAGTCCAACCCGATCTACTCTTCCTTTGTTGCTCTCTCCTTCTAAACTTATTCTCAATATCCTACTTAGCAATAAGGGCCAAGTCTATGACCTCTACAAAGGTCCTCAACTTAAATAATGAAATTCTCTCCTTGATATTTGGCCTCAAGCCATGCTCAAACTTCCTTGCTTTCATCAATTCTGTAGCAACATGAAGAGGTGTGAATTTTGAAAGCCTCGTAAACTCGGCCTCATATTCATGCACTATCATCCGGCCTTGCTCCAATGATACGAACTTAACTTCCCATTAATCTCTTACAACATTAGGGAAGTATTGTTCATTAAACTCATAAACAAACCGCACCCATGTACATGGGGCACTTGGAATCTCTTGTAGTCTGGTTCTCTCTGCAGACTTCCACCAAGCATCTGCTGCTCTGGTCAATTGGAAGGCATCCCAACTAACCTTTTCTTCCTCAGTGCTCGAAATCAACAGAAGGAGCTTCTCCATTTGGTTCAACCACTCTTCCGCTTCAAGTGGATCCGCTTGACCTTGGAAGCCCGGAGGATTCATTCTCTAGAACTTCTGAAATCCGAAAGGTGGGTGTCTCGTTGCAAGTTGGGTCATTTTTTTTACCATGGTCTCCAACATTTGCCCATGTAGCCCATCGTTGCTTCCTCCACCCAATGGGATGGTGTTAGTACCACCCAATGGAATGTTGTTAGGACCAGTGGCGATTCCTTCACCACTTGATGTGCCTTCGCCACTCGGGACGTCTCTCATGCGGACCATCCTTGGTCTGCCTCTTCCTCTGACACGTGGGGCCATACCGATCTGTCATTGATCGAACACAATTTGATCAATACTTATTATGACAAAATCAGGCCCATCGTCCTACGGAATCAAAATCTAAAGCCACATCTCTGATGCCAACTGTGACAGCCCGACTTTTCTCACATGGATCTCTAGGAAAAGTTGAGTCATCAGGTGACAATCTGATTTTCCTTTACACCTAATTCTAGGAAAAATTGGATCATCCGATGCATTCTGACACATACTACTTCTACAGAAGGCCAAAACACATCATATGGCACCAACATGATTTCATTTCTATACAAAGTGTAAATCAAAATAACAAAATGAACCACCGGTGACGACCAACCATCACCTAAATAGTGGTTTCCCCAAAACTACACAAAGTTATACATATTTTACTCCGAGTATATTACTTACATCCACTAGAATGTATTATGCCAAAAATCTATCTCAAGTTTGACTAAGGAAAATAATCTTCAGGCAGAAGTCTTCTTCTTCCTCTGGCATATAATTAGGATCCTCCTCTAGCTCAGGATCCTGATCCAAATCTAAACCTGTGACATAAGATGTCGGGATGAGCTAACAGTCTAAGCTCAGTAGGAAAAATATCAATGCCAACTTACATTTATCAATTGGAAACATAGATTCAATGACTAAAAGCAAAATCATTATCATATCAAAACTGAATCAACGATAAATGTTTAAGTGTCATTTCATGTTCAAATAGAATTCAAAGGAACTTAAACTTCAAATCAATGTTTAGACAAATTTCAGAAATTTCATATGATTTCAGTTTTCTATTCATTTCTCACATCTTAGATGCTATGGTCAGTTCATCAATGACTTAAATCATCACTTAAGTAACTCCAATGCGATTATAGCATTGTTGAGCCACATTATCGATGGGAATCCCCCTAACCATCTTTGTTCAATGACATTTTTGAGTGTACGATATGAACCACCGTACCGGTCCAAGGTGGATGGTATAAACTGCCATACCGGTCCATATTTGTATGATATAAACCATCATACAGGTCCATATGTGTATGGTATAAACCGCCATGCTGGTCCATATGTGGGTATTCATTCACATAACCTTAAATCATCATGCAATACTTATATACAATGTTCAAAGTTATAACTCCAAACTAATTTCAAAGTTCGATGGTTCCATATACAAGATTCTAAGTTCGATATTTCATTTCAAAGATTCAATATTCATAAACGATGTTCAGATGCAATGGTTCATGGTTAGAAATTCTAATGTTCCAGTTATCACTCAATAATCATATTCGGTGTTCTATTATCGATAAAACATACATTCAAATTCACATTCAATTTACATTGATTACATCAAGGAGTCTATGCATACGATCAAAAATAAAAATTGTGCATTGAGTTTTCCCTACCTTAGGTTCGGAGCTGTCCAAACAATATGAAGGTCCCTATCGATGGTTTCCCACTCTCAACCTAGATCCTATCAAGATCATGCACTATGTGTCAATAATGACAACATTGAATGGTTCGAAACATTCCCACACTTTTCCAAAGAAAACTAGCATAACCCATCAACAGGGAAAATCACTTTAGCCATTTTCCAAAGGGTGAAAATTCGCTCGAGCGATTTTCTAAGATTCCAAATGGCACCCATCATGCGAATTTTTCCAGATAAATTTTTCTTGGAAAATTCGCTCGAGTGATTTTCCAATTGTTCCTGAAGCCAAATTGCTTGAGCGGTTTCCAACTCGCTCGAGCGGTTTTGCCTGATTCAGAACATTTTGGGTTCCTTCTTCCTCAAATCCGACATTGCAATATCCAATCACACCATCTTAATTCATGATATTAAATCTAATGATCGGAAACCAATATGCACAATAATGCTATAATGCTCACCTTTTTAGATCGCGCACATGACGCTCGCGATAACCATTATCGAAAATGGTTTCGACATCAAGCTTAAGGATTCTCATGGTGATCGAAATCAAACGAAGCTCCAAATGAAGCTTCACGCTAGCACGTATTGATCTTCACCTCCTCAATTTGCGGATGACGCATCTATGATAATTGGTTCACACTCGTTCGAACTACACTCCCTTACACTCCTTGATCTAAGCAATGTCGGAGCTTGAAGGTTCTTTGCGAAATACGAGGAGCGATCAGAGATTAAGGCAATCTTTGCGAGGAAGGAGCTCAAGGAGATCTCCTTATTTGGTTCTCATTAGAGGGTTTGTGAAGAGGCTAGAGTGAAGGGAGCTTTCTCTTTCACTCCTCTCTTTCTTACAAAACAAAATATCAAGGATATTTTGTTTCATTTGGTCTTATCCACTTGGGGCTTTTTTGGTATTGAGCCGATACACTATCAGTCGATGCACAGGCTTCTTACCAAGGGTGAAACAATGTTCACTACCTTCATTTTTGCACACAATGTATTCTAATAAATTTAATTATTCAAAATTTCAAGGCAACACTGTGCTCCTTGCCGAACCCGTACATGAAATCGGACGCGTTCGGGTTCAAATTTTTTTGAGATGTTACATCTTGTATACTACTTTTGCATTTTCTTTTATTTTACGCTTGATCTAAGAAAGTTATTTTAAATGTGTAAGACTTATTGTAATGATAAAACAATGATAAGTTGTACACATTAAGGGATATGACAGCTTCTCTCTTTGTAAGAAGTAATCGTGATCTACTGCGTAATGGTTATAAAAGATGGTTCTACCGCATTAGGAAAATTCTGGATGGCAATCACATTGTTCTACGTCTAATCCTGCAAGCAATGCCAAGAACATGCCGCACTTATCAAAGCTCCATCAGTTGTATTGAATACTATGACTTAGCCATGGCCATTTTCGATGTGGGCCTTCGATGTCATTGGACCTTTCACCAACACAGTTGGGAACACTCACAAGCACGCGTTCATACTTACAGCGACAGAGTACTACACCAAATGGGCAAAAGCTAATCCTATGCCAGAATCATTGCTTTAACACTCGTAAGGTTTATCATTCAAAATATCATCGCCAGATTTGGAGTACCCAAGATATTTTTCACTGATAATGGGCCATAATTCATCGCGGAGAAGACGAAGAAATTATTCAAGAAGTATGACATCGATCTACGCCACTCATCACCATTCTACCCTCAAGGCAATGGATAGATAGAGGCTATGAATAAAACGCTGATTCGAATCTTGAAATGTATAGTAGAAATAAGTAATGGAGCCGACTGGCCTGAAGGACTACCAGAAGCACTCTTGGCCTATAGGACCTCTATTCGTACGGCCACTGGCCAAACTCTCTACCTCCTTACCTACGGGATGAAGGCAGTCCTACCATATGAGATACAAGTACCATTCTTATGCATTTAACTCGATGATGAGCTATCCTTAGATGAGAAAAGAATTTCCCTATTCACGCAGCTAAAGCAGCTTGATGAAACACGTCTAAGGGCAGCTGATCATGCTTAGGTATATCAGAGGAGAGTGATCAGGGCTTACGATAAGAAAGCCCTCGAACGAACCCTTAATGTCGAAGAATTAGTCTTAAAGAAAATATGCCTTCCAAACATGCCCATCTAAAAGGAAAACTGAAACCGAACTGGGAAGGCTCATATGTCATAATAGCCGCATACCCTGGAAACGCCTACAAACTGGCGAACCAAGACGGGGAAGAACTCCCTAGCCCTTACAACGCCATGTACCTTATAAAATATTATCTTTAGCCCCGTGATCGTCACATCCCGTGATTAAATACTTATACTTATCGCCCTGTAGTCGTCACGACCCATTCATTGGTCATACGCCCTCAATTCTCAGAATATCTTTAAGACCTCCGATTTATCGCCCGCCTTTTCTCACTCGGGCAATTTGATTAAAGGACTAGTGACCTATCTAACCTCTTTTAAAAGCATAAGTAACACCTGATCCTCATTTCCCTTCCCCTTCCATTGGAGGAGACGTTAGAGCAAAGAAAAAAATGAAGATGTTAAGTTCAATCAAAACTCATTATTCTTGCGCTAGTAGGATGGTTTCAAAAAATTAATACGCATTTACATGTCAAAGTTGAGTGAGAGCATTACGACGAATGAACAAGTCAATAAGCTCAGGGGTCGTGAGGACATCTCTGGTAACTTTACTAGAAGTGTATAAGCAAGCTGTGAGGGCATCCCTGATTTTCCTATACTACTAGATGTTGTCATAAGGTGGCGGGAGGAGGATAAACTCCTGCTAACCATAGAATGTGAGATTTTGATGGTGCTAAAACATGACAAAGAGCTTGATCATGGCATCCCGTATCCCCTCTGAGAAAAAGATTGTTACCTATCCCTTTTGGGAAGTACTAGCTACAAACTATTCCCCGCATCACTGACCCTGACTCCCCTCTTCTATTTTTATTTTTGGACGATAAATTAGAAGCCTTGTAGGATATTCCTAGAAATGAAACCGAAAACTGATGAATGATGACTGATGCAATCACCTACTATACCTATCATACTTCTCCCCAATAACCACGAGATAGGATGACCACTACCCCTAGGATAAACCCCTAGATACAATTGACCTAACCAAAGAGACCTCCCCGTTTCGGCAACAATACCGATAAACTTTTCTTCAAAACTAACTCACCAAATACCCATGACTGCTTATAGACCCAAAGTGCTCATCTCGAAACCTAGAAAAGCTACATTGCATCTTGATGCTGGGGCATTTTTTTGGGATTAGAAGAAGAATCATATTAGAAGTGCCAACTTGTCCACAAAGAAGATGAGAAACGATGAAGTTACCACCCGAAAAATGCTATCGAAGATACCATACTGCCAATCCTACCACGCTCCTACACTGGGGCATTTTTATTTTATTGTTTTGTTATTACTTCTATTTTAGCTATTTGTTTTCCCTGTTACATTATTTTCATTACCAAAAAAGAAAAAAAAGAAAAAAAAGCACATATCTATCTTTTACCACCAAACTTCGGTCTGAGACACTTACCCCCCTTGACAACTGGCAAGGGGGAGAACAAAACTACTGATAGCATTACTCTCACATGTGCAGATACACAAGCAACCTTCAACCATCACCGAGCTAGCTCAGGAAGCATCCGAGTCCCAATGACAATTGACGGCGCTAAAGAAGCTGAAAGCAAAAGTAGCCGCAAGAGGTAACTAAAAGGAAAGGAAGCTAATCAGGTACATCTAAACCAAATCTCCATATATATATATATCTAAGTTTTTTTTTCCTTTATACACTTGTCACTAGGGGCATCCCCCCATATATGTACAACTCACACACACATGCCATGAATACAAAATAAACAAACACACACACACCCCTACTCCCTACACTGCCTCTAGGATGGCCGAGCGCTACTGTCCCCGGTATCATCCACTCGGAGGTCCATAGACTGGTCCTCTGAAAATACGATCCCGGCACTCGGAGTCGGAGGAACCTCTAAGCGACGTAGCCCTGCTATAGAACCCCCCTCACTCTCTTGACTAATAGATCACCTCGATCGAAAACGAGGAGGGTACCTCACAAGAACCTCATGGACAACAGGATCCTCATGAGCATCATCCCTGACACGACCATGTGACGTGTGATGAGACTGCCCAACCGAAGAACTCGTAGCCCTCGAACCCAATCCACCAAGTTGATGAGCTAACCTATATATCCCTCGCTCACTCCTCATCAGACGATACTGCAGCTGGTCTCTGCCTATGTCATCTGACGAGCCGCCTTTAACGCCTTAGTCTGAGTCTTCTGTGTCGCCATCATCTCGACGAGCATGTCCTCTCGACTCTGCGTCTCCCCAATGACTCGCCTCACCTCAAGAGTGGCTCACGCTCGCGCCACCTCTAGACGTGCCTCCTCGAGCTGACAAACTTGCATAACCCACCAAGTCAAACAAAATCTAATATATATATGAACAAAATAAGAAACTTTGAAAAGGAAAGGACTATATCAGATCCCGCTTCTCCTCCAGGAGTCGCCCAACCGTCTCAGCAGTCACTGGATCAGCAGGAGGCACGAAAGGAACAGTGAACGTAAGCAGCTGCAACATAAATAAACAAATACATCAGAAATACTATAATAACAACAAAGCTATGAACACAATAACTAAAATGTACCTGAGTAGGGATAGGAACGGACTCCTGAGGGGGAACCTCAGAAGCGGAGTCTGGAATAGCCTGCACAAAGGACCAAACATACCAGCACAAGACATGTCAAAATAAACTAAAGAGGAAATAACCTAAGCAAAATTACATCACAAAAAAAACCTGACTCATGGGACGTAGAGAGGCAGCAGTCGCCTCCCTCACTTGAAGATCCTCGACAACTTGACGCTAAAATATCACATAATGTCAATAAGCTACTAAAAAAAGCGAAACAGTAACACCCTACGAACTGCAATGATACAAACAAGATAAAAGATTGAATGCAACTTACCCAATGATCTAGCTCGGCCCGAAGCTGAGCCATCGCTGGATCCTCCTGACTGGAGGAAGCAACTGAAGATGGATCAAACAACGGGACGAAACCTCTAGCAGCGAGCTCGGCTCTCTACGAGTAACAATGAACACATCAGTTGACAAATTAACAATCTTAACAATGCTAGATTATATTTATAAGACACTTACCAATCAATCAATCTCAGATCATAGGTTGACCTCTACCGCTCGCCCGACCTGCTGCTGATCGTTTAATAAATCGATCATCGCCGCCTAACGAGCAACCTCACCCTCTCTCTGAGACTGTCCAAAACCAAATAAAGTGAGATCCCACAACCATATCAGAACAATCGAAAGATTAAGTCCATATAATGCAAAAAATAAAAACATAAATTAACTCACTAGGAGCCGTCGAGCCTCCGTTAACCGAATCCCCAACTCATCCTCCGCTGCCCTAGCCTTAGCAACCAAGGAGGCTAAGGAGTGCAGCATCTCCGCATCCGGACGAGGAGCACACCCCATCCGCTCCATTGCCCTATGGAGAGTGTCTAAATGCCCCTCGCACACTCGCAGTGACATGGCCCTGCTCCAGCGCAACCAACCTCTCCCTCAAAGCCGACGCCGACTCCGGTCCACAGATCGCGAAAGAGCCACTCCCGTGGAAGGGACGTGTCAAGAGGCGCCTGCCACCCAATGCACTAAACCAACGTACACACTCCAGGGTGTCCGCCTCGTCACACACCCCTATAACTCTGGTTCCCCCACCTCTAAAATCCGCTATCTGAAGAGCCATCCGCACTGCAAAATTCCAGCCAGGAGGGCCGGTCATCCTCTTCGCTACTCTGTGACGAATCTCTGGAGGGACTCCCTAAACAAGCCCCAACTTTCGTACTACTCGAGAGTGCGGGTCCTCTCCACCCTCTCAAAATAATGGACCCATATGTCCACATCAAAGAAGGGTCAGCTAAACTGAATCTCTGGCATGCCCCGCATCCTCCTCATCCTCATAAGGCCTCCAAATCACCTAAAATCAAGCAAACGAACCAATCCTTCAATGAAGACTCAGATAATAAAGACTAAAACACAAAAAAATGTACACATGATGATCTATACCTGCCCCACATGCATGTCCTCAAAGAGGTCACGCATAGTCTGAAGATCCAAAGACCAGCAATGACCCCTCAATGCCTCTCTCCACATGTGCATTTGCAGAAACGTGAATGTCACCTTCAGCGAAACTCCCGGACGAAGGAAAGCGAAATAATCGTACGCCCAAAACTGAAAAGAAAAATAATAACAACAACAACTATACACAAAGAAGAGACACTAAGAAGATATTACTATTGAATGACAAAAAATTAACCAAACTAAGGACATCATTATACCAATTAACTAAAACTCACCTGGATGAATGGAAGGAAACCTCCGATCGATGTGACACCCAACCCCCGACGGTAAAGCTTCTCTTAGAGATGAGCCAATGTGGTCGCACCCCACACGTAGGAAGGGACTCGATCCATGTCCCCGAGCACCATAAAAAATAGCCAGGTGATGCATCCCCGAGTCAAAGAAGAGAAAACTACAACACCAAGGAAGTGCATCAAGAATGCTCGAAGCACCCTATCCGCAGTCAACTCCGGCTCCACCACGGGCTCCGAACCCGCCACTACCGCACAACGCGCCTCATAAGTCGCCCTTACTTCTGAATGGCGCCTCGGGGGAACGAAGCCACTTGCAAATGTATGAAAAAACCAAGTGACTCAAACTACACCCGGCCCCGAGCCGCTCGACCTATACGGCACACCTAAAATCTCTTCACACACCTCCAAATAATGAACTGCTATCCGTCCTGTGATCGGCTCACCCTCAAAACAAAGATTGGTGATGCGGACCCAGTCCTCTGGAGTCGATAACATCATGCCAACTGGAAAGAGAAGCACCTGATGCTCCTCCCTCCACCCCTCTATAATCACCGCGATCAGGCCACAATCGACCTGAAAGGGCTACAACTCTAAGATCGATTCGAAACTAAAAGACACTAACCGCGCTCGCTGAAACTCCGGCAAGGCAGATACCAAGTATGAGACTTGGCCCATGCCAAGCTGATAGCCAGCTGCGAGGGCTCCTATCGAACGAAACGAAAATAATAACAGTAAGACTAACCCATACTTGTGATGAAAAACAAACGAATTTAAAACTAAAGGTAAGTCAAACATGCCCCAAACACAAAAACAATTTACAATAAACACGTAAGACATGATAAGAACAATTGAATACGAACATGACCTATCTCTATATGCCATCATGATGCATGAATGAGCACACAATCAATCACTAATGTAGGTTTGACATAAATTAGAAGGGTTCCAAATCCTAATAAGCCTATGTCATAACCTAAGTCGCTAAGGAAATGGAAGAACTCTTGCTCGTGAATGCTTACCCGGTCTCGAGTGAAAAAATCCTCTAGCGGGAAGTGCCTGCGATCCTGGTGATCGCAGCCTCACCCTGGTGCTCCGCAGCTGCACCCTCAGCTCTCTCATCCTCGGGTATCTCACCCTCAACTCTCTCACCCTAACCCTCAGCAACCCCCTGCTCAATCTCTAGCACCTCCTCCCTAGCCCCCGACTGGTCAAACTCCAAGACCTCCTCTCTAACTATCCCCCCAACGTCCACCTCCCCGGCAGTGTCGGTCTGAGCCTCATAAATTTCACCTGTCTCTACCCCTAACATCCTCTCTAACTCAGAAATGGTAAGGCCATGCCCACCAATACCCTCACCCTCCATCCTAGAATAAAGAGCTCGAAAAACTGAAGAAGACAGAGGAAATGACGCCTGAAACGGACGTTCGGATCACGAAATATCGTAAAAACACAAAAACTAGAGCACATAGGAACAAGGAAATAGAGAATCGAAGACTAACACGGATCGCACGACGAAAATGAAAAGTTTTAAACTATTTATAGCAAATAGCTGAATCGCGCGCTTAAATTCTGGTACACAAATGAATCACACACCACTCAGAACGCGCTTAATTCGGATTAAGCGCCTGGCACCGAGCGCGTAAACCGAACGTTGCCCGCCCAAACTAACCCGACCACCTGATTGCGCGTGTCCATCTGGGCGCGTAATCACTTCAAGTGTCAACACATTGACGCGTGAATGCCAATAGCCATCCGTACAACAACCCCACCGCCCTAATCTCGTGCCCAGTACCCTGCGTTTAAACCGATCAAGCGATAGGAAAGTGACGCTTAATTGTCCTCTGGCGCTCTGAATGTGCGTTTGCTCTCAGGAGCACAATTCCCCATATACATAAAATAAAAATGCCCAAAACAACACGCTTACAGGCCTAATTTGGTTGATTTCCGACACTAATTATTAGCCAAACCACGCCCTTGTTAAGCTCAACCCAAAACACTCAAGATCTAAAGAACTACCCCTATAATCAAAAGAAAATGCACCAAACCAAAAAGAAGCCCCAACATCACCTATACGCTTCAACTAATACCAAACCTAAAAAAAAAAGAGAAAAAAAAAAGTAAACGCCCCCCATCATCCATTCATTTGAAGTTAAACTAAACAAAAACACCTTTCCCCAACTAAGGCGAAACTAAACAAGAAAAATATCCCCATCATTCATATACCCCAACTAAGCCCGAACTACGTCAAAACAAAAAAGACGCTCCTAACATGCCCCAATTCGAAATAAATAAATTAAACAAGTAAACCTCGCACCCAAAACACATCAAATAGGCTATAAAATAAACTAAACTTGAATTTACAAAAATAATTAAAATCATAATCACTTCATGAATAGATAAAATGATTACAAAAATACACCGAGGGCATACCCTCTGAATATACAACTTGAAACAAGAAACTTAAAACTAGCTTGTTCAGGCGATGCCCGAATCCGAATTTATTCGAGAAACTAGAAATCTTGGAGAAGCTCAGAGAAAGGAAGCACCCTGAATAAATTCTAACCGTAATAACCTCTTCCCCTTGCCTCGAGCCGGCAGAAAAGAAAGAGTGGCTCACGAAAAGCCATCCAGTACCTGCGGCACCCGCCCTTAGAAGCTCACCTTGGAAACCATAACAAGGAAGTGTAATTAATACGGGATCTGCAGAGCCTACCGAGGAAAGATAGGCATAGGTCACGAGAACTCTAACCCGGCCTTATCCTTGGGTTTCCTTTCTACCAACTTTTTCTCCTCCATCTCTTCCCTTAGCATGGCAGCAATTCGACCGCTACCCTGCATTCCCAATCCCATCCATTCTTAGTAATTCACATAATAAATACAACTCTTCAGGTCCAAAACACGAGACACAAAAGAAAAAGGAAGAATAGACATTAATGAACAAGGAAATGCTAAAACAAAAATGCCCCAAAACTTTTAATCCTGAACTTGAAATAAGATTCAAAACAACAAGAATTTAAAACTTTTAACTCACACATTTATAAACTATACCTCTTGAATTACCAAATGACAAGTGTCACACCTTTAAATCATTCTAATCTAATTAAATCTAAACCAAATACATAACCCCTTTGAAAAACCACAATCCATGAAAACCTAGATGAACTAATAATCTCATGACATTTAACCCCCTAAGAAACATCAATCCCCCAAGCCTAGATAAACCAATGGGAATTAAACATTTAACATCCATCTAGAACCTTTGAAAACTCACACTTTTTAAGTCTCATGTTGAATCAAACAAAAGACCAAAACTCAAATTAAATCAAACCTTATACTAGACAAAACTTTAAATAAATCAAACTGAATAAATAAAGCAAAGTAACCTTGGGATGAGCCCTGAATAAATTCGAAATGAATCCTAAAACTCTAAATTAAATCCTAAAATAAAGTTAAAACAAATCAGATAAATCCATTAATAAGTCTAAACAAATAAACAAGCGAAATAAAACAAAAGAAATGCCCCCTTTATTCATAACTCAAAAGTTTTATAAATATTACCGGAGGCATACCTCCTGAATTTACAACCCAAAATGAAAACCTAAAACTTTAACCTACAACCCAAAATGAAGACTGGGTTCAAAACTGAGACGAAGCGATGAGCGAATGTCGCCCAGAGAGTCCAATCGGAGACTTCAGGGAGCATTGATTGGGAAACACATCCCTCCACTTTTTACTCCTGCTCTTCCGCCATCTTCACCTCCTCCACCATCGCCTCCTCAAAGCTGCCTTCACCACTCTCTAAAAAGGATCGATGTGAAGACTAGCGCTCTCATTCCCAATGCCGCCCATTCCTAAAATAATATCATCCTCAAGCATCACCTCAAGTCAGAGATCACGCGAAATAATAAATATAGGAAGAAACCACATCCCAATCGGACGATTAGATCACTCAATATCACTAAAACATGAATTTCAGAATACAAGATATCCAGAAAAATATCAAAACTCAAGACTAAACCAGAGAATGAAAAACAAATGAAAGTTCTTTCGCTTATATAGAGTACGGACTTAATCACGCAGCCGAACATGTACGCTTAATTAAATCATACGTCGTGCAAACTGCACACAATTCAAATTGCGTGCCTTAACCAAAGCACGCAAATAAACCATCGCCCCGTGCCAACGGCGAGACGCTCTGATCACGTGCAAGCTATAGGCCGCACAACCCGATCAAACGACTGACTCACATCACGCAATACTAAAAGTCACCCGTACATTGACCTGGTGATGCTCCGATCACACGCCACAATTATAACGCGTAATACAATCGCACGCACATTCCTACACGCGTAAACACCCCCTTAAACCGGCGATCGCACACCTGAAAATAGGCGCGCAATTATATTGAGCGACCTTAAATAGGCGCGCAATACCCAACTCTGGGTGAAATTTACACCCCCAAGACCTTATTGTCCCATCGCGGTCAAAATCTTTATCGTCCCATCGTGTAGTCTCACAGGCTGCCCTGCCAAAAGAAAAGACCTACTCACCCATCCCCGTCATGATAACGTGAACACACGCAATATCATTTCAATATCCAATCCCATCGCTATAAAAATTAACTATACCCTCATGACCCATCAATAAAAGCCAAAAGTGAATCGCTCAAAGACGAAGCCAATCACAACGTAACCACAACGTGATTTCTTTTATAACCCAAGAAATGCCAAAGAAAGACACTAGCGTCTCATCGTGCAAATATCTCACCAGCACGCCACCGCTAGTTACGCTCAGCTGACATCCCATCGCAAGCATCACTACCTGAAAAAAAGAGCTCAAACAGCACATGCCACGCCATATGACGAAAAGAGGGAAAGATTGAGCATGTCCTATCACTAAAGCAAAGGGCTCCTTCCTTCTCTCGATTGATCCCCATGACCCACCAAGGCTCACCCAACACGCAGCCAAAGAAAGGGAGAATCCCCAGGTCCCATCGCGACATCATTTCTCCCAAGACATCACATCACAACCGCCAAGCCCTGTCATAGTAGACTTGAAGAGAAGACTCCAAAGTCCCATCGCGACGCTACGGCACCGCTAGACTGTACAAACTACGCACAATCTAGGTAAGTATCACTCCCAGGTAAGTACTACCACTTTCTTTTGTTTTACTCGATATTCCTCGTATATATATAGCTAGCTATGATTAAGTCAAATATTTTCAAAACCCGTCTCTCTCGACTCGTGAATCACTGTAGTCCTCCCATAAGAGACAATCATCAGTACTCACCGAGAAGGCTAGATGGAGTATCCGGCATGACAAGTGTCATCTTAGCAACTACAATAACGGCTGGGTCCACAAATCCCATACCGGTGGATCTGCTCAGCGACATCTCAGAAGCCATGTTTTCCTCCGTTTTACCACCGAATTGATCTTAAGTTAAACACCCTAAAATTTTAAAATCTCAAAACCTTTTTATTTCAAAAAAAAAAAAAAAAAAAAACCTTTATTCCACAAAGAAAAATCCCCTTACTCAAAAAGAAGAAAAAAAAAATAATGAACGAAAAAAAAATAATAATAATAACAAAAAAAGAGAAGAAAGAAACATGATAAATAGACCCGACTCACCTTTCCTTAAATACCAAAGAAAGATACCAAAAAAAATCTTCTAAGCACTCCATCACCCGCGCACAGTAAATTATACTTAAACCTGACCTTTAACCCCTAAAACCTCTGAACTCACAATCAAGTGCATATCCCACTGCGCGAAATTGGATCGAGCGCATACTCCACTGTGCAAAATCATTTGTTCAGATACCTTAGGACTGAAATTCCTAACTTACAGGTAGACCCCTGAACTTGAAATCAAGCGCATATCCCACTGTGTGGAATTGGATCGAGCGCATACTCCAATGTGCAGAATCATTTATTCAAATACCTTAGGATTGAAATTCCCAACTTACTGGCAGACTCCTGAACTCACAATCAAGCACATATCCCACTGCGCGGAGTTGCATCAAGCGGATATGCCACTGTGCAGAATCATTAGTTCAGACACGTTAGCATTAGAATTCCCAATTTACCGACCCTTGAACTCCAAATGAATCAAGCGCACACGCCACTGCGCAAAATTCAATTGAGCACACTTCATAAGATCTCCTAATTACCAGCCCAAACTGGCCATTCCCCTGGGAAACTAAACATTAACTATATTTAATCTAAAAACTTGCAAATGCCTATTGGAAAAGGAATGCCTGAAGCGTATTGGTGTGAGCAATGACGCGCCCAATCTTACTTGACTTATAAAAACTTTCGATATTTCATGATATTTCATCTTTTTATTATTGGTCCCTAGACCTTATTTTGGACATTTGATTGACTTCCCGATACCTCGATTCCATAAAATTCCTCTATTAGCTCGCACCATGCGAAAGGATGCGCCATACACCCACAGATCCGGAATCTGCCCTTCGACAACTACCATTTGCCCTTCAAATGCTTCATTTTAGTTTGCACTGATAGATAAAAAAGCCAAGCATGTCATGTCAGCATCACCAATTCACATTTGAGATTTCTCAAGAGAAACGAGAAGACACTTTGAATGAGGGGTGTCTACTTCTTCGACACGTTCTCACTTCGCAAGAGCGCTCCGAAGAGGGGCATCTGTAAACACCCCCATTTTTCCCTCTCGGGATATACATATTTTGTTCGATCAACCTTTGACCTCATAACCCTAATATGGGGACCATGCACTGAAATAATAGTGCATGGCTGAACACAGGCTGAAATAATAGCTCTGTGGCTCAGATCCCATCATAGGGAGACTATATACTGAAACAATAGTATATAGTTGGAATGCAAACTGAAACAATAGTCTTATATTTCAGTCTAGAGACCAGACGCAGACAACCGCGAATTAAGCACTTGAAACCATGCGCGTAATTCGATTGCACGCTAGATCACAAGCGCGCAATCAGTCCCCCTTTCAGACCAAACTTCCTTTCCCAGACCTATTCGAGACTCGATCACATGCCTGAAACTAGACGCGTGATCGGATTGAGCGCTATACCACCAGCGCGCAATTGGCCTACACCCGACCTAGCCTCACTATCCTTGACCCCTAAGTTTCCTTGATTGTTCACTTCTGAAAAATCGCTTAATCAGATTGAGCGACACAAAATCAGCGCGCAATTAGTTCTAACCTTATTAGGATTGGGAAACTCGCTGGGCAAGTCAACCGGTCACTCACTGAGTCGGTGATTGACTCAAAGTGATTAAGCGCCAGGAGACCAGCGCGTAATTTGATTAAACGCCTGAAACAGGACTCGTAATTGAAGAAAAACCTATAAAAAAAAATTTCTTAAATAGCCCGAAAGAGGCTGGCAATTTTTGAGAGAGAACGGATTTTTTTTGGGATTCTGAAACCAGAGAACTCCAAGGACAAATCCATAGAGCAATCCAGTCATGATTTCAAGATTCAAGCGCCAAATCTTCGAGATTTCTCTCCATAGCCTCGGTCCTAGGTAAAAACCTTAGTTTTCGACTTAGGATATTTTTCTTAATTTCTATTATAGTTTTAATCTTTAGTCCAAGACCGGAGCACCCTTTTCAGACCGTAAATTTTTATATCTGGTTCTAATTCTCCTGAATTCAGAACCAGTCCTTAATCTATTGGTCTGATTTATCGAACCTAGGCCCTTAATTCCGTTCTAAAGTCTTAATTTACAGTCCTATCATTAATTTCTTATTCTAATTCTCTGAATTCAAAACCAGCCCTTAATCATATGGCCCGATTTTCTAATTTCGGACCCAAATTCAGTCTTAAAATTTAGATTTTAATTTCAATTCTCTATTTTAATATCCCCAAAATTCATAAATATTACTTTTAGTTTTTATAATTCCAGTTCATAATTTAATTCATGATTATCATTCTGAAATCAACTCTGAAAAGCCAAAAATGCTATTCCATGGTCTAAAAATCCAATTTAGCTTCAATCTTAGCCACCCGATTTGCCCAAGGGAGCTTACGGAGGGTACTCGGGAACGAGGCCAATCCTCCTTAGCATAGCGGGCCCAAACCCCATTTTTTAAGAATTTTTAGGATTAATTAATTACTTTAATTAGTTTTTATTTTGATATAATTGATTAACATTGATTAGGCTTTAATACAATTATTTAATTACTCTAATCAAAATTTTCAGTTAAGCTATTCAATCGCTTTGATTAGAATTTTAGGAAATTTAATTCATTTATGATTAATTAGACTTTACCATGATTAATTCATTGATGATTATGATTTTAGAAAAATCTATTTCAATTGATATTTTAGTAAAAATTAAATTCATTGCTTTAATTAGAATTCTAGTAAGAATCAGTCCTTTTATTCCAATTAGAACTATAATAGAATCATTATAATTGCCTTAATTAGAATTGTAGTAGAATTAGCATACTTGCTTTAATTAGAATCGCAACACAATTAGTATACTTGCCTTGTTGAGAATCCCAGTATAATGAGCATGCTTGATTTAATTAGAGTCCTATTGGAATTAATACATTTACACTCCTAGTACTAGTAGGAGACCGAAATTAATCGGACTTCTATCAAGACACTAAATTAATTAGAATTCTAATAAGATTAGGAAACTAAGTTAATTAGATCCCTCATAGAGTTATAACATCAAAATAGTTCCACTCACTCTAACAAACTCACAGCTAAACTCATAATAGAACCAGAGAAATCTAAACTGATCAAAATTATAACGATAATGGGAAATAAAAGGAGATTAAACTATCTAAAATACAAGAAAAAGACACTGCTACTGACATTCACAGGTGGACAATTCAGTATAGATGTAACCCATACCCGCTCTCAAGCGTGATCAGTGACGTGTTGCAGCGTCGATAAATATCTGCAGCTGGTGATCGCAACAAACTAGGAACCTCCTTAGAAAACCCTTTATTTTTAACATTCCAAACGCCGCATCGCTAGAGTCCACTTGGACAGAATTGGAAGCCACTGATTCAATGGGAACCGAGAGGAACCCAAAATAAGCGCGCACCAACACTGTGGTGGTGATTGAATGATCAACGGGATGTACTTCTGCTTCATTTAACAATTCTGTGAAACTCCATGTTGGACCTTCAAGACTTGGGCTTCTCTGGTGGAATTGACAGGCTGAATTGGTAGAATCTCTGGTGGATCGACAGGCTGAATACTATCAAGGACCCGACTAGAAGTAGCCACTTCAACAGTCTGTTGTTCTATTAATAGAGGAATTTCTTCTACTGCTTCAAAAATTGGATTCACAGGCTCTGCTTCACTGGAATTTGGCAGTGTGCCTGCCCCACTTATAGGGGGCATAGCAAGCCTAAATGGTGAATCCATAGCTGAGTCATAGAGACTAGCTTGATCTGTAGCAGGTTCAGTAGCAACTAGGAGTCCTACCTCAGTTGCCCTCTCATGTATTGGAGAGTCAATCTTTGCTCGCTCTTGAGGTTGAGTAGAAGTACTCACTCCCTCTTCTGCAACTGCCTCATATGGGACTATATTTTATTTCATTAGCCCTATGGTAGGCTCTTCTTGCTCATCAAGAGCTTGTGTAGCTTCCAGAATAAAGGGGACACCCTCTGCTCGTATGGGAATAGGAGTTTTCTTTTTATTCTCAGAGCTTAAGGTTCTCCTATAGGCATTGATTGTGAGGTTGTCCTCCGCTCTAGGTAGGGCCTTTTTCCTTGGGATCAATACTGTATCTCGCATTTATCAACAAATTTGTGATCAACCCTCCAAAGGGCAAGCATAATTTATTTGCTTGATACTTCTCTTGAGTAAGTTTCTCTCTTACGGTGTTAGTGACTTCTAATAGATAGGACAAAACATTGAACCAAATTCAATTAACCATTAGATATAGTGCCCTCGCAAAGAGTGCTCTTTGTTGTGTTCCATGTCCCGTGGGGTGGATAGTCTTGTGAATCAAGACATCCATGAAGTGAAGTTGCAAACTCCGTGATTTTAAATCTTTTCTCAAGAAAAATGACCTATCATTTGGAGGTTTGCCAAACAGCTCTATCGCCATCTGGACAAAATGCGGGAGAGCATTGGGTTGTTCTCTTAGAATGTTTGCTTCCGGAGTGTCTAGGGAAAATTCAGGTCTCTCTGAGGGTGCATTCATTACCCTTGTAAACAATTCCCTTGATATGTGGATTGGGAATCCATCAATGGTTGTGGAAAAAATCGGTGTTGAACCCTTGCTTCTATTAATCATATTTTTATAAAACAGTCGTACTAATCTTGGGTAGACTTGTGTGACTCTGGGTTCTAAAAAGTAGTGAAGCCCTGCATCCCTAAAATATTTGATCCCATTTTTGCTAATCTCAAAATGTTCCCAAAAGGCAATGTCCACTGCAACCTCGGATCCCACAAGATGATGCTTAATTGAAGATGGGATCCAATCCAATGCCCTTTCAAAGGACATTGGCTTTTTGCCTTTATCCTTTTATTCGTTCTTTTCAGGGGCATGTAAAGATGGGATCCAATCCAATGCCCTTTCAAAGGACATTGGCTTTTTGCCTTTATCCTTTTATTCGTTCTTTTCAGGGGCATGTACTGATTCAATACCAACTTATTCCGAATGGGTTTCTCTAATAACCACCCCTGAGGATTTAGCTTTCTTTTTAAGGTGGTTTTCTACTTTTGATTTAACTTTGAGGGCAGCTAACCATTCGACGTGGGTTATTAGGAGGGATTGGTCTAAATTATTACCTTCTTCTTCTTCCCTTGGTCATTTGTCCGTCGCTTTTGACATTCTACCAATCCTTTTTTCTGTAAGAGTCAATGGAAATACATGAGACTCATATATTAGATAAATTTTCTTATGGAAACCCTTCCATTTAATCGTTAAAATTTTCACCTTGCCTCTTGATAATCCCAAGACCCTAATCTCTGGATGTGAGAATAGAATTCTCGTAGGGCTTTCGAAATAAATCAGGAGCTACAGGAGCGGTAGGAGAAAGGAAAATAGTTGGTTAAAGTGGCAAAATGGTTGGATTAAGCCTTTTGAAAAAGAGAGGGAAAGTTGGAAGGAGAAGGCTGGAGAGTTAGAAGATGGGTCCAAGCTTATTCTCTTATGAATATATAAAGGCCCTAATTCCAGTGATGACTTGCTGAATTGGTTATCACGAATGTTTCAACCTAGAATCGACGGTCGATTCTAGCCTTTCAGCTTCGTAGGCAAACTCTTGTATCAGTTAAATCGTAATCGCTACTCTTCAACTGAAAAGTTTTTACAAGCTTACGACCAATCGTAAATCCATACGATTTTTCACAAAAGTATGCAATAGGAATTATATTACGATCCATCGTTTTTCAACGATTGATCCCGTAATGTAATGCTTCAACTTAAAAGAAGGGAAACAATTTTACATAGTTTACAAAGGGTGCTACGGATGAGTCGGTAGCGCGACGATCCATGAGGTTTTTAATTTGGATTATGGGGAGCAGATGTCTCCCCCAAGAACACTTGTCCTCAAGGATTATTTATTGATTGTGTCGGCAATTGGCCACTCTCTCTTTTCGCCACTTGCGAAACTAGCTAGCCAATCGGGCTCTCCAACTTCGTAATGGACTGAGTATGTGAATAGAGTACTTGACAGAATTGAGCAAGTTGATGTAAATCCTTTGAATGTTGGTGCGACTATTGCTGCAAATCTTTAAGGATTTGAACAATTGTTGCATTAGGCACATTACTCTGTGGAAAAAATTGTTGTTGCACAGCGAACATGGGAGGTCTTTGGTGGAAAACTTCAATGTGGGGAAATATGGGTTACGTAGCAGTTGTGCTAGCTATGCTCCTCCCGAGGAACCATAATTAAATCCTGGGTGGTTCCTCCATGACGGGTTGTAGGTATTCCCATCATGGATCAAAATCTCGATTTTGGTTTCGGTTTCGTTCCTGACCAAAACCATAAATTGGTCAAAATTTCGGATAAAATTTTGTATTTTTTTGAAAATATGCTCCGAACTTTACCGAACATTATTTTATTGGTTGTTTTTAAATTCTTTAATATTATTAGAACACATATTTACACTAGTGAGACTAATTTTCGTCAGTTTATGCCATTCTTTTCTACACTAGTGAGACCATTCTTTTCATGTTTAATTCTTTTAAAAGGGTATCAGTATTTGAAACTGAATATTAAGGGAAACTTAGGATTTACACCCTAAATGCTATTGATTGGATTGAATCCAACGATGGAGATAATGTTTTGTCCCAATCGATCACACAATGGATTTTGAGCTCATGCAAAACATATCAGACGGTCATATTTTGATTCCACGTTGAATAAATCTCAAAAGTGACCCGAGAACCCTTCTCATGATACGCCCATGATCAGGGTCAATTTGGGGATGTATGTCACGTGGAATCAAGATCTGATCGTCTGCTAGTTGGGCTATGATCTCAAGATCTACTGTATGAAATATTGGGTACCTCTATTACCGCTCACGCAATCTCTGAAAGTGCCCATATGTGCAACCCCTTTAAACCCATTGATTGCTTCGAAACAGATGATGGAGAACGTGTTTCACCCAGATCTTCCATACAATGGATCTTGAGATCATGTCGCACCTATCACGGTCAATTTTTTATTCCACTTGTCATAGATCTCCAGAAAATTCCCCTTCAATCCTATGACACACATCACGCTCAAACATGATTTTAGGGCCATTTTTGTGGGATATATGACATTTGAAATAAAAACTAACCGCTTCACACTCAAGATCAATTGTGTGCAAGATTAGGGTGAAACAAGATCTCCATCATCTGATCTGACGCAATCATAATGATAAATCACACTTTAATGGTGTAAAAATAAAAGTGTGTTTTTAATGGCGTAAGATCATTTAAACACCATTTGACAAATCATATGTGTGTGCCACATGGCATAATGATAAATCACACTTTAATGGTGTGAAATAAACAATGATATTTTAATGGTGTGAGATCATTTAAACAACGTCTAATTGATCATAGATTGAAGGTTGGGCAATGAATGTGAACCATCTAATTGAAGAACTTTAATATCAGCTCTTAAAATAATAACCAATGGCTGATATTATAGTCCACAATTCAGATGGTTTAAATATTCCTAAAAATAATTTTGACGGTTCATATCACCTACATCATAAACTCTTATGATCTATGATCATTTAAGCACAATTCTAGTGTATATGTGATTTGCAGGAGAGTCGGTCCCATACTCCTTGCATATAAATGCCTGTATTACCTTAAAAAACTAAGAAAAAGCAAATGAATAAATTGAAAGAAAACCAGGAAGAAGAGGGAGAAAGAAAGGGGAATAACAGGTAAGTCTTCACCACTTTATTATCTTCTGCTTCTTTTTTTCTTCTTCTTCTTTTTGTTTTTCCTTCTTCTCCATGGGTTTTAAACCCCGAAATTTTTTTTGGAAATCCGGCAAGATCCGGTAGGATTCCAGAGGGTCTTTTCGGGAGAAGAAAGGTGATTTGAAGAAGAGGAAGAGGAGGAATAAAAGAATCCAATTTTTTGGAAAAAAAATGGGTTTTATACCCAATTATTATTTTTTTAATGTAAAAATGGTGTCGGCCGATAATTTGGTATTTTCGGAAGAGGATCGATATTTTACATATTCTTGTCTTGGTTCGGGCTGAAACCGAGATGACTCGACCGAAATTTTGAAATTTCAGCTGAGATTTTGATCCATGATTCCCACAGTTACCCTTTTGAAAGGCCATTACTTGTTCAGTCTCCACCACCTCTTGGTATGATGGCGCAACAGGGTTCTCAATACAGGTGAAACTATGGTAGTTTGAACAGTTTGCCAAGGATCTATCAGAAGTGCTAGTTTTGGCAGTTATTTAATTGGCGGTCTATTGCTCAAGAGCCACAACCTTCGCACTCATGTCATCCTCCTTCTTTACTTTATCTTTACTGATATCGTAAAGAGCACTCCTCATGAGGGGGTGTGGTGGATCACATCAGGATCATATCTTAACAGAGCTTATTTTTGCTTGGAATTATCGACCAACTTTTCAAACAAGTTCTAAGATTGTTGGCCATTCTGAGCCATAAAGGCTCCTCCAGTTACGACATCAACTGTGAACTGGTTGGTCTCAGTTGGCCCTTGGTAGAAACTTTGTGCTATGGACCAATTCTGTACATCATGATGAGTGCACTTTCTTAACAAATCCTTCATACGTTCCCAACTCTCATGGAATAATTTTCCAGGCTTTTGCCTAAAGTCTTGAATTGCTTGGCGAATCTGATTAGTTTCACCAATTGGGAAATACTCGTTTAAGAACTTAGGCTGTAGTGCTTCCCGCATGGAAATACTTCTGACGGAGTGTGACATTAGCCACGCCCTCGCTCTATCTTTGAGAGAGAAGGGAAATAATCTCAGTTTAACTACCTCATCATTAGCTACCGACAGTTGTAGCATTGTACAAAGTTCTATGAAGTCCCTTAAGTGTTGATAGGGATCCTCTCTATCAAGCCCATGAAAAGTGGGTACAGCTTGAAGTGTGTTGAGCTTGATTTTATAGTTTTGTCCGGCTGGGACCTCAGGTATAACTATACAGGAGGGCTCAATCTAACCAACGGGGCTGAAATGTCCTTGAATTGAACGATCGTCGGCCATGGTTGGGAATTATCTTTCAAAAATTCAGTTTAATGCGAGATTATGCAAGAGAGTTCGTTCAATTTCTGGGTCACACTCAAAGAAGTCTAAGCTTTGAGATCGAGTGTGATGCATGCACCAGAATCAAAACTATTTTTGTGATTTTAGCTTTTTCTTATTTTTATTCTAGAAAGTAGGGAGAGAAACAAATCTGAGCCTCTGGCTTCTCTGAACAAGGGAAGTTGAAACCTGGATATCCTTATTTCGAATAAACCTGTAAAAGATTAAGTGATTAAGAAAAAAAATATATAAAGTAATATAAAAAGAGAAAGATAAATATTGGTTTTTAAGACAAAAATATAAAATAAATTAAATAAATCCGCTTCCTCGGTAGCGGCACCAAAAACTTGACCGGCTTACTTTATGTATTCTAATTAACTCTTAACCTATTGCAAGCGCACAGTGAAATTGTAGAGCTAGTATAGGGTCATTCCCACAAGGAAGTGATTTATCTATGTATGTTTATATATATTCTTATTTCAAAAACTTCTATTTATCTTTAAGATCTAAACCACTGGAGAAATATGAATAAGAGAATGGTTTTTATACTAATTTTGCAGAAAATAAATCTAAATCCTCCTCTCTCAAGATTATGGTTGTCAATCACAATCCTTCAAGTCTCAGATGCGTACAAATTTAAGATATCGTTACACTAATCTATAAATTCCAACTTGAGTCGTCAATTCAAATTAAAATTCGAAGATGTTTATAAAGCAGTAAATAAAAGAAAATAAAATCTAAACTAGAAAGCAATAAAAATATATCTTTCACCACTCAGCTATAGTCGTCAATTGCTTTTGAGAAACTATGGATATCTACACTAATCTTTCAGCTCTCAATCCCAGTCGTCAATTGTGATCGAGGAATGTTGGATATCTAAACTAAACTACTCTAATGATCGGAAGAAAACCCAACCTCAGTTGTCAATTGATTATGATAATTTCTTCGATACTTTATTCCTACACCGAACTCTCTTATTTATAGATCATAAGGAGTCGGTTTACAAAACTTCTAACTCTAATGAAAGAAACTACTAAAAGCAAAAGATTCCTAATAAAACTCTAATTCCTAATTTTATCTTTCCTTGATTGCAAACGGTTGATGTGTTCCGACTTTATTTCCTTAACTTCAGCAGCAGAGATCTTAGGAGTCTATCTTCATCAATGTACTCAGATCCGTGATTCACCAGTCTTCTATTTCAAGAGATTTTCTAAGTATATTCATGGCGGTGAAAATCTTCACTCACGTGATCAGCAACATCAGTAGTTACAGCAGTAGGAAAGCTTCTATTTGTGAAATAGTAAATCATAATTTCTCTCTTTTCACACAGCTTTCTTTATGGATGATTCTTCAATTACGAATGATCACTTTGCTTCTTTCGTTGCTTTCTAAAGAATTGTAAATTACGATTTCTTATTTTCTTCTCTTTCTTCGGCTTTCAGCAATAGCGCTCAATCGTAAAGTACGATTTCTTAGCTTTCAATAGGCAACGAATCGTCTTTTATGCTCAATCATCTTTCTTTACTGCCTTTTAAGTTCATTTTGATGAAGATTAACACTTTGGCTCTCTTTTACTGATTTTTCTTAATATCTGCACATCATTAACTTATTAGTAGCAAATTAAGTCCTAGCATCACTAAGTTAAGGGTTATAAATTGGTATATTCTATGACTGATCAGCGGGGTCCAAAAATTTGTCAGACAGAGAAATGAGAAAAGAACAGGGACTGAAATCCAAGCAATAATGCCTTCACAGCCCAGTACCAGCATAACACCATTTCAATATAGGGTAGTGTAGTAAGCCCCAACATAAGCACATCAGGTACAGAGACCCGACAATGGTTCATGGGAGCAGATGACCCCTGAGTAGAAAAGAGCTTGATATAACCGAGTCTTTACTCCCTTGGGACAATCCCTAAATGTCCTCTTACCCTTGCTAATAGAGAAGGGTTTGGTTACCCCACTTCAACCTCGATCTCCACCTAATCTAATCCCAAGAACTATGATCCCAATGCACACTGTAATTTCCATCAGGAGTCGAGACATCCAATTGATCACTGCTTTCCATTAAAGCACGTGATATAAGACTTAAGTGAAATAAGAAAAAATGTCCCTCTAGCACCTCCCCAAGCTAATCAGCATGCCAATATTCTTCAATTTCCATTACCACCCTACCCACAAGGAGGGATGGGCCCAAGGGCCACCATTAATATGTTGGAGGAAGGGATGGAAGAGTTTGATCCCTCAGAATACATCAGCATAGAAGAGAGTTTAGAGTCACCATGGCAATGGAACTAGGGTAATGAGGTCATAGCGGTGATCGAGCAATTGAACTTAGCTAATTACTTCCCGAACCCTACACCGCAAGCGACGCCTTTGGATATGAGGATGTGTTTCCCTGCACCTGCACCTGTTAACCACATGCAGCCCAATTTAACCTCACCCTAGATATATCAGCCATTCCTGACACCAATAGCCGATCACTATGTGTCACCCAATCCATCTCTAGCACCAATCCAATACATTTGGCCCAATTTTGCTCCACCCCCAATCAACCCACCTCTAGTACCACTCCATTACAATGGGCCCAATTTTTCATACCCTCACCAGTCTACCCACCTCTAGCACCAATCAACCAGATTTGGCCCAGTTTTATTGTTCCATCAATCCAGGCATCTCCAATACCCTCATCCACCCCATTTCAAATCTTCGGACCTACCTATGATCCCCACCAAGTCTTGTATGACTACAGTAAAATGGATACCAATGCTAGCAGCAGAAATACAGGGGCCATCGAGTTCATTACCCAATCAGGAAGGATCTCAAAATAGCCTAAGGATACCAAAAGAAAAAAGGGAACCTGTAGTAGTACACCCCTTGGAAAAAATGAGCAGAGAGCACGCGTTAGAAACACAACTCAAAAGAATGCCGACTCACATAACCATCTGGGACTTACTGAAGACGTCCCCACCCCACTTCCAAAGCTCTAACTGGTGAACTGAAAGATGCTCATGTCTCTGGTAAAGTTTTCCTAGATGAGGTGGGACAGATGATTGGACAAGTGTTGGCTCCTAATGCTATCTCATTTTCAGACGCTGATCTCTCGGCAGATGGGGAAACCATTCCAGATCCCTTAATATCACGGTAGAAATAAGGAATTTGGTAATACCACTTGTATAAGTAGACAATGGTTCAACATTAAATGTGTGCCTGCTGTGAACTGTGACCAAGATTGTGGTCGACCCGTCTATGTTCCGACGAGCCAGAACAAGCATGAGAGGGTTTGATAATTTGCGAAGAGAAGTGATAGGAGAAGTCAATATTGAGCTCACCATTGGGCTAAAGACCTCCACCCTGTTCCAAGTCATGGATATTAAATACGCCTTCAATCTATTGCTAGGGCACCCATGGTTGCACGAAGTTGGGGCAATACCTTCAACTTTGCATAAAAACTCAGGTTTATATCAGAGCAGAAGGTCATCACTATCATAGGTGAAGGGAAAGAAGAAAGAGAGAAATGGCCCACAACATTGAGAACCTTAAGGCGTTGGGTGTGCCACACACAGCTGAAGACATAGATCTCCACAGTTATCAGTATGATGTGTCAGTAGTGGCGCCCGAACTCCTTGGAAAGGTCACCCAAAAGACTGGGGGAGGAATGATTGCGGCAGTGGCAATGTTCCAGAAGTGGGGCTACCAAAAGAGAAAAGGGTTAGGTCCTCGCCTCAAAGCAGGAGAGACCCAGTCAGAGCCAAGGGCGAACAACGAGTCATTAGATTACAAGCCCACTGAAGAAGAAATCCAGGATGCCCAAGAAAATGCCCGAACCATCACTATGGCCAAAGCTAAGGGGATAAACCTGGAGGACGAACCTCGTCTGCAGCCACACAACAAGAGCACCTTTGTGAGGGTGGGGGTTATCAAAATTGATCAAAATGGGGCAACACAGCCGACCCCACATAAGCAGGTGGCCATCCACCAAGCCAACCCCCAAATTATTTCCCCTGAGATCGAAATAGATCTGGCCTCCCTATCACTTCTTGAGGAGGAACCCTTACCAATCCAGCCACCCATCCTGAACCATCCAAAACCCGTGTTAATGTTTGAGGACCAGGTCCCATACGAGCCATTGGTAAACATGGGGGAAGCTGACCATCAAAAGCCATCTCAAACAGCTCCATTTGCAATACCTCGTAGGGTCATGGCACCGTAGGTAAGAAATTAGGCATCAGTGCCCCTAACTCTGGAAGCATTAAATGACCCTAAATACGGTACCGACCGCCTCAAAAAATAACCTATAAAAAGTGAGGTTAGCCCTTGACAGATAATACCATGCAAGGGTCAAAATCTCGCATTTCCGATACGTATCGTCCGAGCTCCAAACCGATACATATCGGACGATACATATCAGAATAGTAACTTACCAGACGATACATTGAATGTATCGTCCGGGCCTTCCCATACAAATTGGACGATACGGTACATCAATGTACCGTATCGTCCTAGTACAATACCGATACATATCGGTCTCGGATGATATTTTGATCCATGATACCATGTGTATATAGAAACCTGCCTTGCCAAGGGCCATCTTCGAAGAAAATAAAAATCATAAAAACATGGAAAAAATTTAAAAAAATCCAAAAATATTATCTTTCAAAATTCCCTAAGAAAAGCAAAGAAAATGATGCCTTAATTGAAAAGCCCACTCGACGTGAAGTCGACCTCTTTCCTGTAGAAATATAAGAAGAGGTGGGAGTGACGGATCTGGATGGCTAGGATTTAGTTGAGGAGCTTCCCAATGAGCTCCTTGAATAATATGTCGATTTTGAGCATGGCCCTACCCCGATGATTGAAGGTACTGAAGATGTCAGTTTGGACATTGATAAGGTTCTTAGAATCACTAAGATCAAAACATCACTATCTCTTGAGGAACCAAAAAGCATGATTGATTTTCTTCGGTCATATCAAGACGTCTTTGCATAGTCATATGAGGATATTCCTGATTTAGACACCGATTTTGTCGAGCATGAGTTGCCGTTGTATCTAGATGTTAAGATTATCAAGCAGAAGTTAAGGCGTCTCAGGCCAGAATGGATGCTAAAAGTAAAAGATGAGGTCATCAAGTAGTACAATGCTGGATTTTTCATGGTCTCCAAATACCCGTAATGGTTGGCCAACATTATACCGGTACCGAAGAAAGATGGAAAGGTTCGTATGTGCATCGATTTCTGAAATCTCAATATAGCGAACTTGAAAGATGACTTTCCTTTGCCACACATTTACATCTTGGTTGATAATACTACCCAGCATGGGATGCTCTCATTTATGGATTGATTCTCAGGGTACAATCAAAGCAAAATGGATGAGGCGGTTCGAGAAAAGACAACATTCATTACCCCATGGGGGACATTCTGTAATCGAGTCATGCAGTTCGGGTTAAAGAATGTCGGGGCAACATACCAAAGGGCGATGACAACACTGTTCCACAATATGATGCACCAGGAAATTGAGAAGTACATCGACGACATGATCGCCAAGTCACAAGAAAGAGGCGACCATCTGATAAACCTCCAAAAGTTGTTTGAGAGACAGAGAAAATACAGGCTATGCCTGAACCATCAAAAATGCGCATTCGGCGTCATGTCAGGAAAATTGTTGGGCGTCATAGTCAGCAGGAGAGGCATTGAAGTCGACCTAGTCAAAGTAAAAGCCATCGTCGAAATGCTTCCACCATCTACCGAGAAAGAGGTCAGAGGTTTCTTGGGCAAAACATGGTGCATTAATCGATTCATTACACAATTAACTCTCATCTGCAAGTCGATCTTCAAGTTACTGAGGAAAGACTCGCCCGTTGAGTGGAACGATGATTGTCAAGCGACATTCGATAAGATTAAAGGTTATCTTCTCAATCCTCTAGTTTTGGTACCCGCAGTACCCGGGAGGCCACTCCGAATGTATATCTCAATGACGGAGTTCTCGATGGGATGTGTCCTAGGGCAGCATGACGAGACCGAAAGAAGAGAACATGCCATTTACTACATGAGCAAGAAATTCACAGATTACGAGACATGCTATTCTCATCTGAAGAAAGCATGCCTGGCTCTTGTATGGGCTACACAGAGGCTTCTTCACTACCTACTCTCTCAGGCAGTCAAATGGATCCCTTGAAGTACGTGTTTGAAAAGTCGGCTCTCACTGGCCAAACTGCATGCTGATAGAGTTTGACATCACATATGTCATACAAAAGTTAATCAAGGGGCAAGCACTTGCCGAACATCTTTCCGAAAATTCTTTACCTCATTATAAATCTTTGAGAATCGAATTTCCTGATGAGGATATCTTATTCATGATAGAGGATGATACAGAATAAACAGAGGAGTCCTAGGTAACTTCGACAACTTAATGATCTTATTCGTGATAGAGGATATCTTATTCATGATAGAGGATGATCCCATACCATGAACATCTTAAGGATCTAATCGCCAACTTCGACAACATTATATTCTCCTATGTCCCGCGATCAAAAAATCAATTTGCTGGCCCATTCGCTACCTTGGCATCCATGGTCGAAATTTCATATGGCATCGACATGAAGCCTATCATGATTGAGCAAAGAAACGAGCTAGCCTTCTACCTCCAGATCGAGGGAATACAGATGATGACCTACCATGGTTCTCAAATATTAAAAATTTCTTGAAACACAAGGTTTCCCAGAAGGAACATCCAAGGCAAACCGGGGGACCATCCAACGTTTAGCCGTAAACTATGTCATCTATGGTGAGTGCCTTTACAAATGATCATATAACAATATCCTACTCATACACTTAACTGAAAGCGAGGCGATGAACACCATAAAAGAGATCCACGAAGGAGTATGCGGGGCCTAGGTCAATGGACATATGCTCGCTAAAAAGATCTTACGGTAAGGGTATTTCTTGACCACCATGGAAACTGACTATTGCAAGCACGCTCAGAAGTGCTATAAATGCTAAGAACACTCTAATCTAATACATGCTATAGCCATAGATATCCATAGCATGACCACTCCTTGGCCATTTGCCACATGGGGTCTCGACGTCGCCGGAAAGGTCAATCCAAAAGCTTCCAATGGGCATCAGTTCATCCTGGTCGCTATCGAGTACTTCACCAAATGGGTAGAGGTAGTATCCTATACAAACATCATGGCCATTCACGTCGAGAAGTTTATCAAGAACAACATCGTCTGTTGATTCGACATGCCAAAGGATATCATCACGGACAATGGCACCAACTTTGCCAACAAACCCATCAGAGCCTTATGCGAGTAGTACAAAATTAAACATCATCACTCCACACCGTATCGGTCACAACGGAGCTTTCGAAGTTGCTAACAAGACACTCTTTTGCATCCTCGAGAAGATGGTTGTCACCTATCGGGATTGGAGTGAAATATTACCTTTCGCACTATGGGCCTATCGAACATCGATCCGTACTGCTACAAAGGCAACACCATTTTCTCTTTTGTATGGAACCGAGGCAGTGCTGCCAGATGAAGTCAAGGTGCCCTCACTCTGTATCCTCATCGAATCCGATCTACCAGAAGCTGAAAGAGAGGTCCCATTTTGAATAGCTAAACTTGATCGAAGATAAGAGGCTTCGAGCTTTATGTCACACCCAGGTCTACCAAGGAAGGATCGCACTTGCTTAGAATAAGCGTGTTCATGTTCAAGATTTAAAGGTGGGTGACACGGTACTTAAGAAGATCTTTCCCTCTCTCCATGCTGATCTAAGAAGAAAATTCAAGCCCAACTGGGAAGGACCTTACGTCATCCGAGAAGTACTCCCTGGAGACGCGATCTACCTCGCCACCATGGACGGAGAACATTTTCTCGAGCACATCAACGCTGGATATGTACAATGATTCTACTCCTAGTCTCTCGTGACAAGGTAAGTACTAATTGAAATGGATAGGTGACTACTTAAAGACCTTATAAAAGCGGCCATCATTTCAATGCCACATAGCCAAAAAGCATCCCCAAGTGATCATACCCTTTGCTATCCCATTCGAGCTAATGGCCTTTCCTTCATTAACCCATCCCAAGAAGAAAGAAAAAGTGTATATACCATAAATAAAAAATAAAAAAAAGAGCTACCATCAAAATCTAAACAAATCATAAAAGCAAAATCCTAAAATGAAGTGTATTACGACAGCTAGAGCCCAATCAAGAAAAGCCTTTAAACTTAAGAATACCTTCAAAATTCCTAACCTATCCTTTCTAACCCTTGGCCATGATACATCCCTGAAGAAATCCCTCTTTAAGGTCTATGAGTAGTCATGGTATTCATTGAGTCAACATGAGCTAAGCTGAGAGACGATAAAATAATTCCATCCAGCTAGCTATGAGGGAATCAACGTCCATGCCGTGGCCTTTGAAAAAGGAAAAGAAAATAAAATAAAAATATACAAGCTCAAAGAAAAAAGGACGTGGTGAAAACCCGCAAGAGCGCCACAGGTAAAAATGAAAAGGAGCTTGGGCTAAAAATGAAAAAATTCATGGACGTAGTGAAAACCCGAAAGGGTGCTACGGATAAAAAAGAGAGCGATAACGGGCCCGACGAAAATCCATATTGGGCGTTGTGAGTAAAAAGGTTTAAAGAAATAAAGAGAAAAGAAAAATAACACCAGTTACTCTCTTGGTTATATTCTTGAATTATCTAGTTGTCAACTAGGCCACTCGTGTTTGTGCAAATCGGGTCTGGACCAGGTATATCTTCAAACCGCACCATCAAACGCATGACCCGAGGTAAGGATGAAAAGGTTGATTTAACCCAAGGGGATGGATGTTCCGATCTTGGTAAAAATTCTAAACCTCACTGAGGTCTGACTTCATGAAAGGGTTCGACTATGCTCAATATGGAGCCCACTACTTCGTCTTACTATAAAGACATCAAAACAAAAAAATAGATGAAAAGAAGAAAAGCAAAAAAGAACAAAAAAAATCATTAGGAAAAATCCAAAAATATAAAAATACATATGTGTCTCTACTCTGTTTTATGTCTATGTACATATTTGCAACATCGTACTTTCATCTCAAAGAAGTGAGAAAAAAATAAAAAATAAAAAAAATTCAAAAAATATAAGTTTTGAAGAAAGAAAAAATCAAAATAAAAAAAGTGTAGGTAAAAGTTTGCTTCTTCTGTTAATTAGGATGTATATCTGTTATCTGTATAAACAAAAAAGGGACTAACATTTTCTTGAGAATATGCAGGAACATCAAAAGGCCCAAAGCCTCGAATCAAGCAACTTCTCGAGTTGCAAAAACTTTCCATCAGTCACCTATGATGTCGGTCTTTTCAAAAAATGAAAAAAATAAGTCATTTGAAAAAGAAAAAAAGATATCTGTATTTTCGTTGTACTTTTTTCACACAGCCACGCGCATGCATGCTTAAATGCGATAAAATGTCAATATTTTTCTGATAGTGCAGCTGTGCTAAATTAATGTCCTAAATCTAAGGTTTTCATTAGATCTTTGGATCTTACTTCAAAGTAGGAGCGACACTGTCAATCTTGGTCAAATAGTCAATGTTTCTATCGGTTTGATTCCACCGCTAATTGAAATTATATAATCGAACAACTATGTTCATGCATCGATATAGAAGAGATCTTTCCTCGTGTTTATTCTCAGGCACAAGCTTAAAAACCTGCAAGGTATCCCTATAAAGTGTATGTCATACATCTGGGTATCCGTTGGATGGTCGTTTGTTCTTATAAATTTTACCCAGGTGGGACCTGGGTCGGGACTTCCATTCACCTTTATTATTTATTGCCTCTAATGGGTCCATATTTCTACATAGTTAATTTATTTATAAGATCGTTATCAAAAGTGGCACACACACCCAAAAAGCGCAGTGACACCAATATTCACTATGCTCGGGTAGTGGTGCTAAAGTAACTTCGAGGTCGACGAGTTCGCTCAAAGATCTCAAACCCTACCTCACGTAGGGGCACCCGTGACCATTCAAAATAGGGCAATCAATGCCTCATAAGATTGGGCACAAACCGTTGGATCTTGGTGTCACTGTTTTATGCCAACCTTTAAATATGGGTCGATAATCCTCCCGCTCACAGGGCTGTTTTATTCAGAATGAAACTTGAACATCGAACATCATCAATCATTTCACCATCTAGGTTATGCCCAGTAATGTCGCTAAGTGCTTGGGGACCGATAGTCTTGAGGAATGGATGTTTCCCAAGTGTTGGGCTTTCGCTACTCTCCATGTCGAGTGACGAACGTTTTCCCAAGTGGTGGGATTACGTCACTCTCCATATTTTTTACCTTTTTTTATGTTTGAGTCTCATTTTGAATACAGCAAACCCAATGGCGTTTGCCTTGGGCCTCTTCGGATGTCTTGTTCTTTGGGATGCGATCATTAGTGATCAGATACCAAAGAGGGGCATCTGTAGACACCCAAAGTTAGCCTAAGGCTTGATTGACCCATACTTCAAGAAATGCATACCCTTGAGATTCTGAAAGCATTTCCCAAACTCTTAGGAATCATCCCAAACCCTTAGGAATCAACCCGAACCCCAGAAACCCTTCTCGGACCCTTAGAAAGCCCAACCAGAATAGTGAATGGAAAGAGGGATGCCAAAGTTTACACAGACCTTTGTTGGGGCTAAGACCTATACCATTAGAAAGTGGAGGTTCCCAGATTTCCAACAAGCCATGAATTGCCTGATTCCGAGTTGTGTATCAAAAGTTATGATGTTTTAAAAAATGAGGAAAGATACAGGAAAAATGATGTTTTATATATGCAATGCCAATTTTTGACAGAAATTGGCCTTGCGTATATATTATATACACAAGGAAAAATTAGATTTTTTGGCCTCAGAACTGCTTCAGAATGGGCTCTGGACTTCTTAGGAGACACTGTTCCTAACCCTAGCATATATTTTATATACGCTAGGCTTATGAACAGTGTTTTTTCATAAAATGTCTGAAAATCATCTTTGGGGTTTGACTTTTTCACCACCCCAAGGTTTGAGCTGGGTTTATTTAGGACCCTAGTGACCCCACTACCTCTCTTTATATCCCTTTTCTCACCTAAATAATCACCCTATCATCTACCATTAAAACCCAATTCCCACCTATTCAAGCTCTCAAAAACCTAAAAAACCTTAGATTAGAGATTACCTAATTGCTAAACCCATTAGACTTTAAGTGTATCCCTAACCACCCTCAACTCTATAAATAGAGAGCCACACCCCCCCCCCCCCCCTTGTTTAGGGATCTTTTAAAATTTTCAAGAGAAGAAACTCGTTCATTTTGCTCCCTCATTTGCCTAAAATAATCAGAATTTGCTCAAATTATATAAATTTTAGCCCATCTCATACCTCTAGCATCATCATCCATTCCCAAGCTCCAAGCCTTTATCCATTGAAGTTAGAACCTTGCTCTAACCCGCTCACTTTCGAAAGCTCACCAGTGTCGCTCTAGCGCGAAGGTCCATAGTGGAGTTACAAGATCCCGAGAGCTCCGACTCTCCCCTCTATTCCTCTACCTTTTTTTACTTTCCTTCTATCCTAGAATTTGAGCCATTACAAAGCCGAAATTTCGGTGATTGCGCGGGGCTCAAATACGATCATAGTGCCTTCGGGCAAGGAGGAGTGCCATTCATTTTATTTCCTTTTTTTATATACTTTAGCCATAAGTAGAGACTGCTTATGAGCATATTGATCGGGAGCCTAACACCTTCCCGATTGATAACCAAAGCCCCTACCCAAGAGCCTTTGGCAAAGACTGATAAATCGGAGTCATATTTTTGCACCTTGGTGCTCATATATTGATTTTGAGATATCCCGGGTCACCAAAACCTCCAGGTGGCGACTCCATTTTTTTAGTGACCGCATCGTCGCAATGGATTGATAAAATCCATGGTTGCACAGTTACGCCTGCCTCAAAAATGACGTGCCCCAAGAAACTGATTTGTTTGAGCCAAAAATCACATTTACTTAGCTTTGCATAAAGTTGATGATCACGAAGGGTCTGAAGTGTGATGCGCAAATGCTGCTCATGATCTTTCCTTGTCTTTGAATAAATGAGAATGTCATCTACGAAGACAACCATATATAGGTTGAAACATGTTTTGAATACCCGATTCATAAAATTCATGAACGACGCTAGAGCGTTTGTCAAAGAAAAAGGCATTACCAGAAATTCATATTGACCATTACTAGTGCAAAAAGCGATTTTCGAAATATATTTGGCTTTAACCTTCAACTTGTGGTAGACTGACCTCAAATCTATCTTTGAGAAAAACTTTGCTCCTTCGAGTTGATCAAAGAGATCATCAATGCGAGGGAGAGGATAGCAGTTCTTGATCGTCAACTGATTCAGCTGATGATAATCTATGCATAGCCTCATAGGGTTGTCTTTCTTTTTGACAAATAGGACAGGGGTTCCCCATGGAGAAACATTAGGTTTGATGAACCCCTTATCCTTATGCAAGAGTTCTTACAACTGTTCTTTAAGCTCTTTCAATTCAGCTAGTGCCATGCAATATGGAGCTTTAGATGTTGGTTCCATGCCTGGAGCCAAATTAATTGAGAACTCAATTTCTCTATCTAGTGGTAATCCTAGTAAGTCCTCGGGAAACACATAAGGAAACTCACATGGAATAGGAATTTTTGCAATGTTGACTTTCTCTTCACGTTGATATTTTATAAATGCGAGGTACATTTGACATCCTTTCCTCAATAGACGCTCAGCTCGAATGGCTAAGATAATCAGTGTGGTGTTTGACTTAACGCCATAGAATCGAAAAGGTGGGGACAGAAAGTAACCACCTTTCGGAGGCAATCTACACTCGCATGATAGGTTAACAACATATCGAGGATTACATCGAAGCCTTGCATGTCCAATATAATCAGGTTAATCATTGTTTCATGATTCTCAATTGGAATGATGATCGATCGACATACAATGTCTATGATCATAGAATTTCTAGTAAGAACTGAAACAGACAAAATAAAGTCCATGGATTCTGGTGTAATACTCAATTCAGAAGTGAATCGAGGGGTCACAAATGAGTGTGTAGAGCTAGGGTCTACCAAGACACATGCCTTATGATGACCAGTATCGTTAATCTGGTACATGTGTAAGGTACCTAGGGTTCAAGTATTTAAATTAATTACTTATATAAACACTTGTTGTAGTGTTCATTTAATAATCTAATTCAAAATAATTCCTAAGAACATTCATCAACTGAAAATAAAAATAAATATATTTAACAAATAATTAATTTAATTTATACCTTGGATGACGTCATTTGTAGCTTGGACATCACGTGCAGAAACTGCCTAGGTGTCACCCTGAACAGTAAGGCGAGTTGTCCTCTGTGACGTGGCCGGTGTTTACTTTTGAGGCACTTTTTGTGGGCAGTCTCTAATCATGTGGCATTTTTCTCCACATTGGTATCATGTACCATTTACATTTTGACACTCATCTGGCTTGTGCCTTCTGTTGGAAATAGGGCATGGTGCTTAGGTATACTGAAAAGTGGTACTCGAAGCCTTTGGTGCCATTGGTATTAAAGATTGTGATGTTTTAAAAGTGTGTGAGGGCCTAGAGGGTATTGAAGATGCCTGTTTTGAAACAGTAGGTTGCACCTGTCGAGAATGTTCAGGCGTGAAAATCTTGATCTTTTACTTCCACGATCGACACTAACAAGTTGTGTTCGCCTAGAATTTCGTTCTGTGTTATGCAACTCTCTCCTATTATATATCTTCTCGAGGTCGCGTTCGGCAATTAAGATTTTCTCTATTATGTCAGCATATGTTCTTAAATTAAAAAATGTGATCCTCTCCTAGATTGCCGGTTTCAAATCAAGTTCAAATTTCTTCGTCTTCATTAATTATGTGGCTATGTGAAGAGGGGCATAACGCTAGTCTTGAAAACTCGAACTCATACTCTGGCACAATCATCTTTCCTTACTCGAGAGTAATAAAATTTATCTCCCATTGTTCTCGAACAAATGCTGGAAAATATTTTTTGTTAAACTTCTCTAAAAATTCAGTCCATGTCCACGAAACATTTGCTCGAGTTTTATCCCTGGATCTCATAGTTGACTTCCACCAGAGATCGTCTACTCCTTCTAATAGGAATGCAACCCATCTAACCTTTTCATCTTCTGTGCAAGTCATTACAAAAAAAAATTTCTCCATCTGATTGACCGAATTTTTAGCAGTTGTTGGATCAACCTTACCATAAAAATTACGAGGTTTCATCCTCCTGAACTCTTTAAAACCTATAGATTATTGTCGAGCTACTAGTAGCGTAGTCTGTTGTGCCATGGCATTTGCAATAGTTTCCATGTACATGTGCATTCTCTCATTGCTTCCTCCACCACCAATGAGAACAACGTTGGAGCCAGACGCTACCTCATCGTCATTTATTTGGTTAGTAATAGGTTTTGTACGAGGCAACATTATGGTCTGTTCACAGAAACTTATAAAATCAGTACAGGCAACTTAACAAATCTATCCAAGTCTTAATGAAACCTAAAGCCTTTGCTTTGATACCAACTGTAACAACCTGAATTTCTATACGAAAATTTGTGCCATTAAAATTTGTCATAGGCATGCGAAGGTTTAATCCTAATGTGATGGTAAATTATTTAAGAAAATACGAGCCATATTTTTTTTGGGTTTTATTTTAAGAGATACCTGCATATAAATCACAGGCTAATAAGCCCATTTAATAAATCGTTCAAATAAAGTCTCAGATATTTTAAATTAACCATACACCTATAGTTTTATGGCCCAAGTGCCACTCATAAAAACACAGTAAAGTAAAATAATAACAGTACCATCTATTTATCATCCCAAAATCCCATGAAATTAAAGTAATTAACCTACGGATAAAAATCTTTCGGATAATCTTCCTCTTCCAATGATAGATAATCAAGATCCTCTTCTTCAGGTACCTTATCTTCAGAGAAATTGGAGATAGAAGAATCTACGACACAAAAGTGTTGGGGTTAGCAAACATTTCCATGGTGCTTAGTAGGGAGGAGTTAATTACCCTCCATGACTTGAAACATTTAATTAACCACCATTCACAAAATGTATCTAATTAATGTGACAATAATTTAGAGATAGAGATTTCTTAAGACATGATAAAGCTAGCAAATTTATGATTATGAGATAGAGATTCCAAAAACTATGTGCATAAAATTCTACGCATAATTTATTTATTACAAAATTTGAGTTCATTCATATTTCATGAAACCTAACCGTGAGAAGTAGACTAGTCCCAGTGACACATGTCTTGTATTTCTTACATCACTTAAATACTAACTTAAAGTAATTTTTGTACATATTAGGTGCCAAACTAAAATAATATTTATACAGATAGGGATCTCATCCATCGTCGCCTATGGACAATTTCATAATTAGCCGTAGCCCCTACTCATCGAGGTGGCTCGTGCTCTGTCCAAGTCTTGACATGACATGATGAGGTCCTAGTAAAATCGAAAATCATACATGTAAAATGATCGTTTATTTTTTTAGTATACATTTAATTATAATCCTTGATTTGCCTTGTCGTAAATTTGTGTCATGTCTATTTATATCTGTCTTAAATGACCTTAAAACTTTCGAATTTTTTTCTTATTTCATGACGCACACTTTATGTTTAATGATCATGTGGACAGACATAATACAATAAGAATTAACTAAATATTGATAACATCTTAGAACATTCATGACCACAAAAAATGTGACATACCCATGTATAAAATAATTTTGTATTTATAATGCAATCGGATTGAATTAGGACATAATTAGTAAAATTATTATCTTTTATAGTTCCTATTAGAACCGGAGAATTCTAACTGCTAGATGCAAAGATCATGAAAAGTTGGGAGGGCGTGATCATACTAAAATTTTCATTAAAAGATGCAAAGATCATGTAGGTGCTTGAAAAAAGGTCAAACAAGAATTCATAGAACAATTAGAAATTAGATGCAGAAATTTACTATGCATATTTTAAAGTAGGCGTCTTGAGGTCAATTTTCGAGATGACTAACTACTGATTTACTCTCAGATAATGGAATAGTTTTGGTAGAGGGCACTACCATCTTCATCATCTCTTTAGCAGTTCGGCCATTGGAAATCTACAAATGTTTTTTCGGTTATATGAAGTTAGGGAAAGACTCAACCTAGTTAGAGATAGAATTTAAGCATCTACCTCTAATTTACATGCTAAATCAAAATTTCAAAGATATGACTAGCATAATAAATTATCATAAATAAAAATTAATGTAGATGTGCTTGTACACGTATGATTAATTTACCTTTAAAGCAAATTATCAAGCATGGAATAACAATCGATGAAGTGGGTCGAAACCAAAGAACGACGAATTAAAATTTAATTCCATGTTCATATACTACTAATTAATCAAATAAATCAAATAAAGAATAAATAATTAAATTTCCCCTACTTCAGGTCCTAACGTCGCAATGAAAAATTATCGGTGCAAGAGAAATCAAAAGCGGAGAGAAAGAGGGAGAGAAGGGTCATGCAGGTGTTAGAATCTCTGTGAAATCTCCTTAGAATTAGGGTTCCTCGATGGTCTTGTGCGAGAATAAAAGAGCATGGGCTAGGGAATTTTAGGATATTGCATTCATGAAACTTATGAGATATCTGTGGTGAGATTTCCATATGAGATAAGGACTTAGCCAAATGGGTTAGCTACTAAAAATAAGAAGTCAACAGACTTAGACTCTTCCCCTTTCTGACTTCCTAAAATAACAGATCGCGTGAGGATATTTTGGTTGGTCAAATTTCTTAAAGAGAGTAAAATTTGAGGGCATATATATGTGATTGGCTGTAACGACCCTAAAATTTCGAGAACCTTCTGATTGCTTTGGCATCCGTGCCCGACACAGAAATCAAGACAAATTAAAATTTTGAAAATAAGAATGTTAATACCAATACTTTTAATCTATGAGCATACAAAGTAATAAATCACTTGCGACACGAATCCGAGGTTCGATTTAGACTTGGGTAGAATGTCACCTAAATGTGTTGTGTGTGTGCGCTCAACACCGGAGTGAATGTTTAAGAAATGGAAATATCTGGGATATTTTCATTTGCAGCTTATAGGAGAAGGAAGGTCAGGAATACCTAATGCCTTTCTCCTTGCTTTGAAAACCTTTGCTTGCCAACCATTGCTAGAAACCCTCTGTGAAACCAAGCTCGAGAAGCCCTAGATTTTCGATCCGTTGATTAAGAGCGTAAGTGAATGGACATGAGTACATCAATCTGTTTGCGAGAGTAAAACGCATCCGTGAGTTAGCGCGGAGTTATATCTTTGGTTCGCCGGAGAGCTCAAACGACAAACTCTCCGATCTGAAAACCCTCGTGGACCTAGGATGCCATGAATCAAGGAACCGCCATCAAAGAGGTGAGTTATTATGGTTTTTTGTAGTTTAGATGTCATTAAATATGTGTGTTTGGTGTGCTTGAATGATTCATGGAGAATTATAAAGCTTCGAGATGAAATGTGTTTGAATTTAACAAACCCCATTAATGACAGCTTAACGGTCATGCCCGATTGATCAATTGAGAATTGATCGATCAATCTATAATCCGATCAATCAAATTTGAGAGTTGATCGATCGAATTGTGTAAAATGCCCCTTTGAAACAGAAGGGTGTTTTTCTTAAGAAGTGAGAGTCCGATGTGCTCGATCGATCAGACTGGTAGTTTGATCGATCGAATTTGGAACTTATCGATCAATTATAGAAGTGATTGATCAGGTGTGAACTGATCGATCAATTCAGAATTGATCGATCAAACTATAGAATTGATCAATTAAATCAGGGATTTGATCGATCAAATTTTATTATGAGGCTATAGAACAGGAGGCATGTTTTTATGAAATTTTTGACTTTGGAAATCTGATCGATCAATTATTGGGATTGGTTGATCAAATTAAGGAATCGATCGATCAATTAAAGGATTGATCGATCAAATCTGCCTATGTTATGTAATGAAGGACTAATCGATCAATTGAGAATTGATCAATCGAACTAGAAAATTGATCGATCGAATCAGGAATTTGATCAATCAAATTTTATAAAACACACTATGAAACGGGAGGTATGTTTTTCTGAATTTTTGATCGATCGATCAAACATGGGGATTGATCGATCAAATTGAGGATCCGATCGATCAATAAAGAGATTGATCGATCAAATTTCCTCTATTCTGAAGATGTGGAGATGCTGGAGTGATCGATCAATTATGGAAATTAATCGATCAACTTGAGAATCTGATTGATCAACAGGGTTGATCGATCAGTTGTCTTTTGTTCAGACTAGTTAGGTGTGAGACATCTGATCGATCAATGATGAGATTGATCGATCAAATGTGAACTTGATCGATCAAATAGAGGGATTGATCGATTGAGTTCCCTTGTTTCTGCTGTTTTGGTTTCTAAGAATTTAAGGCTGGACTTTGTGCGAGTTACTGTTCTGACATTTCTGACGCTTAGTATACTACACGTATGATCTAGGTCAAAGTCTGAACATCTTAAAAAGCTTTGGATTTACTTAAAAAGACTTGATATGAGGTAGGGAAAATTCAACTGAACTTGCACTTATTTTTAATCTCATGGGCTCATAACTTCTGTGTTCCGACGCATGTTCTGATTTTATTTTCCAAATCATATCTTGCATATGAATGAAAGTTCCATCACCTCTGATTTATGTTATCTGATATCTGTCATCTGATTCTTGTTATTATGATATGTATGCATGTGATTTTAAGTTTATCTATCTGACGAATCCCACCGACTCGGCGGTATATCCGTGACTGGCTCATTTGTGCATCTGCTTCGGAAATTTCTCGGTACAATTACGTTCCTTAGATGAGGTATTGTTGTATTTATGAAATTATTCATTGAACGACGATGGTCGGGGTTATCCATCGGCATACATCTGGCTACCACGTGCTATATTCACGGGAGTTACTTAAGTATACTATTTTAAGTCATTTAAATACTATATGTAAAACATCCTGAAAACTCTGAGGTTATGTCTATTCTTGCAAGTTCTGCATTCTAATTATTCTGCATATCTAATTATCTGTCTGCATCTGTCTAGTTATGTCTGTACTCTGCCTTACTTATCTGTCTGAGTTATATTCTGTAATCATATTTTATAATTAAGATACAAATTTAACTGAATTTCTTCTATTGAGCCTAGTTGGTTAGCTCACCCTGTTTATATATAATAGGTTTTGAGGCTAGAGTCTCCGGCACAGAGAGTGATCCTAACTACCAACCCGAGTCGGAGGAGGATACTGACACCCCTGCTGACGAGTTTTATTAACAGCTTGGGTATTAGTTTTATGTTTTAGGTCCTGTATATGTATATTGAATTATTTGTGTGCCCGGGGTCCACCTTTCTATATTTTTACTATAGATGCTATATTTGTATTCATATACATTCTATAGGAACCACTATCGGGAGCCATTGTTTTGGGTGATGGATGTCTATCACCAATGGTTCTTCTTGGTTTCTTTTTGAGGATGTATATTTTATTTATTTATTTATATATATGCAGTGTTTGTTTCTCTTTCCTTTCTTTTGAGCCTTATATGATGACTCGATCTGCCACTACGAGATAATGTCTGCTCTGATTTCCGCTAGACGAGCAGACACTCTTTGATTTGTTACGGGGATCATCCAAAGTATGATCCTAATGGCACTGGTTTCCGGGTGCAAAAATCCGGGCTGTCACATTGGCTAGTTTGGTTTGCCAGTTAGACACAAATACAAAAGTAGTTATAAGTTAAGGAAGGATCTCAGTAACTTAAGATCCTAGAGAGGAGTGAGGCATGGGTTTCTCAAAGGTTAAAAGTCCAACATCTTAGGACTCAAGAGAAAAGAGGGACACTTGACGGTCAAGTTGGATTAGAGATGTTTGTGTGTTAAACATAAACACCATAAATATTTATGTAGTTCACAATTTAAGAAATATGTATAAATAATGGTGGGTTTGGATGCTGGGTGTCATTACCGATTCATCATGGTACCCTTATCTAACACCATACATCCATATAATATATTTACACATTTGTTTTCTTTTTATATATTCTATTTGTAAAATGAGTATGAGAGAGGAAAAAAGGTTTGATTCTTGCTCGGAGTTGGGTGGTGTGCAATATGCACAAACACATGTACGCTCAACATAAGGGTTTGATTTGGGATTTAGTATGTCATGGTGAATACACCCAAATAAAATAGGTGGGTTCTAGGTGATGTCACACAGGTCATACTTTTGATTAGGGTCAAACCAATCAAATAGTTGCATTCTCGCCAAAGGTCAATGATTCAACCTTAGCAAAAATCTGTGCATTACACATTTAGTGCATAAATAAAAGTTTCATCATAAAAGGTACGCCTTTAAACCTTTATTTTTATAAGTTTTTGTATTTTTTTATTTTCCTCACCTGGTTCCTAGAATTTATTATTACACTCTCCACATAGTGCATGTAATATGTAGAAATTTAAGTGCACGCTTATCCCTAAGTTTATAATTGACCTTTTTAGAGAGGGGCCGATTGTCAGAATGGGAATCAAAGATTTGATTGTCCCTATATATCTTTTTATTTTTTTCTTATAAATCAGTTATTATTAGTTATTATTTGTTTGAGAGTACTAAAAAATACTCATTCTAAATTTGATGAGGCGGTCCATATACTAAGTACATTTACGCACTTATATCAGAGCGCGTAATCTGCTTCCGGAAGCAGTATCGACAGACTATGCACTTATCTTAAAGCACGCAATCAGTTCACAGAACCAGTTTCAATGTAATTATGCGCTTAACCTCAAGCAGTAATCCTCTCCCTCGAGAAGCGTGCTAGGAGCCAACATGCATAGATTGCTCTCGAAAGAAATATTACGTGCTAATCGTAGCACAAATTTTCTATTTCTTTTTTTTTTTATCGGTAAGGTTAAATTTCATAAAATTGAACTAAATTATAATCACAAATCAAGAACGAGCGAGGGGCTTGTCAAGAAGAAACAAAGAAGAACAAACCAAAAACAAAAGGGAGGGCCAGACTGATCAACAGCCTGGATGAAACCGAGGACCGAGATCCAAAAAATGCCCTGACCGCCATCACCCGACCGAAACCGGCACTAAAGAGGCTACCCAGGATCAAGAACAGCAGCTGTCATCCCGTCTCGAACCTCCACACCTTTCCCCAATCCCCTAGGTCTCTGGCAATCTCGCCAGCTACTTGAATATGGGACCTGAAATTCCCTTCAAAAAGTCTATTATTCCTTTCCTTCAAAATGCCCTCTAAAAAAGAAAGTCAATAGTTTAAACCCGATTAAGAGGGGCAAGCCAAGCAAATAGAATACTCCTCGGGGGCACTTTAACCTTCCACTCCCCCACCATGATTTGATAATAATCGGTCTACGCCACAAACAATAATAAGCAGATTTTACTGAGAACTTCCTGTTAGACTGATGCCACCAAACTCTCCTATCCTCCTCCGATGTGAGGTTCGCACCCCCATGAATCTCAGTAATCATAGCGTACAATTGGTCCTCTTCAACACTCCTTAAATCATGCACTACAAAAAATAAGACTATTAGTGGCAGTCGCTATCAACAAAAAACTACTGCTAATAGTCTTTAATAGTTTTTTGTTAATAGAGGTAGTTTTTTGCTCCAAAAAACTGCCGCTAATAATCTATTTTTTTGTAGTGATGCCTGAAGTCTAGCTCCCATTCCATCAATTCACCACCCTCCTCAATAATGCTCTCAATTACAGTGACATTTTCTACTGAGCGCGTACAATGAAGGATAAAGTTCTTCAAGAGGACTAATGGCGGTCCACTAATGTTCTTAGAATCTATTGGTTTGTCCATTGCCTAGAGAAAACTTGATTCCTCTCTGAAAATCAGGCACTAGATCCACAACACCTCTCCATCAACCTGAACAACTATGCAAATTAACACCACCCACTTCCCAACCTCTCCCTCCCAAGTTATATTTGTTCACTATCAAAGTGCCCCAGAGGGAGGTGGGACTATTCCCCACCTTCCACAACCACTTACACAACAGTGCTTCGTTGAACCTCCTTAAACTCCTCACCCCTAGCTCCCCTTCCTCTTTAGGCTAGTAGACCGCATTTGTGACGACCCGACTTTTCCAATCTCTTAGGTATAGGAAAGGCCGGTTCGCCAACCTATCGGTTAAGCGATAAGTCAGACAAACAGAACATATATCAGAATAAAGCGTAATAAATAACCAAAGCTAAGAAAATGCGCAAGCAATTAAAGTGCAGAACCACCGATGATGGCCGACCATCACCGAAATATGGTTCATTACAGTAATCAAAAGTCTAGTACAAAACTAAAAATATATCCAACCAAAGGTGGGCCCACAAATCCAAGTCTAACTCTCGCCAACAGCAAGAAAAAAATAAAATAAGTCCTAAGCTGGGAATAACTCCTCAGGAGGAACCTCAAGCTCTTCCTCTAGTACATAATCAAGATCAGTCTCGCAGCCTCGAAATGCCACGTTTGTACCTGAATCTTTGACGTATAGTCGGAGTGAGCTAACCAACAAAGCTCAGTAGAAGAAAGACATCAACAACATTGTATTTTAACTAACATGGTTTTAAAACATATATCGGAGTATAGCATGTCAAAATAGATATGCAGATAAAAGACAAAATTTAAGTGCGAAAAATCATATGTAGAATCAATTTCTAAATAGGTGAAAACGGATTTAAGAACAGATGCAAGGTTTCAGTGTCTTAGTTTCTCTAACTTCTATATGCACAGTTTAGTAATTCATGACTTAATCCTTAACTTAAAATACCTCTCGAGTAAACTATATCTCGAGAGCAGGAATATAGCTGATGGGAACCCCTACCTACTATCGTTGTTCATGAACCCTTTTTCAAGATGCAACAAGCCCCTACGTCATGAGGAAAACTTGTGTTAAGAAGATGTTCAAGAATTTTTGAGGGATCATTCAGGTCAATCATAAAATAGATGCAAATACTAATATAAATCAGATGCAAGTTTCTTATATATAGTGCAGATTCTTGATTTCAGATTTTCAAGTTTTCAGCTTTTTAGGGTTTAAGCATATTCAGGTTTCAGGGTTCAGGTAGATTCAGATATTTAGTTTTTTCATATCAATTTCAGTTTACAGATGTGATTTTAATGGCATATGTAAGTTTAAAGATTCTAATTCAAAATATCCATGCGAATTAAAATAAAATACTGTAAAGATGAGATTCTCCTACCTCGGAACGTTTCACACAAATCAAAGTCTAAACAAACCCTATCAGACGGTGCTAAGATCCATACTACCTAGCATCGAATACAGACCATAGTTTACGAGTCTAATAGCATACAACCACAAAATTCAGAAAGAAAATGAAAAACAGACCAAAGGCATGCTGTGGTACTCGCGCGAGCGATAATAATCCTCAAGCGAGCGAGCTCTTTCCTCGCTCGAGCGATAACTTCAACTCGCGCGAGCGAGCACAGAGACTATAGTATAAATAACTTTTTTGATTAAACAACTTCTCAGTCATACTTCTGGCGATGCCTGGCACGAGCGATGATAATCCTCGCGCGCGCGAGCTACAGCAACTGCGCGATCTGAGTTTCAAGACTCATCTAAAACATGATTTCTCACCTCGTTTTCACCCGAATCGATTCCCACACATTCCCAAATATAAAACCCACATCTAATCTATTGATTTTAATCATTAATCTTAATGAAAATCGTACCTTTAACAAAAGATTTCCCGAGGTGAAACGAGCCGCACAAACGGGGTTTCGAAACGAAACTGATGGATTTCTTTGACGATTCGTGTCGCGATCGATCCCAAGAATTCACAAGGACAACTCCTATTCGTCCCCAAAAGTCTCAACCTCCCCCAAACGTTAAAAATGAAACCAATATCGATAAAAAACTCTCCCTAGGTTTATGGATCTCAAATGAAAAGGAGGGGTTTTAAGAGGAAAGGTTTTCTAATAGATTTCATAAATGGCGGTATGATAAAGGTGAAGTTTTGTGATGATCAAATGACTCAATGTGGCAGCTAGGGTTTCCACCGGATGAGGGCTCTTGTCTCCTTCTCTTTAAAGCAAACAAAACCTAGTGTAAAACAGAAGGAACATCTTCCTTATAATAGGGTTGCTTAAAGTGCTAAGCACACACACACACACTCTGTAGTGTGTTAAACTTCTAATTCCAACAACTTAGGTCCGGTGTTGTGCGGTCGCACTGAAGGTTGGTGCACGGCTTTCACACAAGGGTCCGAACGTGCTCTAAATCAGAATCCATCCGCACAATCACATCTGAATAATATTCCAAAATAAATGGCGACGTCGGTCGCCCAGCCGAACACGCACACAGGGTTAGTCTAACTCAGGTTCAAAATACGAGTCTTTACAGCATCCCACCTGATCATGTGCAATTTTCTCCTTTCATTGCATGCATTTCATTAGAACTCACGAATGACCTTCTAAAATGTAGCAACCACCTTAGCCGAACATCTGAACATGGATAAAAAATAAATTGGCATACTAGTAAGTACACACTTAATAAGGACCAGCCTCCTAGCCATAGATAAAAGTTTGCTTTTCAAGACAGCAAGCCTCTTCTCCATCTTGACCACAATAAGATCCCATGAACTCGGAGAGGGGGTGCCGAGACACAAAGGCAGCCCCAAATACATGGTCGAAATCGTCCCAACATCACAGCCCAAGTATCTAGCTAATTCCAAACCCTTGTGGAGCTCTAAACGGACCCCCATAAGTTTGGTCTTGGCGATATTTATTCTCTGCCCTATACATGCTTCATAAGCTTGAAGGATCCACTGCAAACTTAACAATTCTTCTTTGCTAGCATTGTAGAAAATGATCGTATCATCGGCAAACTGGAGATGAGTGATAGGAGTGCCACCTCTAACGATCCGAAGACCTCTCGAGCCTGAAAAGTATCCATTAGGAGCGTCGTTGATCAAAACAAAAAACATAGGTCTCCGGATATACCCCCTAATCCATTTACGCCATCTCGCCCCGAAACCCATGCAAGTTAAGATCCTATCTATGTACCCCAACTAGCTCAGCAAAATGCCTTTTCCATATCCAACTTAAGGATTACCCCTGGTTTCTTATCAACATGTCTTGAGTGAAGTCATTCATGAGCTAACACTTCCACATCAGCAATTTTGCAATCCTTTAAAAAGGCTCCTTGCGTAGGGCTAATCAGCCAATTCATGATGCTTTTAAACCGGTTAACTAGTACCCTTGCTATAACTTTGTATAGACTACCGATCAAGTTGATTGGCCGGAAATCCCCGATCTCCTCCGCCCTTTCCTTTTTAGGAATAAGAGTAATAAAAGAAGCACAAGTATCTCTGCATAGCCTTCCATTTCTGTAAAATCAGGTGAACATCGTACTCAAATCGCCTTTTATTACATCCCAAAGCACTTGAAAAAATTTGATTGGGAAACCATCCGGCCCCGAAGCTCTGTCGCCCTCTCCCTAAAAAATGAACCCTTTAATCTTTTCCAACTTAAAAGGCCTCTTCAAACCAGCCTTTGCATACTCGGATATGCTGGAAAATTTTAGGCCCACCAGGAACGATCTCGAGTAGAACTCCTCAATATATCTATCCTGAAAGTGCACAACAACCCTTTATCACATCCTTCTCGACCACCATGCTGCCATTAACCTTTAACATTGAAATCGATTGCCTCTGTTTCTAGTATTAGCTAGCCCATGAAAGAGTCTCGTGTTACGATCCCACTCTTTAACCCATATCTCTTTGGATCTTTGCCACCAAAACACTTCTTCTTCTAGAACCTTATGGCTTAGCTCTTCTTTCAACTCATTTCTATTCACCCTATCCTCTCCTGATAAGACCCCCTCCATTTTCTCTTTCAAATTGAAATCAGCATTCTTATTCAACAAATCCAGGATCACATTATTATGCTGATCTTTGTTCCACCCTCTCAAAAATGCTTTCATCATTTTCAACATAGTCATAAAAATGAATTCAGTCGATCCTTCAAGCAGCCACTCCCTCCATTTGTTAGCCACCATCCCATTGAACAATTCCACCCTAAGCCATGTGAATTCAAATCTGAACGGCACCGGACGCCATCCTTTAGGTTGGTCTTTCAACATCATGGGGATGTGATCAGAAATCGAAGAAGGCCTTTCCTCCAAAACAAAGGATGGGCAAATGTCCCCCCACTCGGTAGAAAGAAGAAATCTATCAACAACTCTTGCCCATTTGACCATGTGAAGTTAGCTTCTATCATCGGGATGTCCATCAGCTCGGACTGCACCATAAACTTTGAGCAGCCTCTCATACTAGACTTGATTCTTTAACGATCCGATTTTTCATAGGGAAATCGAATGACATTAAAATCCCCCCCAATATCCAGGGGACATTCCACTCCCTCTTGATATCCAAGAGCTCTCTCTAAAACCCTTGTCTCGGCCTCGGATCATTGGTCCGTAAATAGCAGACAAGGCCCACTCCAAATTTCTAGCAAGCGAAAAAAACATAATCGAAAGAGATCGAGTCCCTACCTGAAGATCCAATCGCCTAAAGTCGTGTCTATTCCAGAAGAGCAGCACCCCTCCCTTAGTCTCGACAGCATTAAGGACCTCCCACTCCCAGCAACTTCCTCTAAGAATCTTTCTCACCTTAGCATCATTGCACGACTCCGACTTAGTTTCCTGTAGCATACCCAAATTTGTCTTAAGCACAACAATATTTTCTCTGACCAGTGAACATTTATGCTCCTCCCCCAACCTGCACACATTCCATGACAAAAATCTAAGACTATCAGACATAAAAATAGAGGAGATCAACACAAACCCCTGACTACTACCCAACCGCAAACCCTTCACCTCACCCACACGGAATCCCCTCTCCCTTGAAGCGAGCACTGAATAGAAATAGGCCACTGATGTCCGATGTTATGACTAACCCTTCCAAAGAGTAACTGCAGATCTTCATGACTACCTCTAAACTCTAACCCATACTTCTCACAAATCTTCAATGAATCTACATCCAAGAGATCATCAAGATCATCTTGGGATCTCACTGGTCCAAGCCCAACGTCGAGGTTCCACCGTCTGAGTATCTCTCAAATGACAATCTATCTATCTTGAGGCTCCTATCATCCCTAGAATCGCTTGAGCCCGAACTAGGTGATCCATCACTTCTTAAACAAACAGCAAGAGACTTAAACCTGAATCCCCTATAGCTCTCTCCATGGGACCCAATCTGCTACTGGATAATGGGGACTTGACTGCTTCAGAGATCCTAAGCTCAATTCTGGGCTCGACCCTCCCTACAAAATTCAACCCTAAAGTCAATTCACCCATCAACTGATGGTCGATAGAAGTCGTGCCTACCACATACCTCTCTCTCCATCCACGTGTCGTTGTGGGATCAATTAGACCAAGTTGACTGCCATTGGAATTCCTACCATGTTTACTCCCGTGTAGCAAATCGCCATCTGGAGTTAAAAGCATCTTGCATTTGCGATTACCCATACTGAAAACTTTTTAGGGTCTGTCTTCTCAGGGCCAAGAAGATACTCCCCAGTTGTCTCCATATGTCTTCATCCCACAGACCGTATTTCCCCACTGGTCGTCAGCTTCGGTTACCTACTTCCCTCGACTCACAACATTACCGTCATCCTCTACCCATCATCTTGTTTCCCCCATCTGAGTGCCCAAATTGTCCTCGTCCTCATCTTCCCTCATTGTTTCGATCCGAACTAACAGCCGGAGTAGATTATGATTGCCACCAGTCGATGATTCATCTTTATCCATATCTCGCATCGTCTCCCTTCCCTCCTTTCTGCTAGGGTTTGGGAAACCGCAGCTGATGGCGTCCACCTCCACAACAATGGGATATCGGAGCCCTCCCGAAGAAATCCAGATCATTCTGGGGATGTTAATTCATTCCCGATTGTCAACCTTCATTCTGGCAAAACCAAACTCTTCAAAAGCTAAGGTCTCTTGATCCACCTCCGCTAATCCACCCCACAACTTTCCGATATCATCGATTATGGTTTCCAACTAGAGATGAAAGGGAAGACCTCTCAATCTCAACCAAACACCATGCTCTAGAAAGCATTCATCTACTACCTCCGATTTGCGATTCCAAGGTAAAATATTGACCTGAATTCCCATGCATCGCCATTGCCCTTTCAAAGAGTTGAGAACTCTTTCCATCTCCTCTTCACTAGCAAATTCCAACACCATTGAATGATCCTTGAACCTCTTCATTCCCAGATTCACCACTCCCCAGTCGGTTGTCTCCTACCACATAATTTTTTCTGCCGGTGGTAGAGGCACCTCAACTATAGACACACACAGAACTTAGATAACCAATCCTCCCACCCCTTAACATTGGATCTGTCTATATATAGCTCCCCCAATGACAAACTCAGTGAGCTATCTAACCTGTCCCCAACCCTCTCTTCACCCTTTTTTCGACCCCAGATAGACCAACCCCTCGATAAATCCAACTTCTGCAGAGTAGATAGTACCTTACAAGTAGTCGACACTTCTTCTCCAACCACACCACACCCGTGCTCCGATGAACTTTGCACGATGACCTGAAGCACCACTAACTGTGGGCGAAGTTCCAATACCCACAATTCTACCAATGCCAATCACCATCTCTCCGAGCCCCCACCCTCTCCATCGGGAGGGCCCGCTTGTTTAGCTCTAGGTCCAACCTCTGATAAAACTTCCTATCTTGCCACCTCCCATTCCGCAACTCTTTCCACCACTACAAAAAAACCTTTTATTGGAGATGGATATTAGAGACGGCTTTCTGAAGCCGTCCCAAATAGCCTTTTAATGGAGATGGTCTTCTCAAAAGTAGTCTCTAATGCTACTATTGGAGACAACTAAAGTCGTCTCCTTATATATAATAAGCTATAGAGATGGACATGACCGTCCCCATAGGCTTCTCTCCATTCACCCCAAGTGAAAGTTTTAGAGACGACATGCGAAGCTGCCTCTAAAGGTCTCATTTATATTACACTAGCAAATGACGGACCGGAGAGTCGGGTCCTATTTTAATTAATTTCTCACTAGGGCCAAGTATAAAACCTAACTGCGATGGGTGCCACTATATTATCATCTCCAAGCATAAAAGTCGTCGAGCAAATGGCGATTAGGCTCATATGTTCTAGGATTTCTTGACGGATAAAATGAAATGGCATTGAGCGAATCATCAAATTCTTAGCTCAGAATCATCAAATTCTGCCTCAATTGAGTTCAAAATCATTCGGATTGGAAACTTCAGAATGGGAAATTCTGCGTCATTCGTTGGATTTAATTTGTAGAATTTGATTTCGCCTCTGGAAGGGAAGAAGAAGAAGAACAAATGGTAAGTGATTTCGCCTCTAGAGATTTTCTCGTTTCCTTGCGTTATCTGATCTAAAGTTTTTTATTATTATTCATATGATTATGGTTTTCATTTGAATGTGGTTTTCATTTTGTGATCTCCATTCGTGAAGCGGAGATTTGTGTTGAAGCAATTTCTCAATCTCCGTTCAGATCACCTTCCTAGCTGATTAGATTCAGATTGTCTCAAAAGATTATACCCTAACTCTCCAGATTCAGGTCATCTCCCTCCTCCTCAAACCCTAACTCTCCAGATTCAGAGTCTTCTAGAATCTAGACACTTACAGATCCTTCTTCGATAGCCTAAAAGTTCTCCGATAACTGTGCACCTCCTTCTTCAATGCAGAGGAACTTATTCATTTATTTTTTTATTTTGGATTTAGAAAATTCATAGATCTATTATCCCTCTCTCCTTTTGAATTTAGATACAAGACTTATTGGGGGAATTGCTCAACTAACCTTAGGGTTCTGCTGACTCTAGCTTTCTATTCGTATCTCCTTGATCATCTGGTTTGTCTCGAATACAGGTCAGTTCGATTCTCCTTCCTACTTAGTCTAATTGATTCTCGATGCTGAAAAATACAAATTTTGAAGAAGATTTGATTGTGTATTTTTATATTGAATTGTTATTTCCACTCACTTTTAGTTTGGAATACATTTGGAATCTTAGAGTTTTTGTTGATGGATTAGTTGTGATTTTGATTGTGAAATTTGAATAATGGAATTATGAAATGTGTTTTTAATAGTTAGGGGTTGACATAATTGGGCTATTTGTTTAGACTGGTGGATGGAGAACCTTTTGGTTGTTGTGTGGATGAGTTTATATGATGAATTGTGTTTGGTTTAATTATAGCTTTAATTTGAACGGCAATTTTGGGTATGCAATACATGGCTTTATGCATGTAAATTGGAAACTGACAAGTGTCTTGGTGATAGACTCTCATAAGAACTTGACATGCCAACATTTTGATTTGTATATTAATTATAATTAACATAATAAAAAATATGTAGTAAATTATATCATAAGTAATAAAGCTATATAATCAGTGTATGGATAATGATATAAAGTAAAAGAAAAATAAATATAAGATCAATGTGGATCCGGATGGATTTAAGCATTAGCCACCAACCCTTCTCTGTTTTAATGTGCTTTGTAGTTAATTGTAGATTTATAGTTCTTTAGTTAGATCTGTGTGGATTAGGATGGATCTAAGCACTAGCCACCTATCCCTACTCAGTAAGTATTAGCTACAATTGACCTGGTTGAGCTGATAGCAAACATGAACAATAGCTTTTTAGCACCCTTGTCGGGATAGATAATGATTTGATGTTAGACCTTGATAGATCTGCTCTGATCTAGCTCAGATCTATGTTAGTTTTCTTTTGTAGTAGTAGATTAGAAATTTTGGTGTGAATTTTTGTTGTTTTAAGCAATTTTGCTATAATTTCATTAGAATTTAGTTAAGACTCTATATACTGCTGTAGTTTTATTTATTTAACTTTGCTTTCAAGTTTATTAACGATCTCACATGACCACTTTAAATGATCGCGTGAAATGCTTAGTCACTAATTAAATGAAGGCTGACATGAGTTTAATGGCTCATGTCTGGGTCTTCTTCTTCCTTCTTATATATGTGACTGAGCGGAGAAAGAGATTATTGGATTGGAATAAGATTAATTTATGATTTTCTTTTCAGAATTCTTGTGGTGTTTTTACCTTTTGTGGCTGTCGTGACTTATCAGTCACCAGACCTAAAAATTTGAGACTTTTAAGTCTAATCTCTGCCGCAATCTAGGTCTTTTAAGGGTTATTTGGTTGTTGTTTAGTGCTGTTCTGGGATCTGATCTTGTAGTTGCTGATTGACTTTTCAGAATACTGCTGCTGCTGCCATTTCTTGAACCTTGAATTCTGTGACATTATTGTTGTGATCATAATTGACAAATAATGCTGCTGATGAGGTGCATTGAATTTCTAATTTCTGTACTTGAGATACATCCCTAAAGCAGTTACGATTCAGATATCATAGCCAAGTTCATGTATGAGTGTAAATTAGTTGGCATAGATACATGAAACTCGTTTCTCATTAGGGTCGGCACGCTAAATAGGAGATTACTGCTACTAGGCATAGGAATCACTTCACACACACATTATCCTAGTACATTGTTGTAATAAGAAAGGGAGACAAACAATGTGTAGTGACTCGAATCTTACCTAAGCCATTGTGTCTTGTCGAGATGGAATGTGCTTCTTTCAACTTTAATTAGTTGACCATATCCCGTTACCAATATATATATTTCTTTTTCTTTGTTTGTTGACTTTTGGCAATTCATCACTAATTTGTGATCTGAAAAGTCTGCCCTGCTTGTGCTTATGGATTAATAAAAAATGTTTAGCTCTATTTTCTTCTTCTCATGTTATTATATATATATATATATATATATATATATATTTGATATTTTTTAATTTAAATATAATTTTAACTAAGGTTTATCACTTCAAAAAATAATTTTATATTATTTTCCATTCTCATTACGAATCACGACATGTCACCCAGAAGTGAGACGTCTCAGCATGCCACTGTTTGAAGGGTCTTATATTTTTGATATATTGCCCATCAAACGTTTGATTGATTGCCTATAAAAGCTCCTAATTTTTTGCAGGCCCATTGTTTTAAGTAGATGATATGTTCAATTTGGATGAAATTATGTAATTGGAAAATTGTAGGAGTGAGCATGTCAAAGGGTTATACTATTTTAGTGAGAAACATCACTTTTAGAAAATTTGATGTTGAAATACAAGTTTACGATTTTCTTTTAGATCCTTGTGGCAAATTGAACCTGCAAACTCAATTGTTTTTACAGTCCAATTTTAGTTTAGCTAAGCTGGTTTGATTCTTTTCTACTTTGTACTGACATTGATTTATAGTTATGCCTATGAGTATCTGTTACAGATGGCACACTTCATCGCTGTTTTGTTTTCAAAGTCATTTTATTCCACCCATGAAGTCAATCATTTAGTCAAATAGTCTTGACCAAAGAAACTTAAACCAATTCACCTTGACTCTTCTAATGAAAAAAAATGATTCGTTTGGCTATCCCAAGTTATGGAATCCTTGGCTATCCCAAGGATTCTAACCATCTTGGGGTCTTTAATATAGACTATTGTTCATATCTAATGTGGGGTCCAGATTCAACAGCTTGGATTGGATGGTCTTTAATATAGACTGTTGGTTAAAAATGCATGCCACATGGCAAAATAAGTGCACTTAGTGAGGGTCCCATCCATTCTAACAATCTCTAAGTATATTTAGATATAGAGTAAACATTATATTAGCTTTATATATTAGGCCTTGGTGTGGAAGGAATCATGAAATCCAATGGGAGTTGACATAGTGGTCAAGATCACACCTCAAGAAGCGGTGATTCTGAGTTTTAATCTCATTCCTTGTTGGCTACTAGCTAGGATTTACCCCTACTAACTGGTATGTGTGATGTGCAAAAGTTGCACATACTCGGAGATTTAGTCGGGTGCTTTAAGAGGCCGAATACCCTGTAATTGAAAAACTAAGGATTTTCTTTAATCAACTAAACTACCTCACACGTGACAACACTTTAACATAACATGGAGTCCAAAGTTAAAGCCTTAGAGCAAATAGACAAAGACATTAATCCACTCTGATTATGCACTTATAAAATTTGGCTGCCAAGATGGCTAAGGTTGAGGTGTCCAATCTATGCGCCAAGCACCTAATACAAACTCTACCATGATAGGCCAATCAAGTAATCCAAATGGCTGTAGATGAGACTCGACTCATTATTTCTACTAGTCCAAATTTTCTAACCATCAAATGGAAACAATTGTTGTGCCATAAAAAGGATCATTGCCCATATTCTGTTCTGATTTTCATTGGAAGGCTTTTGTGTGGGTGTACAGATTTGTGACACGTGCACCTTGCACCTGATATCAATCCTTCTTCGAGGCCATATTGAATAGAACAATATATCTGTTGCGGATATTTCAGGTGCTGATTATTGTGCTAGTGGTAAAAGTAAATTAAAATCAAAGTAAAACAGGGGATGGAATCAACATCCTAAAATTATCCTAGACCTGCAAGATACAGGGTCCATTTGTAGCAAGTTTTAATAAGTAAGAGTTTATCCCATAGGGAGTAGTGTTCTAAAACCTAGAAGGTGTATAGTAGACCTCCGAATCTGGCTACCTCCAGATCTGGCAATTCTAGCCTAGAAAATAGAGAAAAGAAAGAGAGTTTTTCGGGTGTCACTTGATCTAATTACAAAACTGAAATATAAAACTAAATCAAAGAGATTGAAGAAGATGGATGGTAAAATAAAGTAGAAAATGGTGAGAAATAGGCAGCTAGGGATTGGTTCTTATTGAAAATCAATTGGTTCAAAGGCAAAGCATAGGAAAGATTTGCTACAATCCTTCATCTGACTAGAAGCTTAGATGCAAGGTATAAGAATATAATCTTAACCAAAGAATTGGTGCAATTCTATGGCTATGATCTATCCACTCAAATGGTCACAGATCATCCCAGAGATTGTTCTAATTCAAGGATCTTGATTGGAATAGGTAAGCTATTACAGATGTTGTGGGTGCCAGGCTACAAGCCCAAGCATCCACAGGAATATCTAATCCAAAGAAATCAAATGTGAAAAAGTAAAATTTAGATCAGAATCACCTTTAAGAACCACAATTACTGTAATTATACAACTTACAGCCTACTGAGCTCAGATCTGTAATTTATGCAACATCCAATCCATTTACAAAGCCTTTGAAATTCTCAATTTACAATTACAAATCAGATCTGGATTGCCTATCTAGATCTAATCCAACATGCTGGTTTAGAGAGAGAAGGGAGAAGAGAAAAAGGGAAAATAAAAGTTAAACTAAACCTAAATGAGCTTAGGAGAACCAAAGTTAATCTATGAACTGGGAGACCCAGTTCTGTTTATGCAGCTGAAGTAGTTTGCATTCCCCCCAAATATTTGAAACTCAGTTATTGCCCATGTGCAGCCATCTCTTATGCCTTAGACTTCCCAAAAATGCTCTTGTTGTTATTCACTAAAAAGTACCACTTTTCACCTCTTAACCTAGCCTTTGCTGGACCTTAAAGCTGACTAATAACTCTTGTTTAGCTTATTTTATAGTTAGTGATAACTTGTGCAGCTTAACACAAAATTCATGCCTTTGGTACCAAGAAGAGAGAGCATTCAAGCAAGGGATGACAGCTAAGCCAAAGACTAATGGAATACCATGGTGGTACGCACCATGGTGACTAGTTTGCATGTAAAAGTGGACCCAAGAAGTCCAACAAATGAAAGGTGTATGGATGTGAGAGGAGAGGACTGCAATAGTATCAGATGCATAGCAGCAGAGGAGAAGATGTGTTATCTCTCACAGTAGAGGTGCTGCCTCGCGTGACTAAGCCTGCAGCAGAGTTACCTCACGCAGATTTTACATGCAGCATAAGGGAACTCTCAAGGAATTCACGCAGCTTAGTGAAGAAAGTGCCTCAGAGCATTCTCTCGCGCAGCAGTCGCACACTTCAGCTGCAACCAACACTCAGTGAACTCGCGAACCTCTCGCGCACTAAGCCTTCAGAAATCCAGCTCACGAAGTTCTCGCAGGGATCAAGTCTGATAGCAGCTACACGAGCAATCTCACGAGATTATGACACACAAAAGGATCATGAAGTTCACGCGTGGCTCAAGAGATGAGGGAGCTCCAGAAGTTCTCTCACACAGCTCTCGCGTGCTTAAAAGCTCAACTCTCTACCGAGCGAGATGTGCTATCCATTTGACAAAGAAGCCGAGTGAGCTAGAAAGTTTTCTACGCGACAACCTAGTGACAAAAAATTCTGAAGCCCTGCTACGCGAGTGAGACAGATCACTACAAATTCTTCCTCGCGAGTGCATTTCAGGCCAATCCAATTGCGCGATAAGCTAAAGTATTATGCGCGAGCAAGGATCTTTCCAAGCCAAATGCTACCTCGCGAGCACTCTGCCAACCGCACGAATGGATTAATGCACCAAGGCCAGCCCCGCGAAGCTCGGGCTCTCCATTTGTCACTCTCTACTCAGGGACCTTTGGGGGATTTCCCCAAGTTTAAGGCCCACTTCTCGAGGCCCTGATCTCGAGGAACACATTCTAAGGCATCCAAGGGCTATAACAGTCCCACATCTACCATAAAAATTTGGGTGTAATCTTCAGTTTGCTAAGGCATTAGGACTGAGTATTTAAGCTATAAATTTAACTTAGAATTTTATCATCCCTCCTTCAACATTTGTCAGCTTTGAGCTCTAGCAGGCTAGGGTTAGGGTTTGATCACCTCTTTTTCTATTTTTTTCTTTTCTCTTAGCCCAGCACTTGCTGCCTATATCCTCTGTAAGCAATTAGGCTTAGTTTCATCAGTTTTGTAATGGGTCTTGTGAACATTGGGAGTCATTGGTGAGCTGTTATGCATAAGGCTACTGCCTTGAGAAATCTCATTGTAAGTAATGATTTGATTAATGAAATTTATGTTTTAAAGGTTTATTCAATCTGTTATTTTTCTATTTGTCCATAGTTTTGTTCAATCTATGCCATACATTTAGGACTTGAGCTTATTTGAAAGGCCCATGGAAGCTTGAGCTTGTAGCCCTGGGACCATGGTAGCAGCAGTAATTTACTTGTTCCATCTCAGTCTTCTGTGGTGAGGATAACCTCTGTGGATAGCCTATGACCATTCAAGTGGACAGACTATAGCCCTAGGATGATTCCAAGCCACAGATCTAAGAAGGGTTCTTCTCCTCTGCGCTTGAGCTTATAGCCTTGTGAGAGGTTATTGCAGGAACAAACTCCCCTCTGTTACAGTTGACCAACATCAGATGTTAGATCTGATTTCTCTGTAGAGATTGTAGGCTTGTGAGCTGAGTCATTGCAAGCCGTTTATAGCAATAATCGGCTGCATTTATAGTCCCCAAATAGCTTTTGAACTACTGTGGGCTCCACTGGTTTTTCAAGAACTATTTGCTCCCATGGAAGCTTAAGCTTATCGCCTGGCATACATGGTATCTACAATAGTTTTGATGTTCTAATTTGATCCATTGGATGGAAGACATCTATTGGAGAATCTATGACCATTTAAGTGGACAGGTTATAACATTAAGATTAGTCTATTCCATTAGATCAGATTACTTTTTTGATTTAGTCCATATGATTTGATCCTCTCTATTGGATAGTCTGTGACCATTGAAGTGGACAGGTTATAGCCTTAAGAAATCAGGTCACACCATAAGGGTTGAGTTGGATACTTCTTCCTTACAGATGTGCTTGTAGCCATCTAAGGGATTTGCTGTAAAGACAGCCCTAAATCTGAGTTACATAACTAAATTAACTTTAGCTTAATTGTCTACTTCCTATCAATTTTATCTTTATTTTCATACACACCATCACCACCTTCTTTATAACCTTTTTTTTAGGATAGGATTGCACTTTATTTATCTTTTTTAATATTAATTTAGTGTAGTTGTGATACCCAACTCTCTTTCTCTAGGATTGTCAGATCTATAGCCAGATCTGGAGGCCTACTAACATAACCCATTTTGGGTTCTAGATTAATTTCTCTGTGGGGCAAACTCTTATTTACTCAAAACTTGCTATAATAGCCATGTATCTTGTAGGTCTGTGATTTAGTTTTGTGTTGTATTCATTCCCCATTTTGTTTTGTTTTGCTTCCTTTATTTTATCTTTATCATTTTTATAATAAAAAAAAGCTTCCAACAAGTTTTTGGCGCCGCTATCGAGATCTTGGTCTTTTTAGTAGACCTGAGTTATATTTGAATTTAGAAAAGAAAATTCTTTGTAGCTGTGCCTTAAATAGAATAAAAGGTACTACTGATTTTTATGAAAGTTTTGTAGAATTGGACAACAGCAGCAGGGAAAAGCTAGAGCTGCAGCTGGAGTTTAGCTAGCTCTATTTGCACTTTTTTTATCCTAAATCTCAGTCCACTTGTGTTCAATCCCCTATCATTAGTTTAGTTGTAAATCTGTTTAGTTGTTAATTTTGTTTGAAATTTTTTTTGTGTGTGCTGTGAGCATTTTCTTTACCTGCTGATCTTGTGTGTGTATGCTTGGTGGAAGGTCCTTAAACCCTGAGTTGGAACCTCTAAATTCTGAGGTTGAAAAGGTCCTTAGACCAAGAAACACCACATAAGACCCTACTATTAAAATTGAGCCAGCTGTCATGACTGAGAGGCAAAGAACTCTAAAGGAATACAATGCACCTGAGGATTACACATCTCCCTTTTGCATATAATTCCCTTCAGTTGAGGGAAATTATTAAATCAAGTCCTCCACCATTAACATGCTACCATCTTTTTATGGGCTCAGTAAGGAAGATCCTTACAAGCACATTGACAAATTTTTGGTACTTTACACCACATTCAATATTGCTAGCCTGGGACCTAATGCCACCAAACTGAGGCCTTTTTCCCTAAAAGACAAAGCCATCACCTGGCTCTGTAAGCTCCCAGAAAATAGCATCCAGACATGGAGTGACCTCCAAAGCCAATTTTTGGCTAAATTCTTTCCCATGAACAAAACTAGTCAGATGAGGACAAACATATTGTCATTCACTTAGTCCTCAACTGAAAATTTTTATGAGACATGGGAGAGGTTTCAAGAGATGTTAAAATAATGTCCCCACCATCAAATTTCAAAGTGGCAACTTGTGCAAGTATTTTACCAAGGAATTAATCCCAAAAGTAGGGATATGGTGGATGCCTCATGTGGTGGTAGGTACCTCCACAAGACAGCTGGTGAGACTTGGGAGTTGTTTGACATCATAGGAGAAAATTTCATGCAGCAGGAGTTACTGTCTCGCAATGACAGCCAGACCCCAGCTAAATTGGTGAAAGAGTCCATCCCTAGAGGTTGAATGTATGAAGTTAAGGTGCAAAGTGAATTGGAAAGAAAGGAGGACAATCTGAGTTTAAATTTTGACAAATTGAGGAATGTGATGCAGCCTAGAATGGCTGCATAAGTGGAAGAGGCATGTCTAATATGCCAATATCTCACACATTCACTTCAAGATTGTCTATCAGCCAATCAGTTCCTTGAGTTAGTATTGGAACATGCCAATGCTGCCCAAGCATATGGGCAGCAACCTGCTAGGTACTACACATGGAGAAACCACCCAAATTTGAGGTGGAGACAAGATACATACCCTCAGCTCCAGCAGCAGCAGTTGGCATTTCCATATAGACCCTAACACCAATCGAACCAAGGTTATCTATCAAGGCAGAATTTTCAGTTGTCTGCCCCATAACCCAATTAGTTGGTCTTGCCCCCACAATAGCCCAGATCCTCTTCCTTTGAAGAGCAAATGCCGACATCTATGCAGAATTTGAGAAACTTGGTCCAAACTGTGAAATCTCATGAGCAAAGCATTAAAAAAATAGAGGACCAGCTAGGTCAAATCTGTAAGGCTTTGAACAGGAGAGAGGAGGGCAAACTGCCTAGTCAACCCTTGGCCAACCCTAAAGAGCAGTACATGATTGGAGAAGCATCCTCTACCCATGAGGAGGCTAATGCAATCACTACCCTAAGGAGTGACAGAGTGGTTGACAACTTAGTGAGCAGAGCAGCTGAGGAGGTCATAGAGTGAAAATAAAAGAAATGTGAGTATTGAAGAATCAAAGAAGTCATCCCCTACTGTGGATCAGTAAGGGCAAAATAAAGGGGCTGATGTTGAGCCCCAACAGCAAACAACAAATGAAGAAAAAAGAAAATAAATAAAATTTTGACCATTATGTGGTTAGGCATGCAGCTGTGGCGCCAGCAGTCCCACAGCTGCCATTTCCTCATGCACTTGCTGGCCCATCTTCTTTTGAGAATTCTCAGATGGAGGAAATGATGGAGACCTTCAAGCAGGTCAAGATCAATTTGCCCCTGCTTGATGCAATAAAATAGGTCCCTGCCTATGCTAAATTCTTAAAGGACCTCTGCACACAGAAAAGAAAGGCAAGGGTGCAGTTGTCTAAAAGGTTTTTTACTGTTGAGCATGTTAAGTCAGTTCTATCCATTGCCACACCTAAGAAATTACAGGATACAGGAGTACCTACTATCCCCTGCATAATTGGAAACCATACCATTAGTAGAACCCTCATGGACTTAGGTATTTTGTGTATGAGGAGCTAGGTTTGGGGGAGCTAAAAGTCACATCAGTTATACTCCAATTGGCTGATTGGTCTGAGGAGACCCATGGGTATGGTGGAGGATGTTTTGGTGGGGGTGGATAAGTTCTACTATCCTGCTGATTTCCTAGTTTTAGATATGGACCCTTACAAAAGTACAACCCCAATTCCTGTCATCCTTGGAAGGCTATTCTTGGCCACTACAAATGCTTGCATATAATGCAGGTCAAGGGTGATGGAGGTGACCTTTGGGAACATGAAGGTCCAATTAAATGTATACAATGTTGCTAAGCAACCTCAGATGGACATTGAGGACTGTTGTTTAATAGATGTACTTGATGGCCTTATGGAAGAATAATTATCCAATCTGCTGGATTGGGATAATATTACTAAAAATTTGGAAAGTATTTGGAGTATGGTTGAGGAGGAGGCCCAAGTTCTCATGGCAGAAGACAACACCAAAATAGAGTCTTTTGTGGGCCTAGTGCAACTTTTCAGCTGGAAACCTACATTGCTGCCCCTTCCTCAAACCATCAAGGCACCTTTGCTGCCTTCTATTAAAAGTCCCCCTAAGCTGGAGCTGAAATAACTCTCAGACACATTTAAATATGCCTTCTTGGGACAAAATAAAAAGCTTCCAGTGATTATCTCTTCCTCTCTCACCAGTGAGCAAGAACAGGAATTACTGAATGTTCTCAAGAAGCACACAAAGGCAGTGGGGTGGACAATTGCTGATCTAGGGGGCATTGATGCCTTAGTCTGCATGCATAAAATTTACTTAGAAAATGGTGTAAAACCCTCTAGAGAGATGCAGAGGAAGCTTAATCCTCACATGCAAGAAGTGGTCTTGAAGGAGATAGTAAAATTGTTGCATGCAGGGGTGATTTATCCCATTTCAGATTCAGAATGGGTGTCACCCATCCAGGTGGTACCCAAAAAGTCAGGCATAACAGTTATTACTACTGATTTTGGGAAGTTGATGTCAACCAAGGAGACCACTGGCTGGAGAATTTGCGTTGATTACAGAAAACTCAACTCCAAGACAAGGAAAGACCACTTCCCTCTCCCTTTCATTGTCCAAATTCTAGATAAAGTGGCTGCGAAGGTATTTTACTGCTTTCTTGATGGATACTCAGGGTATAATCAAATCCTTGTGTATCCTCAAAATCAAGAAAAAACTACTTTCACATGTCCCTTTGGCACCTTTGCTTAGAGGAGGATGCCTTTTGGACTGTGCAATGCCCCAGCCACATTTCAGAGGTGCATGTATGCAATTTTTTCTAATATGATTGACAAGTTCCTGGAAATCTTCATGGATGATTTCTCAGTTTATGGGGACAACTTTAGCCAGTGCTTAAGTCACCTTGACCTGGTTTTATAAAGATGTGAAGATACCAATTTGGTCTTAAGCTGATAAAAGAGTCATTTTATGGTAACATAAGGAACTGTGTTAGGCCATGTGGTTTCTCACAGAGGAATAGAGGTTGACAAGGCTAAAGTGGACCTGATTTCACACCTGCCCCCACCTAGGACTGTCAAGCAAATCAAATCCTTCTTAGGACATGCTGGATTTTACAGGAGGTTCATTAGGGACTTCAGCAAAATTTCCAAGCCATTGTGCCACCTACTACGTCAGGATGTACCATTTGAATTCTCTGCTGAGTGCCTTGAGGCCTTTGAGGTCTTAAAAAAGTGCCTTACCACTGCTCCAGTAATCCAAGCCCCAGATTACTCACTTCCCTTTGAACTGATGTGTGATGCATCAGACTTGGCCATAGGTGTTGTCTTAGGACAGAGAAAATATAAGCTGCCTACAGTGATTTATTATGCCAGTAAAATAATAGCTGAAGCTCAGCTCAACTACACTACCACTGAGAAGGAGCTGCTTGTTGTGGTGTTTGTTGTGGACAAGTTCAGACCCCTACCTGCTTGGGTCTAAAATTATTATTTTTACTGATCACTCAGCCCTAAAATACCTATTGGCCAAGAAGGATGTCAAACTAAGGCTGATCATATGGATCCTCCTATTGCAGGAGTTTGATATTGAGATCAAAGATAAGAAAAGAGTTGAGAATGTGGTGGCTGACCACCTCTCTAGAATTATTTTGGAAGAATGTGCAGCAGCACCTGTCAATGAATTGTTCCCAGATGAGCAGTTATTTGCTATGCAGTCTAGTGTGCCCTAGTTTGCTCACATTATAAATGTTCTTGCTATTGGTAGGAACCCTCCTCACTGGTCCAAGATTGAGAAAGACCTATTTTTCTCTTAGGTCAAACATTTTCTGTGGGAGGATCCATACCTATATAAACATTGTGCAGATCAGGTTGTTAGGAGATGTGTGCCTGAAAGTGAGTTTCACAGCATTCTTTCTATGTGCTAGGAGCAAGCCTGTGGAGGTCACTTTAGTGGTAAAAAGACAGCTGCAAAAGTTTTACAATGTGAGTTTTATTGGCCCTCTTTGTTCAAAGATGCATACATACATTGTAAAGCCTGTGAAAGATGTCAAAGGTTGGGAGGCATTTCCAAGCAAGATTCAATGCCCTTACAACCCATCCTTGTGGTAGAACTTTTTGACATCTGGGGCATTGATTTTATGGGTCCCTTTCCTCCTTCTATGGGTTTCAACTTTATACTTGTGGCAGTGGACTATGTGTCCAAATGGGTGGAATCCATTGCCACAAGAACCAATGACCACACAGTTGTCCTTAAATTTTTGAAGGACAATATATTCTCAAGATTTGGCACCCCAAGAGTTATCATTAGTGATAGGGGGAGTCATTTCTGTAACAGGCCTTTTGAGAACCTGCTTAAAAGGTATTCTATTACACAGAATTACAACTCCCTACCACCCACAAATCAGTGGGCAAGGTGAAATTTTTTATAGGGAGATCAAGCATATCTTGGAGAAGACTGTGAGGACAGATAGAAAGGGTTGGGCACAAAAGTTGAATGATGCTTTGTTGGCTTATAGGACTGCCTATAAGACCCCCATTGACATGTCCCCATTCAGGGTGGTCTATGGCAAGGCCTGTTACTTGCCAGTGGAGTTAGAGCACAGAGCATATTGGGCTATTAAAACACTGAATGTTGAGCTAACTACTATTGGTTCTCATAGGAAACTGCAACTGTCAGAGCTGGATGAGCTGAGACTGGAAGCCTATACAAATGCCAAAATTTACAAGGAGAGATCTAAGGCATTTTTTGACAAGAAGCTCATGCGGAAGGACTTCAATGCTGGTACCAAGGTTTAGCTTTTCAACTCTAAACTAAAATTCTTTCCAGGGAAGTTAAAATCCAGATGGGATGGACCTTACACTGTCATCCATGCCTCCCCATCTGGTGCTGTGGAGATCTTGGATCCCATGTCTAGGAGAATCATGAAAGTGAATGGGAAAAGGCTAAAAATTTATGTAGAAAATTCTGTAGAGCCTCCTCAGACCATTCACTTGCATGACCCTCTGACTGCTTAGTGATCCACAACGTTGTAAAATGTGTACCATATCTATTGCATGTGTGTTTTGTTTTGCTTAAAATCTGTCATGTAGTGTTTTTATTGTAATGATGATTTGTTTGTTTTGTGTTGTTCTATTTTGAGTTGTGTGTTGAGGATGTCATGTGCATGTTTGTCATCTGGATTGAATGTGCATAGATCTGATGTTGGTGTGCATGTCTGTTGCTGTTGTATGGTTGAGGTGTTGTCATTATAAATGTCATGAATCTAATATAATTGAAAAATTTTAGCATTCTGAATTTTTGATGTACATATGTTGATAATGAGCATTGAGGGTATCACGATAAAATGGATTACATGTGAAGGGGTTGGTGCAGATGCACAATGGATAGGTGCATGCCAGTATGGACGCACTGGCCAATGTGCAGCACTGAGAAAAAAAAAGTTAAATTATGCTTTCTCGTGAGGCTCTATGGCCTCAATGTCATGCTCGCGAGCCACTTGAAGGTTTTCTTACAGATTTCTGATAGGAATGTTGTACCTCACGAGAGCTTCGCAAGCAAAAGGCACCTGTTGAAGCCTGATAATGACTTCGCGAGGTTTTACCTTGGCAGCAACATGGAGCTGCGCAAAGAACGAAAATCAAGCACGTGGTACCTCGCGAGAGCCTCGCAAGCAAACTTCTAAGGCTCACTGAATATGTTTTCTTTGCGAGGTTCATTGCTTCAACTGCGCGAGTGATACACTTGCCCTCTCATGCAACTCAACTACAATATCAGCTCCACGAATGAGCTCGCGAAGTATTTGAGTCCCTTAAAGCAGATCTCGCTAGATCCCACTTAACTGTGCGAAAAGAGCATTTTTGCCTCGTGAATACCTAGTGAGAGCTGTACGAGCCACGGGTTCCTTCATTTAAACCCTGCGACTTTTCATTTTCTTCACTTCATCTCCCTTTGCCCTAAATCTCACTAAGCACCCCCGAGCTCCCTCCTCCCTTCTCTCTTCTCTATAGCCCCAACCACTCCAACTCAACAAATTTCCTCCTACAATTGTGTTCTGCATCACCTCCTGGTTACTTTGAACTCGGTTTGAGGGGATTTGATCCACTATGCATCGTTTGAAGTGGAACCCTAGCAATTGGTGGTAAGATTTCTCACTCTCTCTCAGTTGGTTTGATTGAATATTAATTTAGAGTTAAGAAGAGAGGAATTTGTGGGCATTACCTCTATTTGAGTGTGAACTATCTCCACTTTGCTTTTAAAGCCCTTATTTGGAGAAATTGGTTAGCCATGGTCACAAGTTCGAAATTCATTGATGCCTTGGCTGCCTTGGTGAATCCTATACCCACTGGCTGCCCTGTGGCCACTCAAAAATCTGTGAGAAGTGCAGAGGCCTTCACAGTGGAGACCTCTGAGGTACCTACTCAATTTGTTGAGCCCTAAGTGGAACAAATTAAAAAAGGGGTTGCTCCTGCCAAAAAGGCCAAAACTGTGGCCTTTGATGCCCATGCTACCACGAAGAGATCTGCTCCTAAAAAGAGAGCCAGAGTCTACCCACCTACTAAGAGCCCTGAGAAATCCAAGAAAAAGCAGAAAAATGGCAAAGATGTGGCTTCGGAGGTAGTCACTGAGGTAGCATCCAGAAACAATAGCTTCAATTGCATACTTGACCAAGACCACTCTGCTACCCCTATTGAGGCCCCCACTGCAATTAGTCTTCCCTAAACTAGTGCAGTTGTTTTACCAAAATATTAGGGTGAAGACTGGAGATGATGGGAACCCAGCATTATTGGTTTTAATTGATGACTTCGAGATGTTGTTTAACTAAGCAACCATTGCTGAGATACTTGGAATACCTGCCAAGTACATCCCAGAGTGTGGCTTGGGTCCTCCTTTGACAGCCACAATTCCAGAAATTGCCAAGGGGCTCACTGGAGGAGTTACTACATCAAGGTTGTCCATTAGGAAGAGGGATTTGCACCCTGGTATGAGGTTTATGGATGGGGTGCTGAGGAAAAATGTCTACTACTCAGGGCACCAACAGGAGAGGAGATCCCCTATTGTAGATGCCCTCTACTCCTTCCATATGAACCATTATTTTGATGCTGCAAAGCTTATTTTTGATGCAATGAAGGTTATTCATGAGAAAGTGAAAAAGGAACAGAAGCCCCACTCATTACCCTACTGCAAGCTCATTACAGTCTTGCTGCAGTTAGAAGGCTATCATTTTCAGATGAATGAGGAGACAATTCCCTTGGCCTCCAGAAAGTGTGCAAAGCAGCAATGGGGGATCAGTGGAACTTTGATAGAGAAGAAGAAGGAGGAACTACTAGCTCCAACGGCCCCCACAATTCAAGAAGTAGTTGCTGCTACTCTTGTGGCCACCTCTATAGCAGCCCTCACCTCTACAACCATTCCTTCAGTCTCTACTACTGCCAGCCCTGCTGCTGACTCTCAAGTAGCCACCTCAAGTGTGCCAGCTAGCACTACATTGCCAAACATTACCTCATCAACAATAACCTCCATTTGCCAATTCCAACCTCCACCCCAACCTCCCAACCCTCCATAGTAACCTCATTACCTCAACAACAATCCATAACCTCACCACCCATAACTACCTCAGCAACCACAACATCTCCATCTACTACCATCACATCACCCTCATAGCCCAACACAGCCACATAATCTATGCCTATACCTTTGTCCATTACATCAGCCCCAATTAGCTCAGCCATCCCCACAATACCTGATGTGACTATACCATTACCTACACTCGTGCCTACACCCACAACCCATCCCAGCCTACCTATTAAAGTACCATACAAAAAGAAAAGGAAGCTATCCAAAGCCCCCACTGAGCCACAACCCACCTATGTCTCACAAAATATCCCAATCCCTAAAACCACAGCCATACCAGACCCTACCATAGATATCCAACCACCCTCACCAACCCAAGACTCTTCAATACCCCATGTGGAGACTGAGCCCCAAATTCCTGCCATCCCACATAGCCCCCCTATATCCTCACCTTAGCCTATTGAACCCGATACCCTTGAACCTTTTTTCCAATCCATCCCTTATTCCCCTACCCATGACCAAGACCCTTTTTCTGGAGAGGGATACTCTGCCATGATGACCTCTATTATAGGGGAAATAAATTATAAGTTTACCCCTCTCCTAGATTCACCATAGCCTCATTACTTTACCCCACCACCTGATTCACCCCTACCACAACACATTACTCCTACACCTACTTCACCATAGCCCATTACCTTCCACCATGCACCCACCTCCCAATTTCAACCAATCCCACCCTTCCCACCCATAACACCCATCACCCCTGACCCCCTATCCCAAATCCTCGACCTACTCCTCTCCCTTCAATCCCAAGTGATGGCCAACACCCAATCCCAAACATCCATGGAGGCCACCCTTCAAACCATGAACTCCACCCTCCTAAACCAGGCCTCCATTCATAACAGTTTAGCAGTCATCCAATCAACCTTATCCAACTTAACCCAACCATTACAACAGCCACCTATCCCTACACCCACCCATTTACCTACTTTGCCCCCTTCTCCCCAACCCCTAGCCTTAGTTGTTCCCATAATCCCTCAAATTACAGTTATCAATGCCTCCACCCAAATAGATCCTAAACTTGAACCAGAACCCCAACCTGAAATCTCACCTGTAGTACCAACATCTGATGCTGCCACAGATGTGGAAAACCCCATACCCACCTCCTCAAAAGCCTCCCAAACAGACCCAGAGGTAATAGACCTCCCTTAGTCTGAACTTGAAGTCCATCACCCTTTACCCTCAATCTCCACCCCACCCATTCCATCATCCATCCCCTTTCCATTACTAGCTGGCCCTTCTTCCAGTGCTGAGCAGCCCAAATTACCCGCCTCTTCTTTTTACATACCTCCATACTTAACCGTCCTACATGCCATACGAAATAACACATACCTTAAAAGGGATGCCATTAGAGGCATGGCTGACCTCAGTACCTCATTCAGGAAGCCCTATGATGCGAAGATAAATCAAATGGAACTGGATTACAAAATTGAGATGTTGAGAATATGAAAGGGCTGGAAAGAAATTTTGATTCAATTTGAAGCTCAAAAGCATGCTATAGTAGCAGAGAAAATGAGAGCAGATGGACTCGAGAAAAGGTTAGCTGCCTCCAGAAAGGTCACAAAGGTGACCCAAAAACTGTATGAAAGTAGAATTGAACTTGCTGAAAAGAAGACAAAAATACTCTAAAGGAGAGTTGTTGAAATGGCTGTCAGAGAGCCTGCACAAGCAGCTGAGATTACCCCTCTTTCCACTGCCCCTCCAGCCAATTCACCACCTAAGAAAATATAAGTTACCCCAATCAGAGGAATGTGACTGCTAAGAGATCAGTTTCAATTGCTGCTACTTTGAAGAAAGAAAAAAGAAAAAGAGTCCAAGACCAAGCTGATGCACCTGACAATTTTGATTATTAGATGTGCACATGTAATTAGTTAGGATGTTTTTGTATAATCTTTTTGTAGTTATTTTCCCTTGCATTGTATAAATTCCTGTGTTATAAATGAAAATCTTCTTTGGCTAATTTTGTTTGATTTCATTTATGTTTGTTTGTTTTGTTTTATCTATTGGTGTGTATTTTGTTTATTGTTGTACTTGCTTTATTTTATGTCTGAATTTTACCAATGTACCATGTTGCACTAGCACTTTATCTTTGAATCAGTGAGGACACTGCTCCTCATAGGTTTGGGGATGTGGCAAGATTTGCCAATGAGGCAGTTAACCTAAGTGCAACAGAACCAAGAAAGTAAGATAGAAATAGAGCTAAGTCCACCTAAGGAATTTTGAAAAAGTGGAAATTTAAAATTTTGCAGACCTTTAGGCATTAAACAATTTTAAATTTTAACATTTTCATGAGGTGAACACCAAGAAAACTCACTTGTGTCAGTACTTAGTGAACCATTAAAGAGAGAAAAAGGTATGGCATGCCTATGAGTTCAATGAAAGACCATATCCAGAGAGATTTGGGCCTACAAAATTTTTTTCTCTTTGAGGAGTGTCTTAGGCAACTCTTTTTGCTCTAGGGATTGGCTGAGTCAATGTCCTCACTATAAGTTAGGCATCTCCAAGTTGAAACAGTTGACAGTACCTATGACATTTAGGAAAGGATTAAGGCCTTCTCTTGGACAGTTTGAGCCTTAAAATACCAAACCCAGTGAACTGCCCTTGCGCATACACCTTTTGAGCCTTAATTTTTAATTTTCTTCAAAATACACCTGACAACTTACACCTAAACCTGTGGACATGATTCAAACCTACCCCTGCTCTGAGAATTCAGAAGGTAAAGGACAAGGAGTTGAAGATGGACAAGCTAGGGTAAACATTTGGTGAATGGAGGAGAAACACAAAAGGAAGACAACAATATAGCAGCTGGGAAGAGAGTGACATTTCAGAATAATACAAACAAAAAGAAAAGAAAAATGTATTCAAAGGAAAAACAAAAAAACAAATTAATGAAAAGGGATAGAGAGGAGTCAAGAGGGAATTTCATTGGAAAAAGTAAAAATAAGAGGAGAAGCTGAACACTTCAAGTCTGAAAAATATTAAAGAAGATGAAATGTGCTGATCTAAAGAAGGTGAAGTCATGAATCACCTCCTTCACTTACTGATTTCTTAATTTTGGATCCTTTTCACCCTTCCATTTTTTATAACCTACACCCATAAGCCATATTACAACCCAGTCTAAGACCTTGAGATCCTAAGTTTAATGAGCTGTTATGTGGAGATGAGGAGTTGTCTAATCTATGGTGAGAAATAGCTAATGAAGCCAAAATTTAGGAGCTTTGCCTATGCTCATGCTTGCAAACCCATTTGGGGGCTGTAACTGTTCTTGAGCTTGTGTTAAAATGAAAACCCTCAAAGTTCTTTGTGAGAGACTACCCTGGTAAGCATTGGATCTGATATTGAATGTATTGGGCATTGCCTAAACCTAATTTTTGAATTAATAGTGAGCTCAGTACTGACATAAACTTGCTATTTCTCTTATTGTAAGCTAATTGAAAATAGTATGCATACATGTAACAGTTTTTAATGAGTTAATGGTATGTGCATATTATTTGTTTAAATTCCTCACATTTTGAAAAGAATCAAAGGTGGACTGATGCTCTGATTTTTGAATACTGATTTGGTGATGTTGCACTTTTGTTAACTATTTTCATTGAGAAGTTTGTGGCTATCTTCACTGAAAACCCTCAGGAGATTTCACTCTTCCACTAGGGATCACCTAGGGGTTTAAAAGGCTTGATGCATAAGCTAAATGCATACGTGCTCCCTACGAAAGTGGCATTTAGAATTTTAGAATAGTTGTTTTAATTTCTCCTTTGCTCAAGGACTAGAAAAGATTAGGTTTGGGGGTGTGTTATTCACTGAAAAGTATCACTTTTCACCTCTTAACCTAACATTTGTTGGACCTTGAGGCTGACTAATAACTCTTGTTTTGTAGTTAGCAATAACTTGTACAGCTTAACATAAAATCCATGCCTTTGGTGCCAAAAAGAGTGAGCATTCAAGCAAGGGATGACAGCTCAGACAAAGACTAATGAAACACCATGGTGACTAATTTGCATGTCAAAGTAGACCTAAGAAGTTCAATAGATGAAAGATGTATGGATGTGAGAGGAGAGGACTGCAACAATAGCATATGCATAGCAATAGAGGAGCAAATGTGTTATCTCTCACAGTAGAGGTGCTGCCTTGTGTGACTAAGCCTGCAACAGAGTTACCTTGCATGAATTTTACATACAGCATAAGGGAAGTCGTGAGGAATTAGCGCAGCTCAGTGAAGGAAGTGCCCCAAAGCATTCTCTCACGCAGCAGTTGCGCACTTTAGTTGCAACCAACACTCAGTGAACTCGTGAAGCTCTCGCGCACTAAGCCTTTAGAAATCTAACTCGTGATGTTCTCGCAAGGATCAAGTCTGATAGCAGCCGCACGAGCAATCTCGCGAGACTATGATGCACAAAAGGATCTTGAAGTTCTCGCGTGGCTTAAGAGATGAGGGAGCTCCAAAAGTTCTCTTGCGCACTTAAAAGCTCAACTCTCTACCGAGCGAGCTGTGCTATCCATTTGACAAAGAAGCCGAGCGAGATGGAAAGTTTTCTACGTGACAACCTCGCGACAAAAAATTCTGAAGCCCTGCTGCGCAAGCAAGATAGGTCACTGCAAATTCTTCCTTGCGAGTGCATTTCAGGCCAATCCAACTGCGCGACAAGCTAAAGTATTCTGCACGAGCAAGGAGCTTTCCAAGCCAAATGCTACCTCGCGAGCACTCTGCCAACCGCTCTAATGGATTAATGGACCAAGGCCAGCCTCGTGAAGCTCGAGCTCTCCATTTCTCACTCTCTACTCAGGGACTTTTGGGGATTTCCCTAGGTCCTGGGCACACATCTCGAGGCCCTGATCTCGAGGCACACATCCCAAGGCATCGAAGAGCTGTAACAGTGTCACATATTCCCTAAAATTTTGGGTGTAATCTTCTGTTGGCTAAGGCATTAGGACTGAGTATTTAAGCTATAAATTTAACTTAGAATTTTATCATCCCTCCTTCAACCTTGGTTAGCTTTGAGCTCGAGCAGGCTAGGATTAGGGTTTGATCACCTCTTCTTCCATTTTTTTCTTCTCTCTTAGCCAAATACTTGCTAGCTATATCCTCTATAAGCAATTAGGCTTAGTTTCATCAGTTTTGTAATAGGTCTTGTGAACATTGAGAATCATTGGTGAGCTATTATGCACAAGGCTACTGCCTTGAGAAATCTCATTGTAAGTAATGATTTGATCAATGAAATTTATGTTTTAAAGGTTTATTTCATCTATTGTTTTCTTATTTGTCCATAGTTTTATTCAATATATGCCATACGTTTAGGACTTGAGCTGATTTGAAAGGCCCATGAAAGCTTAAGCTTGTAGCCCTGTGACCATGGTGGCAGCAGCAATTTACTTATTCCATCTCAGTCTTCTGTGGTGAGGATAACCTTTGTGGATAGCCTGTGACCATTCAAGTGGGCAGATTATAGCCCTAGAGTGATTCCAAGCCACATATCTGAGAAGGATTCTTCTCCTCTGCACTTGAGCTTGTAGCCTTGTGAGAGGTTGTTGCAGTAACAAGCTCCCCTCTGTTACACTTGACGAACATCAAATGTTAGATCTTATTTCTCTGTAGAGATTGTAGGCTTGTGAGCTGAGTCATTGCAAGCATTTTGTAGCAATGACCAGCTGCATTTATAGTCCCCAAATAGCTTTTGAACTACTATGGTCTCCACTGGTTTTTCAAGAACTATTTGCTCCCATGGAAGCTTGAGCTTGTAGCCTGGCATAATGGTATCTGCAATAGTTTTCATGTTCTAATTTGATCCATTGGGAGAGGACATCTATTAGATAATCTGTAACCATTTAAGTTGACAGGTTATAGCCTTAAGATCAGTTTATTCCATTGGATCAGATTGGTTTTCTGATTTAGTCCATACGATTTGATCCTCTCTATTGGATAGTCTATGACCATTGAAGTGGATAAGTTATAGCCTTAAGAGATCAGGTCACACCGTAAGGGTTGAGTTGGATACTTCTTCCTTGCAGATGTGCTTGTAGCCATTTGAGGGATTTACTGCAAAGACAGTCCTAAATCTGAGTTACATAACTGAATTAATTTTAGCTTAATTGCCTACTTCCCATCAATTTTATCTTTATTTTCACACACACCATCACCACCTTCTTTATAACCCTTTCTTTAGGATAGGATTGCACTTTATTTCTCTTCTTTTAGTATTAATTTAGTGTAGTTGTGACACCCAACTCCCTTTCTCTAGGATTGTCAAATCTGTAGCCAGATCTGGAGGCCTACTAACATAACCCATTTTGGGTTCTAGATCAATTTCTCTGTGGGACAAACTCTTACTCAAAACTTGCTACAATAGCCCTGTATCTAGCAGGTCTGTGATTTGGTTTTGTGCTGTATTCATCCCTCATTTTGTTTTGTTTTGTTTTGCTTCCTTTATTTTGTCTTTATCATTTTTATAATAAAAAGAAGCAGCAAAAACCTTCCAACACTTGCCAACCAAGAATATTTGCTGCTGAAATCCAAAATGTTCTGGTTGTTACCAAAAATAACCCTCATGATTTAGATTTGATGGAGTCCTAGTTGGATGAGTTGCAGAAGTATGAGCTGATGAGGGTTTAAATCTGCAGCTCTATTAAAGCTCTGCAGCTTCAGCAGTGAGAAGATGTAATCAAGATGGTAGAGTTGAGTGCAGCAGCTTCAGGTATGGTCACGTGAGGATAGGAGTGAATCTCGACATGTTGCTGATGTTTTAGAGGTTCCTTTCATGAGGATAGTTGAAGGTTTTAAGTGCACTTCGACAGGTTCTGAATGGGAGCTTGAAGATCTCGAGAGGATGGAAGGATAGGTAGCAGCTTCAGGTATGTTGTCGAGAGTATGAGAGCTAGAGTACGAGAGGTTGGGTGGTAGGTTCGACAGGATGCTGAAACTGCAACTTAACTGCTCGAGAGGATAGATGGTTGGGAGCTGAAGCTTGTATGAAGTGTCGACAGGTTTGGATGGCAAACTCGACAAGTTGTTGAACTGCATTCCATCCCTTCGTGAGGTTGGCAGAAGGTAAACTTGGGAATCTCGACAGGTTGGTGTATTAAAAGGTCGACAGGTTCTGATGTTAAATGGTCGACAGGTTTGGTGAAGCTTTAAAACAAATGGTCGACATGTTGTATGGGAGGATGGAGTGGCTTAAGGGCTCGGCAAGTTCTAAGGCTGAACTGCTCGAGTTGTTTAGAGTTTGTAGCTGAATGCAGTCGACAGGTTCTAAAGCTTGTGAGCTAGATGTCGAGAGGTTGCTGTGCTGCATGGAGATGCTGATCGACAGGTTATGTGAAACAACAGCTGCATGGAATGTTGTGCTCGATAGGATCAATGGGAGGTTCTGAAGCTGCTTGCTGAAGTCGATAGGTGTAGAAGGTGCAGGGTGCTGTTTCGAGAGGTTCTGGAGCTCAGCTTGTAGGATTCGACAGGTTCTAAGCTTGAAGATGCTGCTGCATTGGTGGCATGTTGTGCTTGATAGGATCAAGCTGTAGCTCATCCACTTGACAGGTTCAAGCATCCATTGGCTTCAGCATACACCTCGAGAGGTTCAAGGATCCATTCGAAAGGCTCAATGGGCTGCTGGTGCAACTCAACAGGTTTGCTCTTGAAGGTGCAACAATGTGTTATCAAACCCTTCGACAGGTTTGCTGATTCTGCTGAGGCTCTACTTGACAGGATGCTGCAGCCATGATGGATCTGCTCGAGCAGGTGTGAAGATGGCTGAGAATGCAGGGCTGGAACAGTTCTAAGTTGAGAGAATGCTGATGGCTGCACTGATGATGTCTATAGGTTGTTGGTCTGCTGCACTTTGAAGGGTTGCAAGGCTTGGACTGCAGCTTGAGAGGTTTGATGGTGCAATGCATGGCTTGCTTGATAGGTACTGAAACTCCTCTTGTGATGTTTGCTGAAGCTTGAGACTGCATCCAATCAATAGATTTGCTACTGCTATGATGGATCTCGACAGATCCAAGCAGTCCATGTCTTGCTTCAGCTCATGTCAGGTTGGGTAGCCATTCCATTTCGATAGGATGCTGCTGCTGGTAGGATCCATTCAACAAGTCTTGCATACCTCTGATTCAGCACCAACATGCAAGGTTCAAGTGTTGCACTTCTTCTTCATGTGTGCAACCACATCTTTCTCTCTCTGCTCTTAAATGATTTCAAAACTCCTCCTTAATGACACTTTTTAACTGAAAACTGCACTAAGGCTGCAATTACCTCTTTACTGCAAATCAACACTAAAAAGTAATTATTAAATACTCTGAGGCTTAGCAAAAGCCAAGTTTAAGGGGTAAAATGTGGTAAAAACCAGTGACTAACAATATCATACATTGACTGCTTTAATTTATGTCAAAAATCGGTACTAAAAAACAATTTCTATCATTTGATTCAAAGCGGTCAATAGTTTAAGTATTGAAACTTGGGGAGAAGGAACAATATTTTGGTCAAGCAAATAAAACAAAAAAGAATTTGTCAATAGTAACATCTTGTCAGCTGCGTAGTGATGAGTTGGGGTAGTGGCTGGCTGCTGCCTTTGTCACCATTTTTTTTTAGATTAATATTATATATAATATGCCGCTTTACTTCTGCTGTGGGAATTTCCTGTCGCTCAGATCTTTTTGTTCTGACTTTTCATGTTTTCACTGCAGGAACGAGATGGTTACTGGAAAATGATGATGCATAACTATATAGGATCAGATGTTACATCAATGGTCACACTTCCAGTCCTCATTTTTGAACCAATGACAATGATTCAGAAAATAGCATAGGTCTTTTTCTGATGTGTACTTTTGAAATCTATATCTATATCTATTAATTTTGTGCAGTATTTTTAACTGATCATCAGATATGGAATATCACATATGTTATGATGTGTGCCACAATTGATGGAGTATAGTTACTTGTTAGACTAGGCAGATGAATGTGAGGATCCCTACGTGCGGTTGGTCTATGCTTGTAAGTATGCAGTCCTGTTTGAATGCATATTTGTTGTGTGTGTAGTTTTTGATGTGGAGTCTTTTATAACACCTTTTTTACTTTCCCTCACTTTCTTCTCAGCTCAAACTGGAACGACTCTCTTCCCTGCGTTTTCTTTTTCTACATATCAGTTTTTTTCTTTTTTCTTCTCAGATCAGAGACTAGAGATTCGACCTTTATGGGTAGAGATTGGTATTGGAGTCGATCAGTGAGGAGAGGAGAGAGAGAGAGAGAGCCCTGGTTGCATGGGCAATGTTCTTCATCTGTTCGATTTCCTGTTCTTTGCACCCCAACCTTCTTATGAATCGCAAACGATACTCGGAGATCTAACCTTTCTTAAAGGTAGAAAGAATCTGTCTCTAGCTCTCTGCATCTTACTATGTGCTTTGATCTTTAGAATTAATTGGTTTTAATTTAGTTCTGGTTCTGGGTTTTTGGTAATGCTGGGTTTTTAATTTAGTTCTAGCTTCTAGGTTTTAATTTAGTTCTGGCTTCTGCATCTTACTATGGAATTATTTGATTAATGATTGACCGGATATGCAAAACTGACTAGCATACCTAACCATCCAAAAAATAAGTAAATTTTATCCAAAAAACTGGAATCATTTCTCTTTAACCATTAATCACATATTACAAAGCCAAGCCGGAACTAACATGCCAACTTCAACAACTAACAATCCCATATTGATGGTTTCTACCTATCTACTATTGTAAGAGTAGGCTCCGTGGATTTTGTGGTTTTAACTATTTGTCTTGTGGCTTCTTCAACTTCATTCATGGTTGTGGCTTCTTCAACTTCATTCATGTTTGTTCCTTTCCATTGTTTTTGTCTTTGTTCAGTTCATTCATTTGCCCTTTATCGGTGTTTGTTGCTGGTTGCATCATTATCTACATCTCCTTCAGTATCTTAGTCGATATCCGGTCAATGCCCTGTACCATTATGCTTGGCTGGTAATAATAACGAAGTAGTTATTCATTTTCTCATTTTTTTGTTGCTTTCTAGACCACGATTGGATATCTTGTAGACTTTATTTTCTGTGAATGGTCTTACGACTTCATGTAACTAAATCATTTAAAATATCTAATCAATGAGTATGGTGTTCGACCATGCTGCATGTTTGGAGAGCTATTAATGGAAAGCTTCTTATGGTTGCTCTGCACAAATGCGAATTTGGGATGCCACCTACATGTTTGCTTTGCTATTTAAATAGAAAAGATCACTCCCATTATTTTTTCGTATATTAGTAGTGGATAAGGAAATCAATCTAGATAGACTTTGGATTTTCCATAAAAGGATTTTCATCCTCTGCAAAGAAGACTTGATACTTCCATTGAAGTTTAGGACTTCAGAACTGTATCAGTGCTTGCCAAACTTAGAGTTTATTGCTAGAGTTTACTGGTGATGAGCAGAGTGGAATAAAAGGCTGTTTGGCAACCATTAAGGTATAAAGATATCTGCTGCAACTGAATCACAGAACACGAGGACCAAAATGGTAGGGATGATTGTGTGGACATCTCCCCTGATAATTTGATGTTTTTATCCCAGTGGAAATGACTTTGTCCATGCCACTTATTGAGAGATTCTATAAAGTGGGAAAATGAAGAGGTCTCAGTTAAGCTAAATGAATGGATCTTCGGGTAACTAAGGAAATTGGTATGGTGGTGTAATAAAAAGCTCATTAGAATTTAATGGGTTTGGTTCATCATTAAATGCTTTTGGTTGACTAACTGCACCTGTGGTGAGTGGCATGGGATCAGATACTTACCATTGAACAGCTAATGAAGACAGGTAAAAACATCACCAACTCCTGCGCTATGAGTTTATGCAGAGGAGTACATTCCCCATTGTTTTATCCATTGCCAGGTTGCCACGGAAATTTGGAACATAATCTTCCAAGTGTTTGGTATTCTGTGGGTGCAGCCCTTTGACCACATGCAGCCCTTGTGCAGTTGGAATGGTGTGAACTATGTCTGTCCATGTGTCTGCATCCTGTTTTGGTTTGTTTTCCTTTTCGTTGGCCCTCAGCATCTCCCTGGGCAATTTGTGTCGGTACTTTTTTTTCCTCCTTTTTAATGGACCTTGCTTACTGATAAAAAAAGAAAAGAAAAGTAGCATGGATCCAGACTCCTAGTCAACCACTGATTGCCCTAGTGGAAACCATACCCACTCCCTGGAAGGCCAGGATTATGGTAGCAGAGATCCATGAAGATTGGTGGGATTAAGGCATCTCACATTTGGAGGGAGGGTAATATCATTACAAGGTATTTTCAATTAAAGTAGGAGTAAAGTATTCAGGGGAGTTTTTTTTCGTGGATATTGAGAGAGTTAATGTGCAAGAGATTAGAGATTAGGGCCTCCGCCAAACTAATTAACAAATTAGGCCACCAATTTCTTAATTCTGCTAGGAATTGAGTGAACTAATAGTGAACTTGGAAACTATGGTTTCCTTCTCAAAGCTATAAGATTGTCTAACAGGAGGTTAACATGATTCAGGTTCTGTTTACTGTAATTGTTTCTTCGATAATGGGAATCTGGATGGCTCTCGATTTCCACTCCCTTAGAGACGGGTTCACTTTTTCTTTCAATACTGATAACATTCTACACATTACAGGTGTGTTCATTGTTTTAGCAATTGATTTATTTTACATGTATAATTAAATAGGGCTATAAAAGATGGGTTGGGACGGGTTCGGTCGGTCAGGGGTCGATCCGATTATTTAACGTCAACCGAACTTGACTATTAAACAGAATGCAACTCGACCCTATTGGCAAAAACTCGGGTAGGTTAGGTCAGGTTAGAATGGGCCAACTTAGGTTAAAATATAAGGTAGGGAGTCGGGTCAAGTTGGTTTGGGTCAAGAAAATAAGACTCGAATCTAACGGGTCTAGATTTCTGGCCCCGATCGCGCAACTATCAAGTTGGTTTGGGTCAAGAAAATTGGATTATAGTGGCTAATAGGTTTTCTCCCTTTCTTTTCATTCTTTTTCTTTTCTTATTACTTTCTCATCTGAGCAGTACTTTGAGGAGTGTCTTGAATACCTTGTTCTACTAGTTTTCTTAATCTGTTAATGGTCTTGAATGGTGTGAATTTATTATAAAGGTTACTTTGGAGATTGAAAGCATTTGAATCTGTTAACTTAGTTGTTCGTGCTTGCTCTGGATTATGGTTTACCCTGCTTGTGTCCATGATATGGTAGCTGCTATATGGATAATGTTCTCTAGATAGTTTGATGCATTATGCTATGAAAGTTATTGCCTCTGTTATACCTAATATCTACACAGTTGGTGTTTGATTTGATTTTCAGGTCCCGGAATCAGCCTCTCCAAAATGGAGGATGGCTGTGGCTTTCTTCATGGACGTATGTTTTGGATGCAAAGAAAAGAGGGCATTGGGTTTGACAACTTCCATCCATATGGCGGCATGCTACAATGACATCTTAGATTGGTAAACACGTGTGCCATGCAATATAGATTATTGATTTATATTTACACATTGATGGTTGCACCTTTCATTTTATTTTTGCTATTTATCATCTCATCTTCTTTCATCTTCTTTAGTTCCTTATTCAACAACGGGATTTGTCTTCAAGTGAGGAATCTTCTTTTCTTTTTTGGAAAGGTACCTAGTCACATTTGTTGTTGTTTTCCTTCTCATCTTGCATTTGCTAGGTTTTCTAGGTATGATATTTATACAATGTCTCTCTATTATTGCATTGCATATTAGAAATCAGAAATCATGTTCTCTTAAGGTCCTTGGTATTCTCTTTCAGCTAGTGTCCATACATGATAATCTTCAGCTAGCGTCCATACATCTCATTGGAAGTACTGAGATGTGGGTATGCATTATTACTTTACAAGTTTGCAAAATTCCTGCAATTTATTCACCATAATCTTGACTTTGATCAATCAAACAGTTTATAGGAATAACTGAACAAGTTTGCAAAATTCCTGCAATTTATTCACCATAATCTTGACTTTGATCAATCAAACAGTTTATAGGAATAACTGAAGTCAATCTATATGTAAGAGTAAATATCATAGTCATTCCTGGTTGTTACTTGTTATATAGGAATATCTGACATCAATCTATATCTTTAGAGTAAATATTGAGTCCTTCCTGGGCATTAGTTTAAAAGAGAGACTTGGTATTTGGGAACCTGAGCCATGTGAAAACACCATCAAAGCCATCAGATTTGAAGATCTTTGATGCAAAAGATTGACACCAAACACGATCCTTAATTATATGATTCAATCAGACGGCTTAGATGATATTTTCAATTGCCAGAGTACCCAAAATACCAAGTTTCTCTTTTAAACTCTGTACAAGAGTCAACTGCTTTTGATTCTTAATTTTGGTTCGTGATTTATACTTAAATTTTTTTGCTTTGCTTGCTTCATTTGCCGCCCGCAAATCTTTCCATCCAAGCCGTCACTGGGTTGCACCTGATATTTTGTGGGCAGCAAATAATATAGAATTGTAGGCTACTATAGACACTAATCGTGAGGTGGGAAAAAAAATTAATTAAAAAATAAATAAATTTACACTATACCTATTTTTTTTTAATATCTATATTTTTTTCAGGTGTATAGCTTTGAAAGATTAGTAGAACTTTACTATGCTGGTAGCCATGAGATGGACATCAGAGGACCAGCCAGAGGATAAAAATACAAGAAGGTATGCAGGTTGTACTACCGTAACAAAATCTAATTTCTATTTTTTTAAATTTAGAAAAATATTAATTTTTTTCCAAAACATTTTTTGTTTACCTTTTTTTAGGAAAATAAAACTGTTCTCTTCCAACTTGCCAGCGAATTTCTACCCATGATAGACTAGGTTTATTGGTTTCCACTGAACTTTCTGTGGTATCGACTTGTACAACATAGAAACCCGGCCAACTCACAGATATTTTAAATTGTCATTCTTCTTATGCTAAATATAAAATAGAATAATTAGTTTTTTATATTATAACAGGTTACGGATGTATAATGCTGGGTAGTAAAACGATTGCCCAAAATTATCGATCTTGTGCTAAATACAAAATATACAAAATAGAATAATTAATTTTTATATTATTTGCAGAAATATTCCTCTCGATACGGAAATTATCGAGTCGTTCTTCTTGTATTAAATATAAAATGAAATAATTATTTATTTTATATTATTTATAGGTTATAGATGTGTACTGGTGGGCAATATGATACCTGAGAAAAACAAACAGCATTAAAAAAAATAAAAACTTTCATTGGAGACGGCCATAAGCTGCCTCTAATAATATAGTGAAACTTATTAGAGACGGCTTGCAGTCGTCTCCATAACATAGGAAAATTTATTGGAGACGGCTTAAGCCGTCTCCAATAGCAGATTGTTATTAGGGACTGCTGAAAGCCATCTCCAACATGCGTTGATATGACAATAAAGACGGCTTTGGCAGTCTCCAATAAGCTCAAATATTAGAGACGGCTTTTAGCCGTCTTCAATGTTTAGTCTCTAAGGACATTAGAGTCGAGGATATTAGAAACTACATGGAAGCGGTCTCTAATACAATTGGAGACGGCTTAGACACTTTTGGAAACGGCCAAAAGCCGTCTCAAATAAACATTTTTTTTTTTTTTTGTACTACACGCCGGCCAACTTCTACGCCAAGCTCCATCAAGCAAACGTAAGTAGCCTTCCTCGGTACTGGAAACCCTTGCTCGAGATGCCATCGCCTGGAAACTCAACCTCTGTAGCGGGGGGCCGCTGGCAGATGGGGGAGGCGCAATGGATTTAGAACTCTAGGAAATTCAGATCAACGGTTGGTGATGATCTTTAGGATGTTAGGGTAGGAGAAAGGATAGATCTTAGGTTTCTGGGGCTTGGCTAGCGGTTGCGGGTGAATGATTAGGGTATAGAAGGATGAAGGGGATGGTTAACGGATAACACAGCCATATGGAACTTGTTGCTTTCCGACGTTTGGCTAGGGATTGAGAGTGAATGGAGAGGGTCTATAAGGAAGAAGGAGATGGTTGACGGAGTTTGGCTGGAGTATGAGAGTTTTAGAGAGGACCGATTAGGCCTCCCCCATTCTTCTTCGTTAGAGCGCACTTTTTTTCTTCAAAGCCTTTTTAATTTTAAGCAAAAAAAATTAGAGACCACCTATAAACATTTTATATTTTCTGAAGTGGATCTGCCCATATGTGCATTCTATTATACCCACGCAATTGGTGTTTTTAGGGAAACTTGCACTAATTACGCATACCAATCCGAGCGCGTAACATATCTAGAGGGAAGAAGTTAGACTTCTCCAAGCGCTCTCTACACTAGACCAAATTCTTTATCACTTTTATTTTTGTTTTTAGGATTTTGCCTTCACTTGTTGGACGCATTACACACTTTGCTTTGCATTTTAGGCAGTTTAGGAACCTATTAACCCTCAAGTTTGTAAAGGCCGTTGTGATCTTCTTAGTGTGTGAATCCTCAAATCTTAGTGCCTTTGTCACCTTCCGTATGTCCATTGGATGAAATTGTACCTACCGTCATTGACCCCATTGTACCCAATGTATAAAGTATCGTCTAATACTGATATGTAGCAGCAACTGTCACAACCCAGATTTTTGAGATCTGTGCATGGCACACTTTGTTGCACATAGGTATATGCGTTTCACAAAGGGACCAAAACACCCAAATACTTAAAGTGTGTACATGGGAAACACACTAGTATATCCCAGTTGTGATAAATATAAAAGTGAAGAAGAGAGAAGAGGAGTCCTTACATAAAACTATTCTAACCTAAATAGAGAGGAGGAGATTATAGAGAAAAAGAAAGGGAAGAAAGGAGCCTGGGAGAACTAGGGTTGCAGAAACTTGGCTCGGCAAGGGAGATCAGAGGTAATGACGGGAGGACGAACCAGGGAGACCGGATAGCCTAGTTGGTTTACAAATCTTAAATCGAACCTGTGCGTGTTTCATCGTCAGAGGTACGTTAAAAACATGATAGATACCTAGGAATGTTCTTATATAGTAGGAAGGATGTTGGCTATATGTTGCTTTATATAAGATTAAGGTAAAATGAAGGATGGAAGCATGATCTCGATCTGATCATGGACAAAAATCGGTGTTTCTCGCTTGAGCGGTCTAAAGAGGCTCGCTCGAGCGAGGATGAACATAGAAAAGAGAGACTCTGGGCTCGCTCGAGCGAGGGTCCACATCAAAAATTTAAAAGCTCGATTTAACCGCTCGAGCGATCTCGTTTGACCGCTCGAGCGAGGTCAAGAGACCGCTCGCGCGAGGTCAAGTGACCGCTCGAGCGAGGGCTAATGACCGCGCGAGCGAGGTCTGGTGACCACTCAAATATTGGTTTTTCTAAGGAGAGGAACTCGGGTGTCCTACACCCCAAATGACCTTAAACCATCCTAAAGTAAATTCTCTTTTAATGTAGGTTGATGCATTATAACCGCTAAGGACAAGCATGCTTTGAGATTGTTGAGGTAGGGAGTATTCTTGAAACATGTGCATTATTCTGGGAACTCATATGCGTAGTAAAGTCTATTTAAATAGTAGTATATACTATAAACTCTCATGATAAGTGTGTGTGTGTGTAAAGTGTGAAGAATCCTGAGGTCCCCAGGGGACGAAATATAATGTGGTTAAATCAGAGAAAGTTGAAATAGAAGTATGGGGCATCCCAGGGATGCGTAAGAAACTAAATAGAGAAACAGAAACAATGTGATAAGGCCTAATGTAATATATCTAGCACATTCACGGTGAACAACTATATGTAAAGCACATTGATATTTTTATTATTTAAGGTTGATCAGAATACCCCACCGACGTGGATACCCACGATCGACTCGACAGATATCCGTGACCGACGCGGCCAATCCAGATAGATGTAACACATCCTGTGGATGTAGATTGAGAATAGACCCGCCGCCTATGAGAAAGGGCTTGGGCGATTCGGGGATACACATAATAACTGTCTAGTTAGACGACGATGGCGGGTATTCCATCGGGGCTCGATGCTATAGTGCTCGAGGATTACTTAAGTTAAGATTTAAGTGATTAGGCCAAGTTCACAAATAAATTCTTAAAGAGATTAAACAGAAACTGTGTTAAGATTGGTTGGGAGTCATTGAATTACTTTTATCCTTCAAATTGTTGTACATAAATATTTCTTAAGAATTTATGTTGTTGGTACTAACATATGTGCGGGAGATAATCTATATGTTCTTTTGTTTTCCCTACGGAGCTAGGATGTAGCTCACCCCCCTTAGACTATACGTCGCAGGTCAAGGACTAACGGCAGCAAGGACTTCGGGTGAAGTAAATCCAAAGGCATCGATGTTTGTACCCACAGAAGAGTCAGAACCTCCTCCTGAGGAATTCTTCTAGGAAACCCGCTGCATACTTTGATAGTGAGTAGAGAGAGAGTACTGTGTATGGCTTGGTATATCGAGCCTTTCCATTTGAATGTTTTAAATACTGTCACTTGGTAGACCACCTAGGAGGAATGAGTATCATCAAACTTTCGGGTATGTCCTTATGTCCATGAATTGGCATGGAACAAGAACAGCCCGGTAGGATTAATTAACTTATAAGTTCTTATTGTTTGCTTAGGGTATTCGCAAGTGCTTCAATCACCGTTTGACTGTATATATATAATGAGGAGTAATGATATAAACCTAAGGCACGGCCTTGAAGGTCGTGCTGATGGCACGGATTTCGGGATGCCGAAATTCGGGCTGTCACAGCAACACTTATCGGTTTTTCGGTAAACCGATACCACCCCGATCCCAATATCGGGGTGGTATTGGTATTGGACCGTTAAGGATCAGTGTATCAACTGATGCTACCTGATTATTGTCCGATAGTAACCAATATAAACAAAAAAAATGTATTTTTTTTTTTTAATTCAAAAAGAAAAAAATACTTGCCGATACATTATTGGCGAGACCGATACATATCGGTCAGTATGTACTGGTCCAAAATGGACTGATACCCGCTACCGATACCTAGTTTGATACCTTGGTTGTACTACCCACATATCAAAAGGAAACAATTAGGTACCAGCAGTTAACAAATTGAGGTTCCCTTCAAGACTAGTTTACAAACCCTCTGAGAATGTGTAGTAGACCGTGTGCTTGCTCACCCACTGAAGAATACAAACGAGTCTTTTAACGAATGAACACGAGACACAAAATGTTCACAGATCCTTTCGCTAAGGAAGGAAAAAAGGCCCCATTCGAAGGGTCTCGTTCCCTCAAAATGCTAACATTATCCAATTCTTTTCCCAACTTTCCAATTCTTTTCCCTCAAAATGCCATCAAGCACTATCATCACCACAACCTCTTACACAAAATCACTCTCTAAGCCGAACTTACATAACTCATTCACGACACCAAACTTTTCAAAACCAAAACCATAACCTACACGCTCACTATAAAAATAAGGTGTTTCAGCAGAACTTGCTGTTAAGACTGTTTTTGGTAGCGACTGGACTAATAGCGGCAGTTTTTGATAGCGACAGTACTAATAACAGCAGTTTTTTGTTAAAAAAATTGCCGCTACACTACAAAAAATAAGACTATTAGCAGCAGTTTTTTGCAGCCAAAAACTGCCGCTATTAACCAAAAAACTATTAAGACTATTAGCGGCAGTTTTTTTATTAATAGCGACAGTTTACGGCTGCCGTTAATGATCTTATTTTTTGTAGTGCTAATAGTCTTATTTTTTGTAGTGACACCCCATCAAATTACTGAATTCAAACCTCCAAAACCCTTGGCTTCACAACTTTCCAAACCTAAACAAGCCAAAATAAAACTTGAACTTCCTAAGTCAAAACTTTTCTAAGTCTACCTCCTTACACAAAACCACATTCCACCACAACATTTTCCTAGTCTGAATTCTCCATCCCAAAACATTCCAAATCAAAACTCATCGAGTGAAAACCCTCCCTCTCAACACTTTCTGTATCCAGACCCTCATATCCGAACCTCTGAATCTGATCTTCCCTAATGAGAATCATCCCCCGAAAATTTCTCTAAATCCGACCCAATATCACCCTATCCTTGCAAACCAAAAAGACCTCCCAAGCCAAAACATCCCAACCTTCCAAGACTTAAAGCCTTCCTTGACCAATACTTCTAAGAAGAACACCGTACCTCTCAACAAACCACCTAATCATCGAAGAAAACATTTGATTCTCGAATTTACATAATCATTAAGGAAACCTTTTGTTCAAGGGCTACTTTCCTGCAAGTCCATACTAAAATGAATTTTTCTCCTGTACAATTTTTCATCCATAATTTGGATGCTAAAGAAGAGAAATTTATCAAAGATCCCTAGAAAATGAATTCACATAATCATATTCTTTTGAAATTGCTCGATTCTTGATTAGTACACTCAATCTCAAATTGGTCCAATTCGTCACTCTGATGAGTCATAGAATAACCAGAACCACTTCCATCCGATAGATGTTTTTTATTATTTCCCTGCTCATTCTGGCCTCAACAATCATCACTGGCTTGTCGTTCATATCGTTCATCGTGCTTGAACTAATAAAGGATCAATGTTTATGATTTGAAAAACTTCGTCATCTACATATAAGTTATAAATTGGATCTCCATAGTAGTGTTTCAATGTTCTTCACCTTCATATATTGCACCGAATTTTTTGGTTTCATCTCAATTCGTTTCTTCCTCTATAGTTAATCTTCTGACTAAGAATCGAACTTCTCCCGACTCCAAAACTTGATGTATGATTAAAAAGGAATGAATAAAAAAAGAATAGTTCTATTATAATTGACGATCATTGATAATAAGCATGAAGTAACCACTTGACAGCACTTGGAGACTCACACATTGATGTGGTATAAGTTAAATCCATACAAGTGCACGAGTGTTGTTAGCACGGGTAAGCAATAAGGGATGTCGAACCCAAGAGATTACTTTTTAGGAATATTTAATTTAATCATCTCGGATGAATAGTTTATTTTTAAGTGAGAAAACAATTTAGGGCTTCTCTTTTATCGCAAGTTTGTATTAATCTTTAATCTAATTCTATTCTAATTTGAATTTGGTGATTGACCTACTCTTCGCTACAAGCTGAAGTATGGTAAAAGATTAAGATTTTATTCATGGGCATGGACTAGTTTAACCTGGTACAAATCATCTACAAAGCATGGGATGCCTCGCCTGTTAGATAAAGCAAAGAACAGAAATCCGAAAATGATGAAAAGGGCAAGAGAATTGGACTCGAGGCACGTAATCGTTGTCTTTAAAACGCTATTCGCTCCCTACTCGAGTAAATCTTCGAGTTTGCAAAAGGGTTCCAGCGAGACGTTTCCAGGATACAACGAGCCCAATCTCTTGGATGCGATCCGTTACTTTGCAACAGTAGAGGATCGCCCCAGAAAACTCAATCCGATGGAGTACCACCAAAAGAAGAAAGCAAGAGGAATTCTCAAGTTTTATGCAAGGATTCCGATGGATTTCAGTGTTTCAATCTGTGGTCCTAAGGCCTCCTTATATAGAATTTCAATATGACCTGGACCAATAAATATATTTTGACGGCTCAGATCTTTCAAAGATCTCAACCGCTACATCCAACATGAAAGGTTGTAACTTTTCGAATTCAAATTCGAACGGTTATACACCTTTATAAGCGGTTATAAAACGGTTGGGTCCAACGGTCAACGTTTGACCAATCCGTTTGGCCCAATAGACCGAATTGACCCGTTGAATAGTGACCCATTAGGCCCGACCCAACCCACGAATAATCTGACCGTTGGATCTGCCTGGTCAAAAATTCAAACCTCTCCTTGCGAAGTGCAAAGTGCGTGCGCGCCTAATGCGCCTAAACGCCAATCGCCACGCACACGCGCGTGCGCGAACGCGGCGGCTCGCCGCTAGGCACACTCTTCTCTTATTATTGTTAAACAATAATAGAAGGTGAAAGGTTCTATATATAGCCTAGGCACTTTTTATTTTTACCAATGTGGGACTATTCATTTGCATATAAAACTTGAGAATAACTATTGCCTAAAACCCAACCCAAAACTAAGAAATCAAATAAAGTTTTATTTTCTTTAAATTATTAAAATATTTATTATATTAATAATAAATATAACAATCCCCCACAAATTTCAAATAAAATAAAGACACTGGTACCGAAAATATGTGCATACCATGAAAGGTACCTTTTGGGTTTGAACCTTCACTTAGTGTAAACTTATCAAAGTCTTATCAGGGTGCACAGAGACCATAGTCTTGAACTGAGGACCCTATATGACATGACCGGATAAATAACACACATATATTTTTCTTAAGATCGAGTTTTCTATAAAGCTAGCACTATTATGGCCTTGTGCTTATACCCTGGTTTCATGAATGTTTTTTTTGAGAAAAACCATAATCTCATTGGAAGCGGCCGCACCACCACATTCACATAGGTAAGTCTGTCGAATATGTTTCTGTAACCAAACACATTAACATAAAATGTTACAGACTTATTATGAGTATGTACTCATCCTTCTCTTTGTCATTACAGATTCCAAGCACTTGACACCTGCCTTGGGATGGACATTTTAGCTAAATTAAAGTGCTTCTAATCATCACTCTCATGTCGATTTCTTCCATTGAACTTAAGGATTTGGTGAACAAATATTAAGTTGGATTTTGACATAGGTGATCAACTATATGGTTTTAGTCCTATCCCGATAGATGTTTTCTTTACCAATTCTCTAGAAAGTCCTTTGGTAAATGGATCCAAATTATTATTTGTCCGAATTGAGTCTATCCCAATTACTCCATCCTTGAGTAATTCTCAACATAACGGTGTCAGAGACCAATATGTCTATTCTTACCATTATAAACTTTATTGTAGGCTTTTGCTCGTAGCCTCACTATCACAATTTATTGTAATAGGTGGCATAGGCTTTGGCCACAAAGGAATTTCCAAGAGTAAATTTCGATGCCATTCTGCCTCTTTGCCACATGCCGTTACGGCAATAAACCCACATCCCATTGGGAAATGAGTAATACATCTTTGCTTTTTAGGTCCCCATGTGATCGCAGCACCACCGTGTGTGAATACCCATCCACTCGCAGCCTTGGATTCATCTCGAATCAATTCCAACTTGCATCAGTATCCTTCTAAAACATTAGGAAAACCGAATAATGCAATCCATAATGTACACTTCCTTTTAAATATCTAAATACCTAGATATAGCATTCCAATGATCATGACATGGATTACTTGTATATCTACATAATTTTCCAACTGCATATGCCAAGTCAAGTCTAGTACAGTGCATTGCATACATCAAACTACCGATTACTCTAGCATATTCTAACTGATTTACAGATCTACCTTTATTATAAACAAGTTTGATGCTGGGATCATATGGTGTAGGTGCAGGTTTACCATCTAAATGATTATATTTATTGAAAATTTTCTATGTAATGAGATCAAGGGTTAAAGTAAGCTCATTGTCGCTTTCTTACTATTTTGATTCCTAAGATGACATCGATTACCCATATCTTTCATATCAAAATTAGAAGAGAGAAAAGATTTAGTATCCATTATACTATCTAAATCGCCAAAATATAAGCATATCATCTACATATACACATATGATAACTCCCTTATTTACAAAAAATTTACTATAAACACATTTATCAGATTCATTAATTTTGAAACCGTTAGAAACAATAACACTTTCAAATTTTTCATGCCATTGTTTAGGAGCTTGTTTTATACCATAAAGAGATTTAATTAATTTACAAACTTTATGCTCCTGTCCGGTCATTACAAAGCCTTCAGGTTGCTCCATATAAACTTCTTCTTCTAATTCACCATTTAAGAATGTAGTTTTTACATCCATTTGATGAATATGTAAATGATAAATAGAAGCAAGTGCTATTAAGATCCTAATAGTTGAAATTCTGGCTACTGGTGCATAAGTATCAAAAAAGTCAATACCTTCCTTTTTTCTAAATCCTTTTGCCACCAATCGGGCCTTAAACTTATCTATAGTTCCATCAGCTTTAAGTTTTTGTTTGAAAATCCATTTACAACCTATAGGTTTAGATCCTACAGGAAGATCAACTAGTTTCCATGTTTTATTACCCATTATAGATTCTATTTCATCATTTATTGCTTCCTTCCAAAAAGCAGCATCTTGCGATTTTATAGCCTCATTAAATGTTAATGGATCATTTTCAATATGAAAAGAAAACATGGTTTCTTTTTACTTGCTCTGATCTTGTTCCCTCTGCTACAAACATATAAAAATCCAAACCAAAAGTTTTTTCTTTTCGCACTCTTTTGCTTTTTCTGAGATCCGTGTTTTCTATATTTTCAGAATTTATAATTAATTTTTCTTTATCAGAATTTTCATTAATTCTAGGAATAGAAGAAAAACAATGTTCATAAAATTCAGCATCTCTAGATTCAATTATACTATTTTGATCAATTGCACCCTTAGATTCAGCATAAAAATCAGAGGCTTTTATCGTTAATGAGTATCCAATAAATACGCATTCAATGGCCCTATTACCTAATTTGGGTCTTTTAAGATCTGGTAATCTAACCAGAGCTCGACACCCCCACACTTTGAGATATTTAAGATTTGGTTTCCTTTTCTTCCATAACTCATAGGGAGTTATACTAGAACTCTTTTGTGGCACTCTATTTAAAAGATGACAAGCAGTGAGAAGTGCTTCACCCCATAAATTTAAATTTAAACCAGAGTTTAAAAGCATAGCATTTACCATTTCTATTAAAGTTCGATTTTTCTTTCTCATTGCACCATTCTGTTGAGGAGTGTAAGGTGCAAAAAAATGTAATGAATTCACATTTTCACAAAATTCACTAAAATCATTGGAAGTGTATTCTCCTCCTCTATCAGATTTTAAAGTTTTAATTTTAAAATTTAACTGATTTTCAACTTCTTCTTTATAAGCTTTAAATTTTCCTAAAGCTCCATCTTTATGTTTTAACAAATAAACATAAATATATTTTGAATAGTCATCAATAAATGTTATAAAATATCTTTTTCCTCCTCTAGTTAAAATACTATTTAAATCACAAATATCATAATGAATGAGTTCTAAAATCTGAGATTTTCTTTCTACTTTATTGAAAGGTTTTCTAATGATTTTAGTTTGAACGCAAATTCTACATTTATCATGAATATTTTTCTCGCATCTAGGAATTATTCCTAATTCTATCATAGAATTTAGACGATTAGCATTCACATGCCCTAATCTATCATGCCATAATGAAAGAGAATCAACAATATAAGAAGGCATTTCATTGATTACATTCAATTTGAACATCCCATTACAGACATATCCTTTCCCCACAAATACACCACCCTTAGTGATTACAACTTTATCCGATTCAAAGACTAACTTGAAACCATGTTTATTGAGTAAACTGGTCGAGATCAGATTCTTACGAATCTCAGGAACATACAGTACATCGGTCAAAGTAAGGGTCTTATCAGAGGTCAATTTAAGATTGATTTTCCCTGAACCCTTGACCTTTGCAGTTGAAGCGTTCCCATAAAGAGCTCTTGTCCGCTTGTGTCCTCCGATAGTTGGCAAAGAAAGATCGGCGATACAAACATGCCTAGTGGCACCACAATCGATCCACCGCCTTTTTCGCTTCCAACCATGTTGATTTCGAAATCATGGCTACAAACTTTTCTTGGTCACATTCGCTGAGAAGATTTTCTCCTTCGTAAGTCTCGCAATCCTTTTGAAGTGACCGGTTTACCACGTTGATAACAATCGCCTTTTTTCTTTGGCCCCGATGACCTTGGCTCTTAATTTTCTTGTTAGCCTTATCGTAATTGAAGTTGCCTTCCGCTTTCCATGTGATTTGGACGTACCAACCTCCACCATATGAGCCTTTGAAGTTAATTGAGATTGCTCATCTTTCTTATCGCTGAACACGAACTTCATATTCAACTCAAAGATGGTGGCACAACTCTTCAAACGAAAGTCCTCTCTTTTTATGTTTGAGAGTGCTTGTGCAGTCCTTCCATGAGGTAGGCAATTTGTGGATAATTGCATGATTGTAAAAAATGGGATCCATTTTATGCCCTCTTGATTAATTTGACCGATAATATACTGAATCTCATGAACTTCATCGAGAATCAGTTTATTGGCCCTCATTTTAAAATCTAAATACTGTCTTACAATGAAGCTCTTTGTACTCGCATCTTCTGCTTTGTACTTTGTCTCCAGCGCCTCCCAAAGTTCCATTGCAGACATGCTCGTACACATCAAGAGAGAATTTGCTAGCATATTGAGAATGTGCCCTTCTGGATATAATCATCTTGCTCCCATTTCGACGTTTATGAGCATTGGCAAGAGATTCTCCATCGAATCTTCAGTTCGCTGGTTTTGGAGTGGTTAGACATAAGCAACTTTCAAAGTCGGCAATACCAAATGTATCTTCTGTGGCCATCTTCTGAAGTTGTGGCCGTCGAACCGGGCCAATTTGGGGGAGTCGTGAGTCATCACTTGCAGATTTGAAGCGATTAGAAAAGAGATAGCGTTTTAAAATTGTTAGATAAAGCAGAGAACAGAAATCCGAAAATGATGAAAAGGGCAAGAGAATTGGACTCGAGGCACGTAATCGTTGTCTTTAAAACGCTATTCGCTCCCTACTCGAGTAAATCTTCGAGTTTGCAAAAGGGTTCCAGCGAGACGTTTCCAGGATACAACGAGCCCAATCTCTTGGATGCGATCCGTTACTTTGCAACAGTAGAGGATCGCCCCAGAAAACTCAATCCGATGGAGTACCACCAAAAGAAGATAGCAAGAGGAATTCTCAAGTTTTATGCAAGGATTCCGATGGATTTCAGAGTGTTTCAATCTGTGTCCTAAGGCCTCCTTATATAGAAATTTTAATATGACTGTTGGACCAACAGTCATATTTTGGACGGCCCAGATCTTTCAAAGATCTCAACCGCTACATCCAACGGCTGCATGAAAGGTTGTAACTTTCCGAATTCAAATTCGAACGGTTATACACCTTTATAAGCGGTTGTAAAACGGTTGGGTCCAACGGTCAATATTTGACCAATCCGTTTGGCCCAATAGACCGAATTGACCCGTTGAATAGTGACCCATTAGGCCCGACCCAGCCCACGAATAATCTGACCGCTGATCTCGGTCAAATTCAAAATTCAAACCTCTCCTTGCCGATGCGATGCGCACGGCGTGCAAAGTGCAAAGTGCGCTTGCTAATGCGCCTAAAGCGTAATCGCCAATCACACGCACGCAAGACGCTTGGCATGAACGCTGTCGCCGCTAGGCACACTCTTCTCTTATTATTGTTAAACAATAATAGAAGGTGAAAGGTTCTATATATAGCCTAGGCACTTTTTATTTTTACCAATGTGGGACTATTCATTTGCATATAAAACTTGAGAATAACTATTGCCTAAAAACCCAACCCAAAACTAAGAAATCAAATAAAGTTTTATTTTCTTTAAATTATTAAAATATTTATTATATTAATAATAAATATAACAATCCCCCACAAATTTCAAATAAAATAAAGACACTGGTACCGAAAATATGTGCATACCATGAAAGGTACCTTTTGGGTTTGAACCTTCACTTAGTGTAAACTTATCAAAGTCTTATCAGGGTGCACAGAGACCATAGTCTTGAACTGAGGACCCTATATGACATGACCGGATAAATAACACACATATATTTTTCTTAAGATCGAGTTTTCTATAAAGCTAGCACTATTATGGCCTTGTGCTTATACCCTGGTTTCATGAATGTTTTTTTGAGAAAAACCATAATCTCATTGGAAGCGGCCGCACCTCCACATTCACATAGGTAAGTCTCAATATGTTTCGTAACCAAACACATTAACATAAAATGTTACAGACTTATTATGAGTATGTACTCATCCTTCTCTTTGTCATTCTGATTCCAAGCACTTGACACTTTTGTCTTGGGATGGACATTTTAGCTAAATTAAAGTGCTTCTAATCATCACTCTCATGTCGTACTCTTCCATTGAACTTAAGGATTTGGTGAACAAATATTAAGTTGGATTTTTGACATAGGTGATCAACTATATGGTTTTAGTCCTATCCCGATAGATGTTTTCTTTACCAATTCTCTAGAAAGTCCTTTGGTAAATGGATCAGCCAAATTATTATTGGTCCGAATTGAGTCTATCCCAATTACTCCATCCTTGAGTAATTCTCTAACATAACGGTGTCATAGACCAATATGTCTATTCTTACCATTATAAACTTTATTGTAGGCTTTTGCTCTCGTAGCCTCACTATCACAATTTATTGTAATAGGTGGCATAGGCTTTGGCCACAAAGGAATTTCCAAGAGTAAATTTCGAAGCCATTCTGCCTCTTTGCCACATGCCGTTAAGGCAATAAACTCAGATTCCATTGTGGAATGAGTAATACATGTTTGCTTTTTAGATCCCCATGAGATCGCAGCACCACCGAGAGTGAATACCCATCCACTCGTAGCCTTGGATTCATCTGAATCTGAATTCCAACTTGCATCACTGTATCCTTCTAAAACATTAGGAAAACCAGAATAATGCAATCCATAATGTACACTTCCTTTTAAATATCTAAATACACGAGATATAGCATTCCAATGATCATGACATGGATTACTTGTATATCTACTTAATTTTCCAACTGCATATGCCAAGTCAGGCCTAGTACAGTGCATTGCATACATCAAACTACCGATTACTCTAGCATATTCTAACTGATTTACAGATCTACCTTTATTATAAACAAGTTTGATGCTAGGATCATATGGTGTAGATGCAGGTTTACCATCTAAATGATTATATTTATTGAGAATTTTCTCTATGTAATGAGACTGGGTTAAAGTAAGCTCATTGTCATTTCTTACTATTTTGATTCCTAAGATGACATCAGCATTACCCATATCTTTCATATCAAAATTAGAAGAGAGAAAAGATTTAGTATCCATTATACTATCTAAATCAGTGCCAAATATAAGCATATCATCTACATATAAACATATGATAACTCGCTTATTTACGTAAAATTTACTATAAACACATTTATCGATTCATTAATTTTGAAACCGTTAGAAACAATAACACTTTCAAATTTTTCATGCCATTGTTTAGAGCTTGTTTTAAACCATAAAGAGATTTAATTAATTTACAAACTTTATGCTCCTCGTTGGTCATTACAAAACCTTCAAAGTTGCTCCATATAAACTTCTTCTTCTAATTCACCATTTAAGAATGTTTTACATCCATTTGATGAATTTGTAAATGATAAATAGAAGCAAGTGCTATTAAGATCCTAATAGTTGAAATTGCCATCGGTGCATAAGTATCAAAAAGTCAATACCTTCCTTTTGTCTAAATCCTTTTGCCACCAATCGGGCCTTAAACTTATCTATAGTTCTATCAGCTTTAAGTTTTCGTTTGAAAATCCATTTACAACCTATAGGTTTAGATCCTACAGGAAGATCAACTAGTTTCCATGTTTTATTACCCATTATAGATTCTATTTCATCATTTATTGCTTCCTTCCAAAAAGCAAGACATCTTGCATTTTATAGCCTCATTAAATGTTAATGGATCATTTTCAATATGAAAAGAAAACATGGTTTCCTTTACTTGTTACGATCTTGTTCCTCTACTACAAACATATAGAAATCCGAACCAAAAGTTTTTTCTTTTCGCACTCTTTTGCTTTTTCTGAGATCCGTGTTTTCTATATTTTCAGAATTTATAATTAATTTTTCTTTATCAGAATTTTCATTAATTCTAGGAATAGAAGAAAATAATGTTCATAAAATTCAGCATCTCTAGATTCAATTATACTATTTTGATCAATTGCACCTTAGATTCAGCTTACCAAAATCAGAGGCTTTCTTGGTTAATGAGTATCCAATAAATACGCATTCAATGGCCCTATTACCTAATTTGGGTCTTTTAAGATCCAGTAATCTAACGAGCTCGACACCCCACACTTTGAGATATTTAAGATTTGGTTTCCTTTTCCATAACTCATAGGGAGTTATACTAGAACTCTTTGTGGCACTCTATTTAAAAGATGACAAGCGGTGAGAAGTGCTTCACCCATAAATTTAAATTTAAACCGAGTTTAAAAGCATAGCATTTACCATTTCTATTAAAGTTCGATTTTTCTTTCTCATTGCACCATTCTTGAGGAGTGTGCGCAAAATGTAAATGTACGACCCACATTTTCACAAAATTCACTAAAATCATTGGAAGTGTATTCTCCTCTATCGATTTTAAAGTTTTAATTTTAAAATTTAAGCGATTTTCAACTTCTTCTTTATAAGCTTTAAATTTTCCTAAAGCTTCATCTTTATGTTTTAACAAATAAACATAAGTATATTTTGAATCATCAATAAATGTTATAAAATATCTTTTTCCTCCTCTAGTTAAAATACTATTTAAATCACAAATATCGTAATGAATGAGTTCTAAAATATGAGATTTTCTTTCTACTTTATTGAAAGGTTTTCTAGTGATTTTAGTTTGAACGCAAATTCTACATTTATCATGAATATTTTTCTCATCTAGGAATTAATCCTAATTTTATCATAGAATTTAAACGATTAGCATTCACATGCCCTAATCTATCATGCCATAATGAAAGAGAATCAACAATATAAACGGAAGAAGGCATTTCATTGATTACATTCAATTTGAACATCCCATTACGTATATATCCTTTCCCCACAAATACACCACCCTTAGTGATTACAACTTTATCAGATTCAAAGACTAACTTGAAACCATGTTTATTGAGTAAGCTGGTCGAAATCAGATTCTTACAAATCTCAGGAACATACAGTACATCGGTCAAAGTAAGGGTCTTATCAGAGGTCAATTTAAGATTGATTTTCCAACCCTTGACCTTTGCATTGAAGTTGCCTCATAAAGAGCTCTTGTCCGCTTTGTGTCCTCCGCATAGTTGGCAAAAGAAAGATCGGCGATTACAAACATGCCTAGTGGCACGGAATCGATCCACCATTTTTTTTCGCCTAACCATGTTGATTTCGGAAATCATGGCTACAAACTTTTCTTCAGACACATGCGCTTGTGATTCTTTCTCCTTTCGTCCGCAATCCTTTTGAAGTGACCGGGTTTACCAAGTGATAACAACCGCCCTTTTCTTTTGGCCCGATGACCTTGGCTCTTAAATTTTCTTGTTAGCCTTATCGAATTGAAGTTGCCTTTCCGCTTTCCATGTGATTTGGACGTACCAACCTCCACCATATGAGCCTTTGAAGTTAATTGAGATTGCTCATCTTTCTTATCGCTAACACAAGTTCATCTTCAACTCGAAGATGGTGGCACAACTCTTCAAACGAAAGTTCTTTCTTTTTATGTTTGAGAGTGTTTCTGCAGTCCTTCCATGAGGCAGGCAATTTGTGGATAATTGCATGATTGTGAAAAATGGGATCCATTTTTATGCCCTCTTGATTAATTTGACCGATAATATACTGAATCTCATGAACTTGATCGAGAATCGGGTTATTATCGTCATTTTAAAATCTAAATCTTGACTTACAATGAAGCTCTTTGTGGCATCTTCTGCTTTTGTACTTTGTCTCCAGCCTTCCAAAGTTCCATTGCGACGGCATGCTCTGGTACACATCGAAGAGAGAATTTGCTAGCATATTGAGAATGTGCCCTTTACAGATATAATCATCTTGCTCCCATTTCTGACGTTTATGAGCATTGGCAAGAGATTCTCCATCAGAATCTTCAGGCTCCGCGGGTTTTGGAGTGGTTAGGACATAAGCAACTTTCAAAGTCGTCAATACGAAATGTATCTTCTGTTGCCATCTTCTGAAGTTGTTGCCGTCGAATCGCTCCAATTTGACGAAGTCGTGAGTCATCACTTTCAGATTTGAAGCCATTATAAAAGGCATTAGCGTTTAAAAATTGTTAGATAAATCAAAGAACAGAAATCCGAAAATGATGAAAAGGGCAAGAGAATTGGACTCGAGGCACGTAATCGTTGTCTTTAAAACGCTATTCGCTCCCTACTCGAGTAAATCTTCGAGTTTGCAAAAGGGTTCCAGCGAGACGTTTCCAGGATACAACGAGCCCAATCTCTTGGATGCGATCCGTTACTTTGCAACAGTAGAGGATCGCCCCAGAAAACTCAATCCGATGGAGTACCACCAAAAGAAGATAGCAAGAGGAATTCTCAAGTTTTATGCAAGGATTCCGATGGATTTCAGAGTGTTTCAATCTGTGTCCTAAGGCCTCCTTATATAGAAATTTCAATATGACTGTTGGACCAACAGTCATATTTTGGACGGCTCAGATCTTTCAAAGATCTCAACCGCTACATCCAACGGCTGCATGAAAGGTTGTAACTTTTCGAATTCAAATTCGAACGGTTATACACCTTTATAAGCGGTTGTAAAACGGTTGGGTCCAACGGTCAATATTTGACCAATCCGTTTGGCCCAATAGACCGAATTGACCGTTGAATAGTGACCCATTAGCCCAACCCATAATAATCCGACCGTTGGATCCGCCGGTCAAAATTCAAACCTCTCCTTATGCGATGCGACGCGTGCGAAGTGCAAAGTGCGGCGCTAAAGCGCCTAATGCGCTTAAACGCTAATCACACGCCACGCAAGACGCTGCGCGTATGCTGAACGATGCCGCTTGGCACACTCTTCTCTTATTATTATTAAACAATAATAGAAGGTGAAAGGTTCTATATATAGCCTAGGCACTATTTATTTTTACCAATGTGGGACTATTCATTTGCATATAAAACTTGAGAATAACTATTGCCTAAAAACCCAACCCAAAACTAAGAAATCAAATAAAGTTTTATTTTCTTTAAATTATTAAAATATTTATTATATTAATAATAAATATAACAATCCCCCACAAATTTCAAATAAAATAAAGACACTGAAAATATGTGCATACCATGAAAGGTACTTTTTGAGTTTGAACCTTCATTTAGTGTAAACTTATCAAAGTCTTATCAGGGTGCACAGAGACCATAGTCTTGAACTGAGGACCCTATATGACATGACCGGATAAATAACACACATATATTTTCTTAAGATCGAGTTTTCTATAAAGCTAGTACTATTATGGCTTTGTGCTTATACCTTGGTTTCATTAATATTTTTTGAGAAAACCATAATCTCATAGGAAGCGCCGCACTTCCACATTCACATAGGTAAGTCTCAATATGTTTCAGAATCAAACACATTAACATAAAATGTTATGCATTTATTATGAGTATGTACTCATCCTTCTCTTTGTCATTCTGATTCCAAGCACTTGACACTGCCTTGGGATGGACATTTTAGCTAAATTAAAGTGCTTCTAATCATCACTCTCATGTCGCATTCTTCCATTGAACTTAAGGATTTGGTGAACAAATATTAAGTTGGATTTTGACATAGGTGATCAACTATATGGTTTTAGTCCTATCCCGATAGATGTTTTCTTTACCAATTCTCTAGAAAGTCCTTTGGTAAATGGATCACCAAATTATTATTGGTCCGAATTGAGTCTATCCCAATTACTCCATCCTTGAGTAATTCTCTAACATAACGGTGTCAGAGACCAATATGTCTATTCTTACCATTATAAACTTTATTGTAGGCTTTTGCTCGTAGCCTCACTATCACAATTTATTGTAATAGGTGGCATAGGCTTTGGCCACAAAGGAATTTCAAGAGTAAATTTGAAGCCATTACGCCTCTTGCCACATGCCGTTAAGGCAATAAACTCGATTCCATTGTAGAATGAGTAATACATGTTTGCTTTTAGATCCCCATGAGATCGCAGACCACCGAGAGTGAATACCCATCCACTCGTAGCCTTGGATTCATCTCGAATCAATTCCAACTTGCATCATCAGATCCTTCTAAAACATTAGGAAAACCGAATAATGCAATCCATAATGTACACTTCCTTTTAAATATCTAAATACACGAGATATAGCATTCCAATGATCATGACATGGATTACTTGTATATCTACTTAATTTTCCAAGCGCATATGCCAAGTCGTGCCTAGTACAATTGCATTGCATACATCAAACTACCGATTACTCTAGCATATTCTAAGCGATTTACTGATCTACCTTTATTATAAACAAGTTTGATGCTAGGATCATATGGTGTAGATGTGTTTACCATCTAAATGATTATATTTATTGAGAATTTTCTATGTAATGAGACCGGGTTAAAGTAAGCTCATTGTCGCTTTCTTACTATTTTGATTCCTAAGATGACATCAAGATTACCCATATCTTTCATATCAAAATTAGAAGAGAGAAAGATTTAGTATCCATTATACTATCTAAATCGGCCAAATATAAGCATATCATCTACATATAAACATATGATAACTCCCTTATTTACGTAAAATTTACTATAAACACATTTATCGATTCATTAATTTTGAAACCGTTAGAAACAATAACACTTTCAAATTTTTCATGCCATTGTTTAGGAGCTTGTTTTAAACCATAAAGAGATTTAATTAATTTACAAACTTTATGCTGTCCGGTCATTACAAAACCTTCAGGTTGCTCCATATAAACTTCTTCTTCTAATTCACCATTTAAGAATGCAGTTTTTACATCCATTTGATGAATTTGTAAATGATAAATAGAAGCAAGTGCTATTAAGATCCTAATAGTTGAAATTCTGGCTACTGGTGCATAAGTATCAAAAAAGTCAATACCTTCCTTTCGTCTAAATCCTTTTGCCACCAATCGGGCCTTAAACTTATCTATAGTTCCATCAGCTTTAAGTTTTCGTTTGAAAATCCATTTACAACCTATAGGTTTAGATCCTACAGCCTACAGGAAGATCAACTAGTTTCCATGTTTTATTACCCATTATAGATTCTATTTCATCATTTATTGCTTCCTTCCAAAAAGCAGCATCTTGCGATTTTATAGCCTCATTAAATGTTAATGGATCATTTTCAATATGAAAAGAAAACATGGTTTCCTTTACTTGTTCTGATCTTGTTCCCTCTACTACAAACATATAAAAATCCGAACCAAAAGTTTTTTCTTTTCGCACTCTTTTGCTTTTTCTGAGATCCGTGTTTTCTATATTTTCAGAATTTATAATTAATTTTTCTTTATCAGAATTTTCATTAATTCTAGGAATAGAAGAAAAATATTGTTCATAAAATTCAGCATCTCTAGATTCAATTATACTATTTTGATCAATTGCACCCTTAGATTCAGTTACCAAAAATCTGTAGGCTTTACTGGTTAATGAGTATCCAATAAATACGCATTCAATGGCCCTATTACCTAATTTGGGTCTTTTAAGATCTGGTAATCTAACCAGAGCTCGACACCCCCACACTTTGAGATATTTAAGATTTGGTTTCCTTTTCTTCCATAACTCATAGGGAGTTATACTAGAACTCTTTTGTGGCACTCTATTTAAAAGATGACAAGCAGTGAGAAGTGCTTCACCCCATAAATTTAAATTTAAACCAGAGTTTAAAAGCATAGCATTTACCATTTCTATTAAAGTTCGTATTTTTCTTTCTCATTGCCATTCTCGTTGAGGAGTGTAAGGTGCAAAAATGAAATGTACGACCCCACATTTTCACAAAATTCACTAAAATCATTGGAAGTGTATTCTCCTCCTCATCGATTTTAAAGTTTTAATTTTAAAATTTCGATTTTCAACTTCTTCTTTATAAGCTTTAAATTTTCCTAAAGCTCCATCTTTATGTTTTAACAAATAAACATAATTATATTTTGAATAGTCATCAATAAATGTTATAAAATTACATGTAGCTCCTGGAGTTAAAATACTATTTAAATCACAAATATCAGAATGAATGAGTTCTAAAATATGAGATTTTCTTTCTACTTTATTGAAAGGTTTTCTAGTGATTTTAGTTTGAACGCAAATTCTACATTTATCATGAATATTTTTCTCGCATCTAGGAATTAATCCTAATTTTATCATAGAATTTAAACGATTAGCATTCACATGCCCTAATCTATCATGCCATAATGAAAGAGAATCAACAATATAAACGGAAGAAGGCATTTCATTGATTACATTCAATTTGAACATCCCATTACAGATATATCCTTTCCCCACAAATACACCACCCTTAGTGATTACAACTTTATCCGATTCAAAGACTAACTTGAAACCATGTTTATTGAGTAAACTGGTCGAGATCAGATTCTTACGAATCTCAGGAACATACAGTACATCGGTCAAAGTAAGGGTCTTATCAGAGGTCAATTTAAGATTGATTTTCCCTGGACCCTTGACCTTTGCAGTTGAAGCGTTCCCCATAAAGAGCTCTTGTCCCTTTGTGTCCTCCGATAGTTGGCAAAGAAAGATCGGCGATTACAAACATGCCTAGTGGCACCGTAATCGATCCACCGGTCTTTTCGCTTCCAACCATGTTGATTTGGAAATCATGGCTACAAACTTTTCTTCGGTCACATTCGCTGAGATTCTTTCTCCTTTTGAAGTCGCAATCCTTTTTGAAGTGACCGGGTTTACCACGTGATAACAATCGCCTTTTCTTTTGGCCCTGATGACCTTGGCTCTTAATTTTCTTGTTAGCCTTATCAGAATTGAAGTTACCTTTCCGCTTTCCATGTGATTTGGACGTACCAACCTCCACCATATGAGCCTTTGAAGTTAATTGAGATTGCTCATCTTTCTTATCGCGAACAAGTTCATCTTCAACTCGAAGATGGTGGCACAACTCTTCAAACGAAAGTTCTTTCTTTTTATGTTTGAGAGTGTTTGATCCTTCCATGAGGCGTGCAATTTGTGGATAATAGCATGATTGTGGAAAATGGGATCCATTTTTATGCCCTCTTGATTAATTTGACCGATAATATACTGAATCTCATGAACTTGATCGAGAATCGGTTTATTATCAGTCATTTTAAAATCTAAATACTGACTTACAATGAAGCTCTTTGTACTGGCATCTTCTGTTTTGTACTTTGTCTCCTGCGCCTTCCCAAGTTCCATTGCGCATGGCATGCTCGTACACATCAAGAGAGAATTTGCTAGCATATTGAGAATGTGCCCTTTACAGATATAATCATCTTGCTCCCATTTCTGACGTTTATGAGCATTGGCAAGAGATTCTCCATCAGAATCTTCAGGCTCCGCGGGTTTTGGAGTGGTTAGGACATAAGCAACTTTCAAAGTCGTCAATACGAAATGTATCTTCTGTTGCCATCTTCTGAAGTTGTTGCCGTCGAATCGCTCCAATTTGACGAAGTCGTGAGTCATCACTTTCAGATTTGAAGCCATTATAAAAGAGGATAGCGTTTTAAAATTGTTAGATAAAGCAGAGAACAGAAATCCGAAAATGATGAAAAGGGCAAGAGAATTGGACTCGAGGCACGTAATCGTTGTCTTTAAAACGCTATTCGCTCCCTACTCGAGTAAATCTTCGAGTTTGCAAAAGGGTTCCAGCGAGACGTTTCCAGGATACAACGAGCCCAATCTCTTGGATGCGATCACTTTTGCAAGAGAGGATCGCCCCAGAAAACTCAATCCGATGGAGTACCACCAAAAGAAGATAGCAAGAGGAATTCTCAAGTTTTATGCAAGGATTCCGATGGATTTCAGAGTGTTTGAATCTGTGTCCTAAGGCCTCCTTATATAGAAATTTCAATATGACTGTTGGACCAACAGTCATATTTTGACAACTCAGAACTTCCAAAGATCTCAACCGCTACATCCAACGGCTGCATGAAAGGTTGTAACGTTTCGAATTCAAATTCGAACGGCTATACACCTTTATAGGCGGTTGTAAAACGGTTGGCTCCAACGGCCAATATTTGACCAATCCGTTTGGCCCAATAGACCGAATTGACCCGTTGAATAGTGACCCATTAGGCCCAACCCATGAATAATCGACCGTTGGATCTGGTCAAAATTCAAACCTCTCCTTGCGACGATGCGCGTATGCGTGCAAAGTGCGTCGCAAAGCGCCTAATGCGCCTAAACGCTAATCGCCATCAAGACACGCCAAGACGCTTGTAACCGCGGCTTCGCCGCTAGGCACACTCTTCTCTTATTATTGTTAAACAATAATAGAAGGTGAAAGGTTCTATATATAGCCTAAGGCACTTTTATTTTTACCAATGTGGGACTATTCATTTGCATATAAAACTTGAGAATAACTATTGCCTAAAAACCCAACCCAAAACTAAGAAATCAAATAAAGTTTTATTTTCTTTAAATTATTAAAATATTTATTATATTAATAATAAATATAACAATCCCCCACAAATTTCAAATAAAATAAAGACACTGGTACCGAAAATATGTGCATACCATGAAAGGTACCTTTTGGGTTTGAACCTTCACTTAGTGTAAACTTATCAAAGTCTTATCAGGGTGCACAGAGACCATAGTCTTGAACTGAGGACCCTATATGACATGACCGGATAAATAACACACATATATTTTTCTTAAGATCGAGTTTTCTATAAAGCTAGCACTGTTATGGCCTTGTGCTTATACCATGGTTTCATGAATGTTTTTTTGAGAAAAAAACCATAATCTCATAGGAAGCGGCCGCACCTCCACATTCACATAGGTAAGTCTGTCGAATATGTTTCTGTAACCAAACACATTAACATAAAATGTTACAGACTTATTATGAGTATGTACTCATCCTTCTCTTTGTCATTACAGATTCCAAGCACTTGACACCTGTCTTGGGATGGACATTTTAGCTAAATTAAAGTGCTTCTAATCATCACTCTCATGTCGTACTCTTCCATTGAACTTAAGGATTTGGTGAACAAATATTAAGTTGGATTTTTGACATAGGTGATCAACTATATGGTTTTAGTCCTATCCCGATAGATGTTTTCTTTACCAATTCTCTAGAAAGTCCTTTGGTAAATGGATCAGCCAAATTATTATTGGTCCGAATTGAGTCTATCCCAATTACTCCATCCTTGAGTAATTCTCTAACATAACGGTGTCGTAGACCAATATGTCTATTCTTACCATTATAAACTTTATTGTAGGCTTTTGCTCTCGTAGCCTCACTATCACAATTTATTGTAATAGGTGGCATAGGCTTTGGCCACAAAGGAATTTCCAAGAGTAAATTTCGAAGCCATTCTGCCTCTTTGCCACATGCCGTTAAGGCAATAAACTCAGATTCCATTGTGAAATGAGTAATACATGTTTGCTTTTTAGATCCCCATGAGATCGAGACCAATTTAGAGTGAATACCCATCCACTCGTAGCCTTGGATTCATCTCGAATCAATTCCAACTTGCATCACCGTATCCTTCTAAAACATTAGGAAAACCCGAATAATGCAATCCATAATGTACACTTCCTTTTAAATATCTAAATACAGATATAGCATTCCAATGATCATGACATGGATTACTTGTATATCTACTTAATTTTCCAATGCATATGCCAAGTCGCCTAGGATTGCATTGCATACATCAAACTACCGATTTCTCTAGCATATTCTAACTGATTTACAGATCTACCTTTATTATAAACAAGTTTGATGCTAGGATCATATGGTGTAGATGCAGGTTTACCATCTAAATGATTATATTTATTGAGTATTTTCTCTATGTAATGAGAGGGTTAAAGTAAGCTCATTGTCGCTTTCTTACTATTTTGATTCCTAAGATGACATCAGATTACCCATATCTTTCATATCAAAAATAGAAGAGAGAAAAGATTTAGTATGCATTATACAATCTAAATCAGAGACAAATATAAGCATATCATCTACATATAAACATATGATAACTCTCTTATTTACAGAAAATTTACTATAAACACATTTATCGATTCATTAATTTTGAAACCGTTAGAAACAATAACACTTTCAAATTTTTCATGCCATTGTTTAGGAGCTTGTTTTAAACCATAAAGAGATTTAATTAATTTACAAACTTTATGCTCCTGCCCGGTCATTACAAAACCTTCAGGTTGCTCCATATAAACTTCTTCTTCTAATTCACCATTTAAGAATGCAGTTTTTACATCCATATGATGAATTTCTAAATGATAAATAGAAGCAAGTGCTATTAAGATCCTAATAGTTGAAATTCTGGCTACTGGTGCATAAGTATCAAAAAAGTCAATACCTTCCTTTTGTCTAAATCCTTTTGCCACCAATCGGGCCTTAAACTTATCTATAGTTCCATCAGCTTTAAGTTTTCGCTTTGAAAATCCATTTACAACCTATAGGTTTAGATCCTACAGGGAAGATCAACTAGTTTCCATGTTTTATTACCCATTATAGATTCTATTTCATCATTGCTTCCTTCCAAAAGCAAGATCTTGCGATTTTATAGCCTCATTAAATGTTAATGGATCATTTTCAATATGAAAAGAAAACATGGTTTCCTTTACTTGTTCTCGATCTTGTTCCTCTACTACAAACATATAAAAATCCGAACCAAAAGTTTTTTCTTTTCGCACTCTTTTGCTTTTTCTCCGAGATCCGTGTTTTCTATATTTTGAATTTATAATTAATTTTCTTTATCGAATTTTCATTAATTCTAGGAATAGAAGAAAAATAATGTTCATAAAATTCAGCATCTCTAGATTCAATTATACTATTTTGATCAATTGCACCTTTAGATTCGATTACCAAAAATCAGAGGCTTTCTTTGGTTAATGAGTATCCAATAAATACGCATTCAATGGCCCTATTACCTAATTTGGGTCTTTTAAGATCCGTAATCTAACGAGCTCGACACCCCACACTTTGAGATATTTAAGATTTGGTTTCCTTTTCTTCCATAACTCATAGGGAGTTATACTAGAACTCTTTTGTGGCACTCTATTTAAAAGATGACAAGGTGAGAAGTGCTTCACCCATAAATTTAAATTTAAACCGGAGTTTAAAAGCATAGCATTTACCATTTCTATTAAAGTTCGATTTTTCTTTCTCATTGCACATTCTTGAGGAGTGTAAGGTGCAACAGTAAAATGTACGACCCCACATTTTCACAAAATTCACTAAAATCATTGGAAGTGTATTCTCCTCCTCTATCGATTTTAAAGTTTTAATTTTAAAATTTAAGCGATTTTCAACTTCTTCTTTATAACCTTTAAATTTTCCTAAACCTTCATCTTTATGTTTTAACATATAAACTTAAGTTTATTTTGAATAGTCATCAATATATGTTATTTAATATCTTTTTCCTCCTCTAGTTAAAATTCTATTTTTATCACAAATATCAGAATGAATGAGTTCTAAACACGGAGATTTTCTATCTACTTTATTGAAAGCTTTACTAGTGATTATAGTTTGAACGCAAATTCAACAATTTTCATGAATATTTTTCTGCATCTAGGAATTAATCCTAATTTTATCATAGAATTTAAACGATCAGCATTTACATGCCCTGATCTATCATGCCATAATGAAAGAGAATGAACAATATAAAACGAAGAAGGAATTTCATTGATTACATACAATTTGTACATCCCCATACAGACATATCCTTTGCCCACAAATACACCACCCTTAGTGATTACAACTTTATCCGATTCAAAGACTAACTTGGAACCATGTTTATTGAGTAAACTGGTCGAGATCAGATTCTTACGAATCTCTGGAACATACAGTACAGCGGTCAAAGTAAGGGGCTTATCAGAGGTCAATTTAAGGTTTTTTTTCCCTGTACCCTTGACCTTTGCAGTTGGAGCGTTCCCCATAAAGAGCTCTTGTCCGTTGTGTCCTCCGATAGTTGGCAAAGAAAGATCGGCGATTACAAACATGCCTAGTGGCACCGTAATCGATCCACCAGTCTTTTCGCTTCCAACCATGTTGATTTGAAATCATGGCTACAAACTTTCTTCGGTCACATTCGCTTGAGATTCTTTCTCCTTTCGTACGCAATCCTTTTTGAAGTGACCGGGTTTACCAGGTGATAACAAGCGCCTTTTTCTTTTGGCCTGATGACCTTGGCTCTTAATTTTCTTGTTAGCCTTATCAGAATTGAAGTTGCCTTTCCGCTTTCCATGTGATTTGGACGTACCAACCTCCACCATATGAGCCTTTGAAGTTAATTGAGATTGCTCATCTTTCTTATCGCGAACACAGTTCATCTTCAACTCGAAGATGGTGGCACAACTCTTCAAACGAAAGTTCTTTCTTTTTATGTTTGAGAGTGTTTTGATCCTTCCATGAGGCGGGCAATTTGTGGATAATAGCATGATTGTGAAAATGGGATCCATTTTATGCCCTCTTGATTAATTTGACCGATAATATCTGAATCTCATGAACTTGATCGAGAATCGGTTTATTATCAGTCATTTTAAAATCTAAATACTCACTTACAATGAAGCTCTTTGTACTGGCATCTTGTTTTGTACTTTGTCTCCTCCGCCTTCCAAAGTTCCATAGCAAACGGCATGCTCTGGTCCACATCGAAGAGAGAATTTGCTAGCATATTGAGAATGTGCCCTTTTCAGATGTAAGCATCTTGCTCCCATTTCTGACGTTTATGAGCATTGGGAAGAGATTCTCCATCAGAATCTTCAGTTCGGGTTTTGGAGTGGTTAGGACATAAGCAACTTTCAAAGTCGTCAATCTGAAATGTATCTTCTGTTGCCATCTTGAAGTTGTTGCCGAATCGCTCCAATTTGACGAAGTCGTGAGTCATCACTTTGATTTGAAGCCATTATAAAAGAGATTAGCGTTTTAAAATTGTTAGATATTAGCAAAGAAGAAATCCGAAAATGATGAAAAGGGCAAGAGAATTGGACTCGAGGCACGTAATCGTTGTCTTTAAACGCTATTCGCTCCCTACCGAGTAAATCTTGAGTTTGCAAAAGGGTTCCAGAGACGCTTTCCGAGGATACAACGAGCCCAATCTCTTGGATGCGATCCGTTACTTTGCAATAGTAGAGGATCGCCTAAAACTCAATCCGATGGAGTACCACCAAAGAAGATAGCAAGAGGAATTCTCAAGTTTTATGCAAGGATTAGATGGATTTGAGTGTTTGAATCTGTGTCTTAAGGCCTCCTTATATAAGAATTTTAATATGACTGTTGGACCAACAGTCATATTTTGGACGGCTCAGATCTTTCAAAGATCTCAACCGCTACATCCAACGGCTGCATGAAAGGTTGTAACTTTCCGAATTCAAATTCGAACGGTTATACACCTTTATATGCGGTTGGAAAACGGTTGGGTCCAACGGTCAACGTTATTTGACCAATCCGTTTGGCCCAATAGACCGAATTGACCGTTGAATAGTGACCCATTAGGCCCGACCCAACCCATGAATAATCGTAGTTGGATCCGCACGGTCAAAAATTCAAACCTCTCATGACGATTTGCGCGACGTAAGTGCAAAGTGCGAGCGCCTTAAAGCGCCTAATGCGCCTAAACGCTAATCGCCACGCTGCACGCAGCGTTATGCAACGGGGCGGCTCGCCGCTAGGCACACTCTTCTCTTATTATTGTTAAACAATAATAGAAGGTGAAAGGTTCTATATATAGCCTAGGCACTTTTTATTTTTACCAATGTGGGACTATTCATTTGCATATAAAACTTGAGAATAACTATTGCCTAAAAAACCAACCCAAAACTAAGAAATCAAATAAAGTTTTATTTTCTTTAAATTATTAAAAATATTTATTATATTAATAATAAATATAACAATCCCCCACAAATTTCAAATAAAATAAAGACAATGCATCGAAAATATGTGCATACCATGAAAGGTACCTTTTGGGTTTGCACCTTCACTTAGTGTAATCTTAACAAAGTCTTAAAGGGGTGAACAGAGACCATGGTCTTGAACTGAGGACCCTATATGACATGACCGGATAAATAACACACATATATTTTTCTTAAGATCGAGTTTTCTATAAAGCTAGCACTATTATGGCCTTGTGCTTATACCCTGGTTTCATGAATGTTTTTTTTGAGAAAAACCATAATCTCATAGGAAGCGGCCGCACCTCCACATTCACATAGGTAAGTCTGTCGAATATGTTTCTGTAACCAAACACATTAACATAAAATGTTACAGACTTATTATGAGTATGTACTCATCCTTCTCTTTGTCATTACAGATTCCAAGCACTTGACACCTGTCTTGGGATGGACATTTTAGCTAAATTAAAGTACGTCTAATCATCACTCTCATGTCGTACTCTTCCATTGTACTTAAGGATTTGGTGAACAAATATTAAGTTGGATTTTTGACATAGGTGATCAACTATATGGTTTTAGTCCTATCCCGATAGATGTTTTCTTTACCAATTCTCTAGAAAGTCCTTTGGTAAATGGATCAGCCAAATTATTATTGGTCCGAATTGAGTCTATCCCAATTACTCCATCCTTGAGTAATTCTCTAACATAACGGTGTCGTAGACCAATATGTCTATTCTTACCATTATAAACTTTATTGTAGGCTTTTGCTCTCGTAGCCTCACTATCACAATTTATTGTAATAGGTGGCATAGGCTTTGGCCACAAAGGAATTTCCAAGAGTAAATTTCGAAGCCATTCTGCCTCTTTGCCACATGCCGTTAAGGCAATAAACTCAGATTCCATTGTAGAATGAGTAATACATGTTTGCTTTTTAGATCCCCATGAGATCGCAGCACCACCGAGAGTGAATACCCATCCACTCGTAGCCTTGGATTCATCTGAATCTGAATTCCAACTTGCATCACTGTATCCTTCTAAAACATTAGGAAAACCAGAATAATGCAATCCATAATGTACACTTCCTTTTAAATATCTAAATACACGAGATATAGCATTCCAATGATCATGACATGGATTACTTGTATATCTACTTAATTTTCCAACTGCATATGCCAAGTCAGGTCTAGTACAGTGCATTGCATACATCAAACTACCGATTACTCTAGCATATTCTAACTGATTTACAGATCTACCTTTATTATAAACAAGTTTGATGCTAGGATCATATGGTGTAGATGCAGGTTTACCATCTAAATGATTATATTTATTGAGAATTTTCTCTATGTAATGAGAGTTAAAGTAAGCTCATTGTCGCTTACTATTTTGATTCCTAAGATGACATCAGCATTACCCATATCTTTCATATCAAAATTAGAAGAGAAAAAAGATTTAGTATCCATTATACTATCTAAATCAGTGCCAAATATAAGCATATCATCTACATATAAACATATGATAACTCCCTTATTTACAGAAAATTTACTATAAACACATTTATCAGATTCATTAATTTTGAAACCGTTAGAAACAATAACACTTTCAAATTTTGCATGCCATTGCTTAGGAGCTTGTTTTAAACCATAAAGAGATTTAATTAATTTACAAACTTTATGCTCCTTTAGGTCATTACAAAACCTTCAAAGTTGCTCCATATAAACTTGTTCTTGTAATTCACCATTTAAGAATGCAGTTCTTACATCCAGTTGTTGAATTTCTAATTGATAAATAGAAGCAAGGGCTATTAAGATCCTAATAGTTGAAATTCTGGCTACTGCTGCATAAGTATCAAAAAACTCAATACCTTCTTTTTCTCTAAATCCTTTTTCCACCAATCGCCTTAAACTTATCTATAGTTCCATCAGCTTTAAGTTTTTGTTTGAAAATCCATTTACAACCTATAGGTTTAGATCCTACAGGAAGATCAACTAGTTTCCATGTTTTATTACCCATTATAGATTCTATTTCATCATTTATTGCTTCCTTCCAAAAGCGACATCTTGCATTTTATAGCCTCATTAAATGTTAATGGATCATTTTCAATATGAAAAGAAAACATGGTTTCCTTTACTTGTCGATCTTGTTCCTCTACTACAAACATATAAAAATCCGAACCAAAAGTTTTTCTTTTCGCACTCTTTGCTTTTACGAGATCCGTGTTTTCTATATTTTGAATTTATAATTAATTTTTCTTTATCGAATTTTCATTAATTCTAGGAATAGAAGAAAATAATGTTCATAAAATTCAGCATCTCTAGATTCAATTATACTATTTTGATCAATTGCACCTTTAGATTCAGATTACCAAAAATCAGAGGCTTTCTTGGTTAATGAGTATCCAATAAATACGCATTCAATGGCCCTATTACCTAATTTGGGTCTTTTAAGATCCGTAATCTAACGAGCTCGACACCCCACACTTTGAGATATTTAAGATTTGGTTTTTTCTTCCATAACTCATAGGGAGTTATACTAGAACTCTTTTGTGGCACTCTATTTAAAAGATGACAAGCAAGTGAGAAGTGCTTCACCCATAAATTTAAATTTAAACGAGTTTAAAAGCATAGCATTTACCATTTCTATTAAAGTTCGATTTTTTCTTTCTCATACCATTACATTGAGGAGTGTAAGGTGCGATGTAAAATGTACGACCCCACATTTTCACAAAATTCACTAAAATCATTGGAAGTGTATTCTCCTCTATCGATTTTAAAGTTTTAATTTTAAAATTTAACTGATTTTCAACTTCTTCTTTATAAGCTTTAAATTTTCCTAAAACTTCATCTTTATGTTTTAACAAATAAACATAAGTATATTTTGAATAGTCATCAATAAATGTTATAAAATATCTTTTTCCTCCTCTAGTTAAAATACTATTTAAATCACAAATATCAGAATGAATGATTTCTAAAATCTGAGATTTTCTTTCTACTTTATTGAAAGGTTTTCTAGTGATTTTAGTTTGAACGCAAATTCTACATTTTTCATGAATATTTTTCTCGCATCTAGGAATTAATTCTAATTCTATCATAGAATTTAAACGATTAGCATTCACATGCCCTAATCTATCATGTCATAATGAAAGAGAATCAACAATATAAACGGAAGAAGGCATTTCATTGATTACATTCAATTTGAACATCCCATTACAGACATATCCTTTCCCCACAAATACACCACCCTTAGTGATTACAACTTTATCCGATTCAAAGACTAACTTGAAACCATGTTTATTGAGTAAACTGGTCGAAATCAGATTCTTACGAATCTCAGTAACATACAGTACATCGGTCAAAGTAAGGGTCATATCAGAGGTCAATTTAAGATTGATTTTCCCTGAACCCTTGACCTTTGCAGTTAAAGCGTTCCCCATAAAGAGCTCTTGTCCGTTTGTGTCCTCCGCATAATTGGCAAAGAAAGATCGGCAGTTACAAACATGCCTAGTGGCACGAATCGATCCACCCTTTTTTTCGCTTCCAACCATGTTGATTTGAAATCATGGCTACAAACTTTTCTTGGTCACATTCGCTGAGATTCTTTCTCCTTTTGATCGCAATCCTTTTTGAAGTGACCGGATTTACCACAGTGATAACAACTGCCTTTTTTCTTTTGGCCCTGATGACCTTGGCTCTTAATTTTCTTGTTAGCCTTATCAGAATTGAAGTTGCCTTTCCGCTTTCCATGTGATTTGGACGTACCAACCTCCACCATATGAGCCTTTGAAGTTAATTGAGATTGCTCATCTTTCTTATCGCGAACACGAAGTTCATCTTCAACTCGAAGATGGTGGCACAACTCTTCAAACGAAAGTTCTTTCTTTTTATGTTTGAGAGTGTTTCTGCAGTCCTTCCATGAGGCAGGCAATTTGTGGATAATTGCATGATTGTGAAAATGGGATCCATTTTATGCCCTCTTGATTAATTTGACCGATAATATCTGAATCTCATGAACTTGATCGAGAATCGGTTTATTATCGATCATTTTAAAATCTAAATCGACTTACAATGAAGCTCTTGTATCGGCATCTTACATTTTTGTACTTTGTCTCGGCCTTCCAAAGTTCCATTGCGACGGCATGCTCGTACACATCGAAGAGAGAATTTGCTAGCATATTGAGAATGTGCCCCTTACAGATATAATCATCTTGCTCCCATTTCTGACGTTTATGAGCATTGGCAAGAGATTCTCCATCGTAATCTTCAGTTCGCTGGTTTTGGAGTGGTTAGGACATAAGCAACTTTCAAAGTCGCCAATACGAAATGTATCTTCATTTGCCATCTTCAAGTTGTTGCCCGAATCGCTCCAATTTGACGTAAGTCGTGAGTCATCACTTTGATTTGAAGCCATTATAAAAGAGATTAGCGTTTAAAATTGTTAGATAAAGCAAAGAAGCAATCCGAAAATGATGAAAAGGGCAAGAGAATTGGACTCGAGGCACGTAATCGTTGTCTTTAAAACGCTATTCGCTCCCTACTCGAGTAAATCTTCGAGTTTGCAAAAGGGTTCCAGCGAGACGTTTCCAGGATACAACGAGCCCAATCTCTTGGATGCGATCCGTTACTTTGCAATAGTAGAGGATCGCCCCAGAAAACTCAATCCGATGGAGTACCACCAAAAGAAGATAGCAAGAGGAATTCTCAAGTTTTATGCAAGGATTCCGATGGATTTCAGAGTGTTTCAATCTGTGTCCTAAGGCCTCCTTATATAGAAATTTTAATATGACTGTTGGACCAACAGTCATATTTTGGACGGCTCAGATCTTTCAAAGATCTCAACCGCTACATCCAACGGCTGCATGAAAGGTTGTAACTTTCCGAATTCAAATTCGAACGGTTATACACCTTTATATGCGGTTGTAAAACGGTTGGGTCCAACGGTCAATATTTGACCAATCCGTTTGGCCCAATAGACCGAATTGACCCGTTGAATAGTGACCCATTAGGCCCGACCCAGCCCATGAATAATCTGACCGTTGGATCTGCCTGGTCAAAAATTCAAACCTCTCCTTGCGACGATGCGCACGTGCGAAGTGCGTCGCCTTTAAAGCGCCTAAACGCTCTAGCACGCCACGTACGCAGTGGCGTGAACGCTGCGGCTGCGCTAGGCACACTCTTCTCTTATTATTGTTAAACAATAATAGAAGGTGAAAGGTTCTATATATAGCCTAGGCACTATTTATTTTTACCAATGTGGGACTATTCATTTGCATATAAAACTTGAGAATAACTATTGCCTAAAAACCCAACCCAAAACTAAGAAATCAAATAAAGTTTTATTTTCTTTAAATTATTAAAATATTTATTATATTAATAATAAATATAACAATCCCCCACAAATTTCAAATAAAATAAAGACACTGGTACCGAAAATATGTGCATACCATGAAAGGTACCTTTTGGGTTTGAACCTTCACTTAGTGTAAACTTATCAAAGTCTTATCAGGGTGCACAGAGACCATAGTCTTGAGCGAGGACCCTATATGACATGACCGGATAAATAACACACATATATTTTTCTTAAGATCGAGTTTTCTATAAAGCTAGCACTATTATGGCCTTGTGCTTATACCCTGGTTTCATGAATGTTTTTTTTTTGAGAAAAACCATAATCTCATAGGAAGCGGCCGCACCTCCACATTCACATAGGTAAGTCTGTCGAATATGTTTCAGAACAAACACATTAACATAAAATGTTATGGACTTATTATGAGTATGTACTCATCCTTCTCTTTGTCATTCTGATTCCAAGCACTTGACACTTGTCTTGGGATGGACATTTTAGCTAAATTAAAGTGCTTCTAATCATCACTCTCATGTCGCATTTCTTCCATTGAACTTAAGGATTTGGTCAACAAATATTAAGTTGGATTTTTGACATAGGTGATCAACTATATGGTTTTAGTCCTATCCCGATAGATGTTTTCTTTACCAATTCTCTAGAAAGTCCTTTGGTAAATGGATCGGCCAAATTATTATTGGTCCGAATTGAGTCTATCCCAATTACTCCATCCTTGAGTAATTCTCTAACATAACGGTGTCGTAGACCAATATGTCTATTCTTACCATTATAAACTTTATTGTAGGCTTTTGCTCTCGTAGCCTCACTATCACAATTTATTGTAATAGGTGGCATAGGCTTTGGCCACAAAGGAATTTCCAAGAGTAAATTTCGAAGCCATTCTGCCTCTTTGCCACATGCCGTTAAGGCAATAAACTCAGATTCCATTGTAGAATGAGTAATACATGTTTGTTTTTTAGATCCCCATGAGATCGCAGCACCACCGAGAGTGAATACCCATCCACTCGTAGCCTTGGATTCATCTGAATCTGAATTCCAACTTGCATCACTGTATCCTTCTAAAACATTAGGAAAACCAGAATAATGCAATCCATAATGTACACTTCCTTTTAAATATCTAAATACACGAGATATAGCATTCCAATGATCATGACATGGATTACTTGTATATTTACTTAATTTTCCAACTGCATATGCCAAGTCAGGTCTGGTACAGTGCATTGCATACATCAAACTACCGATTACTCTAGCATATTCTAACTGATTTATAGATCTACCTTTATTATAAACAAGTTTGATGCTAGGATCATATGGTGTAGATGCAGGTTTACCATCTAAATGATTATATTTATTGAGAATTTTCTCTATGCAGTGAGACTGGGTTAAAGTAAGCTCATTGTCGTTTCTTACTATTTTGATTCCTAAGATGACATCAGCATTACCCATATCTTTCATATCAAAATTAGAAGAGAGAAAAGATTTAGTATCCATTATACTATCTAAACCAGTGCCAAATATAAGCATATCAACTACATATAAACATATGATAACTCCCTTATTTACAGAAAATTTACTATAAACACATTTATCAGATTCATTAGTTTTGAAACCGTTAGAAACAATAACACTTTCAAATTTTTCATGCCATTGTTTAGGATCTTGTTTTAAACCATAAAGAGATTTAATTAATTTACAAACTTTATGCTCCCGTCGGTCATTACAAAACCTTCAAAGGTTGCTCCATATAAACTTCTTCTTCTAATTCACCATTTAAGAATGTTTTTACATCCATTTGATGAATTTGTAAATGATAAATAGAAGCAAGTGCTATTAAGATCCTAATAGTTGAAATTGCTCGGTGCATAAGTATCAAAAGTCAATACCTTCCTTTTGTCTAAATCCTTTTGCCACCAATCGGCCTTAAACTTATCTATAGTTCCATCATTTTAAGTTTTCGTTTGAAAATCCATTTACAACCTATAGGTTTAGATCCTGGAAGATCAACTAGTTTCCATGTTTTATTACCCATTATAGATTCTATTTCATCATTTATTGCTTCCTTCCAAAAGCAAAGATCTTGCGATTTTATAGCCTCATTAAATGTTAATGGATCATTTTCAATATGAAAAGAAAACATGGTTTCCTTTACTTGTTCGATCTTGTTCCTCTACTACAAACATATAAAAATCCAACCAAAAGTTTTTCTTTTCGCACTCTTTTGCTTTTTACGAGATCCGTGTTTTCTATATTTTGAGAATTTATAATTAATTTTCTTTATCGAATTTTCATTAATTCTAGGAATAGAAGAAAATAATGTTCATAAAATTCAGCATCTCTAGATTCAATTATACTATTTTGATCAATTGCACCTTAGATTCATTAAAAAATCAGAGGCTTTCTTGGTTTAATGAGTATCCAATAAATACGCATTCAATGGCCCTATTACCTAATTTGGGTCTTTTAAGATCTGGTAATCTAACCAGAGCTCGACACCCCCACACTTTGAGATATTTAAGATTTGGTTTCCTTTTCTTCCATAACTCATAGGGAGTTATACTAGAACTCTTTTGTGGCACTCTATTTAAAAGATGACAAGCAGTGAGAAGTGCTTCACCCATAAATTTAAATTTAAACGAGTTTAAAAGCATAGCATTTACCATTTCTATTAAAGTTCGATTTTTCTTTCTCATTGTACCATTACATTTGAGGAGTGTAAGGTAAAATTAAAAATGTACGACCCCCACATTTTCACAAAATTCACTAAAATCATTGGAAGTGTATTCTCCTCCTCTATCAGATTTTAAAGTTTTAATTTTAAAATTTAACTGATTTTCAACTTCTTCTTTATAAGCTTTAAATTTTCCTAAAGCTTCATCTTTATGTTTTAACAAATAAACATAAGTATATTTTGAATAGTCATCAATAAATGTTATAAAATATCTTTTTCCTCTAGTTAAAATACTATTTAAATCACAAATATCAGAATGAATGAGTTCTAAAATATGAGATTTTCTTTCTACTTTATTGAAAGGTTTTCTAGTGATTTTAGTTTGAACGCAAATTCTACATTTATCATGAATATTTTTCTCGCATCTAGGAATTAATCCTAATTTTATCATAGAATTTAAACGATTAGCATTCACATGCCCTAATCTATCATGCCATAATGAAAGAGAATCAACAATATAAACGGAAGAAGGCATTTCATTGATTACATTCAATTTGAACATCCCATTACAGATATATCCTTTCCCCACAAATACACCACCCTTAGTGATTACAACTTTATCCGATTCAAAGACTAACTTGAAACCATGTTTATTGAGTAATCGAGATCGATTCTGAATCTCGGGGAACATCTGATACATCGGTCAAAGTAAGGGTCTTATCAGAGGTCAATTTAAGATTGATTTTCCCTGAACCCTTGACCTTTGCAGTTGAAGCGTTCCCCATAAAGAGCTCTTGTCCGTTTGTGTCCTCCGCATAGTTGGCAAAGAAAGATCGGCAGTTACAAACATGCCTAGTGGGACCATAATCCATCCACCATTTTTTCGCTTCCAACCATGTTGATTTCGGAAATCATGGCTACAAACTTTTCTTCAGTCACATTCGCTTGAGATTCTTTCTCCCTTTTCAGAAGTCTGCAATCCTTCTGAAGTGATCGAGTTTACCACAGTGATAACAAGCGCCTTTTTCTTTTGGCCCTGATGACCTTGGCTCTTAATTTTCTTGTTAGCCTTATCAGAATTGAAGTTGCCTTTCCGCTTTCCATGTGATTTGGACGTACCAACCTCCACCATATGAGCCTTTGAAGTTAATTGAGATTGCTCATCTTTCTTATCGCGAACACGAAGTTCATCTTCAACTCGAAGATGGTGGCACAACTCTTCAAACGAAAGTTCTTTCTTTTTATGTTTGAGAGTGTTTCTGCAGTCCTTCCATGAGGCAGGCAATTTGTGGATAATTGCATGATTGTGAAAAATGGGATCCATTTTTATGCCCTCTTGATTAATTTGACCGATAATATACTGAATCTCATGAACTTGATCGAGAATCGGTTTATTATCAGTCATTTTAAAATCTAAATACTGACTTACAATGAAGCTCTTTGTACTGGCATCTTCTGTTTTGTACTTTGTCTCCAGCGCCTTCCAAAGTTCCATTGCAGACGGCATGCTCTGGTACACATCGAAGAGAGAATTTGCTAGCATATTGAGAATGTGCCCTTTACAGATATAATCATCTTGCTCCCATTTCTGACGTTTATGAGCATTGGCAAGAGATTCTCCATCAGAATCTTCAGGCTCCGCGGGTTTTGGAGTGGTTAGGACATAAGCAACTTTCAAAGTCGTCAATACGAAATGTATCTTCTGTTGCCATCTTCTGAAGTTGTTGCCGTCGAATCGCTCCAATTTGACGAAGTCGTGAGTCATCACTTTCAGATTTGAAGCCATTATAAAAGAGATCAGCGTTTTAAAATTGATAAAGCAGAAGAGAATCCGAAAATGATGAAAAGGGCAAGAGAATTGGACTCGAGGCACGTAATCGTTGTCTTTAAAACGCTATTCGCTCCCTACTCGAGTAAATCTTCGAGTTTGCAAAAGGGTTCCAGCGAGACGTTTCCAGGATACAACGAGCCCAATCTCTTGGATGCGATCCGTTACTTTGCAATAGTAGAGGATCGCCCCAGAAAACTCAATCCGATGGAGTACCACCAAAAGAAGATAGCAAGAGGAATTCTCAAGTTTTATGCAAGGATTCATGGATTTGAGTGTTTCAATCGTGTCCTAAGGCCTCCTTATATAGAAATTTCAATATGATTGGACCAACATATTTTGACGGCACAGATCTTTCAAAGATCTCAACCGCTACATCCAACGGCTGCATGAAAGGTTGTAACTTTTCGAATTCAAATTCGAACGGTTATACACCTTTATAAGCGGTTGTAAAACGGTTGGGTCCAACGGTCAATATTTGACCAATCCGTTTGGCCCAATAGACCGAATTGACCCGTTGAATAGTGACCCATTAGGCCCGACCCAGCCCATGAATAATCTGACCGTTGGATCTGCCTGGTCAAAAATTCAAACCTCTCCTTGACGATTTGCGTGCGCGCAAGTAACAAAGTGCTACGCCTAAAGCGCCTAATGCGCCTAAACGCTAATCGCCACGCGCATCGCGACGCTGCAGGCTGAACGCCAAGCTTCGCTGCTAGGCACACTCTTCTCTTATTGTTAAACAATAATAGAAGGTGAAAGGTTCTATATATAGCCTAGGCACTATTTATTTTTACCAATGTGGGACTATTCATTTGCATATAAAACTTGAGAATAACTATTGCCTAAAAACCCAACCCAAAACTAAGAAATCAAATAAAGTTTTATTTTCTTTAAATTATTAAAATATTTATTATATTAATAATAAATATAACAATCCCCCACAAATTTCAAATAAAATAAAGACGGTCTTCAAAATATGTGCATACCATGAAAGGTACCTTTTGGGTTTGAACCTTCACTTAGTGTAAACTTATCAAAGTCTTATCAGGGTGCACAGAGACCATAGTCTTGAACTGAGGACCCTATATGACATGACCGGATAAATAACACACATATATTTTTCTTAAGATCGAGTTTTCTATAAAGCTAGCACTGTTATGGCCTTGTGCTTATACCCTGGTTTCATGAATGTTTTTTTGAGAAAAAAACCATAATCTCATAGGAAGCGGCCGCACCTCCACATTCACATAGGTAAGTCTGTCGAATATGTTTCTGTAACCAAACACATTAACATAAAATGTTACAGACTTATTATGAGTATGTACTCATCCTTCTCTTTGTCATTACAGATTCCAAGCACTTGACACCTGTCTTGGGATGGACATTTTAGCTAAATTAAAGTGCTTCTAATCATCACTCTCATGTCGCATTTCTTCCATTGAACTTAAGGATTTGGTGAACAAATATTAAGTTGGATTTTTGACATAGGTGATCAACTATATGGTTTTAGTCCTATCCCGATAGATGTTTTCTTTACCAATTCTCTAGAAAGTCCTTTGGTAAATGGATCAGCCAAATTATTATTTGTCCGAATTGAGTCTATCCCAATTACTCCATCCTTGAGTAATTCTCTTAACGTAGACCAATATGTCTATTCTTACCATTATAAACTTTATTGTAGGCTTTTGCTCTCGTAGCCTCACTATCACAATTTATTGTAATAGGTGGCATAGGCTTTGGCCACAAAGGAATTTCCAAGAGTAAATTTCGAAGCCATTCTGCCTCTTTGCCACATGCCGTTAAGGCAATAAACTCAGATTCCATTGTGAAATGAGTAATACATGTTTGCTTTTTAGATCCCCATGAGATCGCAGCACCACCGAGAGTGAATACCCATCCACTCGTAGCCTTGGATTCATCTGAATCTGAATTCCAACTTGCATCACTGTATCCTTCTAAAACATTAGGAAAACCAGAATAATGCAATCCATAATGTACACTTCCTTTTAAATATCTAAATACACGAGATATAGCATTCCAATGATCATGACATGGATTACTTGTATATCTACTTAATTTTCCAACTGCATATGCCAAGTCAGGCCTAGTACAGTGCATTGCATACATCAAACTACCGATTACTCTAGCATATTCTAACTGATTTACAGATCTACCTTTATTATAAACAAGTTTGATGCTAGGATCATATGGTGTAGATGCAGGTTTACCATCTAAATGATTATATTTATTGAGAATTTTCTCTATGTAATGAGACTGGGTTAAAGTAAGCTCATTGTCGTTTCTTACTATTTTGATTCCTAAGATGACATCAGCATTACCCATATCTTTCATATCAAAATTAGAAGAGAGAAAAGATTTAGTATCCATTATACTATCTAAATCAGTACCAAATATAAGCATATCATCTACATATAAACATATGATAACTCCCTTATTTACAGAAAATTTACTATAAACACATTTATCAGATTCATTAATTTTGAAACCGTTAGAAACAATAACACTTTCAAATTTTTCATGCCATTGTTTAGGAGCTTGTTTTAAACCATAAAGAGATTTAATTAATTTACAAACTTTATGCTCCTGTCCGGTCATTACAAAACCTTCAGGTTGCTCCATATAAACTTCTTCTTCTAATTCACCATTTAAGAATGCAGTTTTTACATCCATTTGATGAATTTGTAAATGATAAATAGAAGCAAGTGCTATTAAGATCCTAATAGTTGAAATTCTGGCCACTGGAGCATAAGTATCAAAAAGTCAATACCTTCCTTTTGTCTAAATCCTTTTGCCACCAATCGGCCTTAAACTTATCTATAGTTCCATTTTAAGTTTTCGTTTGAAAATCCATTTACAACCTATAGGTTTAGATCCTACAGGAAGATCAACTAGTTTCCATGTTTTATTACCCATTATAGATTCTATTTCATCATTTATTGCTTCCTTCCAAAAAGCAGCATCTTGCGATTTTATAGCCTCATTAAATGTTAATGGATCATTTTCAATATGAAAAGAAAACATGGTTTCCTTTACTTGTTCTGATCTTGTTCCCTCTACTACAAACATATAAAAATCCGAACCAAAAGTTTTTTCTTTTCGCACTCTTTTGCTTTTTCTGAGATCCGTGTTTTCTATATTTTCAGAATTTATAATTAATTTTTCTTTATCAGAATTTTCATTAATTCTAGGAATAGAAGAAAAATAATGTTCATAAAATTCAGCATCTCTAGATTCAATTATACTATTTTGATCAATTGCACCCTTAGATTCAGTTACCAAAAATCTGTAGGCTTTACTGGTTAATGAGTATCCAATAAATACGCATTCAATGGCCCTATTACCTAATTTGGGTCTTTTAAGATCTGGTAATCTAACCAGAGCTCGACACCCCCACACTTTGAGATATTTAAGATTTGGTTTCCTTTTCTTCCATAACTCATAGGGAGTTATACTAGAACTCTTTTGTGGCACTCTATTTAAAAGATGACAAGCAGTGAGAAGTGCTTCACCCCATAAATTTAAATTTAAACCAGAGTTTAAAAGCATAGCATTTACCATTTCTATTAAAGTTCGATTTTTTCTTTCTCATTGTACCATTACATTTGAGGAGTGTAAGGTGCAATCATAAAATGTACGACCCCCACATTTTCACAAAATTCACTAAAATCATTGGAAGTGTATTCTCCTCCTCTATCAGATTTTAAAGTTTTAATTTTAAAATTTAACTGATTTTCAACTTCTTCTTTATAAGCTTTAAATTTTCCTAAAGCTTCATCTTTATGTTTTAACAAATAAACATAAGTATATTTTGAATAGTCATCAATAAATGTTATAAAATATCTTTTTCCTCCTCTAGTTAAAATACTATTTAAATCACAAATATCAGAATGAATGAGTTCTAAAATATGAGATTTTCTTTCTACTTTATTAAAAGGTTTTCTAGTGATTTTAGTTTGAACGCAAATTCTACATTTATCATGAATATTTTTCTCGCATCTAGGAATTAATCCTAATTTTATCATAGAATTTAAACGATTAGCATTCACATGCCCTAATCTATCATGCCATAATGAAAGAGAATCAACAATATAAACGGAAGAAGGCATTTCATTGATTACATTCAATTTGAACATCCCATTACGTATATATCCTTTCCCCACAAATACACCACCCTTAGTGATTACAACTTTATCCGATTCAAAGACTAACTTGAAACCATGTTTATTGAGTAACCGGTCGAGATCGATTCTTACGAATCTCGTGAACATACTGATACATCGGTCAAAGTAAGGGTCTTATCGAGGTCAATTTAAGATTGATTTTCCTGAACCCTTGACCTTTGCGCTGAAGCGTTCCCCATAAAGAGCTCTTGTCCGTTTGTGTCCTCCGCATAGTTGGCAAAGAAAGATCGGCGATTACAAACATGCCTAGTGGCACTAGAATCGATCCACCAGTCTTTTTCGCTTCCAACCATGTTGATTTCGGAAATCATGGCTACAAACTTTTCTTCAGTCACATTCGCTTGAGATTCTCCCTTTTCAGAAGTCTGCAATCCTTTTTGAAGTGACCGGGTTTACCACAGTGATAACAACTGCCTTTTTTCTTTTGGCCCTGATGACCTTGGCTCTTAATTTTCTTGTTAGCCTTATCAGAATTGAAGTTGCCTTTCCGCTTTCCATGTGATTTGGACGTCAACCTCCACCATATGAGCCTTTGAAGTTAATTGAGATTGCTCATCTTTCTTATCGCGAACACGAAGTTCATCTTCAACTCGAAGATGGTGGCACAACTCTTCAAACGAAAGTTCTTTCTTTTTATGTTTGAGAGTGTTTCTGCAGTCCTTCCATGAGGCAGGCAATTTGTGGATAATTGCATGATTGTGAAAAATGGGATCCATTTTTATGCCCTCTTGATTAATTTGACCGATAATATACTGAATCTCATGAACTTGATCGAGAATCGGTTTATTATCAGTCATTTTAAAATCTAAATACTGACTTACAATGAAGCTCTTTGTACTGGCATCTTCTGTTTTGTACTTTGTCTCCAGCGCCTTCCAAAGTTCCATTGCAGACATGCTCGGTACACATCAAGAGAGAATTTGCTAGCATATTGAGAATGTGCCCTTTACAGATATAATCATCTTGCACCCATTTCTGACGTTTATGAGCATTGGCAAGAGATTCTCCATCAGAATCTTCAGGCTCCGCGGGTTTTGGAGTGGTTAGGACATAAGCAACTTTCAAAGTCGTCAATACGAAATGTATCTTCTGTTGCCATCTTCTGAAGTTGTTGCCGTCGAATCGCTCCAATTTGACGAAGTCGTGAGTCATCACTTTCAGATTTGAAGCCATTATAAAAGAGAATAGCGTTTTAAAATTGTTAGATAAAGCAGAGAACAGAAATCCGAAAATGATGAAAAGGGCAAGAGAATTGGACTCGAGGCACGTAATCGTTGTCTTTAAAACGCTATTCGCTCCCTACTCGAGTAAATCTTCGAGTTTGCAAAAGGGTTCCAGCGAGACGTTTCCAGGATACAACGAGCCCAATCTCTTGGATGCGATCCGTTACTTTGCAACAGTAGAGGATCGCCCCAGAAAACTCAATCCGATGGAGTACCACCAAAAGAAGATAGCAAGAGGAATTCTCAAGTTTTATGCAAGGATTCCGATGGATTTCAGAGTGTTTCAATCTGTGTCCTAAGGCCTCCTTATATAGAAATTTCAATATGACTGTTGGACCAACAGTCATATTTTGGACGGCTCAGATCTTTCAAAGATCTCAACCGCTACATCCAACGGCTGCATGAAAGGTTGTAACTTTTCGAATTCAAATTCGAACGGTTATACACCTTTATAAGCGGTTATAAAACGGTTGGGTCCAACGGTCAACGTTTGACCAATCCGTTTGGCCCAATAGACCGAATTGACCCGTTGAATAGTGACCCATTAGGCCCGACCCAACCCACGAATAATCTGACCGTTGGATCTGCCTGGTCAAAAATTCAAACCTCTCCTTGCGACGATGCGCACGTGCGAAGTGCAAAGTGCGTGCGCGCCTAAAGCGCCAATGCGCCTAAACGCCAATCGCCACGCACACGCGCGTGCGCGAACGCGGCGGCTCGCCGCTAGGCACACTCTTCTCTTATTATTGTTAAACAATAATAGAAGGTGAAAGGTTCTATATATAGCCTAGGCACTTTTTATTTTTACCAATGTGGGACTATTCATTTGCATATAAAACTTGAGAATAACTATTGCCTAAAACCCAACCCAAAACTAAGAAATCAAATAAAGTTTTATTTTCTTTAAATTATTAAAATATTTATTATATTAATAATAAATATAACAATCCCCCACAAATTTCAAATAAAATAAAGACACTGGTACCGAAAATATGTGCATACCATGAAAGGTACCTTTTGGGTTTGAACCTTCACTTAGTGTAAACTTATCAAAGTCTTATCAGGGTGCACAGAGACCATAGTCTTGAACTGAGGACCCTATATGACATGACCGGATAAATAACACACATATATTTTTCTTAAGATCGAGTTTTCTATAAAGCTAGCGCTATTATGGCCTTGTGCTTATGCCCTGGTTTCATGAATGTTTTTTTTTTAGAAAAACCATAATCTCATAGGAAGCGGCCGCACCTCCACATTCACATAGGTAAGTCTGTCGAATATGTTTCAACAAACACATTAACATAAAATGTTACGGACTTATTAAGAGTATGTACTCATCCTTCTCTTTGTCATTCTGATTCCAAGCACTTGACACTGTCTTGGGATGGACATTTTAGCTAAATTAAAGTGCTTCTAATCATCACTCTCATGTCGACTCTTCCATTGAACTTAAGGATTTGGTGAACAAATATTAAGTTGGATTTTTGACATAGGTGATCAACTATATGGTTTTAGTCCTATCCCGATAGATGTTTTCTTTACCAATTCTCTAGAAAGTCCTTTGGTAAATGGATCAGCCAAATTATTATTTGTCCGAATTGAGTCTATCCCAATTACTCCATCCTTGAGTAATTCTCTAACATAACGGTGTCGTAGACCAATATGTATATTCTTACCATTATAAACTTTATTGTAGGCTTTTGCTCTCGTAGCCTCACTATCACAATTTATTGTAATAGGTGGCATAGGCTTTGGCCACAAAGGAATTTCCAAGAGTAAATTTCGAAGCCATTACGCCTCTTTGCCACATGCCGTTAAGGCAATAAACTGATTCCATTGTGAAATGAGTAATACATGTTTGCTTTTTAGATCCCCATGAGATCAAGACCACCGAGAGTGAATACCCATCCACTCGTAGCCTTGGATTCATCTGAATCTGTATTCCAACTTGCATCACTGTATACTTCTAAACCATTAGGAAAACCAGAATAATGCAATCCATAATGTACACTTCCTTTTAAATATCTAAATACACGAGATATAGCATTCCAATGATCATGACATGGATTACTTGTATATCTACTTAATTTTCCAACTGCATATGCCAAGTCAAGTCTAGTACAGTGCATTGCATACATCAAACTACCGATTACTCTAGCATATTCTAACTGATTTACAGATCTACCTTTATTATAAACAAGTTTGATGCTGGGATCATATGGTGTAGGTGCAGGTTTACCATCTAAATGATTATATTTATTGAAAATTTTCTCTATGTAATGAGACTGGGTTAAAGTAAGCTCATTGTCGCTTCTTACTATTTTGATCCCTAAGATGACATCAGCATTACCCATATCTTTCATATCAAAATTAGAAGAGAGAAATGATTTAGTATCCATTCTACTATCTAAATCAGTACCGAAAATATGCATAGCATCTACATATACACATATGATAACTCCCTTATTTACAAAAAATTTACTATAAACACATTTATCAGATTCATTAATTTTGAAACCGTTAGAAACAATAACACTTTCAAATTTTTCATGCCATTGTTTAGGAGCTTGTTTTATACCATAAAGAGATTTAATTAATTTACAAACTTTATGCTCCTGTCCGGTCATTACAAAGCCTTCAGGTTGCTCCATATAAACTTCTTCTTCTAATTCACCATTTAAGAATGTAGTTTTTACATCCATTTGATGAATATGTAAATGATAAATAGAAGCAAGTGCTATTAAGATCCTAATAGTTGAAATTCTGGCTACTGGTGCATAAGTATCAAAAAAGTCAATACCTTCCTTTTTTCTAAATCCTTTTGCCACCAATCGGGCCTTAAACTTATCTATAGTTCCATCAGCTTTAAGTTTTTGTTTGAAAATCCATTTACAACCTATAGGTTTAGATCCTACAGGAAGATCAACTAGTTTCCATGTTTTATTACCCATTATAGATTCTATTTCATCATTTATTGCTTCCTTCCAAAAAGCAGCATCTTGCGATTTTATAGCCTCATTAAATGTTAATGGATCATTTTCAATATGAAAAGAAAACATGGTTTCCTTTACTTGCTCTGATCTTGTTCCCTCTGCTACAAACATATAAAAATCCAAACCAAAAGTTTTTCTTTTCGCACTCTTTTGCTTTTTCCGAGATCCGTGTTTTCTATATTTTGAATTTATAATTAATTTTTCTTTATCGTAATTTTCATTAATTCTAGGAATAGAAGAAAACAATGTTCATAAAATTCAGCATCTCTAGATTCAATTATACTATTTTGATCAATTGCACCTTTAGATTCAGATCAAAAATCAGAGGCTTTCTTTGGTTAATGAGTATCCAATAAATCGCATTCAATGGCCCTATTACCTAATTTGGGTCTTTTAAGATCACAGTAATCTAACCAGAGCTCGACACCCCACACTTTGAGATATTTAAGATTTGGTTTCCTTTTCCATAACTCATAGGGAGTTATACTAGAACTCTTTGTGGCACTCTATTTAAAAGATGACAAGCGTGAGAAGTGCTTCACCCATAAATTTAAATTTAAACGAGTTTAAAAGCATAGCATTTACCATTTCTATTAAAGTTCGATTTTTTCTTTCATTGCATACCATTACGTTGAGGAGTGTAGGTGCAAATAAAATGTACGACCCCCACATTTTCACAAAATTCACTAAAATCATTGGAAGTGTATTCTCCTCCTCTATTAGATTTTAAAGTTTTAATTTTAAAATTTAACTGATTTTCAACTTCTTCTTTATAAGCTTTAAATTTTCCTAAAGCTCCATCTTTATGTTTTAACAAATAAACATAAATATATTTTGAATAGTCATCAATAAATGTTATAAAATATCTTTTCCTCCTCTAGTTAAAATACTATTTAAATCACAAATATCATAATGAATGAGTTCTAAAATATGAGATTTTCTTTCTACTTTATTGAAAGGTTTTCTAATGATTTTAGTTTGAACGCAAAATTCTACATTTATCATGAATATTTTTCTATCTAGGAATTAATTCCTAATTTTATCATAGAATTTAAACGATTAGCATTCACATGCCCTAATCTATCATGCCATAATGAAAGAGAATCAACAATATAAAGCGGAAGAAGGCATTTCATTGATTACATTCAATTTGAACATCCCATTACGTATATATCCTTTCCCCACAAATACACCACCCTTAGTGATTACAACTTTATCCGATTCAAAGACTAACTTGAAACCATGTTTATTGAGTAAGGTCGAGATCGATTCTTACGAATCTCGTGAACATACTGACACATCGGTCAAAGTAAGGGTCTTATCAGAGGTCAATTTAAGATTGATTTTCCCTGAACCCTTGACCTTTGCAGTTGAAGCGTTCCCCATAGAGAGCTCTTGTCCGTTTGTGTCCTCCGCATAGTTGGCAAAGAAAGATCGGCAGTTACAAACATGCCTAGTGGCACCAGAATCGATCCACCAGTCTTTTTCGCTTCCAACCATGTTGATTTCGGAAATCATGGCTACAAACTTTTCTTCGGTCACATTCGAGATTCTTTCTCCTTTTGTAAGTCTGCAATCCTTTTTGAAGTGACCGGGTTTACCACAGTGATAACAACTGCCCTTTTTCTTTTGGCCCTGATGACCTTGGCTCTTAATTTTCTTGTTACCCTTATCAGAATTGAAGTTGCCTTTCCGCTTTCCATGTGATTTGGACGTACCAACCTCCACCATATGAGCCTTTGAAGTTAATTGAGATTGCTCATCTTTCTTATCGCGAACACGAAGTTCATCTTCAACTCGAAGATGGTGGCACAACTCTTCAAACGAAAGTTCTTTCTTTTTATGTTTGAGAGTGTTTCTGCAGTCCTTCCATGAGGCAGGCAATTTGTGGATAATTGCATGATTGTGAAAAATGGGATCCATTTTTATGCCCTCTTGATTAATTTGACCGATAATATACTGAATCTCATGAACTTGATCGAGAATCGGTTTATTATCAGTCATTTTAAAATCTAAATACTGACTTACAATGAAGCTCTTTGTACTGGCATCTTACATTTTTGTACTTTGTCTCGGCGCCTTCCAAAGTTCCATTGCGACATGCATGCGGTACACATCAAGAGTGATTTTGCTAGCATATTGAGAATGTACCCTTTACAGATATAATCATCTTGCTCCCATTTCTAACGCTTATGAGCATTGGCAAGAGATTCTCCATCAGAATCTTCAGCTCAGGGTTTTGGAGTGGTTAGGACATAAGCAACTTTCAAAGTCGTCAATAGAAATGTATCTTCTTTGCCATCTTGAAGTTGTTGCCGTGAATCGCTCCAATTTGAAAGTCGTGAGTCATCACTTTCAGATTTGAAGCCATTATAAAAGAGAATAGCGTTTTAAAATTGTTAGATAAAGCAAAGAACAGAAATCCGAAAATGATGAAAAGGGCAAGAGAATTGGACTCGAGGCACGTAATCGTTGTCTTTAAAATGCTATTTGCTCCCTACTCGAGTAAATCTTCGAGTTTGCAAAAGGGTTCCAGCGAGACGTTTCCAGGATGCAACGAGCCCAATCTCTTGGATGCGATCCGTTACTTTGCAACAGTAGAGGATCGCCCCAGAAAACTCAATCCGATGGAGTACCACCAAAAGAAGAAAGCAAGAGGAATTCTCAAGTTTTATGCAAGGATTCCGATGGATTTCAGAGTGTTTGAATCTGTGTCCTAAGGCCTCCTTATATAGAAATTTCAATATGACTGTTGGACCAACAGTCATATTTTGGACGGCTCAGATCTTTCAAAGATCTCAACCGCTACATCCAACGGCTGCATGAAAGGTTGTAACTTTTCGAATTCAAATTCAAACGGTTATACACCTTTATAAGCGGTTATGAAACGGTTGGGTCCAACGGTCAACGTTTGACCAATCCGTTTGGCCCAATAGAACCGAATTGACCCGTTGAATAGTGGCCCATTAGGCCCCAACTCATGAATAATCAGTTGGATGCCGGTCAAAAATTCAAACCTCTCCTTGACGTCGCGCACGTAGTGCAAAGTACAAAGTGCGTCTGGCGCCTAAAGCGCCAATCGCCTAAACGCTAATCGCCATGCACGCCGCGTCGTCTGAAGCGGCTGCGCGTAGGCACACTCTTCTCTTATTATTGTTAAGCAATAATAGAAGGTGAAAGGTTCTATATATAGCCTAGGCACTTTTTATTTTTACCAATGTGGGACTATTCATTTGCATATAAAACTTGAGAATAACTATTGCCTAAAACCCAACCCAAAACTAAGAAATCAAATAAAGTTTTATTTTCTTTAAATTATTAAAATATTTATTATATTAATAATAAATATAACAATCCCCCACAAATTTCAAATAAAATAAAGACACTGGTACTGAAAATATGTGCATACCATGAAAGGTACCTTTTGGGTTTGAACCTTCACTTAGTGTAAACTTATCAAAGTCTTATCAGGGTGCACAGAGACCATAGTCTTGAACTTAGGGCCCTATGTGACATGACCGGATAAATAACACACATATATTTTTCTTAAGATCGAGTTTTCTATAAAGCTAGCTATTATGGCCTTGTGCTTATGCCTGGTTTCATGAATGTTTTTTTAGAAAACCATAATCTCATAGGAAGCGGCCGCACTCCACATTCACATAGGTAAGTCTCGTCGAATATGTTTCAGAATCAAACACATTAACATAAAATGTTACGACTTATTAGTATGTACTCATCCTTCTCTTTGTCATTCTGATTCCAAGCACTTGACACGTCTTGGGATGGACATTTTAGCTAAATTAAAGTGCTTCTAATCATCACTCTCATGTCGTACTCTTCCATTGAACTTAAGGATTTGGTGAACAAATATTAAGTTGGATTTTGACATAGGTGATCAACTATATGGTTTTAGTCCTATCCCGATAGATGTTTTCTTTACCAATTCTCTAGAAAGTCCTTTGGTAAATGGATCAGCCAAATTATTATTTGTCCGAATTGAGTCTATCCCAATTACTCCATCCTTGAGTAATTCTCTAACATAACGGTGTCGTAGACCAATATGTATATTCTTACCATTATAAACTTTATTGTAGGCTTTTGCTCTCGTAGCCTCACTATCACAATTTATTGTAATAGGTGGCATAGGCTTTGGCCACAAAGGAATTTCCAAGAGTAAATTTCGAAGCCATTCTGCCTCTTTGCCACATGCCGTTAAGGCAATAAACTCAGATTCCATTGTGAAATGAGTAATACATGTTTGCTTTTTAGATCCCCATGAGATCGCAGCACCACCGAGAGTGAATACCCATCCACTCGTAGCCTTGGATTCATCTGAATCTGAATTCCAACTTGCATCACTGTATCCTTCTAAAACATTAGGAAAACCAGAATAATGCAATCCATAATGTACACTTCCTTTTAAATATCTAAATACACGAGATATAGCATTCCAATGATCATGACATGGATTACTTGTATATCTACTTAATTTTCCAACTGCATATGCCAAGTCAAGTCTAGTACAGTGCATTGCATACATCAAACTACCGATTACTCTAGCATATTCTAACTGATTTACAGATCTACCTTTATTATAAACAAGTTTGATGCTGGGATCATATGGTGTAGGTGCAGGTTTACCATCTAAATGATTATATTTATTGAAAATTTTCTCTATGTAATGAGACTGGGTTAAAGTAAGCTCATTGTCGTTTCTTACTATTTTGATTCCTAAGATGACATCAGCATTACCCATATCTTTCATATCAAAATTAGAAGAGAGAAAAGATTTAGTATCCATTATACTATCTAAATCAGTACCGAAAATATGCATACCATCTACATATACACATATGATAACTCCCTTATTTACAAAAAATTTACTATAAACACATTTATCAGATTCATTAATTTTGAAACCGTTAGAAACAATAACACTTTCAAATTTTTCATGCCATTGTTTAGGAGCTTGTTTTATACCATAAAGAGATTTAATTAATTTACAAACTTTATGCTCCTGTCCGGTCATTACAAAGCCTTCAGGTTGCTCCATATAAACTTCTTCTTCTAATTCACCATTTAAGAATGTAGTTTTTACATCCATTTGATGAATATGTAAATGATAAATAGAAGCAAGTGCTATTAAGATCCTAATAGTTGAAATTCTGGCTACTGGTGCATAAGTATCAAAAAAGTCAATACCTTCCTTTTTTCTAAATCCTTTTGCCACCAATCGGGCCTTAAACTTATCTATAGTTCCATCAGCTTTAAGTTTTTGTTTGAAAATCCATTTACAACCTATAGGTTTAGATCCTACAGGAAGATCAACTAGTTTCCATGTTTTATTACCCATTATAGATTCTATTTCATCATTTATTGCTTCCTTCCAAAAAGCAGCATCTTGCGATTTTATAGCCTCATTAAATGTTAATGGATCATTTTCAATATGAAAAGAAAACATGGTTTCCTTTACTTGCTCTGATCTTGTTCCCTCTGCTACAAACATATAAAAATCCAAACCAAAAGTTTTTTCTTTTCGCACTCTTTTGCTTTTTCTGAGATCCGTGTTTTCTATATTTTCAGAATTTATAATTAATTTTTCTTTATCAGAATTTTCATTAATTCTAGGAATAGAAGAAAAACAATGTTCATAAAATTCAGCATCTCTAGATTCAATTATACTATTTTGATCAATTGCACCCTTAGATTCAGTTACCAAAAATCTGTAGGCTTTACTGGTTAATGAGTATCCAATAAATACGCATTCAATGGCCCTATTACCTAATTTGGGTCTTTTAAGATCTGGTAGTCTAACCAGAGCTCGACACCCCCACACTTTGAGATATTTAAGATTTGGTTTCCTTTTCTTCCATAACTCATAGGGAGTTATACTAGAACTCTTTTGTGGCACTCTATTTAAAAGATGACAAGCAGTGAGAAGTGCTTCACCCCATAAATTTAAATTTAAACCAGAGTTTAAAAGCATAGCATTTACCATTTCTATTAAAGTTCGATTTTTTCTTTCTGCTGTACCATTCTGTTGAGGAGTGTAAGGTGCAGTCGTAAAATGTACGACCCCCACATTTTCACAAAATTCACTAAAATCATTGGAAGTGTATTCTCCTCCTCTATCAGATTTTAAAGTTTTAATTTTAAAATTTAACTGATTTTCAACTTCTTCTTTATAAGCTTTAAATTTTCCTAAAGCTCCATCTTTATGTTTTAACAAATAAACATAAATATATTTTGAATAGTCATCAATAAATGTTATAAAATATCTTTTTCCTCCTCTAGTTAAAATACTATTTAAATCACAAATATCATAATGAATGAGTTCTAAAATCTGAGATTTTCTTTCTACTTTATTGAAAGGTTTTCTAATGATTTTAGTTTGAACGCAAATTCTACATTTATCATGAATATTTTTCTCGCATCTAGGAATTATTCCTAATTCTATCATAGAATTTAGACGATTAGCATTCACATGCCCTAATCTATCATGCCATAATGAAAGAGAATCAACAATATAAACGGAAGAAGGCATTTCATTGATTACATTCAATTTGAACATCCCATTACAGACATATCCTTTCCCCACAAATACACCACCCTTAGTGATTACAACTTTATCCGATTCAAAGACTAACTTGAAACCATGTTTATTGAGTAAACTGGTCGAGATCAGATTCTTACGAATCTCAGGAACATACAGTACATCGGTCAAAGTAAGGGTCTTATCAGAGGTCAATTTAAGATTGATTTTCCCTGAACCCTTGACCTTTGCAGTTGAAGCGTTCCCCATAGAGAGCTCTTGTCCGTTTGTGTCCTCCGCATAGTTGGCAAAGAAAGATCGGCAGTTACAAACATGCCTAGTGGCACCAGAATCGATCCACCAGTCTTTTCGCCTCAACCATGTTGATTTCGGAAATCATGGCTACAAACTTTTCTTCGGTCACATTCGCTTGAGATTCTTTCTCCCTTTTCAGAAGTCTGCAATCCTTTTTGAAGTGACCGGGTTTACCACAGTGATAACAACTGCCCTTTTTCTTTTGGCCCTGATGACCTTGGCTCTTAATTTTCTTGTTACCCTTATCAGAATTGAAGTTGCCTTTCCGCTTTCCATGTGATTTGGACGTACCAACCTCCACCATATGAGCCTTTGAAGTTAATTGAGATTGCTCATCTTTCTTGTCGCGAACACGAATTTCATCTTCAACTCGAAGATGGTGGCACAACTCTTCAAACGAAAGTTCTTTCTTTTTATGTTTGAGAGTGTTTCTGCAGTCCTTCCATGAGGCAGGCAATTTGTGGATAATTGCATGATTGTGAAAAATGGGATCCATTTTTATGCCCTCTTGATTAATTTGACCGATAATATACTGAATCTCATGAACTTGATCGAGAATCGGTTTATTATCAGTCATTTTAAAATCTAAATACAGACTTACAATGAAGCTCTTTGTACTGGCATCTTCTGTTTTGTACTTTGTCTCCAGCGCCTTCCAAAGTTCCATTGCGCATTTACATGCTCTGGTACACATCGAAGAGAGAATTTGCTAGCATATTGAGAATGTGCCCTTTACAGATATAATCATCTTGCTCCCATTTCTGACGTTTATGAGCATTGGCAAGAGATTCTCCATCAGAATCTTCAGGCTCCGCGGGTTTTGGAGTGGTTAGGACATAAGCAACTTTCAAAGTCGTCAATACGAAATGTATCTTCGGTTGCCATCTTCTGAAGTTGTTGCCGTCGAATCGCTCCAATTTGACGAAGTCGTGAGTCATCACTTTCAGATTTGAAGCCATTATAAAAGAGAATAGCGTTTTAAAATTGTTAGATAAAGCAAAGAACAGAAATCCGAAAATGATGAAAAGGGCAAGAGAATTGGACTCGAGGCACGTAATCGTTGTCTTTAAAATGCTATTTGCTCCCTACTCGAGTAAATCTTCGAGTTTGCAAAAGGGTTCCAGCGAGACGTTTCCAGGATGCAACGAGCCCAATCTCTTGGATGCGATCCGTTACTTTGCAACAGTAGAGGATCGCCCCAGAAAACTCAATCCGATGGAGTACCACCAAAAGAAGAAAGCAAGAGGAATTCTCAAGTTTTATGCAAGGATTCCGATGGATTTCAGAGTGTTTGAATCTGTGTCCTAAGGCCTCCTTATATAGAAATTTCAATATGACTGTTGGACCAACAGTCATATTTTGGACGGCTCAGATCTTTCAAAGATCTCAACCGCTACATCCAACGGCTGCATGAAAGGTTGTAACTTTTCGAATTCAAATTCAAACGGTTATACACCTTTATAAGCGGTTATGAAACGGTTGGGTCCAACGGTCAACGTTTGACCAATCCGTTTGGCCCAATAGAACCGAATTGACCCGTTGAATAGTGGCCCATTAGGCCCGACCCAACTCATGAATAATCTGACCGTTGGATCTGCCTGGTAAAAAATTCAAACCTCTCCTTGCGACGATGCGCACGTGCGAAGTACAAAGTGCGTGCGCGCCTAAAGCGCCAATGCGCCTAAGCATGTCGCCAGCGCTGCTGGCGTCTGTCTTGTAACGCAATGACTCGTCATTGGGCACACTCTTCTCTTATTATTGTTAAGCAATAATAGAAGGTGAAAGGTTCTATATATAGCCTAGGCACTTTTTATTTTTACCAATGTGGGACTATTCATTTGCATATAAAACTTGAGAATAACTATTGCCTAAAACCCAACCCAAAACTAAGAAATCAAATAAAGTTTTATTTTCTTTAAATTATTAAAATATTTATTATATTAATAATAAATATAACAATCCCCCACAAATTTCAAATAAAATAAAGACGGCATCGAAAATATGTGCATACCATGAAAGGTACCTTTTGGGTTTGAACCTTCACTTAGTGTAAACTTATCAAAGTCTTATCAGGGTGCACAGAGACCATAGTCTTGAACTGAGGACCCTATATGACATGACCGGATAAATAACACACATATATTTTTCTTAAGATCGAGTTTTCTATAAAGCTAGCGCTATTATGGCCTTGTGCTTATGCCCTGGTTTCATGAATGTTTTTTTTTTAGAAAAACCATAATCTCATAGGAAGCGGCCGCACCTCCACATTCACATAGGTAAGTCTGTCGAATATGTTTCTGTAACCAAACACATTAACATAAAATGTTACAGACTTATTAAGAGTATGTACTCATCCTTCTCTTTGTCATTACAGATTCCAAGCACTTGACACCTGTCTTGGGATGGACATTTTAGCTAAATTAAAGTGCTTCTAATCATCACTCTCATGTCGTACTCTTCCATTGAACTTAAGGATTTGGTGAACAAATATTAAGTTGGATTTTTGACATAGGTGATCAACTATATGGTTTTAGTCCTATCCCGATAGATGTTTTCTTTACCAATTCTCTAGAAAGTCCTTTGGTAAATGGATCAGCCAAATTATTATTTGTCCGAATTGAGTCTATCCCAATTACTCCATCCTTGAGTAATTCTCTAACATAACGGTGTCGTAGACCAATATGTATATTCTTACCATTATAAACTTTATTGTAGGCTTTTGCTCTCGTAGCCTCACTATCACAATTTATTGTAATAGGTGGCATAGGCTTTGGCCACAAAGGAATTTCCAAGAGTAAATTTCGAAGCCATTCTGCCTCTTTGCCACATGCCGTTAAGGCAATAAACTCAGATTCCATTGTGAAATGAGTAATACATGTTTGCTTTTTAGATCCCCATGAGATCACCGAGAGTGAATACCCATCCACTTTCGTAGCCTTGGATTCATCTGAATCAATTCCAACTTGCATCACTGTATCCTTCTAAAACATTAGGAAAACCAGAATAATGCAATCCATAATGTACACTTCCTTTTAAATATCTAAATACACGAGATATAGCATTCCAATGATCATGACATGGATTACTTGTATATCTACTTAATTTTCCAACTGCATATGCCAAGTCAAGTCTAGTACAGTGCATTGCATACATCAAACTACCGATTACTCTAGCATATTCTAACTGATTTACAGATCTACCTTTATTATAAACAAGTTTGATGCTGGGATCATATGGTGTAGGTGCAGGTTTACCATCTAAATGATTATATTTATTGAAAATTTTCTCTATGTAATGAGACTGGGTTAAAGTAAGCTCATTGTCGTTTCTTACTATTTTGATTCCTAAGATGACATCAGCATTACCCATATCTTTCATATCAAAATTAGAAGAGAGAAAAGATTTAGTATCCATTATACTATCTAAATCAGTACCGAAAATATGCATACCATCTACATATACACATATGATAACTCCCTTATTTACAAAAAATTTACTATAAACACATTTATCAGATTCATTAATTTTGAAACCGTTAGAAACAATAACACTTTCAAATTTTTCATGCCATTGTTTAGGAGCTTGTTTTATACCATAAAGAGATTTAATTAATTTACAAACTTTATGCTCCTGTCCGGTCATTACAAAGCCTTCAGGTTGCTCCATATAAACTTCTTCTTCTAATTCACCATTTAAGAATGTAGTTTTTACATCCATTTGATGAATATGTAAATGATAAATAGAAGCAAGTGCTATTAAGATCCTAATAGTTGAAATTCTGGCTACTGGTGCATAAGTATCAAAAAAGTCAATACCTTCCTTTTTTCTAAATCCTTTTGCCACCAATCGGGCCTTAAACTTATCTATAGTTCCATCAGCTTTAAGTTTTTGTTTGAAAATCCATTTACAACCTATAGGTTTAGATCCTACAGGAAGATCAACTAGTTTCCATGTTTTATTACCCATTATAGATTCTATTTCATCATTTATTGCTTCCTTCCAAAAAGCAGCATCTTGCGATTTTATAGCCTCATTAAATGTTAATGGATCATTTTCAATATGAAAAGAAAACATGGTTTCCTTTACTTGCTCTGATCTTGTTCCCTCTGCTACAAACATATAAAAATCCAAACCAAAAGTTTTTTCTTTTCGCACTCTTTTGCTTTTTCTGAGATCCGTGTTTTCTATATTTTCAGAATTTATAATTAATTTTTCTTTATCAGAATTTTCATTAATTCTAGGAATAGAAGAAAAATAATGTTCATAAAATTGAGCATCTCTAGATTCAATTATACTATTTTGATCAATTGCACCCTTAGATTCAGTTACCAAAAATCTGTAGGCTTTACTGGTTAATGAGTATCTAATAAATACGCATTCAATGGCCCTATTACCTAATTTGGGTCTTTTAAGATCTGGTAGTCTAACCAGAGCTCGACACCCCCACACTTTGAGATATTTAAGATTTGGTTTCCTTTTTTTCCATAACTCATAGGGAGTTATACTAGAACTCTTTTGTGGCACTCTATTTAAAAGATGACAAGCAGTGAGAAGTGCTTCACCCCATAAATTTAAATTTAAACCAGAGTTTAAAAGCATTGCATTTACCATTTCTATTAAAGTTCGAATTTTTCTTTCTGCTGTACCATTCTGTTGAGGAGTGTAAGGTGCAAAAGAAATGTACTAATTTCTACATTTTCACAAAATTCACTAAAATCATTGGAAGTGTATTCTCCTCCTCTATCAGATTTTAAAGTTTTAATTTTAAAATTTAACTGATTTTCAACTTCTTCTTTATAAGCTTTAAATTTTCCTAAAGCTCCATCTTTATGTTTTAACAAATAAACATAAATATATTTTGAATAGTCATCAATAAATGTTATAAAATATCTTTTTCCTCCTCTAGTTAAAATACTATTTAAATCACAAATATCATAATGAATGAGTTCTAAAATCTGATATTTTCTTTCTACTTTATTGAAAGGTTTTCTAGTGATTTTAGTTTGAACGCAAATTCTACATTTATCATGAATATTTTTCTCGCATCTAGGAATTAATCCTAATTCTATCATAGAATTTAAACGATTAGCATTCACATGCCCTAATCTATCATGCCATAATGAAAGAGAATCAATAATATAAACGGAAGAAGGCATTTAATTGATTACATTCAATTTGAACATCCCATTACAGACATATCCTTTCCCCACAAATACACCACCCTTAGTGATTACAACTTTATCCGATTCAAAGACTAACTTGAAACCATGTTTATTGAGTAAACTGGTCGAGATCAGATTCTTACGAATCTCAGGAACATACAGTATATCGGTCAAAGTAAGGGTCTTATCAGAGGTCAATTTAAGATTGATTTTCCCTGAACCCTTGACCTTTGCAGTTGAAGCGTTCCCCATAGAGAGCTCTTGTCCGTTTGTGTCCTCCGCATAGTTGGCAAAGAAAGATCGGCAGTTACAAACATGCCTAGTGGCACCAGAATCGATCCACCAGTCTTTTTCGCTTCCAACCATGTTGATTTCGGAAATCATGGCTACAAACTTTTCTTCGGTCACATTCGCTTGAGATTCTTTCTCCCTTTTCAGAAGTCTGCTATCACAACCCAGATTTTTCACTGATTTGTGCACGACACGCATACACACATAGGTATATGTGTTTCACAAGGAGACCAAAACGACCCAAATACTTTAAGTGTGTACGTGGGAAACACACTAGTATATCCCAAAAATTTTAGATATAAAAGTGAAGAAGAGAGAGAGGAGCCCTTACGTAAATCTATTCTAACCTAAATAGAGAGAAGGAGAATATAGAGAGAAAGAAGAAAAGAGCCTGGTAGAGAACTAGGGTTCGTTGAGACTTAGGTCGGCAAAGGAGATCAGAGGAAACGACGGGAGGACGAACCAGGGAGGCCGGATAACCGAGTAGATATTAAAATCATAAATCAGACCGGTGCGGTTTCATCGTGCCGAGAATGCGTTAAGGACATGATAGATCCCTAGGAATGTTTTAAATAGTAGGAAAGAGGTTGGCTAAATGTTTCCTTGTATAAGATAAAGGGTAAATGATGAGTGGAAGCATATTATCGATCTTGATCGAGGGACAAATCGTTGTTCCTCGCCGGCAGTCTAAAAGGCTCGCTCGGCGAGGATGAACAGATATAAGCATGACTGGCTCGCTCGGCGGTCCACGAAACTAAAGGGAGCTCGCTCGGCGAGGTCCACGGTCATATTTGCTCGATTTAACCGCTCGGCGACCTCGATTTAACCGCTCGGCGAGGTCAAGAGACCGCTCGGCGAAGTCGAGTGACCGCCGGCGAGGATAATGGACATGTGGCGAGGTCAGTGACCACTCGGATCTTGGTTTTTGTCGAATATATGAGAACTTGGGGTCATACACCCCAATGACTTTAGATTATTCTAAAACTTTTTTAAAAATGTAGGTTGATGCGTTATAACCCTCTCACGAGGCATGCCTTGAGATTCGAGGTAGGGAATATTCTCAAAACATGTGCATTATTCGTGAACTCATATGTGTAGTATAGTCTATTTAAATAGTGTATTCCATAAACCCTCATGATAAGGGCGTGTGTGTTCCAATGTGGAAAATCCACGAGGTCCCCGTGGGACGAAAGATAATGTGGTTCAATCAAAGAAAGGTGAAATAGAAGCATGTGGCATCAGGATGCGTAAGAAAACAAACAGAGAAACAAAATAACGTGATAAGGCCTAATGTGATATATTTAGCACAATCACGGTGAATAACTATATGTAAAGCACATTGGTATTTTTATTATTTAGAGTTGATTAGAATACCCCACCGACGGGATAACCACGAATCGACTCGGCAGATATCCGTGACTGCACGCGGCCAATCCAGACATTTATAACACATCCTGTGGATGTAGATTGAGAATAGACCCCGCCTATGAGAAATGGGCTCAAAGATTCCTGTGAATACATATAACAACTGCCTAGTTAGACGACGATGGTGGGTATTCCATCGGGGCTCGATGCTATATTGCTCGAGGATTACTTAAGTTAAGATTTAAGTGATTAGGCCAAGTTCACAACCAAACTCATAAAGAGATGAAACAAAACTATGCTAAGTAGTGGTCGGAACCATTGGGTTACCCCTGTTACTCAAATTGTTGTACATAAGTGTTTTCTTGAGAATTTAATGTTTGTTAAGTTACTGACATATGTGTGAAGGATGATCTATATGTTCTTTTGTTTTCCTACGAGCTAGGATGTAGCTCACCCTTAGACTATACGTCGCAGTCCGTGACTAAGCGGCAGCAAGGACTTCGGGTGAAGTTAATCCAAGGGCATCGGTGTTCGTGCCCACAGAAGAGTCAGAACCTCCTCCTGAGGAATTCTTCTAGGAAACCCGCTGCATACTCAGAGAGTGAGTTGAGAGAATACTATGCATGGCTGGTATATCGAGCCTCTTTATTTAGAGTGTTTTAAATTTCTGCCTCTTGATAAGACGTCTAGGATGAATAATTTCAATTAAACATTTGGGTAAGTTCTTATGTCCATGAATTGGCATGGGACAAGGACAGCCTTGCGAGATCAACTATATTGTCTTTTATTTCGATGCTTAAATTTCGTTTGGTCAGATATATATCGACGAGTTATGATATGAATTTAAGGCACGGCCTTGGAGGTCGTGCAGATGGCACGGATTTTGGGATGCCAAAATTCGGGCTGTCACAGTTGGTATCAGAGACTTTCTTTCTGGGATTCTGACTATCATATCGTCAGAATATAGGGACTTCTGCTAACGAGATTATGAATGCTCATGCAGACCGTTATGTTTCCTAGAGGGAGAGGCCGACCCAGGGGTGGTCACGATAGGAATTTGCGCAGTAGAGATGGGTTAGTCTCACCTACAAACAGAGTGCCATTGGGAAACAGGGAGATTCCCGAGAGCAGTGGCCAGGGAGGAAACCAAACTCAAGCAGAGGAGCGAGATCTAGATAGACAGGATCGAGATCAGAGGGAACAAGATAGGGTGAGAGAAAGAAATGAAGAAAGAGAAGAACGCCAGAGAATGATGCACACAATGGAGACCATGGCAACTGCCATGGCACAACAAGCAGCGTCCTTAGCAGCGCATACAGTACCAGAACCACAACGAACGCCTACCCCTCCAGTAGGACTTACACCTTCAGTGGCTTCAGCATTCACCGAGTTCAGAAGAATGAGACCTCCCAACTTTTCAGGACAGGCAGACACGATGGCCGCCGAAAACTGGTTGGGAGAAATGGAGAAGGTGTTTAGCGTACTGACATGCACGGAGGATGAGAGCGTCCGTTGGGCAGCATATATGTTAGATGGAGAAGCTGGACCTTGGTGGAAATCAGTTTCGCGAACGAGAGCACAAGAAACCCCAGATGTGCCGTGGACTTGGGACGAATTTGTAGAAGAATTCAACAAACAATATTTCTCGGAAGTTGTGAGGAATCAGGTGGAGAGCCAATTTTTACAACTATCACAGGGAAGAATGACCGTGAGAGAGTATGGAGTGGAATTCATGAGACTGGCTCGCCGCCTGCATCACGTAATCTCAGACGTGATGAAAGCGAAGAGGTTCCAACAGGGCTTAAGATCGGACATTCGAGGAGGGGTTGCGCCCTTCCAGCTAAAAACTTATGGAGAAGTAATGAGTAAGGCATTGGTGGTTGAGGAAGAAAACAATAACCGATACCGTCAGAGGGAACATCAAGGTAGAGAAAGCATTGATCCGAGCAGGACGGGGAGTTATGAATCGGTATACAAGAAACCGAGGTTTGTAGCACCAAATCAGAAACATCATTCAGCCATTCGGGGTTTGGGGGGGCTGCACAACAACCTACTCATCAAAATTATCCGTTGTTGGCATCAGGGAGACCGATGAGGTATCAAGGTCCTACTTTTTCCAACAGGGCTACAACTCCACAAGGTTTTTCGAGAGCTGCTACTTCATCACCAAGAGAAACTTGTGCAAAATGTGGCAAGTCCCACAAAAAAACCGACTATAGGCAGGGAATGCGAGGCTGTTTCAAGTGTGGCAAGATAGGCCACATGATTAGAGATTGCCCTGAGACAGTCAAAGAAAAGACGGCTCCAACTTCCATGCCACAACCTATTCAATCTCGAAAGCCTGTTATTCGAGGGAGAGCCTACGCTACCGCATCAGAAGTGTGGAGTGTACACGACGTTATCCAAGGTGAGGTCTCCTTTAAAATAAAGAATTTCGTTTGCAATACAACTCTAGATAAAGAATGAATTTTCCATTAGGATAAATATCTATATAACTGTTATTAAACTTAAGAGTGAAAATTTTGTATTAAGTATATGTTATGCATGATATGCATGCATTGTAGGTGCGTATGTGATTTATGAGAAAGGGTGTTACGAGCACATGACGCCATGAAAGGCCGATAGACCTGTGGTCTACCCACTCTTTCATCACCCCTAGATTTGTAAAAAGGATGAAGATTATTCCTAAACGCCGGACTTTGTGTTATCGTGTCCATCCCAACAGGAGAATTAGTGGACGAGTTAGTCCGCAAATCGGTAGTAGTAAGCATTCGGGATCACGCGGTCCAATTTAATTAGGCGAAATTTAATATGGTTGGACATGCAAGGATTCGACGTAATCCTTGGCATGGATTGGTCATCCCCACCATTGCGCAACGGTGGACTGCAAGAATAAAGTGGTTGTCTCCCGTCCTAACACGAGGAGAACGTTTCGATTCCAAGGGGAGAGGTCGACTCAGGTACCACTCATGTCGGCAATGAGCGTAACATTTGATCCGAAGGTGTAGTGGTTATTTGGCATTTTGAAGGAAGATAAAGAAGAAAGAATATTATCTAGGTAGTACGAGAATTCCCGGATGTATTCCCGGAAGAATTGCGGATTACCTCCAGAGAGAAGTAGAATTTGCAATCGACTTAGCACCGTGAACTTAACCTGCTTTCAAAGGCACCTATAGGATGGCCCTCGCAGAGTTAAAAGAATTGAAAGAACAATTACAAGAGCTCATGGGGGATTCATACGACCAAGCGTGTCCCCGTGGGGAGCACCGGTGTTGTTTGTGAAAAGAAAGATGGGTCAATGCGGTTGTGCATCGACTACCGCCAATTGAACAAAGTCACGGTGAAGAATCGATATCCGCTTGCCAAGAATAGATGACTTATTCGACCAATTGGTGCAAAACATTTTTCCAAGATCGACCTAAGATCCGTTACCATCGATTAAGAGTCGGGGCCAGGACATTCGTAAAACGGCTTTGAACACGGTATGGACACTATGAATTTTAGTGATGCCATTTGAATGCACCGGCGTCGTTTATGGACTTGATGAATCGAGTGTTTAAACCACACTTAGACTCTGTGTGGTAGTATTTGTTGATGACATCCTAATCTACTCAAAATCAAAATGGAGCATGAAGAACCTTTGCGTGAACATGAACAGACGCCAAGCTCAAAGAAATGTGAGTTTTGGCTAGAAAAGGTTAGCTTTCTGGGACATGTCGCTCCAAGCATGGTGTCACCAGTAGATCCCGCTAAGATCGAGCGAGTGAATGGGAACAACCAAAACCGTGTGAGACATCAAGTTTCCTGATGGCGGTGTTATTATCGACATTTCAGAGAGGGGTTTTCAAAATATCGGGACCTCTTACGAGACTTACAAGAAAGGACTCAAGATTTGAGTGGAGTGAGGCGTGTGAGAAGAGTTTTCAAGAACTCAAGAAGAGCTCACCTCGGCTCAGATATTAGCCATTCCATCAGTGGAGGATTCGCAGCTTATAGTGATGCTCAGATAACGGTTTGGGTTGTGTACTAAATCAATATAAAAGGTAATAGCTTACGGCTCGAGCTTGAAAGAGCACGAAAGGAACTACCCAACACACGATCTGGGGCTAGCAGCAGTCATATTCGCATTAAAGATATGGCGACATTATCTATACGGAGAAACATTTAAAATCTTCACTGACTACAAAAGCCTCGATACTGCTTTACGTATGAAGGCGAATATGAGGCTGAGGTGGATGGAATTCCTCAAAGATTACGATTGTTCTATACAGTACCATCCAGGCAAAGCTAACGTAGTGGCCGACGCCTTGAGTCGAAAGAGTTCGGCCCAGCTGGCTAGACTAATTTCGGGTATACGTCGATGGAAGATGTTGGAGGATCTAGCGTTATGTGGTGCAGACATACAACCACAAGCCACAGGAGCCTTCTTAGCCAACATATCAGTGAAGCCAGTGATATTTGAACACATACGAGAACTACAGATGAAAGACCCGATTCTAACAAGGATACATCGAAATGTAATTGAAGGTACTACCTCTGAATTTTCAATCAAAGAAGACGGTTCCTTAACATTCAAGGGGCGGCTTTGCATTCCGGACAATGCGGAGTTACGACGAACGATTCTTGATGAATCCCACAGGTCAAGCTATGCGATTCACCCGGGAAGCACAAAGATGTATCAGGATCTGAAAAAGAACTACTGGTGGAGAGGTTTGAAACAAGATGTGGCAGAGTACGTGTCACGATGTTTGACGTGCCAACAAGTGAAAATCGATCATAGACACCCCGCAGGCCTATTACAGCCTTTACCCATACCGGAATGGAAATGGGAATCTATCTCAATGGATTTCATAGTCGGTTTACCGCGAACTGCAAGGAGGCATAACGCCATTTGGGTAGTAGTTGATAGATTGACTAAGTCAGCACATTTCTTGCCGTACAATACGATGTACACGGCGGGAAGATTAGCAGAACTTTATATGAAGGAGATCGTCCGGTTACATGGGATTCCAAGTAGCATTGTTTCAGACCGAGACCCATTATATACATCAAAGTTTTGGAGGAAATTCCAAGAAGGAATGGGAACTAAGTTGGATTTCAGTACGGCATTTCACCCACAAACAGACGGACAGACTGAGAGGGTCAACCAAGTCATTGAAGACATGCTTAGGGCATGTATGTTAGAATTGCAAGGATCATGGGATCAACATCTACCATTGATTGAGTTCGCTTATAATAATAGTTTTCAGACGAGCATTGGGATGGCACCGTATGAAGCCTTGTACGGAAGACGATGTAAGTCGCCAATCAATTGGGAGGAAATTGGTGAGAAATTCGTTTTGGGACCGGAGCTACTTGAAGATAACGCTGCCATTGTCCGCATGATCAGGGAAAGACTAAAGGCGGCTCAGAGCAGACAGAAAAGTTATGCTGACATCAAGCGGACTAGTGTAGACTTTAAAGTGGGTGAACATGTATTCGTGAAAGTATCACCGATGAAGGGAGTGATGAGATTTGGGAAGAGAGGGAAACTAAGTCCCCGCTATCTTGGACCGTTTGAAGTTTTGGGTCGAGTGGGAGAAGTAGCCTACCGCATTGGTTTGCCACCATTGTTTGATCAGGTACACAACGTGTTCCACGTATCTATGCTTAGAAAATATCTCAATGACCTCGATCACGTCTTTGAGCGCCAATCATTCAAATGCATGAAGATATGACCATGATTGAAGAACCCATAGAAATTTTAGAGCAGTGTTGCGAACAAAAGTGATTCCTTAGTGCTTGTCCGATGGAAGAACCATCCGGCCAAAGAGGCAACGTGGGAACGTGAGGCGGATGTTAAAGAACAACATCCCAAATTGTTCGAAATTGCCAACTAAATGTTTTCATTCGTTTGAGAATATGTAATTACGGGTACTATGAAGGCTATGTATGTTTTCTTTTTTAAGATATTTGGATTTCAAACAATATTTGAGCAACTTTTCGCTGAACTCTTAATTGATGAAACTAGGGATGTATGGAAACCTAAACGAGCAAGAAGGTACCCAGAAACATCTCTGGTCTCGCTCGAGCGACCACTTGTGTTCGCTCGAGCGAACTACATAAAATTCAAATTTTCTTCTCGCTTGAGCGAGGTCTAGTGACCGCTCGCGCGAGGTCTTTGAACCGCTCGAGCGAGGCATTATAACCGCTCGAGCGAGGATATAGTATATGATAAAAACTAGTTCTGTTCTCGCTCGAGCGAGAACAGATGACCGCTCGAGCGAGGCGGAACTATAAATATGGCAGAGGCAATGGCGCCTGTTCATCTTCAAGCGAAAGGAAGAAGAGACGAACAAGGGGGTTAGGGCAAGCGATTTTCAATCTTTTCGATCCGTTTCCAGCCGGATTTCGACCATCTGATCCGTTAAGACTACTCTTTTAGGTAAAATCTACCCATCCCTAAAATTTTTCTTGTCTCTTTAAACCCTTTAAATACCAAATGGCTTCAAGCCCAAACCCCCAACCTAAGAAACGGATGGAGATTCGGTCGCCATCGGCACGCAACAAAGCGCCACAAACCTCGCAACCATCATCAAACCCGCCCTCTGCTCCAATCACACTGGATGATTGGTGGGGAGCAAAAATTTTTGAAGCCGAATGGGAAATACATCCCTCTTGTTTCGGAGATCCGGCGTCCACCCAGTGGACATCAGACTTTATCACCAACAATCAGCTCAAGACCCTGCTTACGCCGTTCGGGGATCAATACTACCCGAGGCTAGTGAAACTGTTCTACCAGACCTTAAACATGAGCATCGATGAGGACGCCATACTTGTTACCATCGATGGTAATGAGTTAATTTTCGGATGTGCCGACATTTCCTCAATCATGAAGTGTCCCCACATCTACACTCCTAGCCCACTCATCCTACCACCTTTTTCGAACGAGATTTCAACGATCATCTCCGACATCATCGGTAGGTCCACCGGGACAATCTATCACCCGGTCACAACTACCGCCAAGGCATGTGGCTTTTAGACATTATCTTTAAAAAGAATTTGCACCCAACCGCCATGACCAAGAACGCCGAGATGCGTTTTGCGAGCACTACATACCGCATTTCACAATAGGTGGATCAACGCACCTATGGTTGTCATAAAAGGCATGGCGCATGCCTACAAAAGAAATGTAAGGGGTGTTGTCCCTCCACCAATCAACCGATTACCGTATGCACGGTTGATTTCCCGACTTTTAGACTCACGAAATGGGAAGGGAGGATTTAGGATCCGGAGGAAGTTATTCCTCACCGACAACGCGTCCCCATACCTCGCCCAAGACCGGAGTCAAAACCTTAAGAGCCTCCAAACCAGTCGACAAGAAGAGAGACCGACTGTCTCCGATCACCAACCATCAAGCACCGGTGGGACCGACTACCCCTCTACCTCGCCCGTTCAGCCCATACCCACTACAGACACGGGCATGATGCGGGAGATCCTCCGACAAGGGCGGAGATCAGGTTGCATCAGAGGTTCCAGGAGGCGCTACTCATAGACCTCATGGGCCAGGCATACCCGCAGTCTTACATGCAGCGCGTAGGTGCCATGAGGGACGCTATTTTTGGAGCATCTAGCTCCGGCCCGACTACGAGGAGCGCCACAGTGGGTACCACAGCCGTCACGGTGGACGATGGCGAGGACTACGACGACGACGACGACTATGAAGAGGATGAGGATTAGATAGTAACAAACATTTGAACACTTGGCATGTAATATTTTGAAACTTTTGATATGTAGGTTAAAATTTTCTTCAAACTATCGTGACATGAATGTCACAAGGTTTAGTTTGGGTAGATGATAAATATTTATGGGATGAGATATCGATAATATTTTGGTTAATTGTTTTGTTTTTGTTGTATGGAAAATTGTGGGCATGACCAACACTGGTTGCTACAAAATGCGGCAATTTATGTAAATTTCTGATTTGATATATCGGAGTCGTAATGGTACAGTTAAGAAAATAATATCGATTTTCGAGGGCTAAAATCTTATAAGTTGGGGTGATTGTCACAACCTATTTTTCACGATTTGTGCACGACGCACACACATAGGTATATGTGTTTCACAAGGAGACCAAAACGACCCAAATACTTTAAGTGTGTATGTGGGAAACACACTAGTATATCCCAAAAATTTTAGATATAAAAGTGAAGAAGAGAGAGAGGAGCCCTTACGTAAATCTATTCTAACCTAAATAGAGAGAAGGAGAATATAGAGAAAGAAGAAAAGAGCACAGTAGAGAACTAGGGTTCGTTGAGACTTAGGTCGGCAAAGGAGATCGAGGAAAGCGACAGGGAGGACGAACCAGGAGGCCGGATAACCGAGTAGATATTCAAATCATAAATCGGTGCGGGATCGTCGGCAGGACATGATAGATGCCTAAGAATGTTTTAAATAGTAGGAAAGAGGTTGGCTAAATGTTTCCTTGTATAAGATAAAGGGTAAATGATGAGTGGAAGCATTCTCGATCTTGATCGAGGGACAAATCGTTGTTCCTCGCTCGAGCGGTCTAAAAAGGCTCGCTCGAGCGAGGATGAACAGATATAAGCATGACTCTGGGCTCGCTCGAGCGGTCCCTGAAACTAAAGGGGAGCTCGCTCGAGCGAGGGTCCACGGTCATATTTCGAAAGCTCGATTTAACCGCTCGAGCGACCTCGATTTAACCGCTCGAGCGAGGTCAAGAGACCGCTCGAGGGAAGTCAAGTGACCGCTCGAGCGAGGATAATGGACCGCGCGAGCGAGGTCTGGTGACCACTCAGATCTCGGTTTTTGTCGAATATGAGAACTTGGGGGTCATACACCCCAATGACTTTAGATTATTCTAAAACTTTTTTTTTTAAAAATGTAGGTTGATGCGTTATAACCCTCTACGAGCAGGCATGCCTTGAGATTCGTCGAGGTAGGGAATATTCTCGAAACATGTGCATTATTCTGTGAACTCATATGTGTAGTATAGTCTATTTAAATAGTGTATTCCATAAACCCTCATGATAAGAGCGTGTGTGTGTGTTCCAATGTGGAAAATTCTGAGGTCCCCAGGGGACGAAAGATAATGTGGTTCAATCAAAGAAAGGTGAAATAGAAGCATGGGGCATCCCAGGGATGCGTAAGAAAACAAACAGAGAAACAAAAATAACGTGATAAGGCCTAATGTGATATATTTAGCACAATCACGGTGAATAACTATATGTAAAGCACATTGATATTTTTATTATTTAAGGTTGATTAGAATACCCCACCGACGTATGGGATAACCACGACTCGACAGATATCCGTGACCGCACGGCAGTCAATCCAAGACATTTATAACACATCCTGTGGATGTAGATTGAGAATAGACCCGCCGCCTATGAGAAATGGGCTCAAGATTCCAGGAATACACATAACAAGCTCTAGTTAGACGACGATGGTGGGTATTCCATCGGGGCTCGATGCTCTATTGCTCGAGGATTACTTAAGTTAAGATTTAAGTGATTAGGCAAAGTTCACAACCAAACTCATAAAGAGATGAAACAAAACTATGCTAAGTAGTGGTCGGAACCATTGGGTTACCCTCACACTCAAATTGTTGTACATAAGTGTTTTCTTGAGAATTTTATGTTTGTTAAGTTACTGACATATGTGTGAAGGATGATCTATATGTTCTTTTGTTTTCCCTACGGAGCTAGGATGTAGCTCACCCCTTAGACTATACGTCGCAGGTCCAGGACTAGCGGCAGCAAGGACTTCGGGTGAAGTTAATCCAAGGGCATCGGTGTCCGTGCCCACAGAAGAGTCAGAACCTCCTCCTGAGGAATTCTTCTAGGGAACCCGCTGCATACTCAGAGAGTGAGTTGAGAGAATACTATGCATGGCTGGTATATCGAGCCTCTTTATTTAGAGTGTTTTAAATTTCTGCCTCTTGATAAGACGTCTAGGATGAATAATTTCAATTAAACATTTGGGTAAGTTCTTATGTCCATGAATTGGCATGGGACAAGGACAGCCTTGCGAGATCAACTATATTGTCTTTTATTTCGATTTAGAGTAGTCGCATGTGCTTAAATTACAGTTTGGATGTATATATCGACGAGTTATGATATGAATTTAAGGCACGGCCTTGGAGGTCGTGCAGATGGCACGGATTTCGGGATGCCGAAATTCGGGCTATCACATCTGCAATCCTTTTTGAAGTGACCGGGTTTACCACAGTGATAACAACTGCCCTTTTTCTTTTGGCCCTGATGACCTTGGCTCTTAATTTTCTTGTTACCCTTATCAGAATTGAAGTTGTCTTTCCGCTTTCCATGTGATTTGGACGTACCAACCTCCACCATATGAGCCTTTGAAGTTAATTGAGATTGCTCATCTTTCTTGTCGCGAACACGAATTTCATCTTCAACTCGAAGATGGTGGCACAACTCTTCAAACGAAAGTTCTTTCTTTTTATGTTTGAGAGTGTTTCTGCAGTCCTTCCATGAGGCAGGCAATTTGTGGATAATTGCATGATTGTGAAAAATGGGATCCATTTTTATGCCCTCTTGATTAATTTGACCGATAATATACTGAATCTCATGAACTTGATCGAGAATCGGTTTATTATCAGTCATTTTAAAATCTAAATACAGACTTACAATGAAGCTCTTTGTACTGGCATCTTCTGTTTTGTACTTTGTCTCCAGCGCCTTCCAAAGTTCCATTGCAGACGACATGCTCTGGTACACATCGAAGAGAGAATTTGCTAGCATATTGAGAATGTGCCCTTTACAGATATAATCATCTTGCTCCCATTTCTGACGTTTATGAGCATTGGCAAGAGATTCTCCATCAGAATCTTCAGGCTCCGCGGGTTTTGGAGTGGTTAGGACATAAGCAACTTTCAAAGTCGTCAATACGAAATGTATCTTCGGTTGCCATCTTCTGAAGTTGTTGCCGTCGAATCGCTCCAATTTGACGAAGTCGTGAGTCATCACTTTCAGATTTGAAGCCATTATAAAAGAGAATAGCGTTTTAAAATTGTTAGATAAAGCAAAGAACAGAAATCCGAAAATGATGAAAAGGGCAAGAGAATTGGACTCGAGGCACGTAATCGTTGTCTTTAAAACGCTATTCGCTCCCTACTCGAGTAAATCTTCGAGTTTGCAAAAGGGTTCCAGCGAGGACGCTTCAGATACAACGAGCCCAATCTCTTGGATGCGATCCGTTACTTTGCAACAGTAGAGGATCGCCCCAGAAAACTCATTCCGATGGAGTACCACCAAAAGAAGAAAGCAAGAGGAATTCTCAAGTTTTATGCAAGGATTCCGATGGATTTCAGAGTGTTTGAATCTGTGTCCTAAGGCCTCCTTATATAGAAACTTCAATATGACTGTTGGACCAACAACTATATTTTGGACGACTCAGATCTTTCAAAGATCTCAACCGCTACATCCAACGGCTGCATGAAAGGTTGTAACTTTTCGAATTCAAATTCAAACGGTTATACACCTTTATAAGCGGTTATGAAACGGTTGGGTCCAACGGTCAATGTTTGACCAATCCGTTTGGCCCAATAGAACCGAATTGACCCGTTGAATAGTGGCCCATTAGGCCCGACCCAACTCATGAATAATCTGACCGTTGGATCTGCCTGGTAAAAAATTCAAACCTCTCCTTGCGATTTACGACGCGACGCATAAGTGCGCGTGCGCTTAATCTACGCCAAGACGCCTTCTCTTATTATTGTTAAGCAATAATAGAAGGTGAAAAGTTCTATATATAGCCTAGGCACTTTTTATTTTTACCAATGTGGGACTATTCATTTACATATAAAACTTGAGAATAACTATTGCCTAAAACCCAACCCAAAACTAAGAAATCAAATAAAGTTTTATTTTCTTTAAATTATTAAAATATTTATTATATTAATAATAAATATAACAATCCCCCACAAATTTCAAATAAAATAAAGACACCTAAAATATGTGCATACCATGAAAGGTACCTTTTGGGTTTGAACCTTCACTTAGTGTAAACTTATCAAAGTCTTATCAGGTGCAGAGACCATAGTCTTGAACCGAGGACCCTATATGACATGACCGGATAAATAACACACATATATTTTCTTAAGATCGAGTTTTCTATAAAGCTAGCGCTATTATGGCCTTGTGCTTATGCCCTGGTTTCATGAATGTTTTTTTTTTAGAAAAACCATAATCTCATAGGAAGCGGCCGCACCTCCACATTCACATAGGTAAGTCTGTCGAATATGTTTCTGTAACCAAACACATTAACATAAAATGTTACAGACTTATTAAAAGTATGTACTCATCCTTCTCTTTGTCATTACAGATTCCAAGCACTTGACACCTGTCTTGGGATGGACATTTTAGCTAAATTAAAGTGCTTCTAATCATCACTCTCATGTCGTACTCTTCCATTGAACTTAAGGATTTGGTGAACAAATATTAAGTTGGATTTTTGACATAGGTGATCAACTATATGGTTTTAGTCCTATCCCGATAGATGTTTTCTTTACCAATTCTCTAGAAAGTCCTTTGGTAAATGGATCAGCCAAATTATTATTTGTCCGAATTGAGTCTATCCCAATTACTCCATCCTTGAGTAATTCTCTAACATAACGGTGTCGTAGACCAATATGTATATTCTTACCATTATAAACTTTATTGTAGGCTTTTGCTCTCGTAGCCTCACTATCACAATTTATTGTAATAGGTGGCATAGGCTTTTTACACAAAGGAATTTCCAAGAGTAAATTTCAAGCCATTCTCGCCTTTTTGCCACATGCCGTTAAGGCAATAAACTCAGATTCCATTGTGAAATGAGTAATACATGTTTGCTTTTAGATCCCCATGAGATCGCAGACCACCGAGAGTGAATACCCATCCACTCGTAGCCTTGGATTCATCGAATCAATTCCAACTTGCATCAGATCCTTCTAAAACATTAGGAAAACCAGAATAATGCAATCCATAATGTACACTTCCTTTTAAATATCTAAATACACGAGATATAGCATTCCAATGATCATGACATAGATTACTTGTATATCTACTTAATTTTCCAACTGCATATGCCAAGTCAGGTCTAGTACAGTGCATTGCATACATCAAACTACCGATTACTCTAGCATATTCTAACTGATTTACAGATCTACCTTTATTATAAACAAGTTTGATGCTAGGATCATATGGTGTAGCTGCAGGTTTACCATCTAAATGATTATATTTATTGAAAATTTTCTCTATGTAATGAGACTGGGTTAAAGTAAGCTCATTGTCGTTTCTTACTATTTTGATTCCTAAGATGACATCAGCATTACCCATATCTTTCATATCAAAATTAGAAGAGAGAAAAGATTTAGTATCCATTATACTATCTAAATCAGTACCGAAAATATGCATACCATCTACATATAAACATATGATAACTCCCTTATTTACAAAAAATTTACTATATACACATTTATCAGATTCATTAATTTTGAAACCGTTAGAAACAATAACACTTTCAAATTTTTCATGCCATTGTTTAGGAGCTTGTTTTATACCATAAAGAGATTTAATTAATTTACAAACTTTATGCCCCTGTCCGGTCATTACAAAACCTTCAGGTTGCTCCATATAAACTTCTTCTTCTAATTCACCATTTAAGAATGCAGTTTTTACATCCATTTGATGAATATGTAAATGATAAATAGAAGCAAGTGCTATTAAGATCCTAATAGTTGAAATTCTGGCTACTGGTGCATAAGTATCAAAAAAGTCAATACCTTCCTTTTTTCTAAATCCTTTTGCCACCAATCGGGCCTTAAACTTATCTATAGTTCCATCAGCTTTAAGTTTTTGTTTGAAAATCCATTTACAACCTATAGGTTTAGATCCTGAGAAGATCAACTAGTTTCCATGTTTTATTACCCATTATAGATTCTATTTCATCATTTATTGCTTCCTTCCAAAAAGCAGCATCTTGCGATTTTATAGCCTCATTAAATGTTAATGGATCATTTTCAATATGAAAAGAAAACATGGTTTCCTTTACTTGCTCTGATCTTGTTCCCTCTGCTACAAACATATAAAAATCCAAACCAAAAGTTTTTTCTTTTCGCACTCTTTTGCTTTTTCTGAGATCCGTGTTTTCTATATTTTCAGAATTTATAATTAATTTTTCTTTATCAGAATTTTCATTAATTCTAGGAATAGAAGAAAAACAATGTTCATAAAATTCAGCATGTAATAGCCCGAAAAAAAATCACGCTAAACTATGACCTTGGGATCCGTGCCCGATTGGTCACAAGTTTGACCAATCAGGAGATCATGAGTTAGCATAGAATGTGATGAACGGACGAGATGTGATAGTTTGAGTGATTATGTAGTGTGTGATATAAATGAGAAGTCACTTACACCTACTGCGGTGTATGTGCTCAACACACAAAGAGGGAGATAGATAAAAGGGTTTAATAACCCTAGATGTGTATTTTGGTTGTTGAAGGAGAGTGAAGAAGAGGGAGAAAGAGAGAGAAGTAAGAGAGGAGTTATTGCAACTAATTGGAGGGGGAATTCAAGAGATAAAAGCCGGATTCAACCCGATTTGGATCTGTTAGAGCCAAAGCTGGAAACCCTAGCCTTCCAACTATTTGATTGAAATCAACTTGAGATCTATTCAAAGTAAAAATTTTGTAAATAAAATGCATAGATTATAGGGGTTAAGTTGTGATTAAATGTGGGTTAAATCATAGGATAATGGCTTAGAAAAATAGAGGAAAAAGTATGGAAGAAGATTGGGAAGAACATGAATTAATCGGCAATTTCGATTAATCAAATTGCTCATTAATCGAAATTGGCCAGGAAGTTGAAAGGTCAGAGGACCCCGATTTCGATTAATCGAATTTAATTTCGATTAATCGACTTTGGATTTCGATTAATCGATTTGGGGATCGATTAATCGACTGAGAACCTCCAGTGGACCCCAGGGGTTGGAGGAAATGACTTAAGGAAAAATCGACTAATCGAAATGGGATTTCGATTAATCGATTTTAGTTTTCGATTAATCGATTTGGGATCGATTAATCAACTTGTGAAACTCGACTGTTCGAACTGAGAGTCGACTTTGCGAAAAGAAGAATTTCGATTAATCAAAATTGGATTCGATTAATCGAATGAAAACTCGACTGTTCAAACTGTGGGTCAACTTTGCGAAAAGAAGAATTTCGATTAATTGAAATTAGATTCGATTAATCGAATGAAAACTCGACTGTTCGAATTGAGGATCGACTTTGCGAAAAGGCGAATTTCGATTAATCGAAATTATTTCGATTAATCGATATTGACCTTCGATTAATCGATTTTGGAAATCGATTAATCGAACCAGGTTCGATTAATCGATTTTGGAATTCGATTAATCGACTGAGATAAATTATGTTGACTTTTGGGTTTGACTTTAAGATTCTTGGAGGGTCTTACACCTTCTTTATTGCATCCTTTGTGATGTGTTTCACCTGTTATGTGGTACCATAGGTGGTACGTGTGGACTAGTGCACAAGGAGCCACGTGGGACCTTGATGCATTGATCAAATGAAGACTTGAGGTAGGGAACACCTTGAACATGTACTTTATTTTACAAGAGCATGTATGTAGTGATATAGATTTCCATTCAAATGTTTAATTGCTTAAGAATTGTGAAAAGTGTGTGTGCGTATGACATCCATAAGAGAAATTCTAATAAGCCATCCCCAGGGGATGAAGAAGTAAAGAGATGAGAGCATCAGGTGTGATGCAAGTAAATGGATACATCCCAGGGATGTATCCAAGGATTGAATCATGTTTGATAGGGCCTAACTGATATAAGATAGCACATTTACACGGTGAATAACTATATGTAAGGCACCGATATTTTTGTTATTTGAGGTTTGATAGGGTACCCCACCGACGTGGCGGGATATCCACGACTGACACGGCAGGATATCCGTGACCGATACGGCGGCGAAACCATAGGCCAGTGCGGAGGCTTATCCGTACATAGTAAGCACACCCCAGGGGTGTTGATTGAGACAAGTGAAACCCCGCCACCAATCCCCAGGGGAAAGGGGCTTGGGTACTATTTGTATTCCTGTGAATACGGTTAAACTGTCTATATAGATGACGATGATGGGTATCTCATCGGGGCTCGATGCTATATTGCTCGGGGATTACTTAAGTTGAAAGTTTAAGTTTTGCTTTAGGCCTTTTCAGCATCATTCATGAGTAAATGAAAATACAAGTAATCAACAGTAAAACGAAATGCTTTTTAACTGTTTCATTAACAACTGCATAGACACATCATGCATGGCATATCATGGAATATATGTGAGTTATAATTTATATGTTCAACCGTGTTTGTTCCCTATTGAGCTAGGATGTAGCTCACCCTATAGACTATACGTCGCAGGTCCACTACTAGCAGCTGCCGAGGCTTCAGGAGACGCTGATCCCGGCGAGTCGGACCTTGCGGCCGGTGAAGAGTTGGAGCCACCTCCAGAGGACTTCTTCTAGAGGACTCCGTTGTGCCACTTTGAGGGATTTTGGAGAGAGTTTTTGTACGGCTTGGTATGTCAAGCCTTGATTCTGTTTAAACCATGTATATATATATATATAGATGGGATTATTCTTTTGGGGCGAACCATCCGTGATGATTGCTATCATCGATGGTTCGGATCGGTTCTCCATTCATGTAGAGGCATGAGGGTAGAACTGTCTTTTGGAGAGTTAATTAATATAGATTCAAATTCCGCAATTTCGTTTATTATTTTATTGCAATGCTTGATATACCAGTGTTCCGTGCTTAGCTAAGGGGCACGGTCAAGATGATCGTGCTGATGGCACGGGTTTCGGGGTGCCGAAATCCAGGCTGTCACAGTTGGTATCAAAGCTATTTTCTTTTACCAATTCTGATAAGGGTTCTTTCGTCAGAACATAGGGGCTTCTGCTAACGAAACTTTAGTTTCAAATGCAGCCGCAAAATGTCATCTAGAGGAAGAGGCCGACCAAGGGGAGGCCAGCAGAGGAGTCTACGTAGTGGAGATGATTACATCTCTCCTACTAATAGAGTGCCTCTAGGAGGTACTGAGGCCCCAGGGGGCAGTAGTAGTAGACAACGGGATGAAGAAGATCGAGATCATCAAGACCAAGATCTAAGAGAACAAGAAAGATTGAGAGAAAGACAAGAAGACATAGAAGAGCGATAAAGGATGATGCACACTATGGAGACTATGGCAGCTGCCATGGCACAACAGGCTGCATCCTTTGCAGCTCATGCGTCAAAAGAACAGCAGCCACCTACACCACCTGTAGGACCTGCGTTGCCTGTGCCCTCATCCTTTACAGAGTTTAGGAGGATGAGACCTCCTTCATTTTCTAGGCAGGCAGACACAATGGCCGCTGAGAACTGGTTGATGGAGATGGAGAAAGTCTTTAGCGTGCTAACTTGCACGGAAGATGAAAGTGTAAGATGGGCAGCTTACATGTTGGATGGGGAGGCTGGGCCTTGGTGGAAGTCCGTGATACGGACTCGGGCTCAGGAGACCCCAGAGTTGCCTTGGACTTGGGAGGAGTTTGTTGAGGAGTTCAACAAACAATATTTTCCGGAAGTGGTGAGGAACCAGCTTGAGATACAATTTTTACAGTTAGTACAAGGGAGAATGACAGTGAGAGAATACGAGGTAGAGTTTCTACGACTTGCCCGTTTTGCTCCAGATTACGTCGCTACTGAAGTGATGAAGTCCAAGAGGTTTCAGCAAGGTTTGAAGCCTGAGGTTAGGGGAGGCGTAGCTCCATTTCAACTGAGGACCTATGAAGTAGCTCCATTTCAACTGAGGACCTATGAAGAGGTCATGAGTAAAGCACTGGTGGTTGAAGAGGAGAATACAAATAGATATAGACAGAGAGAGCAGCAGAGAGGAGGAAATGAACAAGGAAGATCGGGGCACTACGAACCGGTGAACAAAAATCCGAGGTTCATGGCCCAGAATCAGAGACCACAGTTCCAAGGGGGTTTCGGAAGACCGGCGCAACAACAACAACACCAACAGAGGGTTCCATTACTTGCGTCGGGGAGACCTATTCGCTATGAGAGCCCTGCCATGTCTCATCGGGCGCCCACCGTCACACGTGGTTCTCGTGATTGCTTTCTTCTCGCACCTCGGGAGACTTGCGCAAAGTGTGGCAAGCCTCATAGGACGGTGGACTGTAGATCGGGAACTAGGGGCTGTTTTCGATGTGGCAAGGTGGGCCACTTGATCAAGGATTGCCCCGAGACGGATAAGAGAAAGACGGTTTCAGTTGCAGCACCACGACCAATTCAAGAAAGGAAACCGATCGTCCAGGGGAGAGCCTATGCAGTCACTGCTCAGGAAGCAGGGAACGTGCATGACGTCATCCAAGGTGAGATTTTTATTTTTAATTAAAGAAAATTTTCATTTCATTAAAATCTTAGATAGAGAAGGAGCATGCATTAGAAATTATATAGATTTTTTTTCTCAATACAGAAAGTTGTATGTGAATTAAGAGTGTAAATTGATGTGTAAATTATTGTATGTATGTATGTATACTATAGGTACTCTAAATATATATGAAAAAGGATGTTTCGATGGATATGACGCTCGAGTGTTGATAGACCCCGGGTCTACCCACTCATTCGTTACTCCACGTTTCGCTAAGAAGATGAAGATTGTTCCAGAGACGTTGGATTTCGTCCTATCTGTGTCTATTCCGACTGGAGAGTTAGTAGACACGGAGTTAGCTTGCAAATCCATCATTGTAGCAGTTCAAGACTTAGAGGTGCATGAACTAGAAGCAAAGTTGATACTGTTAGACATGCAAGGGTTTGATGTGATCCTTGGCATGGACTGGTTGGCGCAGCATTGTGCAACCGTTGATTGCAAGAACAAGGTAGTCATTTTCAGACCCAACACAAGAAGATCATTTCGGTTTCAAGGAGTGAGGTCATATCTGCCATCGATCTCAGCAGAAGGGCGAAAATGATCGTAAAGGGTTGCATGGATACTTAGCTTTCTTAAAGGAGGACAAGGAAGAAAAGAATGTCATTTACGAGATAGCGATTGTATGCGAGACTTGACGACGTGTTTCGGAGGAGTTGCCTGGATTACCTCCAGAAAGAGAAGTAGAATTCGCCATTGAATTAGCACCAGGAACGGAGCCTATTTCGGAAGCACCTTATAGAATGGCTCCCGCTGTGTTCAAGGAATTAAAGCAACAACGACAAGAACTTATGGAGAAGGGGTTTGTTAGACCAAGTGTATCTCCATGGGGAGCACCGGTCTTGTTTGTCAAGAAAAAGGATGGGTCAATGCGGCTATGCATTGACTATCGACAATTGAACAAACTCACTGTGAAGAACCGCTACCCTTTGCCTAGAATTGACGATCTATTCACCAACGCAAGGAGCAAAGTATTTTTCCAAGATCGACACGAGATCCTGGGTATCATCGATTCTTGAGTCAAAGCGGAGGACATTCAAGATGCGACTTTCCGGACACGGTATGGACACTATGAATTCCTTGTGATGCCGTTTGGATTAACGAATGCTCCGGCGTCGTTTATGGATCTGATGAACCGAGTGTTTAAACCACACTTGGACTCCTGCGTCGTAGTGTTTGTTGATGATATACTAATATACTCCAAATCCAAGACGGAACACGAAGAACATTTGAGGATTGCTCTACAGACGCTACGTGAACACCAATTGTACGCCAAACTCAGCAAGTGTGAATTTTGGTTGGAAGAAGTTAGCTTTTTGGGACACGTTGTCTCAAAGCATGGTGTCACTGTAGATCCAGCAAAGATAGAAGCAGTAGTTAGATGGGAGCAACCAAAGACAGTGACCGATGTCCGAAGTTTTTTGGCCAATAATATACTGAATCTCATGAACTTGATCGAGAATCGGTTTATTATCAGTCATTTTAAAATCTAAATACTGATTTACAATGAAGCTCTTTGTACTGGCATCTTCTGTTTTGTACTTTGTCTCCAGCGCCTTCCAAAGTTCCATTGCAGACGGCATGCTCTGGTACACATCGAAGAGAGAATTTGCTAGCATATTGAGAATGTGCCCTTTACAGATATAATCATCTTGCTCCCATTTCTGGCGTTTATGAGCATTGGCAAGAGATTCTCCATCAGAATCTTCAGGCTCCGCGGGTTTTGGAGTGGTTAGGACATAAGCAACTTTCAAAGTCGTCAATACGAAATGTATCTTCTGCTGCCATCTTTTGAAGTTGTTGCCGTCGAATCGCTCCAATTTGACGAAGTCGTGAGTCATCACTTTCAGATTTGAAGCCATTATAAAAGAGAATAGCGTTTTAAAATTGTTAGATAAAGCAAAGAACAGAAATCCGAAAATGATGAAAAGGGCAAGATAATTGGACTCGAGGCACGTAATCGTTGTCTTTAAAACGCTATTCGCTCCTTACTCGAGTAAATCTTCGAGTTTGCAAAAGGGTTCCAGCGAGACGTTTCCAGGATACAACGAGCCCAATCTCTTGGATGCGATCCGTTACTTTGCAACAGTAGAGGATCGCCCCAGAAAACTCAATCCGATGGAGTACCACCAAAAGAAGAAAGCAAGAGGAATTCTCAAGTTTTATGCAAGGATTCCGATGGATTTCAGAGTGTTTGAATCTGTGTCCTAAGGCCTCCTTATATAGAAATTTCAATATGACTGTTGGACCAACAGTCATATTTTGGACGGCTCAGATCTTTCAAAGATCTCAACCGCTACATCCAACAGCTGCATGAAAGGTTGTAACTTTTCAAATTCAAATTCAAACGGTTATACACCTTTATAAGCGATTATGAAACGGTTGGGTCCAACGGTCAACGTTTGACCAATCCGTTTGGCCCAATAGAACCGAATTGACCCGTTGAATAGTGGCCCATTAGGCCCGACCCAACTCATGAATAATCTGACCGTTGGATCTGCCTGGTAAAAAATTCAAACCTCTCCTTGCGACGATGCGCACGTATGGCGTCTTGGCGCCTAATGCGCCTAAACGCTAATCGCCACAATGCAGCGCCTCTTCTCTTATTATTGTTAAGCAATAATAGAAGGTGAAAAGTTCTATATATAGCCTAGGCACTTTTTATTTTTACCAATGTGGGACTATTCATTTACATATAAAACTTGAGAATAACTATTGCCTAAAACCCAACCCAAAACTAAGAAATCAAATAAAGTTTTATTTTCTTTAAATTATTAAAATATTTATTATATTAATAATAAATATAACATCGCCAATATAATCCATCTAATCCTAACAACCTATCCTGTAAGCACTATTGCATGAGACTAATCAAACTAGACTACAAGTATTAATTCGAAGGTGAATATCTGTTCTACCATATGCTTAATCTGTACAAGGCAATTACGATCAACGTAAATAAATTAAATCATTAAAACTTTTTGTGCTTTCATTAATAGAAATAAAACTCAATCATGCAATTAATTACCATAAAGAATTCAAATTACAAAGAACAAAATCTTAGATTAATACTTATCTTTGATTACATGAAGACCTAAACTAGAGAGAAGTTAGACGCTCCTCATCTCGTAGATCATCATCATGAACTTACAACCTCTGTGCAATGATTTGGAGAAGAAAGAAGTCTTCTTCTTCCAAAAATTCTAAAAATCTGAAACCTAAACACTCTAGAAAACCTAGAAAGATGAACTCTCCCAAAACCCAATCCTAGGGTCCTTATTTATAGATCCATAAAACCCTAGAACATTCTAAATTAGAGAGAAAGTGGGAAGAAACATTACAAAAAATAAGACTATTAGCGGCAGCCAAAACTGCCGCTATTAACAAAGAAACTGCCGCTCATACCCTCGTCGCTAATAGTCCTGATAGCATTTAATATTTTTTTGGTTAATAGGTAGTGGCAGTTTTTGGCCATTGCTAATAGTCTTATTTTTTGTAGTGAAAATTTCTAAAAGAATTTAAATTGTAAAAGGAAAGAAGCAATTGCCTGGATTGGAATTAAAACCGACTTTCTGCTTTGACCAGTTTCTAAATTTCCAATCTTGACTTGCCAAGTGTACATCTCGATTGGTCGAGTTTTATAGATGAATAAAAAGTAGAGTTAGGTCGAGAGCTGAAATTTTTGGGGAAGAAATCTCAGCGGGTCGAGTTCAAATCTTGATGTGTCGAGTTTTTGAATTTTTGCATTTGAGTCTTTTTCTTTCTTTCATATCTTTTGGAATTTTTGCATTTGAATTTTGGCTCGTTGGAAAGCTTTGCTCCACTACTTTCCATTGGTCTAAGGCCCAGTTCATTCAGATCTTCATTTAAACTTGGAAAATACTAAAATACAATAAAAAAATTAAATTAGATTTACCAAAAGCACAACAAAATATAGCTTTGGGATTGTTTAAGTATAATTCAACGGCATATCACACATCCAAATAACTAGGGAATCTCTTATATTTTAGTCTAGTACCCACTCACATAATAATAAGGACCTGGTCACCAAATTTAAAGGATTCATTCAATCTCTAATGGAGGCTTCAAGCTTTTAAAAAATATATATCCAAATCTCCTCTCCACCCATCCGTACATTATGTGCCCAATTTATAGAGATGGTCATATAATAGCACTACGTCAAAATGGTAAAAACACGACTTTTGGCAATATCAAAAGAACCACTGCCCCAGCTGTAGTATAATAAGTCACTGCTAAAACCGATTGTTTATTATGCTAAGACAGTGGTTTAATTTGTTAAACCTGATCCCACGCTAATATATATCGTGAAACCAAAATTTTCATTTTCATTTCCAAAGAACGCGGAGACCGGCTCCTCCCCTCTCTCTCGCTCCATCTCCCTCTTCGAAACCCTAGACTACCTCCTCCCCTCTCTCTCGCTCCATCTCCATCTTTGAAGCCGTAGCCTCCATCTCCTTCTTCGAAACCCTAGGCGACGAAAAAAAAACGGCAAGTGAGTTTTTCTTGTTTTCTCATATTTTTTTTGCTTTTTTCGTTGATTATTTCACCAATTTCTATATATTTGCCTCGATTTTATCAATTTTAACGCAATTTTTGTGTATTTTTCTCAAATTGCTATTTATTTTTCTCAAAATCTGTGTATTTTTCTCAAATTGCTTTTATAGAATCAGATGATTCAATGTTGAATCATCTTATTGGCATAGAGTGATTGCAATCTACAACAATAACGGCAAGTGAGGGTTTCAGATCTTGTGCATGATTCGATTGAGTTTGCTTCAGATTAATCAATTTTAACGCAAGTTAGGGTTTGTAATTTTTTATTTTCTACGATTTCTAGTAGGTTATCCTTTTAAGTACTTGACATGCATACCACATGTTTGGTTAAATGTCTAAAACGACTTTGTTCTGAAATGAAGAGATAGGAATGTCAGATCCTTGCAGGAAAAGGGAAATACTCTCATTTTATACCAGCACTTGTAAATTTTTTAAACCCTATGCCCTGGTTTAGCCTTCACTTTGATTACATCACGCACTTTGATTACTATGCTCATGCACAATCAAGGCTATGAATTGGTCCCACAAGTTTTGTGGCTTTTGGTATTTCTCGTAAAAACATATTTTAGTGCCACGTAGAGCACTAGGGCGGCATCATTTAAATCACTTTTTAATCAAATAAATTTGAAAGACAAACCCTAATGCATGACTAAAGGCTTGCTAAGCATCAAAAAATGGATGGCCAAATTAGTTTTGATGTAACTATTTATTTTTTAATGCTAAAATAGCCTTTAATCACACGGTAGAGATTATTTTTCAAAAATTTCTTTTTGAAACTGATCTAAACGATGACCCCTTGATCCACATGGTACTAGAACCTCATTCTTGGTGTTAATGATAGTGTTTTAGCCTCTGCCCTGCCCTTTGGCTGCGAGACAGGTCCCTCTTACTCCACGTGCATGTCCGCATGCATTTGCCAAATTCCACACCTTCAGACTCTGGCCACTTAGATCCCTTACCAGCTTAGCCAAGGGTAAGAGGAAGATTTACCCCTTTAAGTTTAAATTTCGTTCTCCAATTTCCTTTGGTAAAGACATTATTCTGCTTGACATCATGGAGATCCTCTCCCTTGGGAGGGTTAAGTCGCTAAGTTGAATTTCCTTGTTTTTTCTTTTTTTATTCTTCTTTTAATTCTATTTTAAGTTGCAACCGTTTAAGATGGGGGCCAAGGGGGTGTCGATGTAATCAAATTGGACATCTGGGTCTATCAGCTGCACTTGGGTCAATATTTTATATTAACTGGATTACCGTAAACCCTTATACCTGGGACCATCACTAAGTTGTCATACACTGAAAACTGGATGAACAGTTATTGAGTTAAAAAAAAAAGTTACAACATGAAAACTTCTACAAATGTATTTTTTTCATCATTATTTTTGTTTATGACTTTATATATAACTATCCATTATATATAATGAGAGACTAGTTCAATGGAAGTTTTTTGTGTTATGATTGTAACCACGTGATTTGAGAAATTTTGCTTTTTCTTTTCCATGTTACGTCAATCACACACGCATTTTATAACTAACATTAAATACACAATATTTATTTAAATTATACCTTATAGTTTTACCTTTTAAATTTCCAATTTCCCTTTGTGTTATTCTTCAAAAATAACTTTGGATTTAAAATATTGAATAATTATTTCTTACAGACAAATTCATATATTCTTCACCCACCTTGTTTGAATTGCTAACATACAAAACACCCACCCCAGCCACAGAAAAACCCCGATGACCAAGAAACCTCACCTCTTGTTAGGGAAGAATTAGGCTAACTGCAACTTAATGTTGGTTTCTCATTGATTTCTTTTAGGAGTGGTAAATTCTTGCAGATATATAGCAGCAATGCTCAAGGAAGGATTATATATGGGAATTCACCTACCGAGATTATTGAGCTGTTTACAGAAACCATTGGGAGACCTCCCGAGCTTCCAAATTGGATCATTTCCGGAGCTGTGGTTGGAATGCAAGGTGGAACATAATCTGTAAGCCGTGTTTGGGATCAACTGCAGGAGTACGATGTACCTGTTTTAGCATTTTGGTTATAGGTGATTGCTCCGAGTTATCTACATATATAGATACATTTGATGAGTTGATGCCAAAATCTAGTGTTTTGTGTAGGATTTGGTGGGTCAGAGGAAGACTATAATTGGCTCACACCTCTAGTGGAATTGGGAAGTGGACACAACTCGATACGCTGGGTGGTTTATTTAGTTCATTCCTTATTTACTAGCATCTGGGGTCTATAGAGACAATGGTGGGAGTTCAAGTCAAAGCATATGGACAAGGTTCTCTTTTTCAAGGTATCACTGCAGTTGATTTAGTACCAATTATAAGAGAAGTACCAATGTATGAAATTTTGATAACTATTTCATCTTTATGGAGCAAATGGGAAAATTTTATGAATTGTTTGAAATGGATGCACATATAGCAACAAAAGAACTTAATTTGCAGTACATGAAGGTATGCATTGATTCAAGCCTATTAATTTTTATTTTGAAGTTGGGTTTGTCTCTTTCAACTGTATGGATGTTAAATACTAAAATTGAAGCTAGTTTGGTTTCCAAAATAATTTAACGGGTTGTCTAAAGTCTTGACTCTGTGTTTGTAGCAAATGCAACTTGTTTCAACATCTTCAATGTACTTTTTTAGTGTTGTAGAAAGAGCGCAGTGAAGTTCATTACCACTAATTTAGTAAATTTTCATTCAAAAATTGTTTATCAATAACGCAGTGAACTTTTAAAGTGTAGGATTTCATTTTCTAGGTAGATGTTTGAGCTGGATACTTGAATTTCCATTCAAGAAATTTAATGCCAAATTTGGTTTATGAGTTCCCCTTTTGAACTGTACTTGTGCATGGGCCACAAAATTTTCACCAGGGGTCCATAACTGTTCTAACAATATTCAATAATCACTTAGGATAAGTATAAGAAACATGTATAGTGCTATTTATGAGGTGTTTTGGGTAACCTAGGTTACCTTCATGGAGTTGACAGGAGATTCAATTGAGTTGCCTTAACATAATACACTAATAGTTTTAATCAATGTTCAAAACTTGCCCAGTCATGTTGAAACTTGAATAACTTGACTCAGTTTGGAAGGGCTCCAAGTGCATAACTCGGGCCCCTAATTTTATCATAACATATTGAGTTAATGATCTCCTTGTCTGCTGATTTTTCATAAAATCCTTGAGGGTGTACATTAGCGTAGCTGAATCAATCTTAGAAACCTGAAGACCAATTTTCTTGAGTTTTAAATACTCTACTTTTGACTATTGGATGGACTCAGCAATCAGAAATCAGTAAGAATACTTGGTCACAAACTTGACGAATTCTGGTGAGCATTGAAAATTTGAAAAACTCAGTTGAGTCTCAAAAGATTTCGAAAAAGATTTGGCATATGTTCATAGACTTCCATGGAAGAAAGACAACAAATTTACTCAGATAAGTAAACTCATTGCTCGACCTTTACCAGTGCAATCTTTTGGGGGCTTTTTCTTTTGAGTGTGATCTTGTTCGTATTGCCTTGATAGAACAGGGTTACATAGTTCTTGTTGTAGAACAGACAGAAACACTTGACCAGCTCGATATTCGTCACAAAGAGATGGGGTCAAAAGATAAGGTTAGTAGTATATACTTTTGACTCAATCATCAATCATTTCCTTTTTCACTTTATATGTTTGTAGAGATATTTTATTACAATGGGTTTGAGTTAAATTATTTTAAATGCTTCTTTTTATTTTAAAGATCAACAGGACACCTTTCAACTGCTTTAATCTTGAACATAGTCTAGCGGCTCTAGCCTCTTCACTACTTTCATGGATTACTAGACCTAATTTTTCAGCAATTTCAGTTTGAATCTTTTCCAAGACTGCATTCTGGGAAACCGTCACCTTAACAACTTCATTATAAAGATTTGCTTCTTTCATTTTCCTGCCGATTTGTTCCATTAGGCTAGTTTTGCCTACCCCACCCAAACCATATACACCAACAATGTTGATGTTCTCATCCTTCAATGAATCCATTACTTGATTCATAGCCGATTTGGTGGATCCAAAATCCACAAAATCTCCGGTGGGTATGGATAATATACTCGGATGAGGTGCTGGATCTTATACAACACTAAACTCTCCTTGTTGGAGCGAATTTACTTCCACAACCATTTTTTTGGCTTTTTTTCCTACCCCAATTCAAATATCAGGTATGGGGGTTCAATTAAAAAGTATAAAGCCTAAATTTAAAAAAAATCTAATTTAATGCTAGGTCTTTCTGAGTACAAGTTCAATGGATAAGTGTATATCCTTATCGCATTCTCATCCAAAAAAGCTCTTTGCGATGATTTCTCAAGTTCAATCAACCCTACAAAGGTACCTTTGAACAAGGTACCAATAAATTTTATCTCATTCAAAATTCATAGGAACCTTACCTAATGTCTCACATTAGTGTCCAAGGATTCAGATCATGGTTCAAAGTTAAATCCATCATCCCGGTTCTAGATGGTTTAGATTTAGATTGTCAATGCAATCAATTGTCCAAAATTTCAAGATTTTGGAGCTAAGGTATGAAATGTCACTCCTAGTTAAGATTCATTGATCGAAAGTTCAATGGTTCAACTTTTTGGTTACTACGAAACTGAGCTGTGGGTTAAAGCTTAACAGCCTTTAGTAACCAAGAGGATGTCCAAGGCTTAGAATTTTTCCCAACTCCTAGTCAAATCCATCCTCCCATGCCGATAAGTTGGAGGCTCAAGTCCTTACTAAGCTCAATTCACTTGGCCATTTTACCAATTTAGACATATTTTTTTTGGCTCTTTAGGGTCAAAGGTTGACTCAAACTTCTATGAGATGGTCTCACTGATCTAGGATAAATTCATTTTATCATAATATTTAGTTTCATACTCAGCCCTACTCGGGTCTTAAGCTCTAGGCGTTAGAAAAGTTAGGTCCACAGTGGACTGCTCTTATTGTAGAATTTTCAGACTTGACCCCTAAGCACTTAAAAAAATAAAATTTATCAGGCTGCTACGTAGGTGATTCCAAATCCCAGTGAAAAAGGTAACTCCTTAGAGCAGATATCAGAAGTGGAATCATCTAGAGATCAGATCTGGATTATACAAATTGCTTTGCAGCTTTTGTTCTGTCATGAGTAGGCAAGTCTCTATAATTTGAGGATTTATCCCAAACTGCTGAACCAAATCTTTCATAAAAAGCTCATAAACCACTCTAAAACTTTAATATTTTAAGTTTCGTTTATATCTCTACAGATTTTAAGGAATGTACAGATCTCAGGGCAAAGGTCAATCCTAAAATTTTGACAGATTATGTCGAAACCAATTATGGACATAGGTGTAATCCAAAATTTCTATAAACTAACCTACTTTGAGTTTTGAGCTTAAATTTGGTATGGATGGGTATGGGTTTATGGTATATCACAGTATTGTTTTATAAGAATTTATTCAAGTTTTTCATAGTTAAAAGTCAAGTCAAAGTCATTGTTAAAACGCATAAATTTTAAACATTCAAGATCAAAATCAAGTAAAACAAGGACCAGGATCATAAAAACTAGTAAATTTTTTGTAACATGGATGGTGCCATTACTCATAATTTATGATTTAACAAGTTCAAAAGGTTAGACTTACAATATAAAATACCCAAGTTAACATCAAAATTTTTGTTTTTGAGCTTATATGCATACCCTACGCACATGCATGCATAGTTTACTTTGAGCCTAGCTTTTGCATTGGAAAAAGCCCTGGCCTGAAACTAGTTAGGAGGGTCAAACTTGTATTTAAAATTAAATCTGAATTTCTTCCGAATTTATAATAAACCTGAATTTCTTGACATAGTGTTAAACCTGAATTTTTGGAAATAGTGTTAAATCTGAATTTCTAATATCTTTGTTAAATATGAGTTTCGGAAAACATTGCTAATTCTGCAATTAATATTAAATATGTTTTTATTTTAATAACATTTCAATATGAAAATCTGTTAAACCTGAATTTCTGCTATATATATTCTAAACCTAGAATTCTAGCCCAGATCATTTAAGTATTTTTGTGGAGAGCCGGGAACTGTAAAGTGATGATTTCATTATTTATTTATAATCAAAGAGCAATAGTCATGTTGGGTCCTAGCTTGTATTGCATTAAGTTGGATTTATGAATTCTTTGTTGTGGCTATAGATAAGATCATTGAGGGGTTTTACAGCATGGTGAGTGTCATCATCCTTTGCTTGTTAATCTTAAATTTGATTGGTAATTTCATTATTTCTTATTCTCTATTTTGAGTACTACATAGAATATCCTAGTGTGTAATTGTTTGCACAGGATAATTCTTTTATCACACTATGCTACAGAGCATAAACACTTTAACAGGCTATAATATTGGCTCCATACTGAATTTGGATCAACTGAATCTGTTGCTTTTTTCTCAAATAAGCCAACTTTTCTTAGAGTTTTTAAACTTATATCATTGGCCGGAGCTAGTGTTACTTTTTCCGAATTTATAGCTTCGTGCTGATGAGTTATTTATTCATGTTCCCAAAATCTGCAATATAAATTCCTACTCATGCATTATAGATATAAGTGACATCGAGGAGTCATAATAGTTGTTACTTGTTAAATCAATAATTAGAATTTGTGTCATGGGTACGGTCACATTAGTGATGACTTCAAATTTTAGGATAGATTCAAACTGATTAAGACCTTGGTAGGAAATTTTCCATAACCACCACATAGTCCATTTTCGTAAATGTTTGTTAACGACATAATGTACATCGCTGCTAAGGATACAATCCGGAAATGTCTCCCATTCCCGAGTGGCATCTTCAATTTTTGAGGACGAAAATTTATTTAAGGGGGGGAGGATGTCACACCCTACAAATTTCCGTGACCGAATACGCTGGGTGTGTTCACGTGCTCATTAATCGGGAGCAATCAGCGCCGTAGACTGAAACGACCGAACGTTTTCTCAAAAGGGTAAAGGACACCTGTGTAGCATGGATTAAATATTTGGTTGCGTAACAAGTACACAAGCTCCTTGAGAGCACCTCATTGGTAAAGACCTTAGTGTGTAACCAAGAGGTCTAGGTATCAAAACACACCAAAGACATCAGACCTTGGTCTTTTTACTTCTATTTTACTCAGGCCCATACACTGAATTAGTTATACGGGTTATACACCAACCCAACACCCAATTTATAAAACACAACTCCCACACGAGCTGCATGGGATTACAAATAGAGATTGAGAGTGGAGAGAACTTCTTTTCCTCTTGTTTTCCTCTATTACCCCCAAACCATTCGAACTCCCCAATCCGTTCAACAAAAATCGGCTAATGCGACAAAGAATCACCGTTGTTCCAATCATCGCAATGATCTCCTAAACATTGAACTCCTACGATCGAGAAGTCGAACGGTTGAACACATAAACAACGAGAGATTTCCATGTTGAAGATCGGAGACTTTGCATGTGAAGGATCCGCGGAGGTAAACATTTTAACTCCATATCGTAAACATCGACTTCCTAAAATTAGATTCTATTTAGGCGATTCTTGAATCTCATGCAATGGAATTCGAGGGTCGGACATGTGCAAGGCTTAATAGCCGAGTTCTTCGAGTTCTGATGCCTTGAAGCATTGCATGCTCGATCAAATTAAGATAGAGGTTTAGATTTAACTTGATAATATAAAAATTAGGTCAATATGTAGGATGAGAATTACGCGAGAAGAATGGAGTTTGCGAAGCGAAAAGAAGGAACAAATAGCAAGCGATTTTTTCCAGGCTCGTCGCGGTGAGAGGTAATCTAAAGCACTCACCGTGGTGAGTGCTACATGATATTCAAGGCTAAATTCGATACTGTGGAAACTCACCATGGCGAGGCAGTGTGCCATACGGAATTTGTATACCTTGCCGCGGTGACACTATAGGTTGCCACAGCGAGATACCATGTTTGTGCGAGCTTGAGTTTTTGTCCTTTAACGCCTAATAAGGCCCTTTTTCATGACAAGTACAGTTCGTTAACACTTAAGGCATGTACGATATGTAATCTAGGGTAAATACAAGGAACCATAAGGTGGAATTTTTCTTGGATGCGTGCACTTTGTTTGCAAGTTTTCGACTTTAAGGTAGGGAAGAATGCTTTTACTTGATTATATGTTTTCTCGAATTCGTGCCACTGATGCAATTATTAAAGGCATTATATTTTTTAGAAATGTTATATATGAAATCTTTAAATGTTTTAAATGTTACAATTCGATATTCGCACATGATTTACATGATTCCCGCACTCCGTACCTTGATACATCATTCAGTCAATTTGATAAGTCGCAATGTCTTGGTTTATGGTTGGTGTATATATTTTCTGCTCCATGTATATGCTTCAATTTGCTCTTACCACTTGACATCTCAGTTCAAGTGACCCTGTTAACGTAGCTCTAGGGCTTGACATCTCGGTTCAAGTGACCCTGTTAACATAGCTCAGGGGCTTGACATCTCGATTCAAGTGACCCTGTTAACGTAGCTCAAGGGCTTGACATCTCGGTTCAAGTGACCATGCTAACATAGCTCAGGGGCTTGACAACTCAGCTCAAGTGACCCTGTTAATGTAGCTCAGGGGTTTGATGCCTCGGCACAACTCCTTGCTTCCTTGTTATACATATTCATGACTTGCATCATTGTTATGTTCGGATTCCTATTTCGATTGCTTGACCCAATATGCATTGTTTTACGTATGTGTTCTGCATTCATGATAATATGTCTTGATATTATAGTCTAAATTCTTTGTTATGGAAATCCAATGTACTTTTGATAAGATATAAATTTGAATTGTTTTACTTGTGCGTCAAAATCATGAATAAGAATGATAAGATGTAATTTAGCACTGTTTTCTCCCTTCTGAGCTTAGACTATAGCTCATCCCTCGACTATATGTCGCAACTGCAATTGTAGACTTCAAAAGGGATCCTGAACAAGAGGAGGATCCATATTATAACCCTGAGGAAGAGGAGGAACTACCAGCGGAGTTATTTCCTTAGCTGGGTTAGCTGGGAAGTTTAGACATTTTGAGCTTTTGTTAAACGGTACAGTAAGATGTTAAGTTGAATACAATTTTGTATAGTTTTTGTCCACCGTTTAGGTGAAGGTCGGCCTTCACCGGTGGATTGTATAGCTTTACTTATCTATGTTGGGAATGATGGAAATTACTTGTTGTATTGCCATGGGCTTGCCATAGTATGGTTTCTCACTTCTCGTTTCCACATTTATTTATATTTGATAAGCATCTAATACTAGATAAACTCTGTAATTGGATTATGTTCTATGATTCGACGGTCTAGCTTTCCTAGCAATCCGTGTCGGAGTGTGTTTTACGATCTGACAGCACAGATTTTGGGTAAGGAAATTTCGGGTTGTCACACATACACATAATCAGTTGTGTTAGTGTTTGGAAAAATTCGGGATGTTACATCCTCCCCTCCTTAAAGGAATTTTCGTCATCGAAAATTCACTACGTGTCTTTCGGTGATTAACCTGTTGGTTTATTTCGGTAACATAATATCCACACATTTACATCAGCAGTATCCACAAGTAACAAGAAACAGATATTCCTACAGCCATTGGTAAAACACATCCACAATGATTCATTTAAAAGCATATCTACAACGACCAATAGCCCTGATAATGATTAAAACACTTTGTTTTGGGAAATCTTGGCTGAGAACTAGGCTCTCTACCCAGATTTTGACCGATCGAAATTGATTTCGACCGGTCGATTTTCTCATGAAAGGAAGAAATGGAAAATTTTGACTAGTCAAGACTGTTTTGACTGGTCAAAATTATATTTATAACAGATACACAGCTTTCGGTTATGTTTCGACCAGTCGAAACTAGAATCGTGCTTCAGAACAGAAGCAGGGCAAAGAATTTAATTCTCCGCCTATTTTTTCAACTGGTTGAAATCAATTTCGACCGGTCGAGTTTCAAAGGCTTGGGGCTATTTAAAGCCCTAAGACCAATCGAAACCTCATTTCGACCGGTCCAAGTCCTAGCTCCTTTTTTTTCTTCTTCCCCAAGCTCCCGCGAGTTCCCTTTTTAAATTTTCTTCCTTTCATGCGCCTTTTCACCTTCCAACCATTCACATCTCACATTTACACCACCGTTTTGCCTTCCATCGCGCTGTTCTCCTTTCTGTTTCACAGGCGCTTAATCACTTTGAGTCAGTGACCGACTCAGTGAGTGATCGGCTGATTGGATCAGTCGGGTGTCCTAGTTTGATAATAAAAGGAACTAATTGCACGCCCTTTTTGGTGAGCGCAATTCAATTAAGCGCCAGATCTAGAGCGCATAATCGGGGAGTTCAGATGGTCTAAGGAGTTAGAGGCCAAGCGCACTTGGGCACCGATTGCGCGCAGGTGGTGGGACGCGCAATTGAATTGTGCACCTTATCTAGAATGCGTAATTCGAGTCTTAGGCGATTTCTAGAAGGTCGAAGGCCGGTCCAAAATAGACCAATTGCGCGCCAGTAGTCGGGTGTGCAATTGAATTGCGAGCGCTGCACAACGCGAGTAATTCAGGATCTTCCCGGGTTCAGGTTGGGTCCGAAGCACATGGCTATTATTTCAGCCTGTGTTTCGACCATATACTATTATTTCAGTATATGGTCCCCATAGCAGGGTTTTAAGGTCTTCGAAAGAGGTCGGTCCCTATCTGAAGATCATGGGCAAGGTCAAAGGTTGACTGAATAGATTTGTATACTCTGAGAGGGCAAAATGGGGGTGCCTACAGATGCCCCTCTTCTGCACATTCTTGCGAAATAAGAATGCATCGAAAAAGTAGACACCCCTCTTCCAAGGTGCCTTCTCGTTTCTTTAGGAAATTACAAGTGTGAACTGGGGAGCTGACATAAAATACTTGGCTTTCTTATCTTTCCGTGCAAGCTAAAATGGAGCATTTGGGGGCCAATCGTAGCTGTCGAAAGGCATATTTCATGCTGTGGATGAGAGGTGCATCCCGTTGCGTATCGTGACCTGCTACCAGTAGCAGTCAACAGGGGAAATCAGTGTGTCCTAATCCGCGAGTGCAAGGGGCATCCCATCGCCTGTCGCGACCTACTGTAAGGGGCAGTCAAATGGTAGGAGAAACATTATATCCTCATTTGTGGGTGTAAGGGGCATCCCGTCGCATGGCGAGACATGCTGCAAGGGGAATTCAAACTATGGGAAAATGATGCAGTCAAGGTACTGGGGGGACATCATACGAGTGTCCAGAGACAGGGTTAGGTGACCAAAATATAAGATGTAATATCATGTAATGGCTATGACTTTCACAAATCATGTCAGACCGGGCGCATCATTGCTCATACCAATGGAGCGTTAGGCGTCCCTTTTCCAGTGGACATTTGTGATTTTTCAAAGTTGAGTATATTCAGTGTTCGATTTTCCAGGGGAAAGAATGGATTGGAGTGATGAGAGATAGAAGGTTTGATAGTTAGGAGTTTTTAAAATTTCAGGTTTATAACTTAAGATCAATTTGGTTGTAAAACTATAGAAAATGTGGCTTCCGAGGTTTATAATCGTCTATGTGATTATCAAGACGACACTTGGTATGTTGAATGCTCCATCTAACCTTCCTGACGAATACTGATGATTGTCTCTTATGGGAGGACTATAGTGATTCGTGATTCGAGAGAGACAGGTTTGGAAAAATGTTTGACTTAATATTATCTCACTATTTTTTTAGAGAATATCGAGTGTAAGAAAGGGGGGTCATACTTACCTGATTTGTTCCCAGCGGGAGGCTCTTGTAGTGCTTGCGATGGGATTACGGGTGGCTCCTCCTTCTGGTTGGGGTCACCTTTGCTTGGTCTGAGTGGAAGTAGTATGCTAGTTATTGCTGACCTGCTTCATGTTCCGGTGGGAGTGTCGCGACGAGATGTTACAGAGGTGTGGTCTACGAGTGGAATCAGTATTCACGAGTCGAGAGAGATGGGTTTGAAAAAATGTTTGACTTAATATTATCTAACTATATTTTTAGAGAATATCGAGTGTAAGAAAGGGGGTCATACTTACCTGATTTGTTTCTGGTAGGAGGCTCTTGTAGTGCTTGCGATGGGATTACGGGTGGCTCCTCCTTTTGGTTGGGGTCACCTTTGCTTGGTCTGAGTGGAAGCAGTATGCTGGTTATTGCTGACCTGCTTCATGTTCCGGTGGGAGTGTCGCGACGGGATGTTAGAGAGGTGTGGTTTGCGATGGGATGTGTCGATTGTGCTTTTGGTGGTCACGCGATGCGACATTTGGGGGGTTAGGGCAGGTTGCAATGGGTCATTTGGGTGTCTGGAGGTGGAGTCATTGAGGAATTCGAGCTCCTTGAGGAAGCATGTGAAATCACACAACCACCTACATCATCGATAGGCTTCATGACCCTTGAGTTTTCGCATAAATTTTTCCATATTCACTCAAAGCTTTCTTGTTAGTGTTTATGAATTGTCAGGGTGATTCATGTGTCTGCATTCTTTTGGTTAGTAGTAGAAGTAGTATACTCATCATTATTGGCCCATCCTATTGTGGACTCCTCTGATCTAGGATGACGGTGCGGAGCGTCCTCGTTCAATGTGTGTGGAGTTGTGTGATGGAATGGGGGAAAGGTCTCGATCACGATGAGACTTTTATTGTATTTTCTTTTAGTATTTTGGGATCATTTAGGAAGCATCGGGAGGTGTTATCATGATGGGGGGGTGTCCTCTCTTTTTGAGTGTGCACTGTGGAGGGTTACGACGTGATTTGGTGGATTCTGAGAGGCTTATTCTTAGTTCTTTGCAATGGGGCATTGATTGAGCCGTCCTTCGGTTACGTGGCATGTGAGGTCACGTGGTGGCGTTTTAGCGTCGCTATGGGACAAGGGTTATTGTGGGGATGTGTGATGAGATACCAGTGGTTCTCTCTCTGGTCGGCATGTGAGGTTACACGATGGGATAAAGGAGGGTGATACTGATATTGATGGGGCTTGTATGTTTAGGTTCTAGGTCTTCATTTTGGGTTGTATGTTCAGGAGGTATGCCTCCGGCGACACCTGTACAAATTTTAAGTTATGAATAAAGAGGTGTTTTTGTTTATTGTGTTTGTTTCATTGATATTTTTATTGTGTTTATTGTTGTGTGTTTATTGGGTTTGTTGGAGGGGGAATGGGTAGTGTTAGAGTACGGTATTTATTTTTTTGGGTGTATCTGTTTTAGGTGTTCATTTCGAAGTCCCATGGCAAAAAAGTAAGAACTAAATTGAAAAAATAAAAAAAAAAAATGCCCCAGTTTGGGGTATCCGAGGTGGAAAAGTAAGAACTAAAAAAATGCCCCAGTTTGGGATATTTGAGGTGGAAGAGCAAGAACTAGACTAAAAAAAAATGCCCCAGTTTGGTAGGGACTTTTATCTATCCCACAGATGTCCTAGAGTGTATTTGTAATGATCCCATGCTGGAAAGTAGTTTGATTATTTCGGCCACATGCCAGGCTCGATTTTGTAAGTGTTGAACGATCATCAGGTATCGTAGCTTTCAATAGGATTGAGGTGAATGGTAGATAATGAGTAGTTGCATAACTTGTCATTCGAAAATTTTCGATTTTATTCTCAAAAGGATTTTTTGAAAAAAACATTTGACTCATTGTCCGAAAAGAAAATAAAAGGGTGAAGAAGAGATAACGTTTATTGATCTGAGGATAGCTTCTCCTTCAACCGATTTCTGAAATAATAGTCAACTACTTTCTTCTCAGGTGGATAATGCGGGACCATAATTGAGCTCTTCGTCATGGTCCAGCACCATCAAATCATCAAATTCTATGGTTAGTAAGAATTTTATCCTCCTCCTACCACCGTACGACGACATCTAGTAGTGTGAAGGTGTCAGGGATGCCCTCGCGACTTGTTTATACTTTCCTAATAAGATTATCAGGAATGTCCTAACAATTTGCTTATGCTTCCCTGAATTCATTGACTGTTCATTCGTCGTATTACTCTTGCTAGGTTGTGCTTCTTTTCTGTATATTTTTTTGAAACAACTTGCTAATGCAGGAATTATGAGGTTTGATGGAACCTTGCATTTTCATTTTTTTTGTGCTCTAACATAAACTCCAATTGCTAAAGAGGGTGTATGAGAATCCAGAATTTTTTACATTTTAGAAAGAGAGTTTCGTGATCCACTAGTCCTTTCGATCAATTCGCCCAAGTAGGAGGGTGGTTAATGAGTCAGATGATTCCCAAAATGGCTTAAAAAATAATGACCTACGACTGGCGAATGCCTTGTGATGACTGCAAGGATGATAAGTATATAAGTATGCTTGTTTAAGCTATGAGACATGATGGTCATTGAGTTATGATTCCAAGTGAGGCGGTTGTGTAGGCATTGTTTCCTTAACACTAGCTCATCGACTTCTAGTTCTCTGTCGGGTAAGAGTTATAGGTGAAAGATATTGCTGGGCAATGTATATATATATATATATATATATATACATTGCCCAGCAATATCTTTCACCTATTGTGGTGTTATGGTACAACATCAGTTCCTTAAGCGAAGACTGACTCAGAAGGTTGGATGGACAAAGTGACAGTTGGATAATCTGCTTCGAGGTCCTCGATCCCTTTCGATTTGATCGATCAGGGATGAGAGAGAGGTTATATTCAGGTTTGTGGTTTGGATGATGTGCGATTCATCAACATAGGTGTGACGTTGTTTAATTTCTTCTTTTGATGAGTCTTTTATGGTTGGAGCCTCCTTATCGGGAGGGATTTTCTTTTGTTTTTCAATGGAGTGAGACATGTTGTAAAGTTGAGGTATGAGATAGGGACCTTCCCATGAGGTTTGTGTGATGTTATTATTGGTTTGCTTACCTTACAATTATTAAAGGGCTAAAATAGTAGATTAAAAGGACAAAGTACAGTAAAATGGGATTAAGGTAAGCAATCAGTCCTGCAAGAATCAGGGTTGTTGCAGCAAGCTTCAAAGGGTAAGTCAGGGTATGTCCACAGGGAAATGTGCTTTAAAATAGGGTAAATCTCTAGATCTAAACCAGATCTGGCACTCTATCCTAAACTAATGCAAGGAAAGGAAAGAGGAGAGGTCTCAGGATTTGTCACTTTACTAAAAAAATAGGGAAAGGAAACCTTAAAATTGGGTAGAATAGTCCATAAATTGTTTTAGCTGAACCTTAAGCTAAACAATTCGCCCGAGCAACTATTAATCATTGAAAAGTACCACTTTTCACCTCTTAACCTAGCCTTTGTTGGACCTTAAAGCTGACTAATAACTCTTTTTTAGCTTATTTTGTAGTTAGGAATAAATTATGCAGCTTAACATAAAGTCTATGCTTTTGGTGCCAAGAAGAGAGAATTCAAGCAAAAGATGACGGCTGAACTAGAAAGTGATGGAACACCATGGTGGCACACACCATGGTGACTATTTTGCATGTCATAATGGACCAAGGAAGTCTAGCAGATGAATGAAGTATAGGTGAGAGTGGAGGAAGTTGCAACAGAGGCATGTGCATAGCAGCATAGGAGCCAATGACCTATCTCGCACAACTGAGGTGCTGCCTCGTGCTGTTCAAATTCATTGGCAAAGCTTTCTTGTGTAGCTAAGATATGCAATATAATAGAGCTCACGAAGAAGTCGCATAGCTCAATGAAGGAGTTATCACAAAGCAGCTCTCGCGCAGCAGTCGCGCACTTCAGCTGAAATCAATATGTGAAGAAACTCGCGGAGCTCTTGCGCACCAAGCTTTCAGAAATACAACTCGCAAAGCTCTCGCGAGGATCAAGCCTTACTGCAGCAGCGCGCACTTCCTCACAAGACTAATTGGCATGAACAACAGCAAAAACCTCACGCAGTTCTCCCATGGCTCTGGAAGAGAGAGATGCTCAGAAGTTCTCTCGCACAGCTCTCGCGCGTCTAAAAGATTAAATCTATACCGAGTGAGATGCAAAGGCATTTGCATGAGTACCTCATGAACAAAGTTCCTGAAGCTCTTCTATGTAAGTGCATTCAAAGCTGAACCAGCTGCGCGATCATTCAAAGCTCTTCTACGCGAGGCAGCAATATTCAAAGCCTAACTCTACCCCGCGAACACTATGCAGCTGCGCGACAGAAGTGATATGCAGAAGCCAGCCTCGTGAAGCTCGGACTCTCCACTTCTTAATCTTAACTCAAGGACCTTTTGGGAATTTTCCTAGGTATAGGGCACACACACCGAGGCATGGATTCTGATGCACACATCCCAAGACATCCAAGGGTTATAACAGTGCCACATCTGCTTGAAAAATTAGGGTTTACTCTCCTCTCAACCATAATATTAGGACTAAGTATATAAGCTATGCTTGTAACTTAGAAATCATCAATCACTCTTTCCTTCAACCTCTGTCGGCTAGAGCTCAAGCAGATTAGGGTTAGGGTTTGATCACCACTTTTTTCTATTTTTTCTTCTCTCTTAGCCCAGCACTTGCTGGCTAAATCTTTGGTAAGCATTTAGGTGTTGTTTTATTTAAGTTTTATAATAGGTCATTTAAACATTGGGATTTGGTGTTGAGTTGTTGTGCACAAGGCTGCTGCCTTGAGGGATTTCATTATCAGTAAGATCAGATCAATGGAATTTATGTTTGAATGCTTACTCAATCTGTTATTTTCCTATTTGTCCGTAGTTCTATTCAGGCTATAGCATACATGTAGGATTTGAGCTTATTGAAAGGCCCATGGAAGCTTGAGCTTGTAGACTTGGGACTATGGTGGCAGACAGTAGTTCTCATGTTCTATCTCAGCATTTGTGGGTAAGGGAGCCTTTGTGAATAGCCTGTGTCCATTAGAGTGGACAGACTATAGCCCTAGGGCAAACTTGGTCACAGATCTGAGATGAATTCTTTTTCTCTGCACTTGGGCTTGTAGCCTAGTGAGAGATTGTGTAGGAACAAGCTCCCCTCTGTCTTATTTGACCACTATCGGATGTTAGATCTGGCTTCTCTGTAGTGATTACAGACCAGGAGGCTGAGTCATTGCAGCCCTTTTATAGCAATGATCAGTTGTTCTTAAGTCCTTATTCAACCTGTTGCTGGTTCTTTGTGTGGGCATCATTGTGTCGACGACCTTTGACAATACACATAGGATTTTATGGGTTGGAACTCTTATGAATGTCTGCAAGATCTACACAGATCTGGAGAGCTTGTAGCCTAGCAAACATAGTCTCTGCAATGGTATTCATGGCCTGATTTGTTTCATTGGATGAGGTTTGATCAGCTCACTCCTTTAGATTAGGTTAGCTTTTTTGGCTTGATCAATGGGATTTGACAGACTCTATTGGATTGACTATGCCCATTTGAGTGGACAGACTATAGCCTTAAGAGCGCCCCAAATGGCATGGGTTAAGTTGGATTCTTCTACCTTGTTGAGGTTATTGATAACACTTCAGCAAAGACTTGCTATAGAGAGAGCCCTAAATCTAAGTTACATAACTGAATGAACCTTTAACCTAAACTGCTTACTTTCCATCCTTTTATCTTTATTTTAATACACCTTCACCATCTTCTTTATAACCTTTTCTTAGGATAGGACTGTATTTTATTTCTGTTTCTTTTTAATAGATAATTTAGTATGGTTATAACACCCAGTCCCTTTATTTAGGATTGTCAGATCTATAACTAGATCTGGAGGCTTACTATTATAGCCCATTTTGGGTTCTAGATTAATTTCCCTGTGGGACAAACTCTTACTTATCAAAAGTTGCTACAATAGCCCTGTATCTTGCAGGCTTAGGATTATTTCAGTTGTGCTATTTCCATCTTTTATTTTACTTTGATTTTTAATTTATTCTCACCACACAATATGATCAACACACATTAATCCCACTCCAATAGCGACCTCAATTCACTCGAGCGAATCCTTCAGAAAATTCTCACTACAGCTTTTGAAGAAAAATCGCTCGCGCGAAATTTTTAGGCAGAATTTCTCAAGTCAAACTTGCTCACACGATTCTTCAATCGGCCCTTTGTAAATAGCGACTCGCTCGAGTGACAACCAAAGTTTGCTCGAGCGACCCTTATGTTATATATACGGGCTGCTTGCCCATCCTACCCTAGTTTCCCACGTAATTGATTTGAAATGGAAGAGTACTCTTCGACTCCTCTTCGCCTTCTCCACAAGGACTTGGCGATTCTCTTCAAGAACGTGCATGCAACCTTCCTTCTTCCATGGGATTTCGTCATATTGCTCTTCCATCACCCCAAAAAGGTAAGTTTCACCTTTTATTTGAGTTGTTTGTATCCTTTGCATGGCATTGAAAAAGAAATCTGCATTCAAGAACCCCACTTCAAAGACCTCGTCTTCGAAATGTCCTAAAACAAATCCGCCTCCAACAAGATGAGACCAACCCACAGAATGGTGGGATGCAAAGGGTTTCGAGACCGAGTGGTCCTTCGACCACAACTACTATCAGACCGAGGAAATGACCCATTGATCGTTCAGCTATCTAACCTGAGGAAAATTAAAGATGTTGCTCTCGCCCTTCTACACCCATTACTACCCCCGACTGGTAAAACTATTTAACCAGAACCTTAAAATGGGTGATACCGACGGCAAGCTCTACACGACCATTAACGATAGAGTGTTTGGCTTCGATGTTAATCACATTGCCTCGACAATGGCTACTTATTGTGATTTTAAATGTGTTTTACTCGCAAGTGCACGAATCGTGATGTAGTCAATGAGTGCAGAGTACGAGATCGTTCTCATGAGGATTGGTTAGAAAATTTAAAAGAGGAGATAACAATTAACCAAAAGAATTACCACAGATCTAGCACAGTATTTAAACTAATTTTATGATTCTGAGAGTTTGATAGATGAGATAAAGACTAGGCAGTAAAATAAAATCTAAATAATTAATAAAAGATAAGGATTAGGATACCAAATCCCCTCATCGTAGGTTTATCATTCACGCAATATAAATTTGTAGATTAATATATGAGATTATCAAAATATGTCAATGTGCAAGCACGAGACCCAAACACACATGAGTTCTAAAGTGCAGATCTGAGATCAAGGAGATGTATGATTAACATCTCATGAGTGTATGATTAACACTCACACCTCAGATAGCACTCATAATTCAATCTCTAGGTAAATTTCATACCACTGATCTAAGATCAAGGAGATGTATGATTAACATCTCTTGAGTGTATGACTAACACTCACACCTCAGATAGTGTTAGAACTTAACCCAGAGAAGACAATAATTAGATCAAAATCACCATTGTAGATCTGAAATCATAGGGTATGATTAGCTCCTAGATCTCAAATTGCAATCGGATTATATCCATTATCGATAATAACATCAGGGTCCTTAAAACAATCTCACATCTCAATCGTAGATTTGTATTATTACGAATGAATACCTCAGATGAGGTTCATTAGATCTCCATCCTCAATGAAACTAGCCACACACGATTAAATAAATAACAAAATAAAGACAGAAATTGAAAATAATATTAAATACCGTAAAGAATGATCCACAAAAATCTACGAAAGCTTTAATCCAACATGTACAATCCTTTTTTGAATGCAGAAATTAAACTAATCTAAGATCTAAAACTGGGAAATGTAAAGAACAATGCTTGGAAATAAAAGGGAAAAACTGAAAGAAACTAAAAATGCTAAGGAAAATAAAAGGCTCCTAAAGGGAGAGACCCCGAATCCTCAGATTTTTCTCTTTAAATATCTCTCTATTTTGAAATTTGAATTTTGAACTAGGTCGATTGATCGACTTAAGTGGTCGATCAATCGACCAGATTTAAGTTTGAAATTAAAATTAAAATCTCCTTTGATATGTCGATGCATCGACCTTAGGGGGTCGATTGATCGACAAAATCTGTCAATGCATCGAGCTTCCCAGATTTTTGTGAAACTCGGCCTAACTCTTCAACAGACACAGTCTCAGTATTTTGGTTATAACTTTTTATCCCGAAGTTGAATTGAGGCATTGGAAAGAAGACGACGAGCTCTACAACTTTGATGTTTTAACAATTTCGTGAATCCAATGTTTTAAAGGTCAAAATTAAGCTTCAAGTCGGGATAAGTTCTAGATGATCCAAGGTAGCACGAATTTGACGTTATGTTATGAACTCTTGGGTTATTTTATGCTCAATACATCTCCAGACCTGTAAATCACTAAAACTATATAAAAGATATTAAATAGCTTTCATCGGGTAGCTAAATGTAGGTCTTTAGGGGTGAAATATCATCATATTTCACTACTCATCAGTACTCCTTTAATGATCATAGAGAATCGGGGCTTACTACCACCAAACCCTAAACCTGTACCCTTCCACTGAGTTATTGCCAGGATGACCCATGGGGAATAGGGGACTGGTCGATCAGCTACCAGCAGACATGTGGCTGTTGGGCATTATTCTCAGATGTAACCTCTACCCGTTAAGACTTGAACAAGAAAGGGTAGGGAGACTTCAGCAGGCCTTGTTCTCAACCTTCGAGGATCGTTGGTTCAATGCTCCGGAGGTTGTTTGGGATGGACTGATCTATGCCTACGACCAGATGTTGGAATCGAAAAAGAAACCCTTAAGTACCATGCCATATGCCAGCTTGATATCTCGACTGACTGAGGAGTATGAGGATGAGCAAGACGACTATGAGATACCGCCCAATGAAGAATAGGAGGCTGATAATACTAAAAGATATAGAATGGACGATTGGAGTTTGAATTTTCAGAGGTTGAATAAGAGTGTTCAAGACCGACGCTTCCAGTGCGTCGACGAGCACGCCGAACAAGAGCCGGCACAACTTGAACTGGTTGCCCCATCCCCGATGCCTCCTCAACAACAATACCCACCTCAACCACCTTTCATCGCATGCGACAGTATGGTTACCCAGGCGGACTTCACTAGGAGGATGGATGCGTTTGAGCGACGGATGGATTTTCACGAGGGGATGCTTGAGGAGATATTGCGCTATTTATTTTCGAACACCGCATCCAAAGAACATGGGAGTATAAACCTGGTGCGTCTAGTTCGCAGGCACGTGAGGGAGCATAAGGAGATGGTGACCGGACGAATGAGGAAGCGGGTCAATGATGGACATAACGCTCGATAAAGAATTTCTTTTGCTGTTATTCCAAATGGTTAAAGAACTTTTATTATTGGTAGTTTTGAAAATTTTCTCTTGAAACAATGGTTGTAATTAATGGGTTGAATCCAATAAAGATTCAACCCATTAATGGTTGTAATTAATGGGTAGAGAGCCTAGTTCTCAGCCAAGATTACCTAAAAGATTTTTTTTATTTTGATTTTAATCTTTCTTTTTACACCTAATATCTGCACCCACACCAAACTCATTAAATCTAATAAAGATATAATCACACCTAAATTAATAATGTACAAGGGGCTTGGGTTGCCTCCCAAGAAGCACTACGGATGCGTCGGTAGCTCGACAAGGTCAACGGTCCTATCCAGACATTGGTGGATCTTGGGAAGATGCAGTCTCGCCTACCGTTAATTGACCTTTTGGGTTATTAACTGGCTAAGATGGTAATCGACCCTCGTCTCTCTTGTTCAACGCAATAGCCAGTTGCCCAATCTGGGTTTATAGCTTGCCAATGGATTGTGTGAGAGAGTGGAATAGTTGCGCGTGTAGTTAGTCCTGTTGCTGCCAGCTTTGGGCTGGCCCCAACATTTTTTCCTCAAACTTGATATTCCAGCGAGGTTTGTACTGTTGTTGTCCTTGGGATTTTGGAGGGGGTTGCAAAACATAGTTGGCCTAGAAATCTGAAAGATACCCTGCTCCGCATTGTTCGCTAGGATAGGTTCGGATGGTTCCTCCAACTCGGATTGTAAGTGTTTCCAAGACCATAATTATTGTCTGAACGATGAAAGGGATGTGCAGCATCAATCTGCTCTCATACCCTTGCGGGGTTTAAAGGGGCACCAGGAGACTTGGGAACCACATGAGCTAGGTTGTGGCAGATGCCACAAGCCTCACTTTCTTGAGATAATTGGTGCGATTTCGCACCCAACATGGACTCAAATTTATTTTTCCAAAGCCTCAACTTTGGTAGAAATACCGTCATCAATTTTAATTCATACAGCCCTCCTCGCTAAGGAGGTGTATTTCTTGAAACCTTGGGATCAGCCCTACTAGATGCAACATGTTGCATCGAGTTCTCACTTAAGGTCTCAAAGATACCAAGCATCCTCTGTGGTATTTGTGAGGAACGTACACCCCCAAGAAGCATCAATCATCTGCTGGTTTTGCTCAATGAGTCCTTTATAGAAACTCTACACTATTTGCCAATTCAGGACCTTGTGATGAGGACACTTGTGCAAAAGCTCATTAAGGCGATCCTAGCTCTCATGAAATGACTCATCCGGATTTTGATGGAACATTGTGATGGCTTTCTAGGTCTGATTTGTTTTGTTGATTGAGAAGTACTTAGTGAGAAACTTGCTTTGTAATAAAATCACGGGGCAAAGAATTTAGCCACTGCTTTGCCTCGTCCTTAAGGGAGAACGAAAATAGCCTCAAACGAGTGGCCTCTTCCAACAAAGTGTTTATTTTAAAAATTGTGCAAACCCTAGAAAATCTATGAGATGCTTATAGGGATGCTCATTACTAAGCCCAAGAAAGCTCAAAGAATTTGATTAAAGTTGGGTTTAATCTCGAAGGTCCCATTACCAGTAGCTGCGGGTAAGCGAATGCATGAGGGAGATGCAAGAGTAGATAGTGTGTAATACTCCCTCAATGTTTTAACCACTGGTTGTTCCTCTCCCACCATATTGAAATGAATCGGAGGAAGGGCAAGGCGGATAGAACAGTCAAAACTTACGACGTTTTAGAAGAACGGGAGCTAGCGCGGATACGCTGGCCAGTTCTCTCAATCTCAAGTTCGAGTCGCTCTAAAAAAGAGAATTGTGACCTCAACCTTGGCATAAATAGAAATATAAAAATAAAGTACTAACCTATCCTACTGGAAATTTCAAGCATGTACCTTAGCCTCTCGCAGCGTCCCGTGACAAGCTTCGGTAGATTCGAGTCTTCGATCTCCCAAGCCTCTAAAACAAAAACAAAACGCAAACTAGGGTTAGTATAATTTACAGATATACAAATTAAGATAGAAATTTAAAAAAAAACAAAGCCGAAGTCCCTGACAACGGCGCCAAAAACCTTGATCGTTTATAAATAGAAACCTTTTAAGTGCACAAGTTTGAAGTACTCGAGCGAATACAAGGGTGTCGAACCATAGGGACTTGTCGTTTACTTTTCTGAACTATTGTCTTAATTTAAAAGAATTTGTTAATAAAAGTTTCCTAAATTAATTAACTAAAAAGAAAACTAATGCAATTTTGGATTAGTTATGAGAAGGCAGACTGGGATCCCCTTGGATCACAGACTCTTAAATAATAAGCTCCTATTCTTCTCCTATTTCAAATTCTAGGTACTCCCGCTCTAGGCTACAAGCTCTACAGCTAGGTATAAGAATTAAGCCTTATTCATAATCACGGACTAGTCAAAATCGATATGATCCGTCTAATCACTAACAACCTAAACAATAAGCATCATTGCACGTAATCGACTAACCTAGGCTACAAGCTTTAATCCGTCGATGGATATCCGATCAAATCTAATCCTAATCCCTACAAGGCCATTAGAAACCTTTACTAGCATGTACACAGTACAATCGAAATCTCAAACATGCAATCGTACCAATAAATGGAGTTCAAAATGGAAGAAGATTTTATTATATACTCATCTGTAATTTACAAGAGATCCCAACCTTGGAGAAGTTTAGCTGCGCATGTACAGATCGATCTTCATCATCACTAACTTGATCATCTCTCAATGATTACAATATTCAATCTCACAATTCTCCAGAACTGAAACTAGCCTAACCTATGGACTCTTACTGCTAAAACTCTATGCAAAGAATGCTATCGTAAAAAGGCTCTCAACTCTAATCCTAGGGCCCTTATTTATAGATTCATAAGGCCCTAGTAAAAGATAAACAAGGCAGGTAATCCCAAGAATCCTAAAAAATTAGCAGAGGAAGAAGAATCCGGATGGATTCTTGGATGCTAGAGGAAATAGGCTGTAAAGCCATGATTTTTTACAACAGAATATTGTCTCAACCGGTCAAGAATGAAGCTCAACCGGTCGAGCTTTCAATTCTCTCTTTAGATCGTGCAGCTTCTATTTTTCCTTAATTCTTGACCGGTCCAACATGTATTTCTCTTGATTCAGCAACTTTTGGCTCAACCGGTCGGTATTGGCTTCAATCGGTCGAGATTATATGCATAAAGCATATAACTCTTTGTCCCATCTCGACCGGTTGAACCCATTTCGACTGGTCCACTTTCATTTTCTGAAGCTTCTCAACACTCGTAGGTTGAACTGACATTTCATTCGGTTGAGTCATCGATTTTTTCTTTCTTTTACATTAGAATGCATTCTTTGCACAATTTCGAACGATCGAAACTGCATTTTTGACCGTTCGAAATAACTAATTTGGGCATTTCTCAATCTATTTTTGCTTAGATTTTTATCATAGCTTCGAGTTTTCTTCTACTTTGCTCCTTTCAATATTTTTGTATTCTCTTGGCCTTCAAACCTATTGCAACACATCATAAACAATAGGCAACCATTAGTAGTTAAATGAGGTCTAATAAGGCATAAAGTATGCCATTTTGAAGGTTGATCAAGTTTCCCGACGATTGGAAAACTCAGTGAAAGAGGATTGACAGCTTCATCTTTCACAAGTAATGTCACTCAAAAATATGATCCGACATGATCGTGGCCATCAATTTACCTAACGGGTCTTTGACCAATTCATATATCAGGCCAAATTTGCAAGTCTCCAGTAATTTGGTCTTAACATCCATTTCCGATATCGAAATGGGGCGAATTAGACCTTGTTGGAAAGATCTTCAAGTTATCTATGATATCTTAGTATATTTTTAACACTAAAAATTTCAAAATCATGATGGAATCATGGCTATCTGATCGGATGCCAAGAAGTGGTCATGGAGTGTGTCACTTGACATAGTCTCGTACCCTCATTTTTTGAGTTTTCAATCCGTCCAAACCGGTTGAGATGGAGGACGAATCTCCAAATGAATTCAATATTTTTATAAGTTTATTTTCCAAAAATTTCATAGAATTCCTCTCACCTTGCCCATGAAGTGCAGGCTCCAAACTGGGTCATTTTTCGGCCATATCGGCCTTGGACCTTCTAAGAATCAATCTTTGACTCGGTCAATAATCAATCACAGAATTTACCATTTTATCACCCTTAACTTAGTGATATTAGACCTTAGTTTGCTACTAATGAGATGTTGATGTGCAAATATTTAGAACAGACACCAAAAAAGTTCCAAAACGTTAATCTTTGCCAAAATGAACTCAAAAAGTAGTAAGAAACACGATCGCAAGAAAATAGGAATCATATTTAAGGACCAATAGTAAGAGAAATCGTAACCTTGAAAGAGCAAAAATTGAAGAAGAAAAGAAGAAATCGTAATTTACGATCCTATCAAAGACGCTCGAGATTGGTTAGCATGAATAGAAGCTATGATTGTTCGAAGAGCAAGAATCGCACTAGATGGAGAGATGCGGTTGTACTTATGATTGTGTATATTAAAGCTCGAACAACTATTGCTGATCACGTGAAGATACACCACCATGCACAGAATTAGAAGATTACCTAAATTAGAAGTCTACTATCTTACAGATCTGAGAAGATTGGCAAAAGAATTCTGAAAATCTCTGCTGCTGAAATTAAGGAGAAGAATCCTGCGCGCATCTATTATCCAAAGCAAGGAAGATTAGAATTAGAAGTTTTATCGACTTAGGAAACTTTTATTTTTAGTAGTTTATTTTTATTTAGATTCGTATACTATAAACCAACACCTTATGATCTATAAATAAGAGGGCTCGGCATAGAGGAAAAACTTATCGAAGGAATTCTCAGCATCAATGGACGACTGAGATTGGATTTTCGGAAGATCACCTTAGAATAAATTAGTTTAGATATCCAAGGTTTCTCAAGAGCAATTGACGACTGTGATCTGGAGCTGGAAGATTAGAATAGAGTATTCGCAGTTTCTCAGGAGCAATTGAAGCCTGTGACTGAGAGATGAAAGATCTTTTTATTTGCTTTCTAGTTTAGATTTGCTGCTTTCTTTTATTGCTTAGTAAACATCTGATAGTTCTTGATTTTAATTGACGCCTAGAGTCTTGAATTTGAAAGATTAGTGTAATGGTATTTTATTTTCCATCTTTAATTTTTTAGAGTTTGATTAACGCCCAAATTTCTGGTAGATTGCATATTAGTATAAATCTATATTAAAGAATCCTAGTTTTTGATTGATGGCCAAACTCTGGAAGGCTAAGATATAGTGTAATAGTATTTTTACTTTTCATAAATATCTGAGAACTAAAGGAAACTGATTAACGATCAAGATCTAGAAGTTTGAAGATTTATATTTATTTTTCATGCACTTTAGTTTAATTGAAAAATCATTCTTTATTCTTGAAAAGCAAATAATAGTTTTTAAGATTTTGACCTTCCTCGTGGGAACGATCCTATCGCTAGTGCTATGATTTCCATTATACGCTTTCAATAGGTTAAGACAAAACGTAATTTACAGAGCTATCAAAGTTTTTAGTGTTGCTGTCGGGGAAGTGGAAAAATTTTAAAAATCGATATTTGTCTTTCAAACCTCTTTTCTTTTCTATTTTTATTTTCTTTGATCGCTTCTTTATCTTTTACAGGTTTATTTTGAGCAGCTGATCAAAGGTTTCAACACTTCTTCTGACAATAGAAGTTAGAAGCTCTGATTTATTTTCTCTCCCTGCTTTCTAAAATAAAATTAAAAACACAAAAATATAATATTAAACGTTCTAGCCACCCCGCCCCAACATTAATTTGATTCAATATGGTGGGAGAAGAACAACACGTGGCTAAAACATTGAGGGAGTATTATGCACTGTCCCCTCTTACACATCCCTTGTGTATTCGATTACCTCCAGTAGCCAGTGATGGAACCTTGGAAATCAAACCCAGTGTATTTCAAATTTTTCCTAATTTTCATGGGGTTGGTGAAGAGGATCTTTACACGCATTTAACAAGCTATCTCGAAATTTGCCAGACCTTTAGAATAAAAAACTTATCGGAAGAGGCCGCTCGTTTGAGGTTGTTTCCATTTTCTCTTAGAGGTAGGGCAAAGTAGTGGCTGAACTCCTAGCCCAAAAATTCAATTGCTAATTGGGAAGAGTTACAAAATAAGTTCCTCACTAAGTACTTTCCCATCGGTAAAACTAATCGGATCCGGATGATTATCACCACATTTCATCAATTTCTGGATGAGTCTTTTCAAGAGAGTTGGAAGCGTCTCAATGAACTTCTGAGCAAGTGCCCTCATCATGGAGTCCCGCGCTGGTAAATAGTGCTTGATTTTTATGAAGGCCTGAATGAACAAACCCGGCACATGTTTGATGTTACTTGTGGAGGAATGTTCCGAACACTAACTACAGAGGATGCTTGGGAACTCTTTGAGACCCTTCGCAAGGAACCGGTGCAACGCCATGCATAGAGTAGGACAGATTCGGAGACTTTAAGGAATATACCTCCTAAGCGGAGTGGATTGCATGAATTAAAGTTAATGATGAAGTGTATCCCGAAGCTGATACTTTGGAAAACAAAAATTCAATCCTTATTGGGTATAAAATCGCACCCAACATCTCAAAAAGGAAAGGCATGTGATCCTTACCATGGCCCAACTCGGGTAGTTCCTCAATATCATGATGCCCCATTATATCCCACAATAATCCAAGAACATATTGGCACCCCAGAGGACGCTATGTTGCAGAATGCCAGGAGGAGGCAGCAACACAACCAATGCCAAACGCAGCTATTCTTCCCTCTTAGGCAATCTATTTTTAAGTTAGGAACTCAAATAGAGCAACTAACGACTTTATTAAATAAGAAAGAGAGTGGCCAATTATTTGAGCAATCAAATGGCAAACCAAGAGGGCACACATTTTGGGGAGATATGCCACTCCCTCTTATATAAACTGAGTTCCTCATGGACCCGTCGTGCTACCAACTCATCCGTAACAAAATCTTGTAATGTATGTGCATTATTTCTTTTACTGCAAAGTAGGAAATTTTGGAAGAAAGTACCCTACGATCTAAATCATGTGGAAACACGATCGATCGTAGGGCCTCTCTGCTATAATATATTCACTTTTGAGCATATGGATTTGCGATCACTAATGATTTCCCATGGTCGAATCGTAGTGATTACGATTCGGATTGTTACAGAGTCTAAGTACTATTATCTAGAATCGTAAATTATAATTCTAGGGAATAGGCGAATCCAGTGACCAGTCTCATCGGTCACCCCCGAAAGCTGATCAATCACAGAATTTACCATTTGATCACACTTAACTTAGTGATGCTAGACCTTAGTTTGCTACTAATGAGATGCTAATATGCAGATATTTAGAACAGACAGCAGAAAAGTACCAAAGTGTTAATCTTTGCCAAACTGAACTCAAACAGTAGTAAGAATCACAATCACACATACTTATGATCCCAATCGTACTTAAAGAACTAGTCATCAGTCCAATCGTAATCACGAACGATTGTGAGTTGAAGAAGAAAAGAAGGAATCGTAACTACCATTCTATAGAAGATGCTCAAAGACTAGTTTAGCATGAAGCAAGGATACGATAGTTCGTGAGAAAGAAATCATACTGAATGAAGAAAAGATGCAATTGTATTTTATGATTGTATATTAAACCTACTGCTACTGATCACGTGAAGAGACTGCACCGCCATGCACAGAACTAGAAGATCTCTTAAATTAGAAGTCTACTAATCCACGAATCTGAGAAGATTGGTGAAAAAAATATGAAAGATCTTTGCTGCTGAAATTTTGGAAAGAATCCTGCATGCATCTACTACTCCGAAGAAAGGAAGATTAAGATTAGAAGTTTTAGTTATTTTAAGAAGCTATTATTTTTAGTAGTTTACTTTATTTTGAATTCGAATAATGTAACCAACCCCTTATGATCTATAAATAAGAGGGTTCGACATAGGGAAAAACTTATTGACAGAATTCTCAGCATCAATTAACGACTGAGGTTGGGAATCCTGAAGATCACTTTAGTGTAGTTTAGTTTAGATATCTAAGTTTTCTCGAGAGCAATTGATGATTGTGATCGAAAGCTGGAAGATTAGAGTAGAGTATTCGTAGTTTCTCATGAGCAATTAACGCCTGTGACTGAGAGATGAAAGATCTTTTTATTACTCTATAGTTTAAATTTATTTTTATGTATTTTTATTGCTTTGTAAACATCTAATAATTTTTTATTTTAATTGAAGCCTGAAATCTTGAGTTTGAAAGATTAGTGTAATGGTATTTTCTTTTTCATCTTCAACTTTTTAGTGTTTGATTGACGCCCAAATTCTGGAGAGTTATAGATTAGTATAAATCTATATTGAAGAATTTTAGTTTTTAATTGACGACCAAATTCTAGAGGATTGAGATATAGTATAACGGTAATTTAATTTTAATATATATTTGAGAACCGAAGGAAACTGATTGATGACCAGGATCCAGAAGTTTGAAGATTTAGATTTATTTTCTTATACTTAGTTTAATTAGAACAACCATTCTTTATTCTGTAAAGGCAAATAAAAGTTTTAAAAATTTTTTACCTTTCCTATGAGATCGACCTTATACTAGTGCTACAATTTTCATTGTGCGCTTGCAATAGGTTAAGACTGAGTACACTTTCTAAAGCATACCAAGTTTTTGGTGTCGTTGTTGGGGAAGCGGATAAAATTTGAAAATCGATATTTGTCTTTTAAACGTCTTTTCTTTTCTATTTTTACTTTTCTTTGATCACTTCTTTACATTTTACGAGTTTATTCAGAGCAGTTGATCGAAGGTTTCAAAACTTCTTTTGACAATAGAAGCTAGAGGCTCAGATTTGTTCTCTCTCCTTGCTTTCTAAAATAAAAATCAAATAAAATTAAAAACACAAAAATATAAAATGCCTTAGCCACCCTGCCCTATTTCTAATATCATTCACCATGGCAGGAGATGAACTAAATGTGGCTAAAATGTTGAGGGAGCATTATGCAATGTCCCCTCTTACACCTCTCTCATGTATTCAATTACCTCCAGTGGCCGATAATGAAACCTTCAAAATCAAACCCAGCTTACTTCAACTACTTCCTATTTTTCATGGGATTGGTGAGGAGGATCCGTATATGCACTTAATGAGCTTTTTAGAACTCTGCACGACCTATAGAATAAAAAACTTATCGGAAGAGGCCGCTCGTTTGAAGCTATTTCCATTTTTTCTTAAAGACATGGGAAAGTAGGGTTGAACTCTTTGCCTAGCAATTTGATTGCTAATTGGGAAGAGTTACAAACCAAGTTTCTCACTAAGTACTTCCCAATCAGCAAAATAAATTGGATCCAGATGATTATAACAACGTCACATCAGTTTCCATATGAGTCTTTTAAGGAGAGTTGGAAGCGTCTCAACAAACTTCTGAGCAGCTGCCCTCATCATGGGGTCCCGCGCTGGCAAATAGTGCTTGATTTCTATGAAGGCCTGAATGAACAAACCCGTAACACGATTGATGTTACTTGTGGAGGAATGTTCCATACATTTACTACAAAGGATACTTGGGAACTCTTTGTGACCCTTAGCAAGGAATTGGTGCAACACCATACATCGAGTAGGACTGATTCGGAGACTGTAAGGAATATACCTCCTAAGCAGGGAGGATTGCATGAATTAAAGTTAATGATTAAATGTCTCCCGAAGCCGATGCTTTGGAAAATAAAAATTCTATCCTTGTTGGGTATAAAATCGCACCCAACATCCTAAAAAGGAGAAGCTTGTGGTCCTTACCATGGCCCAACTCAGGTAGTTCCTCTGCATCTTGCTGCCCCTTTATATCCCACAGTAACCCAAGACCATATTGACACTTCTAAGGACGCCATGTTGAAGGATGCCAGGAGGTGGCAGCAACACAGCCAATGCCAAACGCAGCCACTTCTCTCTCTTAGGCAATCTATTTTTAAGTTAGGAACTCAGATAGAGCAACTAACTACCTTATTAAATAATAAAGAGAGTGGCCAATTATTTGAGCAGTCAGATGGCAAACCAAGAGGACGCACATTTTGGGGAGATATACCCACTCCCTCTAGTAATAACTGAGTTCCTCATGGACCTATCGAGCTACCGACTCATCCATAGCAAAACCTTATAATATATGTGCATTATTAGCATTAAAATTTTGAAGAGTGTACCTTACGACCTAAATCATGTAAAAACACGATCGATTGTAAAGACCTCTCTGGTGTTATATATTCACTTTTCAACGTATGGATTTACGATCACTCGTGATTGTCTACAGTCGAATCATAGGGATTACGGTTCAGTTTTCTCAAAGTCTGTTCGATCGGAGTACTGTTATCTAGAATCGTAAATTACTATTCTAGGGCATAGGCGATTCCAGTGACCAGTCTTATCAGTCACGCTGGAAATCGAGCCCATTTAAATTGTAAAGGAAGCGGACACGCATCACACTTATGACTGCCACTTGCCAACTACCCAAGCTTAAATGCCTACACCTCGTAATTTAACTCGAAGTGATGATTCAGAGCCAAGCCTTATCCTCTAAAACCATACCCCCTCACAAACCGCTACCATTCCAAAACCTTATTTCTTCCTCTGTCCTTAACCCAACCCTCTATGGTGGAAGAACCAGACCACGAAGAATTCAACAGAAAACTTGACCGAATTCTTGAGATACAACAGGCTGAACTCCTTACTACAATAAAAAGATTAGAACAGATGAAGTGCCAGCGACCCATACCAGACGTTGAATCGTCCACCGAAGCTACCCTTTACCCTAAACTTAACCCAAATTCGAAACCTTTTTCCTACGCCCCATCTTCTCCCACTTCCTTCTAATTTCACCATAACACCACCCCAACCCCATTGAGTGCAAGTTCCTCTATGAAGATAGTGGGTTGGGAATTTTCAGGGTCATGTCCTCCTTGTTTTCCTCGCCACCCCTCTCCATTGCTCATACTCTCCCCTTAGCTGTGTTACATTATCTTCATAGAGTCTTCGCATGGGAGCAGTATAGGCTGTTGGAGGTTAGAGAGGTGTTCACTTCCCACTCCTTGACTTCTTCCTCTAAACTGCATTGTATTTCTCTTCTGAGGATGCAGTTGATGACGTGAAAGGCACGGAGGTGCGCTCTATTTGGGGGAGATATTTGGAAGACAGGGGGTGCGACTCCGTCAAGGTGTGGATACTCTTTCTGACCAGGGGAGATGCGAGACTTTGATTGAAGGTGGTTACTACCTCGGGGCCGATCTTTATCGAATTAATCTTTTCACCTTGGATGGTCGCTGTTGGTGCCGTAGTCAGTTCATGTCTAGATTTTTCCTAGGATTTCTTTTGTGTAATTAGTTTCTTTTCCATGCAATCTCTATAAATATTTTGTTATATATATATATATATTTCTTTTATTTATTTTATTCTTTTGTTGTTTCTAATTTTTCTTTATGGTGTCGTTTCTATGTAACCATGTCGGAAGTAATTTCTCCTAAGCTTGGGGGAGATTTTTTATCACTTTTGCATAATATACACCCGGTACATGACCCACCACGGTAAATTATTTTTTGAGTATCGCCTATTTCTGTGAACAATGAGGATACATTGATAAATAAATAAATAAATAAACTTTTGTTTTTCTAGTTAACCATTATATGCGAGTTATGATTAGAAAAAAATATGACTCCATTTACTTTACCATCATCGTAGTAGAAGTTCAACCTTCAAATGATAGGAAATAGGTACGATTCATGTTCAGTTTCTTTTGTACAATGTAACAGAATCGAATGTTTGAAATTATACTTTGCTTTAAACTGCAATATTTAAATTATAGTTTCAAAATCATTTACCCTGTGAGCATTATTCTATCCGAATTAAAATTTCCTTGAACTTCTCGACTGTGTTTCAATGAAATCTTATATTGTTGATAAATTTTGAATCAATTATTCTATGATGATGTTGAATATTTTTCTAGAACTGTTTAGAATATGCATCAAAACAATATGACATTCTTGCTAGTAAATCGTGAAAATGATTTAAGGTCATCTTTGATTCGTTTGAGCCAAAATGCCAAAATCTCATAAAGTAATTTACCTATTGAACCCATATTAGAGCCGAAATTGAATTTCTTGGTACCAAAATCTTATAAACTCTTAAACATATGTACTACCCAAAGTTTTTGGTCTTTGACCATTGTAATTCTGAGAATTTAGAATGATGGGAGAAATAAGAGAATGGAAGGAGTACGCAAGAATAGATAAAATATATATATATATATATGGAGAAAATGAAGAAAGTAATGAAAAAGAGAAGCAAAAAGCTTCCATAATTGAGAAATAACAAGAGGAAGTCAAAACAAAAAAAAACTCAGAAAAAAGGGGATTTACTGAAGAAAAAATATATGGGAAGAAGTTATCCAACTTTTTGGATACTTGCTGAAGTAGAAAAAGAAGAAAACAAGAAAGAAAAGGTGAAAGCTAAGCTGAATTCTTAGAACTTTTGAATCCTTTCACCTTTCTTTGGAACCTTTTACCCATAGCCCCATTACAAGCCAAATAAAGCCCTTTCTCATTCATGATTTACAATAGCATGAGCCTAGTAGAGATGAGTATGATAAATACTATGCAGAAACAAGATGGATAAGAAATAGAATTGATTATTCATTCTATGAGATTTTTCTTTTAGTCAATTGTCCTTGAAATTATTCATATATATCATATTGAGAGAACCCAAACAATTCAATATCTTTTTTAGAGTATGCCAACAGTGAGGATTTGTATGAAAGTGTTTTCTAAATATGCAGTTTAAAACAATCTATAATAAATGGATTCTTCATTTGTACGCACACACTCCACGCTTTACAGGAATTGAAATTGTTGAGTATCTGATTGAGGATAACTGCTAGGATGGGAAGGCATGGTTGATGGATTCATTATTTTTGAAAATCGTAACCACCATATGATGATTAACTGATTACTGTATAAAATTAGTTTAGAGTTTGAAAAAAATATATATATGCTTTCTTTTTTAAAACTCTTAAAAAGCCAAAAATATTTTAAAGTTTGTAGGTAAAATTCACTGAAAACCTTCAAAAGACTATAACTCCTCCACTATGGATCACCTAGGGGTTTAAAGGCATGTTGCATCTGCTTAATGCAATCATGCTCCCTACGAAAGTGGCATTTAAATTTATAGTTTAGATTAGCTTATCTTTCCTTGTTCGCTACGGACAAGCAAAGCTTAAGTTTGGGAGAGTGATCAATCACAAAATTTACCATTTTATCATCCTAAACTTAGTGATGCTAGACTTTAGTTTCCTAATAATGATATGCTAATGTGCAAATATTTAGAACAGTAGCAGAAAAGTACCAAAGTGTTAATCTTTGCTAAGATGAACTCAAAAAGTACTAAAAATCATGATCGCATGTACTTATGATCCCAATGGTACTTAAAGAATTAGTCATCAGTCCAATCGTAATCCCGAACGATCATGAGTTGAAGAAAAGAAGAAGTGTGACAGCCCAATTTTCCCCTACATTGATCTCAGGGAAAATCGGATCGTTGGATCTAAGGTTCTGAGATCACACTAAATTCTCTAATTCAGATGCTTTGATACCAACTGTGATAGTCCGATTTTCCCTTACACGGATCTCAGGGAAAATCAGACTGTCAACGAATCCAATGCCCGGGTACGCGCTAAAGCCTCAAATTCTGATTTCCTAGTACTACGTATGACAACCCGATTTTATCCACATGGAGTCTTGGTAAAAACTAATTCACCAATTCTAACACAATCCAACACATACAACAGCAGAGCAGCTATCACATGGTTCCTATACATAATGTAAACTAAACTAAAACTAAAACCAACTACCGGTGAAGGCCGACCATCACCTAAACAGTGGCACACAAATATGTATGTACCCATATACACATCCATGGACCATTCTCATACCATATTGTGTCCAAAATTTATCTCAAAGTGCATCTACAAATAAAACTGAGTTGAGGTGTGATAACTGAGCTGAGGACTTTCGACTCAGTGCATCTGCCACCACGTTGGCCTTTTCGGGATGGTATTGAATGGAGCAGTCGTAGTCTTTAAGAAACTCCATCCATCTCCTCAGTCTCGGATTCAAATCCTTCTGGGTGAACATGTATTTGAGGCTATTGTGGTCGGTGAATATTTCAAACGTCTCACCATAGAGGTAATACCTCCAAATCTTCAACACAAAGATGATTGCTACTAATTTCAGATCATCAGTAGGATAATTTTTCTCGTGGTCCTTGAGTTATCATGAATCATAAGCGATGACTCGCTCATTCTGGTTGAGCATATAGCCTAATCCGATGTGTGACGAGTCGCTGAATACCACAAATCCTCCACTGTCGGACAGTATGGCAAGCATCGGTGCAAAGGTTAACCTTTTCTTAAGCTCTTGGAACCTCTATTCACACAGTTCAGTCCCCTCAAACTTGGTATTCTTTCTGGTGAGTTGTGTGAGTGATCCTGAAATCTTGGAGAACCTTCAATGAATCTCTTGTAGTATCCAGCCAAACCAAGGAAGCTACGAACTTCTGTTACCATCTTCGGTTGCTCGCATTTTATGATGGCTTCAGTTTTTGCTGGGTCAACTGTAATGCCATCTTTCGAGATAACATGACCCAGGAAGCTGGCCTACTCTAGCCAAAACTCACACTTGCTTAGCTTCATATACAACTTAGGATCACGAAGTGTCTGCTGAGCGATACGTAGATGGAGCTCGTGCTCTTCTTTCATCTTTGAATAGATAAGAATGTCGTCAACGAAGATAACCACACATTTATCGAGGTGTGTTTTTGTGACAGCCCGGATTTTGGCACCCCGAAACCCGTGCCATCAGCACGATCATCTTGACCGTGCCCCTTAGCTAAGCACGGAACACTAGTATATCAAGCATTGCAATAAAATAATAAACGAAATTGCGGAATTTGAATCTATATTAATTAACTCTCAGAAAGACAGTTCTACCCTCATGCCTCTGCATGAATGGAGAACCGATTCGAACCATCGATGATAGCAATCATCACGGATGGTTCGTCCCAAAAGAATAATCCAAAACCCCATATACATGGTTTTAAACAAGATCAAGGCTTGACATACCAAGCCGTACAAAATCTCTCCAAGAACTCTCAAAGTGGCACAACGGTGTCCTATAGAAGAAGTCCTCCGAGGTGGCTCCAACTCTTCACGGGCCGCAAGGTCCGACTCACAGGATCGGCGTCTCCTGAAGCGCGGCTGCTAGTAGTGGACTGCGGCGTATAGTCTATAGGGTGAGCTACATCCTAGCTCAATAGGAACAAACAGTTTGAACATATAAATTATAACTCACATGTATTCCATGATATGCCATGCATGATGTATCTATCACGTTGTTAATGAAAACAGTTAAAAGCATTTCGCTTTCTTTGTTGATTACTTATAGTTTCATTTACTCATGAATGATGCTGAGAAGGCCTAAAGCAAAACTTAAACTTTCAACTTAAGTAATCCCCGAGCAATATAGCATCGAGCCCCGATGAGATACCCTTCATCGTCATCTATATAGACAGTTTTAATGTATTCCCTGGGAATACCATATAGTACCCAAGCCCCTTTCCCCTGGGGATTGGTGGCGGGGTTTCACTTGTCTCAATCAACACCCCTGGGGTGTGCTTACTATGTGCGGATAAGCCTCCGCACTGGCCTACGGTTTCGCCGCCGTATCGGTCACGGATATCCTGCCGTGTCAGTCGTGGATATCCCGCCACATCGGTGGGGTAACCTATCAAACCTCAAATAACAAAAATATCGGTGCCTTACATATAGTTATTCACCGTGTAAGTGTGCTATCTTATATCAGTTAGGCCCTATCAAACATGATTCAATCTTTGGATACATCCCTGGGATGTATCCATTTACTTGCATCACACCTGATGCTCTTATCTCTTTACTTCTTCATCCCCTGGGGATGGCTCATTAGTTTACTCTTATGAATATCACACACACACACTTTTCACAATTCTTTAAGCAGTAAAATATTTGAATGGAAATCTATATCACTACATACATGCTCTTGTAAAATAAAGTACATGTTCAAGGTGTTCCCTACCTCAAGTCTTCATTCGATCATTGCATCAAAGTCCCACGTGGCTCCTTGTGCACTAGTCCACACATACTACCTATGGTACCACATCACAGGTGAAACACATCACAAAGGATGCAATAAAGAAGGTATAAGATCCCCCAAGAATCTTAAAGTCAAACCTAAAAGTCAACATAGTTTATCTCAGTCGATTAATCGAATTCCAAAATCGATTAATCGAATCTGATTCGATTAATCGATTTCCAAAATCAATTAATCGAAGGTCAATATCGATTAATCGAAGCAATTTCGATTAATCGAAATTCTCCTTTTCGCAAAGTCCATTCTCAGTTCGAACAGTCGAGTTTTCATTCGATTAATCGAATCCAATTTCGATTAATCGAAATCCTTCTTTTCGCAAAGCAAATTCACTGTTCGAACAGTCGAGTTTTCATTCGATTAATCGAATCCAATTTCAATTAATCGAAATCCTTCTTTTCGCAAAGTAGACCCTCAGTTCGAACAGTCGAGTTTCACAAGTTGATTAATCGATTCCAAATCGATTAATCGAAAACTAAAATCGATTAATCGAAATCCCATTTCGATTAGTCGATTTTCCTCAATCATTTCCTTCAACCCACAGGGTCCACTTTGGAGTTCTCGATCGATTAATCGATCCCCAAATCGATTAATCGAAATCCAAAGTCGATTAATCGAAATCAAATTCGATTAATCGAAATCGGGGTCCTCTGACTTTTCAACTTCCTGGCCAATTTCGATTAATCGAAACCCAATTTCGATTAATCAAAATTGTCAGATTCAGCCCCTTTTCGAGCTGTTCTTCCCAATCTTTTTCCTCTATTTTTCTAAGCCATTATCCTATGATTTAACCCACATTTAACTGCAACTTAACCCCTATAATCTATGCATTTGATTTACAAATTCTTACCTTGAATAGATCTCAAGTTGATTTCAAATCTAGGGTTGGAAGGCTAGGGTTCCAGCTTTGGTTTCTAACGGATTCCTTGCGTTGAATCAGCCTCTTTAATGCTTGAATCCTTCTTCCAATCACTCACAATAACTCTTGCTTGATCACCCTCTTTACTCCTCTCTCTCTCTTCTTTACTCCTCTCTCAACAACTCAAAACTCTTGATCTTAGGGTTATTAACTCTTTTTATCCTCTTCCTCACTTGTGTGTTGAGCACATACACCATGTAGGTGTATGCGACTATACCTTCACAACACACACGGCATTCTATTTATCACATCTCATCCGTTCATCACACTACATACTAACTGTTGGACTTCCATTTGGTCAAACCTATGACCGATCGGGCACGGATCCCGAGGTCATAGTTTAGTGTGATTTTTCGGGTTATTACATCCTCCCCACCTTGGGAATTTTCGTCCTCGAAAATAACCCAAGGTTTGTGTCTTTGCTGGTCTCTCTCTCTCCCCACACCCTCAGGTGAGGTGATCCAATTTCGTTAGACGTATTTAAGTATTTACACACTCTCATATATAAGCAAGGAAGTAAAATTTAAGAAGAATCAATTTCACAAAAAAAAAAATTTGGATTTGTATTAACGAGTGAGTAATTTTTACAATGCCAATAAGTTGGCGTACACAAAAATACATAGGTATCCAGTAAAAATGCAAAATACATATAACTCAAACTGTCCCCTCGCCTGGCTGATCGGGTGCTGGAGCGGGCTGCTCCCTATGATCTAGCGGAGCTATGGGTGTGCTGCAGGAGGTAATGCTGGTGGTGGTGGCGATGTGTCTGGTGCGTGGCGCATGGAGAGCAGTGGATGTAGAAGGAGCGTCTGGTGGTGGAATGGAAGACGGTCCTCTATGGAAGGCGGTCGTCTGTCCACTCCTCCTCCTGGGCGAGGTAGCGGCGGTAGTCGGTAGGATAGATGTGGCGGAGGGTGTGGAACATCAAGAAGTCTATCCGTCGGTTCATCCGGTCGTTGTTGGCCTCCATACGAGCCAACACGTCCTCGATGGTAGGACCGGATGGAGCGGTGCGCCGGCGGTAGGATGAGGTGGGTGTCGCGCGGAGTGGTGTCGTGTGGTGAGCGGTGGAGAAGGGACCCCCTCTCACGGATGGCTCTGGCAGGGTGTGCCCCACCCACGGGTGGGTCATGCTGAGGTGGTGGGGGTGGTGGCGGTGCTACTGCTGCTGCTGCTGGGGCTGCTGGGGCGGGAGCGGGACCCGGAGCTGGTAGGGTCCGCTTTAAAAGGTTGTAGCTACGGGTCCATGAAGACTTTGTGAACGTCTTCACGCGATCCGTAGCCCTCACCTCGTAAGGCGAGATGGTGTAGGAGGGCTCGTCGGAGTAGCACTCCAACATGCTCGAGATGAGCCGAGCATACGGCATCTTCTCCTTGGGCCGCATGTTGCCCTTCATTAATTTGCCCATGATGTACCTCATCCCTTCTAGGATGACCTTGGTAGCATCAAACCATCGGCCACAGAAGGCCGCGTAAAGTGCATGTTGCACTTTGTCAACGCGCTCAGTGTCGTGGCGCATCGGGTAAAGGTTGCATTTGATTATGGAGTCGAGCATCCACATGTAGGGTGGAAGATCGACCCTCTTGATGGAAGTGCCCGACCCCTTCTTGCCATTTGTCATGCGGGTCATGACTTCCTCAAATCGAGGGTCCTCCTCGAAGGGTGGAAATAGGGTAGTCTCGGGGGTGAACTCGAGGTAGCACTTTCGAGCACCACGTGAAGCTGACGCCGAGTGATCGTATAGAGACGACCCTCGATCTTGGTTATGATAGAGTCGTCGGTAGGGCCATTGGTTAACCCTTGGTAGAATAATCTCACCAATCTAGGGTAGTAGGAACCCCGGATTGGTTTGAGAAGATTGCCGAGACCGGCATTGTTTATGTAGTTTTGAGCCCATGGGGTCTCGCCCGCACATCGGGATCGGTGAAAAGGGTAGGGTCGATGGTATATATTCGACCTCAAAGGTCTTGGTGACCCACCACTCATTTGGTTGCTCTCGTTGGTGGGTGGTGGTGGCATGGGGTGGATTGCGGGAAGACTCGGCGCTGCCGAACCGGGAGGTGGTCTCCGATTCCGACGGTGATGGAGTCCTCACCGGCGATGGGGTAGGTGGAGGTGGTGCGGCGTTCTTACGCCTAACCGGTAGCTTAGAAGTCGCCTTCTTCGAAGACAATCGGGTTTTGGGCGGCATTTTCACTAAACTAGGGTTTATCTAACTTGAATTGAAGAAAAAAAACGGAAATCTAGGGTTTACCTTAGGTTTTGGAGATGAGTGCGGATGAGAATCGATCGAGAATGCAAACCCTAGGGTGCTCGGTTGGTTGGAGAAGAAGAAGACGGCAAAAATCCCAAGCAATAAGATTTTCGAATGGGGAATAAAATCCCCAAATCTCATATATATAGCCCGCGGCTCGATTAATCGAAATTTAGAATCGATTAATCGAGATTCAAAACTAGGTTAAGCCGCGTAAAATCGATTAATCGATTTCCCAAATCGATTAATCGAAAGTCAAATTCGATTAATCGAAACCATTTCGATTAATCGAAATCGTATCTATTTAAAATTTTAAAATTTTGAGCTCACTGGCGCGAGCCAGTCGATTAATCGAAATCCATTTCGATTAATCGAAATTCCACAATCGATTAATCGAATTTAATTTCGATTAATCGAAATCGTGCTGTAACTTCTAATTTTTCCAGAATTTGTTAAATTTTTCGATTAATCGAATCCATTTCGATTAATCAAATTTTTGAAATCGATTAATCGAAATCGTCCATTTGATTTCAATTTCTCGTAAGTCCCTTTAGTAAATCGATTAATCGAATTATAGTTCGATTAATCAAAATTTCAAAATCGATTAGTCGATTCTAAATCGATTAATCGAGATTCCAATTCGATCAATCGAAATTGGTTTTCTATGTATATTCTAACTCTCCTTTGAATTTCCAGTCACTGGCACATGCCAGTCGACTAATCGAACAAAATCGATTAATCGAAATTCCAAATCGATTAATCGATTTGAAATTCGATTAATCGGTTTTGCCCAGTTTCTACAGAATTTCAATCTCTTTCTTTCTTTTACTATTTTGACAATTATGACAGATTGGATTCAAAATTTCCATTGAATTTCAAGCATAGTGGAGATTTCACACACATATTTGTGGTTTACATTGGATTCTCACGTCGTTGGAAACAAAGCTGGATATTGTTCTTTCACATCGGTCTCTCGTTCCCAAGTAGCCTCTTCTTTAGGATGATTGTTCCACCGAACAAGCACTAAGGGAATTACGTTAGTGCGCAGTACTTGCTCTTTTCGATCCAAAATCTCCACTGGTTCCTCTATCATGCTCATGTCCTCACACATCTCTATAGGTTGTTTTCCTAACACATGAGACGGATCATTCACATACTTTCTGAGCATCGATATGTGGAAAACATTATGTACTCGATCAAATAGCGGTGGTAAACCAATGCGATATGCAACTTCACCTACTCGTCCCAAAATTTCGAATGGTCCAACATAACGTGGACTTAACTTCCCTCTCTTGCCAAATCTCATTACACCTTTCATAGGTGACACTTTCACAAAGACGTGCTCGCCCACTTTATAGTCAACACTAGTCCGCTTCATATCGGCGTAACTTTTCTGTCTACTCTGTGCTGTCTTCAACCTTTCTCTAATTATTCGAACGACGGTAGCGTTATCTTCAAGTAGCTTTGGTCCTAATACAAATTTCTCACCTGTTTCCTCCCAATTGAGAGGTGACTTGCATCGTCGTCCATACAGAGCTTCATACGGTGCCATGCCAATGCTCGTTTGGCTTGTTATTATATCTGCGAACTCGAGCAAGATACTCATCCCAGTATCCTTGCATATCAAGCATGCATGCTCGAGCATGTCTTCTATTACTTGGTTCACTCGCCTGCCGTCGGTTTGAGGATGGAAAGAACTAAAGTCTAGTCGTGTTCCCATTCCTTCTTGAAATTTCGTCCAGAACTTGGGCGATATAGTGGATCACGATGCATATCGCTTGGAATACCATGTAATCTTACAATCTCCTTCATGTATAAGTCTGCCAATCTTCCTGCCGTATATGTAGTATTGTACGGCAAAAAGTGTGCTGATTTGGTCAATCGGTCTACGATGACCCAAATGGCATTGTGTCTCTTGGCAGTACGGGGTAATCCAACAATGAAATCCATTGAGATCGATTCCCACTTCCATTCTGGTATTGGTAAAGGTTGCAATAGTCCCGCAGGATGTCTATGATCAACCTTCACTTGCTGACAAGTCAAACATCGTGACACATACTCGGCCACGTCTTGTTTCAGTCCTCTCCACCAGTAGTTCTTTTTCAAATCTTGGTACATTTTGGTGCTACCAGGGTGGATAGCGTAATTTGACTTATGAGCTTCATCAAGAATCGTTCGTCTTAGATCGACATTGTCCGGAATGCATAGACGGCCCTTAAACAATAAAGAACCATCTTCTTTCAATGAGAAGTCCGACTTGATGCCTTCACTCACGTCTTGATGAATCTTTGTTAATGCCGGATCTTTCATCTGTAGATCGTGGATATGCTCAAATATCACTGGCTTTACTGATATGTTAGCCAAAAAGGATCCGGTGGCTTTTGACTCAATGTTCGCATCATAGAATGCTAGGTCTTCCAATAATTTCCATCGGTGCATACCCAAAATCAAACAAGCTAACTGAGCTGAACCTTTTCGACTCAATGCATCGGCTACTACATTCGCCTTGCCTGGATGGTATTGTATGGAGCAATCATAATCCTTGAGGAATTCCATCCACTACTGTCTCATGTTGAGCTCTTCGTATGCAGGTATCGGAGGCTCTTATGATCGGTGAAAATTTCAAAAGTCTCACCATACAAGTAATGTCTCCAAATCTTTAGCGCAAAAATGACTGCTGCCAGTTCCAAGTCATGAGTCGGGTAATTCTTCTCGTGTTCTTTCAACTGTCTTGATCCGTAAGCTATCACCTTCTTGTGTTGGTTGAGTACACAACCAAGACCATTGTATGACGTCATTTGTACACGGCGTATCCTCCACTGCCTGAAGGAATCGCTAATACTGGAGCCGAAGTGAGTCTCGTTTTGAGTTCTTGAAAACTCTTCTCGCATGCCTCACTCCACTCAAACCTTGAATCTTTACGTGTCAGCTTTGTGAGAGGTCCCGATATCTTTGAAAACCCCTCAACGAAACGTCGATAATAGCCTGCTAAGCCCGAGCTGCGGACATCGGTCCTTTGTCTTTGGTTGCTCCCATTTAACTCGCTTCTATCTTAGAGGATCTCTGGTGACACCATGCTTTGCCACGACATGTCCCAAAAAGCTAACTTCTTCCAACCAAAACTCACACTTGCTGAGTTTGGCGTACAGTTGGTGTTCACGTAGCGTCTGTAGAGCAATACTCAAATGTTCTTCGTGTTCCGTCTTGGATTTGGAGTATATTAGTATGTCATCAACAAACACTACGACGCAGGAGTCCAAGTGTGGTTTAAACACTCGGTTCATCAGATCCATAAACGACGCTGGAGCATTCGTTAATCCAAACGGCATCACAAGGAACTCATAGTGTCCATACCGTGTCCGGAAAGCTGTCTTCTGAATGTCCTCAGCTTTGACTCGCAACTGATGATACCCAGATCTCAGATCGATCTTAGAAAAATACCTTGCTCCTTGCAGTTGATCGAATAGATCGTCTATTCTAGGCAAAGGGTAGCGGTTCTTCACAGTGAGTTTGTTCAATTGCCGATAGTCAATGCATAACCGCATTGACCCATCCTTCTTCTTGACAAACAAGACCGGTGCTCCCCATGGAGACACGCTCGGTCTAACAAACCCCTTGTCCATAAGCTCTTGTAGTTGTTCCTTCAATTCCTTTAACTCAGCGGGAGCCATTCTATAAGGTGCTTTCGAAATAGGCTCCGTTCCTGGTGCTAAGTCAATGGCGAATTCTACTTCTCTTTCTGGAGGTAATCCAGGCAATTCTTCTGGAAACACGTCAGCGAAGTCTCGCACAACTGCTATCTCAGAAATGACATTCTTTTCTTCCTTGTCCTCCTTTAAGAAAGCTAAGTATCCATCACCCTTTCGATCATTTTCGGCCCTTCTTCTTTGAGATCGTGAAGCTTGATGACGACCTTACTCCTTGAAACCGAAATGATCTTCTTGTGTTGGGTCTGAAAATAACTACCTTGTTCTTGCAATCGACGGTTGCACAATGCTGCGCCAACCAGTCCATGCCAAGGATCACATCAAACCCTTGCATGTCTAACAGTATCAGCTTTGCTTCTAGTTCATGCACCTCCAAATCTTGAACTGCTACGATGATGGATTTGCAAGCTAACTCCGTGTCTACTAACTCTCCAAATGGAATAGACATGATAGGACGTAAATCCAACGCTCGAACAATCTTCATCTTCTTAGTAAACGTGAGTGACGAATGAGTGGGTAGACCCGGGTCTATCAACACCGAAAGGCCATATCCACCGAAGCATCCTTTTTCATATATATTTAGAGTACTTATAGTATACATACATACATACAATAATTTACACATCAATATACACTCTTAATTTACGTACAGCTTTTTTTTTTTTTTGTATTGAGAAGAGAATCTATAAAATTTCTAATGCATGATCCTCTCTATCTAAAATCTTAACGAAATGGAAATTTCCTTACATTTTAAAAAGGTCTCACCTTGGATGACGTCATGCACGTTCCCTGCTTCCTGAGCAGTGACTGCATAGGCTCTCCCCTGGATGATCGATTTCCTTGCTTGAATTGGTCATGGTGCTGCAACTGAAACCGTCTTTCTCTTATCTGGCTCGGGGCAATCCTTGATCAAGTGGCCCACCTTGCCACATCGGAAACAGCCCCTAGTTCCCAATCTACAGTCCACCGTTCTATGAGGCTTGCCACACTTTGCGCAAGTCTCCCGAGGTGCGGAAGAAACAGTACGAGAACCCTGTGTAACAGAGGCGCCAGTAGACATGGCAGGGCTCTCATAGCGAATAGGTCTTCCCGGCGCGAGTAATGGAAACCTTTGTTGGTGTTGTTGTTGTTGCTGTTGCGCCGGTCTTCCGAAACCTCCTTGAAACTGTGGTCTCTGATTCTGGCCCATGAACCTTGGCTTTTTGTTTACCGGTTCATAGTGTGCCGTTCTTCCTTGTTCATTTCCTCCTCTCTGCTGCTCCCTCTGTCGATATCTATTATTGTTCTCCTCTTCTACGACCAACGCCTTGCTCATGACCTCTTCATAGGTCCTCAGCTGAAATGGAGCTACGCCTCCTCTAACCTCAGGCTTCAAACCTTGCTGAAACCTCTTGGACTTCATCACAAGGCGTAATCCGAGCAAAACGGGCAAGTCGAGAAACTCTACCCGTATTCTCTCACCGTCATTCTCCTTGTACTAACTGCAAAAATTGTATCTCAAGTTGATTCCTCACCACTTAGGAAAATATTGTTTGTTGAACTCCTCAACAAACTCCTCCCAAGTCCATGGCAACTCTGGGGTCTCTCGAGCCGAGTCCGTATCACGGACTTCCACCAAGGCCCAGCCTCCCATCCAACATGTAAGCGCCCATCTTACACTCTCGTCTTCCGTGCAAGTTAGCACGCTAAAGACCTTTCCATCTCCATCAACCAATTCTCGGCCCCATAGTTGCTCGAAAATGAAGGAGGTCTCATCCTCCTAAACTCAGAAATGATGAGGGCACAGCAACGCAGTCCTAGGTGGTGTAGGTGGTCTTGTCTCTTGATGCATGAGCTGCAAAGGATGCGGCTTGTTGTGCCATGGCAGCTGCCATAGTCTCCATAGTGTGCATCATCCTTTGTCGCTCCTCCCTATCTTCTTGTCTTTCTCTCAATCTCTCCTGTTCTCTTAGATCTTGGTCTTGATGATCTCGCTCCTCTTCCTCCTGCTGTCTACTACTACTGCCCCCTGGGGCATCAGTACCTCCTAGAGGCACTCTATTGGTAGGAGAGATGTAACCATCTCCACTACGTAGACTCCTCTGATGGCCTCCCCTTGGTCGGCCTCTCCCTCTAGCTGACATTGCGGCTGCATTTGAAACTAAAGTTTCGTTAGCAGAAGCCCCTATGTTCTGACGAAAGAATCCTTGTCAGAATTGCTAAAAGAAAATAGCTTTGATACCAACTGTGACAGCCCGGATTTCGGCACCCCGAAACCCGTGCCATCAGCACGATCATCTTGACCGTGCCCCTTAGCTAAGCACGGAACACTGGTATATCAAGCATTGCAATAAAATAATAAACGAAATTGCGGAATTTGAATCTATATTAATTAACTCTCAGAAAGACAGTTCTACCCTCATGCCTCTGCATGAATGGAGAACCGATCCAAACCATCGATGATAGCAATCATCACGGATGGTTCGTCCCAAAAGAATAATCCAAAACCCCATATACATGGTTTTAAACAAGATCAAGGCTTGACATACCAAGCCGTACAAAATCTCTCCAAGAACTCTCAAAGTGGCACAACGGAGTCCTCTAGAAGAAGTCCTCTGGAGGTGGCTCCAACTCTTCGCCGGCCGCAAGGTCCGACTCATGGGATCAAGCATCTCCAAGCGGCAGCTGCTAGTAGTGGACCTGCGACGTAGTCTATAGGGTGAGCTACATCCTAGCTCAATAGGGAACAAACACAGTTTGAACATATAAATTATAACTCACATGTATTCCATGATATGCCATGCATGATGTATCTATGCAGTTGTTAATGAAATAGATTAAAAGCATTTCGTTTTACTGTTGATTACTTATAGTTTCATTTACTCATGAATGATGCTGAGAAGGCCTAAAGCAAAACTTAAACTTTCAACTTAAGTAATCCCCGAGCAATATAGCATCGAGCCCCGATGAGATACCCTTCATCGTCATCTATATAGACAGTTTTAATGTATTCCCTGGGAATACCATATAGTACCCAAGCCCCTTTCCCCTGGGGATTGGTGGCGGGGTTTCACTTGTCTCAATCAACACCCCTGGGGTGTGCTTACTATGTACGGATAAGCCTCCGCACTGGCCTACGGTTTCGCCGCCATATCGGTCACGGATATCCTGCCGTGTCAGTCGTGGATATCCCGCCACGTCGGTGGGGTAACCTATCAAACCTCAAATAACAAAAATATCGGTGCCTTACATATAGTTATTCACCGTGTAAGTGTGCTATCTTATATCAGTTAGGCCCTATCAAACATGATTCAATCTTTGGATACATCCACAGGATGTATCCATTTACTCATCACACGATGCTCTTATCTCTTACTTCTTCATCCCACGGGATGGCTCATTAGTTTACTCTTATGAATATCACACACACACACACTTTTCACAATTCTTTAAGCAGTAAAATATTTGAATGGAAATCTATATCACTACATACATGCTCTTGTAAAATAAAGTACATGTTCAAGGTGTTCCCTACCTCAAGTCTTCATTCGATCATTGCATCAAAGTCCCACGTGGATCCTTGTGCACTAGTCCACACATACTACCTATGGTACCACATCACAGGTGAAACACATCACAAAGGATGCAATAAAGAAGGTATAAGATCCCCCAAGAATCTTAAAGTCAAACCTAAAAGTCAACATAGTTTATCTCAGTCGATTAATCGAATTCCAAAATCGATTAATCGAATCTGATTCGATTAATCGATTTCCAAAATCAATTAATCGAAGGTCAATATCGATTAATCGAAGCAATTTCGATTAATCGAAATTCTCCTTTTCGCAAAGTCCATTCTCAGTTCGAACAGTCGAGTTTTCATTCGATTAATCGAATCCAATTTCGATTAATCGAAATCCTTCTTCGAAAGCAAATTCCTGTTTCGAACAGTCGAGTTTTCATTCGATTAATCGAATCCAATTTCGATTAATCGAAATCCTTCTTTTCGCAAAGTAGACCCTCAGTTCGAACAGTCGAGTTTCACAAGTTGATTAATCGATTCCAAATCGATTAATCGAAAACTAAAATCGATTAATCGAAATCCCATTTCGATTAGTCGATTTTTCCTCAAGTCATTTCCTTCAACCCCTGGGGTCCACTGGAGGTTCTCAGTCGATTAATCGATCCCCAAATCGATTAATCGAAATCCAAAGTCGATTAATCGAAATCAAATTCGATTAATCGAAATCGGGGTCCTCTGACTTTTCAACTTCCTGGCCAATTTCGATTAATCGAAACCCAATTTCGATTAATCGAAATTGTCAGATTCAGCCCCTTTTCGAGCTGTTCTTCCCAATCTTTTTCCTCTATTTTTCTAAGCCATTATCCTATGATTTAACCCACATTTAACTGCAACTTAACCCCTATAATCTATGCATTTGATTTACAAATTCTTACCTTGAATAGATCTCAAGTTGATTTCAAATCTAAGGTTGGAAGGCTAGGGTTCCAGCTTTGGTTTCTAACGGATTCCTTGCGTTGAATCAGCCTCTTTAATGCTTGAATCCTTCTTCCAATCACTCACAATAACTCTTGCTTGATCACCCTCTTTACTCCTCTCTCTCTCTTCTTTACTCCTCTCTCAACAACTCAAAACTCTTGATCTTAGGGTTATTAACTCTTTTTATCCTCTTCCTCACTTGTGTGTTGAGCACATACACCGCGGTAGGTGTATGCGACTATACCTTCACAACACACACCACATAGGCATTCTATTTATCACATCTCATCTGTTCATCACACTACATACTAATTGTTGGACTTCCATTTGGTCAAACCTATGACCGATCGGGCACGGATCCCGAGGTCATAGTTTAGTGTGATTTTTCGGGTTATTACAGTTTTGAACACCCGATTCATCAGGTTCATGAAGGATGTCGGTGCTGTGCAACCCTGGGAATCGAGACGATCCCGTCACGACGATGCACTCTCTAACAAAAAATATAGAGTCGCCACCCGGAGCTTTCAGTGTCCCGGGATACCTAGTTCATTTTTATGAGCACCGAAGTGCTAAAAATATGACTCTGAATCCGGTCCACACCAAAGGCTCTTGGATAGGGGCTTCGGTTATCGATCGGGAAGGTGTTAGGCACCCGATCAACCTACTTAATGCGGTTTTTACTAATGGACAAAAATAAAATGAAATAAAAGAAAATAAAATAACTTCCTCTTGCCCAAAAGGGCTTAGAATCCTATTTGTGCCCCTCCATTCCTACCGAAAAGTCGACGGTGTAACGGCACAAATGGGAGGATGGAGGGAGCTAAAAAGAGATAGGAGAAGAAAGGGGAGAGCCAGAGCCCTCGGGCCCTTGTAGCACCGTAGGAGAGCTTGGCGTGGCTTGCTTTGATGAGCTCTTGAAGGGTTTGTATGGTGGAAAGTGGGGTTCTAACTCTTGAAGCTTGAAGCTAAGAGATAGGGAATGGAGGCCAGGGGATCACACACACCTATCCTAAGGGTTTTCTATGAAATGCTAAGGTCTAAAGGAGTTTTGTGAATTCTAGAATTTGTATGGGGGGTGTGCACCAAAGGGAGAAAGATCTTCTCATTTTAAGCTGTTTCTCTCTTAGGTAGAAATTCTCAACCCTTAAACCAAGGGGAGGGGGGCTCTATTTATAGGAAATGGGTGGATTAGGAGGCTACTTAGAGGCTAAGTAAGATTAGGAATTAGGTAATGGGCCATCTAAGGTTTCCTAGGATTTTAAGAGCTTGGAAAGGTGTGAAGGATCCTTCAATGGTGGATGATGGGGTGAGGCCTTAAGCCACTTAAGGGGTTACAAATAGGTAGTGAATGGGTGCAATAGAACTATCAAAACACACCCCAAAGGTCGAGGTGGTCAATAAGTCAAACCCCAATCATGAAATTCAGGGAAAAATCTAACAGTCATTGTTCATATGCCTGGCACAACTAATAGTTGTGCTAGGCAAATTAGTTATGCCAGGCAAATGTACAGTAAAATAATAATGAACAGTAGCCTGGAAGTTGGCTTCGCGAGGGGTGGGGGACCCATTTATACCTGGCACAACTATTAGTTGCGCCAGGCCATTTTTGGGGAAAAAAGGCCTGGCACAACTATTAGTTGCGCCAGGCAAATCTAGGGGGAAAATGGCTTGGCACAACTATTAGTTGTGCCAGGCAAAAATCCCTCCAAAAAAGCCTGATTTTCGAATCGTCGTAACTTTTGATATACAACTCCGATTGAGGCGATTCTTTACTCGTTGGAAAGCTGGAGAAGTCCTCTTTCTAATAGTATATGATTTGATATCAGTAGAAGACTTAAGATAGTCCTAATATACCATTCTTTATCCATTGCTTGGGAAGGTTAGGTTTAGGGTTTGGAATAGGTTCTAAGGGTCGAGACTGGTTTCTAAAGGTTCGGGATAGGTTCCTTAGGGATCTAGGGTGATTCTAAGGGTTTGGGGTGATTCCTAAGGGTTCCATATATGCCATCAAAATCTCGAAGATGCGCCTCTCGAAATGTGTTTCGATCGGGCCTTGGGCCAAATTTGGGTGTCTACAAATGCCCCTCTTTGGCATCCGATCACTAATGATCGTATGCCAAAGAAAAGAGACATCCGAAGAGGCCCAAGGCATTACTGACGGGTCCGCTGTATTCAGAACGAACTTCAAACATCGGGTGAGTAACACGGTGAGAAAATGAAAGCCCTGGAGTGCCAGGTTAATCATTCATTTCTCGAGGTTATCAGTTCCCAAGCGCTTAGCGACATTACTGGGCATAACCAAGGTGGAATGAGTTGCGAAAGCCCAATAGTTGGGAAAAACGTTCGCCTCTCGAGTTGAGAAAACCCGTTAGTCGAGAAAAATGTCCGCTTCTCTAGATGATTTGAAGGTGTTTGATGTTTAAAATTCATTCTGAATGCAACAGCTTCGTGAATAAGAGGAGTGATGGACCCACATTCAAAGATAGGCGCGAAGTAAACACACACAAGGCTCTATAGTTTGTGTCCAATCCTACGAGGCATTTGATGGCCCCATCGGACTATTCGTGGGTGCCCCTGCTGAAAGCAGGGTTCGAGGTCTTTGGGCGAACCCATCAATCCCAAAGTTTATTTAGCATGACTGCCTGAGCGAAGTAAAATGGATGTCACAACGCTTTTTGGGAGTACATGCCATTTTTTGAAAATGTGCCCTGGATCAACATAAGCTAGAGCATCCAGCTTCAACTACCTTAAACAGATCCAACCAAACATTGGGTGTCTCCCAAAAAGGGGCATCCAATCCTGGCTTCTGCCAATAATGATCATAAACATCAATTAACTATGCATAATCATGCACCCATCAGGGGCAATAAGCAACAACAAAGGCAATGGAATCTCCGATCCGGACCCACCCGGGTACAATTTACGAGGACAAACGACTATCATATGGATACCCAGACGCATGGTGCACACTTTATAGGGATATCGCTGCCCATACAGGTTTTAAGCCTGTAGAAAATAAAAAGGGGAATGATCCCTTCTGAATGCATGGTTGCACATAGTTTGATTGACACATAATCTCATTCTCAACAGGTTGGTCTCAACCAACGATTGACCTTTTCCAACGGAGAATCTGAAGCTTAAGACACTTAAGTTCACATGAATCCAAAACAGAGCGTTCATCGCAAAGATTTAGCAGTGGAGTCAACTCGATCGAAACATTGGCTGTTTGACCGGGACTGACACTGTTGCTCCTTCCTTAAAGTAGGATCCAGAATCCAAGGCGTGCGTTAGACTTAGGACGTTATTGTAGCACAGTGGTGTTTGATAAAATATCGACATTTTACCGCATCAGAACACGCATGTGCATAGCTCTGTGGGGAAGCATAGATTTTTTCTTTTTCTCTTTTTTCTTTTTTTCAAAGATTGCTTTTTTTCATTTTTTTTTTAAAACAAGCATTATCTAGACCTCGAACCCCAGAAGCGCACGCCCAGACAACGCATACCAAGAGCCCGTGCCTCCATAATAGTTTGTGACGAAACCGAAGCCAACGTACTCAAGTTTATGTGATATCGAAAAGATCGGGTCAGAATTGGGTATCCACCGAAGGATGCTCAATCTTGGACTTTGTCATCAATGAAGTTACAAATGAACAACTATGCATAAATATGCACCCATTATGGGCGATAAGTAACAAAGGCGATGGAAGCCCCGACCCGGACCTACCCGGGTATAATTTACGGGAACAAACGACCATCATACGGATACCCAGATGCATGGCGTACAATTTATAGGGATACCGCTACCCATACAGGTTTTAAGCCTGCAGAAAAATAAAGGAAATGAGCCCTTTTTCATGCATGTTTGCACATAGTTGTCTGACATAGTTTCATATCTGACGGGTTGGAATCAATCCAACAATGGATCTTTTCGAGGACGGAGTTATCCGGACCTCATGCCCAGACTGCGAGGACCAAGAGTCTACACCTCCGAAAATATCACGTGACGAACTTGAAGTACAAGGCACTCAAGTTTGATCAAGGCAAAGATTTAGCAGTGGAATCAATCCAATCCAAGCATTGACTTTTTGATCGAAATTGACACCGTCACTCCTATTTTGAAATAGGATCCATGGATCCAAGGCGAACCTTAGACCTAAGACATTAATTTTGCACAGCTGCGTTGCCAGTAAAATATTGACATTTTACCGCATAAAAAATATGCGAGTGCGTAGCTATGCGTAGCATGAAAATATAGGTATCTTTTTCTTTTTAAAATAATTTTCATCATTTTTTTTTGTTAGACCTGACGTCGGTGGTGAGATGCTTTATCTGATTTGTCCATCGCTGAGAAGTTGCCCGCTTCGAGGCTTTGGACCGTGTGATGTTCTTGCACATTCTCGAGAAAACGTCAGTCCCCTTTTTCTTTACACATAAACAAAATGCATCCTAAACAATAGAAGAAAAAGTATATTTCTACCTACACTTTTTCATTTTTAAGATATTTTTTGGATTTTTGTTTTTGGAGATTTTTTTGTTATATTTCTTCATTTTTGAGATTGAAATATGATGCTGGAAATATGTACGTGAAAATGAGTAGAAATATAGACACATTTTTTGGTGTTTGGATTTTTCTTGATTTTTTATTTTTGGCTTTTCTTCTCTCTTTTTTTATTTTTGATGCCTTGATAGTGAGACGGAGTAACGGGTCCCATTTTGAGCATAGTTGAACTCTTTCATACAGTGGGACCTGAGTGAGTTTCTGGATTTTTCCAAGGCCAGAACATTGATCCCTTTGGATTGAGTTAAACCTTTCTCCTTACCTCGGGTCATACGTTTGACGGTGCAGTTTAAAAAAGACAATTCTGGTTGGGACCCGATTCGAACTAGCATGAGTGGCCCAGTCGGACAAGAGGGTACAGGAAGAGTAACAAAAGGGCTCCTCAAACATCAATCTTCTCAATCAGTCCAAACCCTTTTTTTTCAATTTTTTTCTCTTTTTTTTTGTTTTTTATTTATCTCCCTTTTTTACCCGTGGCACCCTTTCGAGCTTTCACCACGTCCATGAGTTTAGCTCTCTTACCCCAAGTACCCTTTCAAGTGTTCACCTGGTCCACACAAGCTCGCTGTTTTTACCCGTAATGCCCTTTCGAGTTTTCACCACGTTCATCTTGCTTTGAGCTTGTATTTTTATTTTATTATTATTTATTTTTTTATATTTTTTCAAGAGCCACGACATAGACATTGATTTCGTCATAGCCGGCTGGATGGGATTCTGGTGTCGTCTCACGACTCGGCCCATGTTGACTTAACAGATACTATGATTGCTTGCGAACCTACAAAGAGAGCTTCCTTCAGGGTGTAGCTTGGCCATGGGTTAGGTTAGGATTTGAAGGTATGCTAAGCTAAAAGGGTTTCCTTGATACGACTTCATACTTTCTTCCTTGTGGGATTTTGTACATGCCCCGTGATTCTTCTTTTTTTTTTTCTTTTTTTTTTCCATTTCAGGCAATCTCTTTTTAAGGTTTTACTTTTTCAATTTTTTTGGATTTTGATAGTAACTCTACTTCATCTTTTCTCTCTTTTTTGGTATATGTACACACATTTTTTTGGGGAAGGGGGTTTATTGAAAGAAAGGCCCAGACTCAAATGGGGTAGCAAAGGATATCATCAGTTTTAGGGATGCTTTCTGGCTACTGTGCTTGGAATTATGGCCTCTTTCGGGTGGTTCTTAAGCAGTCGCGTATCTGTTTCACCAATACTTACCTTATCGTAATAGACTAAGAGTAGAACCGTCGGACATATCCAATGTTAATGGGCTCAAGAAGATGATCTCCGTCCATCGTGGCGAGGCGGATGGCTTATCCCGGTAGAACTTCTCGAATGACGTATGGTCCTTCCCAGTTTGGTTTAAACTTTCCTCTCGGATCGGCGTGGAGGGATGGGAAGATCTTCTTCAACACAGTGTCTCCTACCTTTAGATCTCGACCGTGGATACATTTATTGTAAGCGCGTGAGATTCGCCCATAGTAAACTTGAGTATGACAAAAGGCTAGGAGTCTCTTCTCGTCCAATAAGTTTAAATGTTCAAAGCGGGATCTCTCTCTTTCTGCTTCGGGTAAGCCTGATTCTATGAGGATTCGGAGTGAGGGTACTTCAACCTCTATCGGGAGGACGGCCTCGGTTCCATACATAAGGGAGAATGGTGTTGCCCCTATAGCAGTACAGATCGACGTTCGGTAGGCCCACAAAGCAAATTGCAGCATTTCGCTCTAATCTTGATAAGTGATGACCATTTTCTCAAGGATGCGAACGACTGTCTTGTTCGCGGCTTCCACGGCTCCATTAGTTTGAGGCCGATAAGGGGATGAGCGATGGTGCTTGATCTTGTATTGCTCGCAGAAGTCTTGGATGCACTTATTCACAAAGTTTGTACCGTTGTCTATGATGATATCTTTGGGTACTCCGAATCGACACACAATATTGTTCTTGAGAAACCTCTCAACGTGACTGGACGTGATGTTGGCATATGACGCCGCTTCTACCCACTTGGTGAAGTATTCAATGGCGACGAGGATGAACCGATGTCCGTTTTATGCTTTCGGATTAATCATTCCGGCAACGTCAAAGCCCCAGGTAGCAAATGGCCAAGGAGTGGTCATGCAGTGAAGATCAATGGCAGAAGCGTGTGTCAGACTGGAGTGTTCTTGACACTTGTAGCATTTTTGAATATGTTTGCAACAATCCGATTCCATGGTGGTCCAAAAGTATCCCTGCCGTAGGATTTTCTTAGCGAGCATGTGACCGTTGACGTGGGCTCCGCATACTCCCTCATGGATCTCTTTCATAATATTGACTGCTTCACTTTCAGTGAGGCACCTAAGTAGGATGTTATTGTATGATTGCTTGTAGAGGGATTCCCCACAAATGACGTAACCTGCCGCTAATCGTTAAATGGCTCGTCGGTCTGTCTTAGATGTACCCTCTGGGAAAGTTAGGGTCTCTAGGAAATTCTTGATATCTGAGAACCAAGGTGGCTCATCATAGGCTTTGTAGGTTCCTCAATCTGGAGGCAGAAGGCCGGCTCATTCCTCTGCTCGATCATGATCAGCTTCATCTCAACACCATAGGGGATTTCAATCATTGACGCCAAAGTTGCTAATGCATCGACAAAGTGATTCCTTATCCGAGGGACGTATGAGAAAGTCACATCATGGAAGCAAGCTATCAGATCCTTGAGGTGTTCATGATAGGAGATCAGTTTCTCATCTTTCATCTTCCAGTCACCATTTGTCTGGCATATGATTAAATGTGAATCGTCAAATACTCAAAGGTGAGTTATATTCAAATCAAGAGCCGCCTGCAGACCAATGGCACAAGCTTCATACTCAGCCATATTATTAGTGCAAGGGAAGCTGAGCTTGATAGAGACCGGTACATGGGAACCTCTTGGGGAAATCAGGATGGCGCCAACTCCTTGGCCCTCTACATTTGCTGCCCCATCAAAGTGCATTACCCATGATTCTTCTGCTTCTTCTGTATCGTCTTCTGTCATGAACAGGATGTCCTCATCGGGGAACTCAGTTCTCAGAGGCTCATAATCAGGTAAAGGATTGTCGGCAAGATGATCAGCAAGCGCCTGCCCCTTGATCGACTTCTGAGTGACGTACGTGATGTCGAATTCAAATAATAAAAGTTGCCATCGTGCGATTCATCCAATGAGAGCTGGCTTTTCAAATAGGTATTTCAATGGGTCCATTCAGGCCAAGAGCAGAACCGCCTGAGATAGCAAGCAGTGGCGGAGCCTTTGAGTAGCCCATACAAGAGCCAGGCATGCTTTCTCTAGATGAGAGTAGCGCGCTTCATAATCAGTAAACTTCTTGCTCAGATAGTAAATGGCCTGCTCTCTTCTTCCCGTTTCATCGTGCTACCCCAAGACACATCCCATCGAAACTTCCGTCGTGGAGAGATACATCAAGATTTGTCTCCCTGGCTCAGGTGGTACCAAAATAGGTGGATTAAGGAGGTAGCTTTTGATTTTTTCGAACGCTGCCTGACAATCATCATTCCATTCAATGGGTGAGTTCTTCCTTAGTAGCTTGACGATCGGCGTGCAGATTGGAGTTAGTTGTGCAATGAACCAACTGATATACTGTATTCTGCCCAGAAACCCTCTAACCTCTTTCTTGGTAGACGGTGGTGGCATTTCAGTGATGGCTTTGACTTTGATTGGGTCAACCTCGATCCCCCTTCTGCTGACGATGAACCCTAGAAGTTTCCCTGGCATAGCACCAAATGCGCACTTCTGTGGATTCAGTCATAGTCGATACTTCCTCAGACTTTCAAATAGCTTCTAAAGGTATACCAGATGGTCGCTTCGCTCCGGTGACTTGGCTATCATGTCGTCGACATACACTTCAATTTCTCTGTGCATCATGTCATGAAATAGTGCAGTCATAGCTCTCTGGTACGTTGCATCGGCATTCTTCATCCCAAATTGCATGACTTGATAGCAAAAGGTTCCCCATGGGTTAATGAACGATGTCTTCTCGCGATCAACCTCTGCCATTTTGATTTGATTGTATCCTGAGAATCCATCCATAAAAGAAAGCATCCCGTGCTTAGCTGTGTTATCGACCAAGATGTTGATGTGTGGTAATGGGAAATCATCCTTTGGGCTCGCTTTGTTCAAATTACAAAAATCGATACACATGCTGACCTTTCCGTCCTTCTTCGGCACTTGTACGACATTGGCTAGCCATTGCGGGTATTTGGATATCATGAGAAACCCCGCGTCATACTGCTTGATGACCTCGTCTTTGACTTTCATCATCCACTTGGGTTGGAGTCGTCTCAACTTCTTTTTGACTGGCTTCATATCAGGGTAGAGGAGCAACTCATGCTTGACCAAATCAGTATCCAGACCAGGCATGTCCTCGTACGACCAGGCAAAAATGTCTTTGTATGACCAAAGGAAATCGATCATGCTTTTTCTTTCCTCAGGAGACAGTGACGTTCTGATTTTGGTTATCCTGGGAACCTCCTCAGTTCCTAGATTGACTTCTTCGGTCTCTTCGACAATGGGGGTAGGGCCATACTCAAAGTCGGCAAATCGGTCAAGGAGCTCATTGGGGAGCTCCTCGAAGGGGAGATCCTCGTCCAAACTTGTGATCCCTACCTCTTCTTGTATTTCTACAGGGAGGGGGTCGATTTCACGTGGGACGAGCATTTTGATTAAGGCATCCTTTTATGGGACATTTTCTGGAATTTTAAATGACAATATTTTTAGACTTTAGATTTTTTCAATGTTTTTGAGATTTTGTATTTTTTCCATGTTTTTGAGATTTTTGTTTTCTTCGGAGACGGACCCTTGGCAAGGCGGGTTGCTATATACATAAGGTATTGTTTGCCAAGGGCTTCTCTCACTTTTTATAGGTTATTTTTTTTGGGAAACGGGTGCCAAATGTTAGGCCACTCCCCGCTTCCAGGGTTTGAGGCAAGTATGCCCAGTTGCGTACCTGAGGGGCCGCTTCTTTACCTGTTGGGATGGACGGTGCTGACTGATATGGCTCATTGGAGTCAGCCTCCATCATATTGATCCCCATTTCGTTTGAGATCATGTCCTCAAATGATAACTCAGTTTTGTGGTGATTCACCACAGGGGGAGTTTGTTCAGGTACCGATCGTCATTCATCGAAAAGGGACAATGCGGCCAAATCTATCTCCAAGCTGGGAAGGGAGATCTGGGGATTGGTGGGATGGATTGGGCCTGTGGGTTTGTGTGGGATCAAATGGGTTGCCCCATTTCGATCGATCTTTACAACCCCTACACTGACAAAGGAATCCCTGATGTGCAGCCTAGGGTGAGGTTTCTCTTCTATGTTGATTCCTCGAGCTCTTGCAGCTGCGGTGACCCTGGCTTTCTCTTTAGCCTCTCAGACCTCTTCTTCTGTGGGTTTGTATCCTAACCCGAATCAGACCTTCTACCCCTTGGTGACAACTGGCTCTTTTCTTCCTTGTAATCTGGGCCCAAGTCCTCGGCCTTTCTGATAACCCCACTTTTGGAACATGGCTACTGTTGATACCATGCCACCTCCGGTTCTTGGTATGATGCCCTCGATGGGCTCCAAGAGTATTGCCGACACCTCGTACTCGAAACTGTGGAGGTCGACGTCCTCAGTGGTGTGTGGTATATCCAACATATTGGGTTTTTCAACACTATTGGCAACCTTTTCTTTCTCACTATGCCCCTCTCCGATGATTGTGATAATCTTATGCCCAGATGTAAATTTGAGTTTTTGGTGCAATGTGGAAGGTATGGCTTCGACCTCGTGCAACCATGGGCGCCCCAATAACAAATTAAATGAGGATTTGATATCTATGACTTGAAACAAGATGGAAAATGTCATTGGCCCTATCAACAGCTCAAGATCAACTTCTCCCATTATTTCTCTCCTAGTACTGTCAAACCCTCTAGCGTTGGTTCTGGTGGGTCTTAACATGCACAGATCAACCCCGATTTTGGTGGCAGTTCTTAACGGGCATATATTCAATGCAGACCCATTATCAATTAGTACCAAGGGGATAATCATATTTCCGGACTCAACGGTTATATTCAAAGATTTTGAGTGACCACCTCCTTCCTCAAGTAAATCGACATCCGAAAATGAAATGGCATTTGGAGCCATCACTTGACCAATTATCTGCCCGACTTTATCCGAGCTAACTTGAAGTGATACATGTACATTTTTTAACGCCCCCATTAATGCTTGGAAATAGAGTGTGGACGTCATCAATAGATCTCATACAGTGATATGGACAGGCATTCTTCTCAGCTGAGTCTCCAGTATATGTTCTCGACTCATCTTCTCGAAGGGGTTCACCGCACTGTCTTTCTTTCCTTCGGGTTGGGCCTGTGCTGCAATTGGTGCTTCTAGTTACTTTGATATCCTCCCTGACCCGGTAACAAAATCTACTGCCCCTTCTCCGCTGCTGATGCCGGTATTGACATTTGTTTATTCGTAGCTTAGCGGGACCTGATGAGGATCATATGTGGGTCCCGAGAGCTAGAAAGGTATGGCTGTCGGTACTTGAGGCACTTGTACTATCGGCCCAGGAGGTGTGGGCAATACTTGATTCACCTCAGTGGTAGCGGGTTGGGTGGAAAGATTGGGCCAAATGGGGGTAGTGAAGCTTGAGGGTGGTAGCATTGGAGGGAAGGAGGTAAAAGTAGGCCATTGATAGCTGGTGGGTGCTGACGGCAGATGGGGGGTTTGATGGGCCGTTAGGTGATTGACCGGGGTGGTGGGGTTTGCCGGTGGCTGAACTGGGGGTGATGGGGTGGGTGCAGGCCATTGATAACTGATAGGTGCGGGTGTTGGATTGGGGGCTTGGTGGCTTAAAGGGTAATCGATGGGGGTTGTCGTGTATGGTGGTAGTTGAAATGGGACAGGCGCAGGCCATTGATAACTGGCAGGTGCGGGTGCAGGATTGGGGGCCTGGGGGCTTATAGGGTAATTGATGGGGGTTGTGGTGTATGGTTGATATGCATTGATGTTTACATAATTGACTGATGTGGTGGACGGAAATTATGCTCGGAGATCCAAGGGTTCAAATTACGGGGTTGGGTTGGGAAAATATTCAGACAAATTTAGGAGTTCAATTACTCCAACATTCCTTTCTTCATCATTCCTCGACAATGGTGCCACATAATTCTCCCGATCACTGATATAATTGAATGGGTCAAATTCAAACTCCTCATCTTCTATCATTCCGACGGTGGGTCTGGGACCTGCTCCTTCGGTGGGATGTAGGGGTAGTGGCACTTGGTGAATATTAGCATGCTGAGAAGGTGCAAGGGGAATGATTTTCCCGACATCGATCAAATCCTGGATGGCGTGCTTCAATGGGAAGCATCGATCAGTAGGGTGACTCGGGCCCTGATGAAAATTACAGTGGGTATTTGGGTCATAGTTTCTTGGGATCGGGTGAGGAGGTTGTGGTTGGCGGGTAGCCACTAATCCCTTTTCTACTAACAGGGGCAAAAGTACACTCAATGATTGCCCCAGAGGTGTGAAGACTCGGTCGTAGCGGGCTCTCCTCTCTTCTGGGGTCATTTGCATTCCTTGCCCACTCCCCATTCTCTGCATCTTCTTAGGCCTAACAGGTGCTATTGGGGTTGCCTGAAATTGAAACGGGGTAGTATTATTATTGGGCCTGGTATTGACTATGTTCTGGACGTCGCCCCCTGTTCTCTTCATGTTCCTCATCTCTGAAAATCTTTTAACCCTACTGGGTCCACTCGGCATGTTTTGATTCAAACACCCCTCCCTGATGGCGTCCTCGCATCGATTAGCATTTCTCACCAGATCAACAAAGTTGGTATGCTACTGATATACCAAAAAGTTTGAAATCACTGGCAGAGTGTTCTTTAAGATCATCTCTATCTGTTCATCATCAGGTATTCTGTTCCTGACCTGAGCTGCAATGCTCTCCATCTCCCCAAGTAGTCCCTGAAGGTCTCGTTCTGGTTCTGTTTTAAACGGGCCAAGTCGGACTTACGCGGCTCGATGTCTATATTGTAGACATACTGTTCTTGAAAGAGGTGCGTCAAATCCCTCCACGTTTTCATCATAGACGGTTCTAAAGATGTGAACCATCGTAAAGCCGGCTCGGTAAGACTCTTTTGAAAGACTTTTATTAGCAGTCTTTCGTCCTCCCCGTATTGGCACATGTCCCCATAGTAGGACTTCAGGTGCGCAATAGGATTGCCAGTGGCATTATATTTATCAAAGGCTGGAATTTTAAATTTAGGGGGCAGGGGGACCTCAGCGAATAGACATAAGTCTGTGAAGTCCGTGGCGTGAATTTCAGCACCACCCATTTTCATTAGCTGCTTTTGTATTTTGTCTAACTGTTCTTTCAGCTGTTCCGACTCTTTTGATAAGGGGGTCGCTTTCTCGACCATCAGTTGGACTTCACTCTGGGCCACCATGGGGTGGGCAATTATGGGAGGAGGGTTGAGGCAGGTCAAATCCCCAGCATAGGCCCCGCTATTCCTAATCTCATCCTCTTCGTACTACTGGTCGGCATAGTGTGCAGCGAGGGCGGGATTCTCCTACTGTTGTTGCATGGGTTGGATGGGAATGACATGAGTGGGGGTTGGGTGAGCCCATTGGGGGTGAGGAAAGATTTGTTGGGTGATGGGAATTTGGTTTTGAGGTGGGGCCTGATAGGGCCATTGGGTATGAGGGAAGGATTGGAGATGGCCTTGGGGTGTGGGGCCATGGGAGAATTGGGTTTGAGGTATGGCATGGGTTTGACCCAGTTGTGAAGGTTGGGTTAAATGTTGGGGGTATTGTGGATGTTATGAGTGGGGGGTTTGGGTTTAGGCCATGAACCCTTGGTCATTTTGGGTCATGGGCCACTGATAAGTTTGGGCCATGGGCCCTTGGTAGGTTTGGGCTACGGGCCCTTGATGGGTCTGGGCCATGGGCCCTTGGCGGGTTTGGCCCAGTGGGCCTTAATGGGTTTGGACCATGGGCCCTTGGTGGGTCTGGGTGGTGGGGTATTGGGCCATGGGGTCCTGGGATATGTGGAAAAAGGGGGTTTGGGTCAATGGGCCTTGGGGTATGTGGGAGTTTGGAGATTGGGCCATGGGGCCTTGGGGTAAGTGGGTAATGGGGGTTTGGGTGGTGTGGATTATGGGGGTCATGGGGGAGTGAGGCATGGAGATTGGCTAGGGTATGGGATGGGTTCATGGGCATGGGGTGTGGAGGAGAGGGGGTGTTTTGAGAAGCCTTCCACTTGGAATAGGCTTGGAACATCTCCTCCATCATGGTCATGGAGGAAGGGTTGGATGGAGATGGGGGATTTAAGGGGTGATGGGGTATAGATGGGATGGAAGTGGCGAAAAAATTGGGCATGGCCCCGGTATAATCGGGCATGGCCACGGTAGGTGGGGGGTATGGGGTGGATGAGGGGATGTATTGGGTATGTTTTGGGATGATGGGGGGCATGATGAGGAGGGATGAGGAAAGTTGGGCATGGCCCCAATAAAAATGGGCATGACCCGGACGAATGGGGAATTTTGCTGGGGGTTGGATAGGGTAGAAGTGGTGTATGTGAATGTGGGTAGATCGGGTCTATAGGGGAAGATGGGAATTGGGGCATGGATGTGGATTGGAAAAATTAGTTTGGGTTTTGTATGGATGTGGATGGGAGATGAGTTGGACTTGGCATGGGCATAGCTTGGGCAAAAGATGGAGAATGGGGGGTTGAATTTTGGATATTTTGGGGGGTAATGGTTGGGAATATGGGGGAGATGAGTAGGCCGGTGATAGTAAAGGGGGGTTGGGTGAGGGGAATGGTGGAAAAAACTTTTTGCAAATGGGAGTGGGTTGGAGAATATGACAGGGATGAGTCGGGATCGGCGTAAGCTGGGTCCACTACCCACGACATTCTACGGGAACGGGTTGGGTAAGGGTGCCTTGGATAAGGGCCAAAAATCCTCCTCCTTCTTCCCCTACGCGACGGCGGAGGGTAAGATAATGCCGTTGTGCCGACACCACAAACTATATATATTTTTTGGGTTTTAATTATATATTTTTTTGAATTTTTTAAAAAAGTTTTGAAAAACAAAGGTTTCGAGGCTTAGGAATTCCCTTTTCGGGTGGCTCTCATACCTTAATTCAAGACCCGCGGCGACGATTCCGATGCACTTTGAAAGAATCAAAGGAGAACCTTCGATCTATTAAAGGCACAAAAATCGAGGCAAATAACCCAATCCCCCGGAATGAGCCAAAAAGAAGTTGCCCTCTTTTGTCCGGCGGGGGCGTATTGGGTGTCGGGGATGATGGGGCCTAAACAAGGCACTAAACACATTGATCGGGGGACTCGGGAGGTTAAGAAGGCCACAGATTCGGGCTGGGGTGCTGTTTAACAGACTTGGTGCAACTAATACATGTGCCCAGGTTGCCAAGGTAAAAGTGTGAATTTTAAAGCTGGCGCAAGTATTAGTTGCGCCAGTTATAAATTCCACTTTTTTGCACTGGCGCTACTAATACTTGCGCCAGGCAAAAACTAATGCTCCAAAACTGATGACAGCAACCACCAACACCCGAAATGAGTCTCCTTTTTTGGTTTTTTTATGGAAGCTAAGCTTTCGAGAACTGAGCTATTTTTTGGTGATCGATTCTCTCCTCCCCGCACCTAAAGGGTTTGAGTCCAGTATAACTCGCTAGCGCGCTCCCCAAGGGTTTTAAGCTTTTGGAATGGGAACCCACCCGATATACCTCTGGCGCGAGCGCCTTCTCAAATACTAGGTGGGCTGGGACTTTACTGAATCATCACCACTAGGGGTTGCCGCCATACTAAGACCCGGGTGTTTGTATGTTTTCCTAATCCCCACCCCTTTAAAATCTACCCCATAAAAGCATGTTAATTAAGCTCCCTAACTTGATTCAATTTTAATTTTTTTTTCAAAGCTTTTCTCTTTTTTTGAAAGTTTTCTTTAGCTCAAAGACCGAGGGTGATTATCCCATGCCGCCACTACGAGCTGGCATCCACTGATGGAATATGAGTGCATAAGTAGGCCCGCCAATCGGCTAAGGCACTTTAAAGGATGAAAAATTAAGGGAATTAAAAGACAATGCTCAAGTAGGCCCGCCAATCGGCTAAGGCACTAAAATGACAGAAAAGTAAAGAATTCTAAAAGATAATGAGCATGTAGGCCCGCCAATCAGCTAAGGCTCGTAACTAACAGAAAAGTAGGGGTAAGTAAAACGGCTTAATCGGAGGGGTGAGTAAAAAATAGCAAAAATAAACTAAAAAAATAGCAATAACATATTAGTAAAAATAAAAAATAACAAGGCCAAGTTCAAAGGGAAGCTCTACAAGCTACTCCCCAACAGAGTCGCCATCTGTGCAACCGTGGGAATCGAGACGATCCCGTCGTGACGATGCGCTCTCTAATAAAAAATATAGAGTCGCCACCCGGAGCTTTCAGTGTCCCGGGATACCTAGTTCATTTTTGTGAGCACTAAAGTGCTAAAAATATGACTCTGAATCCGGTCCACACCAAAGGCTCTTGGGTAGGGGCTTCGATTATCGATCGGGAAGGTGTTAGGCACCCGATCAACCCGCTTAACGGGGTCTCTACTAATGGCTAAAAATAAAATAAAGTAAAAGAAAAAAAAAGAACTTTCTCTTGCCCAAAAGAGCTTAGAATCCTATTTGTGTCCTTCCGTTCCTACCGAAAAGTCGGCGATCTAACGGCACAAATGGGAGGATTGAGGGAGCTAGAGAGAGATAGGAGAAGAGAGGGGAGAGCTGGAGCCCTTGGGCCCTTGTAGCACTGTAGGAGAGCCTGACGTGGCTTGCTTTGATAAGCTATTGAAGGCATTATATGGTGGAAAGTGGGGTTCTAACTCTTAAGGCTTGAAGCTAAGAGGTAGGGAAGGGAGGGTAGGGGATCACACACACCTAACATAAGGGTTTTCTAGGAAATGCTAAGGTCTAAAGGAGTTTTGTGAATTCTGGAATTTGTATGGGGGGTGTGCACCAAAGGGAGAAAGATCTCACTTTAAGCTTTTTCTCTCTTAGGTAGAATTTCTCAACCCTTAAATCAAGGAGAGGGGGGCTCTATTTATAGGAAATGGGTGGATTAGGAGGCTACTTAGAGGCTAAGTAAGATTAGGAATTAGGTAATGGGCCATCTAAGGTTTCCTAGGATTTTAAGAGCTTGGAAAGGTGTGAAGGATCCTCCAATGGTGGATGATGGGGTGAGGCCTTAAGCCACTTAAGGGGTTACAAATAGGTAGTGAATGGGTGCAACAGAACTATCAAAACACACCCCAAAGGTTGAGGTGGTTAACAAGTCAAACCCTAATCACGAAATTCGGGGCAAAATCCAACAGTCACTATTCATATGCCTGGCGCAACTAATAGTTGCGCCAGACAAATGTACAGTAAAATAGTAATGAACATTAGCCTGAAAGTTGGCTTCGCGAGGGGTGGGTGGACCCATTTATACCTGGCATAACTATTAGTTGCACCAGGCCATTTCTGGGGGAAAAAGGCCTAGCGCAACTATTAGTTGCGTTAGAAAGGATTTTCGAATCATCGTAACTTTTAATATACAACTCCGATTGAGGCGATTCTTAGGTCGTTGGAAAGCTGGAGAAGTCCTCTTTCTAATGGTATATGATTTGATATCAATAAAAGACTTCAGCTAGTCCTGGTACACCATTCTTTATCCATTGCTCGGGAAGGTTATGTTTAGGGTTTGGAATGAGTTCTAAGGGTCGGGACTGGTTTCTAAAGGTTCGGAATAGGTTCCTAAGGGATCTAGGGTGATTCCTAAGGGTTTGGGGGTGATTCCTAAGGGTTCCATACATACCAATTAAAGCTCTAAGATGCGCCTCTCTCGAAATGTGTTTTGATTGGGCCTTGTGCCAAATTTGGGTTTCTACAGGTGCATTTGTCAATCCAAATGGCATCACTAGGAACTCATAGTGGTCGTATCTCGTGCGAAAGACAATCTTTGAAATGTCTTCTGCGTTGATTCTCAGCTGGTGATACCCTGGCCTCAAGTAGATCTTTGAGAAAAATTTAGTACCTTGCAGTTGATCGAAGAGGTCGTCGATCCTAGGGCATGGGCATCGGTTCTTGATTGTCATCTTGTTCAATTGACGGTAGTCGATACAAAGTCGCATCGATCTATCCTTCTTTTTTACGAGCAGAACAAATGCTCCCCATGGGGAAACACTTGGTATGATGAATCCCTTATCCAACAACTCTTGTAGCTGCTCCTTGAGTTCCTTCAACTCCGTCGATGCCATACGGTATGGTGCCTTTAACACCGGTTTTAAGCCTGGAGCTAAGTCTATTGCGAACTCAACCTCTTTGTCTGGCGGCAAACCTGGTAGCTCTTCCAGAAAGACGTTAAAAAATTCACATGCAATAGGAATCTCAGTAATGTTAACCTTCTCTTCCTTTTGACTTTGTATGAATGCGAGATACCATTGACATCCAATGTTCATCAAGCGCTCAACTCGAATAGTAGATATGAACGGTGCAATGGACGGTTGAATGTCATAGATAGAACACAAATTCTAAAATTGGTTAAGAGGGCGGGTGGCATTGGGATGTCTGATTCATATTGGATCCGAAGCAAATTCAATAAATGCTCCCCATGGGGAAACACTTGGTATGATGAATCCCTTATCCAACAACTCTTGTAGCTGCTCCTTGAGTTCCTTCAACTCCGTCGATGCCATACGGTATGGTGCCTTTAACACCGATTTTAAGCCTGAAGCTAAGTCTATTGCGAACTCAACCTCTTTGTCTGGCGGCAAACCTGGTAGCTCTTCCGGAAAGACGTTAAAAAACTCACATGCAATAGGAATCTCAATAATGTTAACCTTCTCTTCCTTTTGACTTTGTATGAATGCGAGATACCGTTGACATCCAATGTTCATCAAGCGCTCAACTCGAATAGTAGATATGAACGGTGCAATGGACGGTTGAATGTCATAGATAGAACACAAATTCTAAAATTGGTTAAGAGGGCGGGTGGCATTGGGATGTCTGATTCATATTGGATTCGAAGCAAATTCAATAAATATGTTTTTTTCCATCTTGTGGGCATCACTAGAAAGGTTTTAATGATAACATCATCCGTGAATTTGATGTAGGAGGCCATTTAGAGTGCATCATCAATCGTGTGATTAGCCCTCAACTCTCTCAACACACCTTGAAACTTCTCATACACAAATGGGGCACCGGGGGGGGTGGGATTGAAAAGTTGATGGAGAGTATCTATAAAGTCCTCCATAAGTTATAATATGGATTCATTCACCGTAAAATTATTTTCTTTAAAATTAGATGGAACGAAGCCTCCATGGAACTTATTTTCTTTAAAGCTAGATGGAACGAAGCCGCCTCCTTTTATTTACCCCCTACATTTTTGGATGAAGAGGGCATACTCTATGCCTTGCTGAGAGGAATCGTCTCTTATTCATTTTATGATTCAAAAGGTTGTCCCATTTTGGAGATTGTTACACAGATCGTCAAAGTTTTGGGAATCCCCCAATGGTCACTAGGGTGGTAGTTTTCGCGATCCAAAATTCACTAATGTAGACTTCGGGGTGTGACCTTACTCGGATAAAAAGGACCTTGCGATATGGAGTTAGAACAAATAAATAAATAGTAAAAAAATAAATTTAATTTTTTCATTAATCAAGCTTTTAAAGCACAACTAGAGTCCAAATAGATAATTACTTTATTAATTTGAGTTGATGTATATATTTTCCCTTTCTTTTATTAATATTTGAAAGTTGGCCATGTTATATATATTAGTGTAATAATATATATTTTATTATTTCAAAATTAAGGTTATAATTATCATTATATATTGATAATAATTCGATGGCAAACTTGTAAAAATTATTCTCTCCAAAGAAGTGTCTTTTCAGATTTTAATTTATCTCTTTAACATTAGTTGGAAAGACAGAAGTCTAACATCTCTTCACTGTAAATCTGAAATGGCACAAGTTTGAAATCTCTTCACCGTAAATCTGAAAAGATACAAGTGAATCTATTTGTCTCTTTACCGTTATCTGAAAAGACACAAAATTAAATCTCTTCACCATCATCTGAAAAGATACAATGATTCAGAAATTTCTCTATAAATGGAGATAAAATATCCGTTAGAAAGAGACAACATAAATAATAATCTCTCTCTTACGTTCTTATTTTCTTTATTTAAGAATATTTTTGTGTATCAAAAAATTTGTGTGGTAGGTTCTTTTTCTAGAAAGTGTAATCTAGAAAATAACATACGGTTCTTGGCAAAGCTGGGCTCTATTGTATCGTGAAGGCAAATTTGCTGGGAACTTAATTGCATCTTTGTTTATCCGATGGAGTGGGACATCTATTTTCTTTAAGATAGCATAGTGAACTACGTGCCTCAGTGCTATTTTTAATTATATTTTTTATCAACAATTTAAGATAATAGATCATTCTAATGACTCAAAGCATAGAGTTCATGAATCAAAATCTCATCAAACTTGACTGATTTGGTGGGCCAAATTTCAAAAGATGGCAGGAAAATATGTATATCCTATAACAATTCAAAGCTTACATCCTTACCACACCATGTCCACCAATTTTTGTAGCGAAAACACCGGGAAGTACTACCGGTGGAGGATACTCGACTAAAATTGCTAGAGGTTGATCAAAATTATCAGGACTACATCCTCAATGCATTAAACGGTGGGTTTTTTCAACATATTTTGTAAGTGCACTATTGCTAAAATTTTATGGGGTTCTTGAGAGAAGAAATACTAAATTGAAGATGAAGGTACAAAGACTTTTCTAGTCTCTAAATCGATTCTTGAACAAGTTCATGAATTACAGTTTATCGTCTCTAAGATAAAATCCTTATATATTTAATGAAGTGTATTAGACTCATTATAACATTTATAGTGGGGGTATTGAGTAGATTTACTAGCATCTCAGGGTCAGAATATTAGAAAGTTATCCGTAAGGTGTTAAGATATTTGAAGGGAACTATGGATTATAGTTTATAATATAGTGGCAAACTTGAACTCTTAGAGGGGTTTACTGATGCTACTTGGATTTTTGATTCAAAATTTACAAGTGGATGAATTTTTACTTTGACAGGAAGGGCAGTATCGTGGCGGTTTAGAAAATAAATATGTCTTTCTGATCCAAGTATAGAATCAAAGTATAGTATATAGCATTGCCTACAAAAGCAAAAGAGGCAAAGTGGCTTTGAAGCTTCATAAGACAAATTCCTTTAACTCAATATATGTATGCAACTAATATTTATTGTGATAATAAAGTTACTTTTCAGTTTTCAGGAATAAGAAATATAAAGATAAATCATGACATATAGGCCTTAGATATAACATCATTCGACAGATGTAGAGTGATGTGGTGAACGTGTTGGACTATGTACCAACTTCTGAGATGCTTGCGGAGCCGCTTACAAAAGTTTTACCCAGAGATACAGTATTGAGAACATCGAGGGGAATGAGTCTAAGATCGATATCTTTAAAAGCACAGTAGTTGAAGCTCAACTTAGTAGAGTTGGAGATCCCAATTCTAAATTTCAACGAGATAAGAAACTACTTCGTGACCCTTGAAAGTGCACAAATGTATGTTACTTATTTGCTATCCCTATAGTGTTAAATTTTATCCACATCTCTTGTAACGTGAGAGGGTGAGTTTAACTCTTAATGATTCTATAGGCATTCATTTACTGGGGTGATAAAGTAGTTACAAGAGTACGCATGACAAATTCACTTATATGAGTATAAAAGTGTAGCCGCTTTAACAGAGATTCAGTCATCTCTTTGAGATACTCATGAAATTAGGATTTTAACGCATGACTATAAAGCATAAGCCTTATGTCACTAATGACTCAGGTCATAGTAAGTGCATATATAATTTTAGTTTGTTAGATAGATTTAAGTTCAAAGCTATAAGCTACTTAAAGTCCTTACAAACTTTGAGTTGTATATACTGGTCAAAGGTTCAAACCGAATGGTACCTTTGATGATGCTTAGTATGATCGCTCTGATACTCTTTTTTTAATTTTGAAACAAGCGAGGGAATATTATATATATATTAGTGTAATACTATATATTTTATTATTTCAAAATTAATTCTATAATTATCATTATATATTGATAATAACTCGATGACAAACTTGTTAAAATATTTTCTCAGAAAAGAAGTATCTTTTCAGATTTTGATTTATCTCTTTACCATTAGTTGAAAAGATACAAGTCTGACATCTCTTCACCGTAAATCTTAAAAGTCACAAGTTTAAAATCTCTTCACTTTAAATATAAAAAGACACAAGTAAATAGATTTCTCTCTTTATCGTGATCTGAAAAGAGACAAAATTAAATCTCTTCACCATCATTTGAAAAGACATAATGGTTCAGAATTTTCTTTATAAATAGAAATAAGATCTCCGTTAGATATACATAACATAAATAATAATTTTTCTCTCTTACGTTCTTATTTGCTTTATTTAAGAATTTTTTGGCATCAGAAAATCTGTGTGGTAGGTTCTTTTTCTAGAAAATACAATCTAGAAAAAAATATACGGTTCTTGGCAAAACTAGGCGTTGTTGTATCCTGAAGGTAGATTCGCTGGCAACCCAATTGAATCTTCGTTTATCCGATGGAGTGGGGGTGTCTATTATCTTTAAGACAACGTAGTGAACTACGTGCCTTAGAATTATTTTCAATACCATTATCCAACGGAGTGGGGGCATCTATTATACTTAAGACAACATAGTGAACTACATGCCTCACAACTATTTTCAATACCATTTTTTATCAACATGCCTGATTTCAATCCTTAATCCATAGTGATAAAAATACAACAACTTTGCAATCTAAATATAACGATACTGATTTCGCTAACGTTGACTCGTTGACCATTGATGATAATACAACTATTTTGATTAGTTTGACTTTAGTCACACTTTTGACATCTATGACATGACCTCTGACGCACCTATTTTAATTGGGCGAGTGCACCCAAAGACGACCGTAACCCAAATTTGAAACCAACGAATTAACTCAAAATCCTAACCTTAATCTTACCCGATCGCGAATTTTCAAGACCCTATCAATGGCTAATCATTTTTATAAAAGAGAAAAAAAATAATAATAGTAAATAAAATAATAATTAAATAAACATAAACTATATGTTTGTGTGGCGCTAGATAGGGGTGCCAGGATAATTGGTATTGGCACTCATCCCAAACTGCATTGATCCCTACTAATACCCAACACCCAATAATATGGTGTTAGATGGGGTGGAGCACCAAACTTCATGTGGGTGCTCCACACCCTATTATCACCCACACCATATAAAACAAGAAAGAAAAAAAAAAGATTTGAATTAGATTCGGGTACCAAAGATAGCACCCAAATCCCAAGGTTAGTTTGCCTATGCTTTTATTAGTGTAGTGCTTTTTTTTATTGTGTTGCTTTTTATTAATTATTGTTGACTTTTCCAATATGCTACTTCCTTCCACACTAGCTCTCTCATCCCATCGAATCACAACCACATTAAAGACTTTCACTCTAAGTCTAACTCTCTCTCTCTCTCTCTCTCTCTCTCTCTCTCTCTCTCTCCCTCTATATATATATATATCCAGAACCCCAATAAGCCCCAATAAGTCCAAATGCAGCCTTTAAATAAAAAAATAAAAAAAAAAGAAGATTTACCACGAGACCCCTTGCTCTTATCCTCGCAATACAAACAACAAAACGCCTTGCATCTTTTTAGAATTATACAGAGTCCTATTGGAAGTATCAGTCTTTTTGGATTATTTCATAATTGGTCTTACGCTGACTTTCCTAAAACATTTATCCCTCTCGTTCTCTCTATTTAAGTAAGGGCTTTCCCAACCCTCTTTCTCAGACGTGTCTCTCTCTCGTTTCTTCTACAATTTGTGCAGCCAAGGCCACCGATCTCTCGTCTCTTTAATTTCTACAAGCAGCGATTTTTCTCTATTTTCTTTCTACGGCTTGGGTAGCCCAAGCAGCCATCTTTTTTTCTTGCTTGTAATCGAGCACCACATCGACCCACCATCGAAACAGCATCGCCAAACACCACCATAAAAAATTTTCCTTGCGACGTTAGGATTCGAAGTAGGGGAACTTCAGTGCACAATTATATTTTAGACTTTAAATCATAGGCTTTAATGAGGTATTCAAACCAGATCAATGATTATTAGAATTAAATTTGAACTGTTTGAATCGTATGGTATTAAACATTAGAATTAGTGAAAATAACTTGCATTAATTATTGAATTTTTGAATATTATACCTTTTGAATTGCAACGAAATATTTGGAATCCTCTTTGAATGATATATAACTTTCATTGAATTATAATCATTAAACCTTTGAATATCGAGCCTTTTGAATTTGAATTTGGATTAGAATGAGAATTATTTTATGAACCATTGAACTTATGTATTAGAATTTTGAATGCGATTTAAAGAGATTAATTTGAACCGAATCTTGTGCTTCGACACTTTTGAACCGTTTCGACGGCCCATTGAACCACACAAGCATCCCTCACAACGCAGGGGCTTGAACATTTAAAAAATTATTCATTGAACGACGATGGTTAAGAGGAGATTCCTATAGATAATTGGAGACTCTAGTGCTATAATTGCGCTAGTGATATTGAAGTTATATTTTAAAGTTATCACAAATTAAGAAGACTGCATCTTCAATTTAATAATGAAATGATTTAATGGATACCTACATGAAACCTAAGAAACAATGCTATCGAATCTCATATGGAACTAGAACTCAGAATATGTACTTTTGAACCCATGATATTTTCCAAATTATGTTTTTGTCGTTTAATTGCGTTTAAATTTGTCATCGAACTATGCATTGATCGGATAAGATATAATTTGGCCTTGAACTTTTTCTACTGAGCTTAGATGGTTAGCTCACCCCGACACTATGTGTCACAGGTACAGAAGTAGTCCCGGATCCTGAGTTAGAAAAAGATCCAGACTTTGTACCAGAGGACGAGGCAGATCTTCCTTTGGAGCAGTTTTACCAGTAGATTTCTTTAGGTATTTAGATTTGGTATAATTTTTTTTTAAAGAACTTTTGGGACTATTATTATTGTTTCGGGATATTAAATGCCACTGTTTGTGTGACGAACGGCCGTCACCGGTGATTTTGCTTTTAATTTTTACACTTTCGTCATGGACATTAATGCAAATTAATTTGGTTAGGTATATTTCTGCATTCAATTTATTTTTGATAGCTTGCAGTCTAATTGATTCCAAAAAATTTCTGTAATTAGATTATAAATTATGATCTAGCGATCCGAAATTTTCATATATTTCGGGTTGAAAATTTCGGGTCGTTACATTATACTTCATTATAGTTTGATGGAGGAAACATGTAATAGAAAAATCTCGCATTAAAAAGAGAATCAAATTTGAAAGCACATGATGAAAATATGTACTAACTTGTTATTTGTCTTTCAAAATACTTCATGTTAACACTTTTTTATTAGAAAAACTTGAATCAATATCACAACTCAAATTGAAATGCACTTTAAAACTTCTCTTCTTACAAACAATTATTCTTAAATTATCAACCCAACTTATAATGGTTTGGTTATCATATATAACATATTTGGCATGAGTATTAAGAGCCTTTTTTTTTTATGGAACTACCAATGATGCCCATTTTTACTCATCCTTATCTTTCATTGTAAGCCTTGACAACCTTCAAGGAATAAGAATTGTATCACATCCTTGACATCTTCCAAGTATCAAGTATTGCATCACCTTCTTGATTGCATATCTCGATTATATCCATGAGACAAGTGCTGCATCACTTCCTTGACTGTGCTTATGGCCATCTCTAAGAGCCAAGTATTGCATAACCTCTTTGAATGTGCACCTTCTTGATTGTGTTACATCACCTCCTGGACTACACTCCTTAGTCATCTTAAGGGCAAAGTCCGCATCACCCTTTGACTATGCTACAGTACCTCTTTGATAGTGCTTAGGTATTAAGCTGCTATACTTAAGTTAAATATACCACTACATATAAAATTATCATTTTGACCTCAATATTTTTTAGAATTGTCTATTTCATCCTTTCAATTAAATTATTATTGTCCCCTATATTTTCCTGAAATTAGAATAGCTTTTGTTAACCAAAATTATTATTCAGTGTCTCTTTCTCTGAAATAATCATCACATCCCTAAATTACAAAGAGTCAGGTGATGCATAATCTCTTTGAATGTGCAACTCCTTGACTATGTTACATCGGCTCCTTGACTATACTTTGACCTTAATATTTTTCAGCAATGCCTATTTCATCCTATCAATTAAATTACCATCATGTCCCCTATTTTTCCTAAAGTGATGAATTACGTTTGTGAACCAATATTATTATTTACCCTATCTTTCTCTAAAATGCTCATTGCCTCCCGAAATCAAACTATATTTTTTAATGTTGGCTTTCTCTAAAATTATCCTTACGTCCTTGAACTAAAATTATCATTTTACCCTTCACTTGTCAAGAGAATGACCCTTATATCTTTTCAACTACCTCATTACCATCTCTGGCTGAAAATGATATTATTGCATTGAGAAGCTCAATTATCTCATAATCACCTCGGGGTGAAAATGGTGTTATATTGAGAAGCTGCCAGGCTAATGTTGTTTCTTGCACAACGCCATTTTCAACAAATGATACTTTTTTGAGAAGTAGTACTTAAGAAATAACATTAAAAACACTTGGGGTAGTGATTTTTAGTGAAAGTCTGCAAACAGGTAACGCGGTTAAACTAGCTATGTGGAGGTCATTGGGGGCAATCAACCTCTAATGCCAACTTGTACCTTCCCATCGGTAAGGTGAAGAAAATTTAAGCAAAAATTTTGCTTATTTATTTATGGGAGCCATTACTTGCACATGCTTTTCAAGTGATTGCATTGGTTCGCATCGAATTTAAAAGAAAGACTTGCAAGTTTCGTGACCTCTACTATGTAAAAACACCATTTAAGCTATTTGATATGAAGGCCATGATTTAAAGATATCGATTGCAAAAGATTAGAACAGAGTATGATTTTCATCATTTGATTAAATGGAGTCAAAGGCTATTATATAATTCAACAATTGACTATAATAGATCATATGACAAGCATCGTGTTTTACTCCAATTTTATGTACAAGAGATCAATTGATCATGAACTTCAAATCATACGATACATATTGCATTTTTACATATCACATGTCCCTAAAATACTTAGTGTTTTTTTAAATTCGGTGCAATCACTCGAAAAATGTGTGCAAGTAATGACTCCCTTTATTTATTTCTTATTATTTTTATCCATCCTTTGTGAGCCCCACGGAAAAGGAAAAATTTTGAGGTTTTTTTTTTCTTTTACCAGCAAAATCCGTTCCGTATATTACCCGTTACAAAAGAGAATGGTCAAGTGGGAGGCAGCATTTCAAAAGCAAAGACTCTACTAGTAGTGCTATTTTCCTAAATTAATGTCCATGTTTATCTTCTCCCGTTGTGGGCCCCATTCGCCATGTATAACATTTTATTGTCTACCAATACGTGTTGTTGATTTTTTTATGTTTGGTAACCGCGTAGATGTATACCGTCTAAATGAGCCATTATGTAAGGGTACAGTTTTTAGCATGGAGGAAACTATTTTGTCTCAATCTTTCAGACATTATTTCCCACATTACATCTTGAGATCATGACTTACCTATCAATCAAATACCAATTTCACATAAAACATATCTCTAAAGTACCGTCAGAACTCTTCTCATAATATACAATAATCGCAATCACTTTAGGGATGTGTGTCACGTGGAGTTAAGTTCTGACTGTCCAATATACAGGTCATAATCTCAAATTTATTGTGTGAAAGATTGGGACAAAATAAGTCTCCCTGATCTAAGTCAATCAACGATTTTAACGATGGACCATCAGTTGCAATTACCAGTACTCTATTGATAAACACCAACTTTTAATCATGATGATAAGATAATCCGAATAACCAATTAGATGGATGGCTAGGATTATTTCATTAATGATGAAACGGTGCATAATTAAACGGTTCAGATCTACCATCACATGACATCATGTATTTGCCATCATACCCAGTATTTACCAAAAGAAACTGTTGCGTTTGGGTTAGCTCTTTCAGGGCAAAGAGCAGCTCTTTTGCTCTTTGGCTCCTGTAAAAAATTATTTTCATGTTTGGTAACACAGCTCATCGCCCCATTTGCTTTGGTAGGGGGCTGTTTTAAGTGATAAGATTGCTCTTCATTTGCTCTCTATCTGAGCAGATTTTATCTACTCTAATAAAGAGCAGGCAGAGAGCTGCTTCTGCTCTTATAAGAGCTAACCCAAACACACTTAGGTTTTTTCGCTCTCTCGCTCTCCCTCTCTCTTTCTCTCCCCGTTGTCTTTGTTGGTTGGCCGTTGAACTCATTAATTTAAAATGTTGGGTGTGGTTAATTTGGATAATTTGACCCACTCTTTCCTGTCAACACCTTGTTCTCCACGCTTGATTCCACTATCGTTTCTTTAATCGAAGACCCTTTGCTGGTTTCTCTTCTTCACATTTAGGGCATCTCTGGACTGATCAGAATTTCAAGTGTGTTCGATCGATCGCTCGAAGCATGAGAGACTCACAGAGCACCTCCTCAGACACCGACCAAGCTTCCAACGCCACCAGAGAAGAGGTTCTTTACCTTCATTAACCCTCTCCTTTCGGATTCTTCTTTTTTCATGGATCATTATCATCTAAAATTTTGACTTGTATTCTTTTTAATTCACCTTTTATTGATACATCGCCGAGCGCCTAAGTGGAATCATCTGTTTGTTTTCCTTTAAGATTGTTCTTATTTGGTCATTTTTTATTTTTATTTTTATTTTTATAGATTAATGAAGTATTTTTGGACTTCTGAAGTGTACTTAAAAATTTGTTTTCGTTTTTTTTCGTAAAATTATTTTTATTAGGGATTTGGATTCTTGGCTAAAGGATATGGAAAAATTAAGGGGGCTGCTACTAACCCCCTACCAAATACTAGATAATCCCCATTAAGTACAGCTGAAAACTGTTGACTGCTATGAATGCGGACTATGGAAATCACTTTTCATTCCAATCTTCCACACAACTGATCTTGAGATGATGGAAATATGATCAGATGGTCACTTTTTTATTCCACGTGGCACACAATCCAAAAAGTGACCTGTGAGCATAATGTGTGTGTGTGTGTGCTCTTTTGGTCACCTTTTTGGGATGTGTGTCACGTGCAATAAAAAAAATGACCCTATGATGTTATTACCATCATCTCAAGATCAGTTGTGTGAAAGATTGAGGCGAAAAACTATATCCATCATCTCTGATTCAAAGCAGTCAACGGTTTTCAGCTATACTTAATGGGGGTATTTAGTATTTGGTGGGGATTTAGTAGCAGCCCCCAGAATTTATTACAGCAGTTTCATTTTCTTCTCATTTCTTTTTCTGTGGAGCTTCAATATTATATTATGGATTTTATTTATTTATATGATTCTGTCATAATTTAGAAATTGGGTTCGTATTAGAGCAGACAATCTTTCATTTCATCATGCCATATCTCTACTGAGAATTTTGATATCGGCGTTGAAAGGAACAGCTAGAAGTGGTTCTCATGCCTTTATTTTTATTTTTATTTTTACATTAATTAGAATTGGGTCTTTTTATTAAAGGGTCAATTGATACATCTCAACAAATACATTTCGACCACATATGCTCTATTGTTTTATTTTTCCATTTGTTTTTTGTTAAATGGTCAATTAAATTTTCTCTTATGTATTTGTTTCGAATGTTATCCTTTCTTGTTACTCCACACATCCATCTCAACGTATATGTCTCGACCACATGTACTCTTATCTTCTTGTCATTTTTTCGTAGTCCAAAATTCCACACCATACAAAATGACAGGCCTACTAGTTGTCTCCCTTTAATCTAAGTGGAACTCTTGGGTCGCACAATACTCCACTTGCTTGTATTTGAGATGTCCTCTTCACATGCACCATCTGATTGTAAAGAGAACTTAAAAAGCGAAATCTATGGTAATATGCCACTAAAAGGTTTTCAACACTACGTCCTCCTCCAGACTATCATGTTCGCTGAATTTGCACTCCATGTATTACATCTTTGTTCTGCTAATTTTCATAACTCTTCACTTGAAAGTTTTTCTCCATAATTATAGCTTATCATTTAGGGCAATTAATACTACGTCATCTGCAAATTACATGTACCATTGATCTCTTCTCGTATGTCAATGGTTAACGCATCCATGACCAGAGCAAACAAATAATGGAGCAAGGAAGATCCTTGATGCAGTCCAACTCCGATAGGGAGTTCACTCATTTCTCCACACGTCATTCTTACACTAGTTACCACTCTCTCATACATGTCTTTAATCTTAATATATAAGTTCTAGATACATTTCTTCGTCAGAGTCCACTGTATTATCTATCCCAACACTCTATGATAACCCTTCTTTAAATCAATAAAGACTATATGTAGGTTTTTCCCTCTCTCTTTGAACTCCATTAGTTGTCCCAATAGGGAAAATAACTTCCGTTGTTGATATTCCAGGCATAGATCTCGACTGGTTCTCTGATACATTTGATTCTTTCCTTAGTCGTCGTTCTATTATTTCTCTCTAAAGTTTCATTGTCTGGCTCATTAGTTTAATGCTCAATAATTGACATAGTTTTGGATATCTCCTCTGTTCTTATATAAAGGAACCACAATGCTCTTCCGCTATTCCTTTTGCTTTTTTTCGTTTTTAATATCTTATTGAATAATTTCGTCAACTAATTTAGTTCATTCTTTCTCAACATAATCCAAACTTCTATAGTTATTCTATCTGATCCTAATGCTCTTCTTTTCTTTATCTTTGCTAAGTTGTTTATACTTTAACTTTCGGTATTTCGTTGATCATCCCTTGATTTGTTTCCTCTTCTTGATCTATGTCCTTTACTATTTCCATCGAATGGAGATTACTTGTTCCTCTTGTGGTATTATCTCTATCAAAAAGAAAATATTCTCTTGATTTCTTACAGGACACTGGTACGCTTGGGTGTAGATTTGCTAAGTCTCCCATGGATGCCAAACATCATTTGTGTGTCGACAAAGGCTTGTTGGGCGCCTTATATATCATACGAATACTCGACCTGATCTCATATTCACAGTATTTGTTGCCCAATTTTTACACTCTCCACGGGTACCCCATATTAACGTCGTTCATCGTATACTTTGTTATATTGAGGCTTCTCCTGGAAGAGGTTTGTTCTATTATGATGATGGGCATTCTTCCCTAAGTTACAGTGATGCTGACTATACTAGGGCACCCATTGATTTTTCCTTCTACCTCTGACTATTGCTCCTTGGGAGTAATCTTGGGTGTGAAAGAGTAAGATGCTAGATATGGTTTTCAAATCTAGTGCTGAGTCCGAGTATAGAGCTATGACACATGACACATGTGGGCCCTTATGATCGTTCCCTCCTTGCTGAATTCAGATCTCCTCTATCCATGCCCATGCCTCTGCTTTGTGATAACCAGTTTGCCATTGATATTGCTACACACTCTTTTCTTTATGGGATGACGAAACACATTGAAGTTGATATCCACTTTATTCGGGAAGCTGGAGTTCCCCCAAAGTTTTCTCTTTAAATCAGTTGGCCAATATTTTCATGAAGGCTCTTGGTTCCTCACAACTTCATAGTATTCTTGTCAAGCTAGGCATGATAGATATCTATGCACTAGCTTGAGGGGGAGTATTGGGGTATGTGTTGTAGGATTATAGTGGGTGTTAGACATAATATTGGGTGTTTATGTATTGTAAGGGTATTAATGTCTTTCTACATTAATATAAAGACAAGTACGGTATCCTAACCCTAAGTCATTTGCCTAAATCTCTCTCACTCTACTCTCTTTTTTCTCCTCTTCTTTTGTCAACCTAACCCTAAACCTAGATCGTAACCCTACCTAATACCAAACATCATTATCAATCACTCAGTCTGCAAATTTATTTGCATTGGTGTAATGCTTGTTGGTTTGTGCAAAGAAGTTATATTTAGTTGGTGTGTATGTGTGAGTGCCTTAATATGTAAAGGGTATCCTAGCAATAGTGTGTGTCAATTTCATTGTATGAAGTGTAAATATTAATGATAAAAAGGGTATGAGGGATATCTTCTCAAAACCCTATCCTTCTCCCTACTTCTTTCTCTCCTTTATCTTAACCAAAACCCTAACCCTAATTTACTTATCACCTTTTTAATTTGGTATCAGAGCTTTGCCCTGCTCCTTGATTCCGATGCCATTGCTGACATCATCCTTGTCGTTGCTGACGTTAGAATGATGTCATGCTGACATCAGCAGGGCCAAATTTTTTAATCTTGAAATTGGATTTTTTTACACCTTTCTGATAAAAATTTTATGGACATTAAACTTCTCTTCTGAAGCTTTTTCATCTAGCCTCATTATCATAGTATATCAAGGACCTCTTTGTGCTACAGCTCCTCACAGTGTTTCGATCCCCATGTTTTTGTGAGATCGAATCTCTGTGTCAGACCTTCAGGATTGCATCAGAATCTCATATCCTATCAATCTGGAATGTGGATTTGAGGCTTCAGTATCTCCAGACCAAGATCTACCATTTCCTCAGTTTCAGCTCCATTCTCGTTCAATTGTTTGCAATCTATGTTCTATTTCTGCAAAGATCTTTCGGACAGCCCAGTTCTTGGAATTACATCGGTTTGGAGGAAGTGTGCTTGTGATATTAATTTTTCGGAACTTTGGCTCAAATTTTTATGAGTTATGGCAAGATTCTGGATCGTTATCTCTGGTCTATGCAAATCTGTGCTGTGAATTTTATTTATTTATTATTATTTCTTTTCGGAATGTGTGATCTGAAGCTCACCGTGAATTTATTGCTGAAGAAGTTTGTGCTGTGTATACAGTAGTGGGTGTCTGTTTGTGCTATGTATACAGCAGCCAGTATATGAGCAGGTTGCGGTTTGAAGTGTTGTCTCTACTAAATCTGTGATCAATGGCTGTGTACAGCAATGACAGTTTGTAGGTGAATTTTGTGACTGCACAGTGTGGGCTAGAATATATCTGCCGAAAGTCACTAAGGAGTGCGTCAGTGTTCTGAAAGTCTCCCGGGGCGTCCCCCCAGGCACCCCGATTAACGCTGGGGTGCCTGCCAAAGCCGCTTAGGCGGCGGCCCCTTACCCACCCAGGCGGCACCCTGCCCCAGTCCCCAATTTTTGTTTTTGTAAAATTAAAAAAAAAAACAAAATAGTAAATTTTTTTTTTCTTCTCGGGAGTCATTACTTGACAGATTTTGAAAGAGCCCTTGCACTCGGAAAGTTAGCCCTTTCACCGACTTTAAAGAGAGACTTGGTATTTTAGTGATGTGTAAAGACCATTGATGGTGTCAGATCAGATGACGGAGGTCGTGCTTCACCCCGATATTCCACACAATAGATCTTGAGATCATGGTACATCTATCAGATGGTCAGTTTTTTATTCCATGTGTCACAGATTCCCAAAATGTTGCCCTAAATTTACATAGTCACGTTTGAGCGTGATGTGTGTCATATGATTCAAGGGCTATTTTTTGGTGATCTTTGACACATGGAATCAAGCACTGATTGTATGATTGGTGCGCAATGATCTCAAGATCTAGTGTGTGTGAGATTGGGCTGAAACAAGATCACCATCATTTGATTTGAAGCAATCAATGATTTTCAAGGTGTGTCTAACGTGGGCGCAAACAGAGGTACCCAAGAAAACTGTGGGTGTTCTTGGGTGCAATTAACGCCACCCTAAGTTAAAAATTGGGGGCAAATAAGCAAATAACCCTTTTTGGGTGCAATTAACACAACCCTTAGTTATAAATTGGGTGAATATAATGCAAATAACCCACCCTAAGTTGTAGGGTGCAATAACTTCGCAAGAAAAAGGGGTGCAAATAACGTTAGCCTAAGTTATAAATTTATAACTTCCCCATGCCCCAAAACTCCGATAGAACCCCAAAACCCCTCTTGCCCTAAACCCACCTTTCCACTCCTCAGGCGGCTGTGGCTCTCGGACGATAACCCTCCGGCAACGACCCTCAGGCGACGGTGACAGGTGAGTTTTTTTTTTTCTTCTTCTTCCTCTTGTTTTTTTTCTTCTTCTTCCTCTGTTTTTCTTCTTCTCCTTCCGCAAGTTTTTTTTTTTTCTTCTTCCTCTATTTTTCTTTCTTCTTCTTCTTCCTCAGTTTTTTTTTTCTTTTTCTCCCTCAATTTTTTTTTTTCTTCTTCCTCTATTTTTCTTCTTCCTCAGTTTTTTATGATCTTGCACAAAACTTTTTATTTTCGGCAACTAAGTAGTGAGCACAACTCTTTTTTTTTTTCCTCCTATTCTGGCAAGTGGCACAGAAAAATATTAATATATTATATAATATATATATACATTTGTGATGAAATAAAATATATATGTATATGTATATATATATATATATATATATATATACATAACAGCCGTTCGGATCTTGGGGCGCCCGCCCAGTGATTTCCGGCCGAACATCCCCCTAACTGCCGGAACCCACTCAGCGATTTTAAGAACATTGGAGTGCGTGATATGTTTGTGTATTCTAGATGGTAGTGTCTATTTTTTTAGCAGTATTGCTGGAATCTACAGTGTGGAAATTTGCTGAAAAATAATGTTGTGTGGCTGTTGATTGGTAATCTGTTGTGTAGTGTTATGAATCAGCAATATTGCTGGAATTTTTTTGGGGGCTGCCTAGACAGCTTGTGTAGCTGGTTTTGAGTGTTTGTTGCTGCAACAGTGTTGTTTCATAGTTGCCTATCCAGGCTTTTATCTCTTCATGCTGGAGCTGTTGAAAGGCTTTTTTCTGGGAACATCCGTGTCAATGCACCATTTAATGTGTACGGAAGGCGCAAGAAGAAGTCCAAGGCGCTTTGTACAATATGGATCAAAGATTCTCGAGAGCACATACAAGGAAGGGCTAACGTAGAGCACGTGCAAGGAAGGTCTAAAGCAAAGAAGGATCAAAGCATGCGAGTGAAAGTTGGAGTTTCTACCCAGATTCGCTCGGGAGAATTCGACCAGAGAAGTTATCGAAGCGAAGATTAAATTGGCCTGGGCGAGTTTTAATCTCACCCGAGCAAATTCGGCCAGAGCGTAATCAATACAATTTTGAAGGAACTCGCCCCGAACGAATTTGCGCATGAAAATTTTGTTAAATTTTCGAATTTTGTGTTTAGTTTCCTTTTTGGATTAGAAGTCTTTCTATTTTGTTTCTTGTGTTTAGTTATGGTTTCTTAAGCTATAAATATAGCTTTGTAAGGACAATTAGATGGCTATTGATTGATTATTGAATGCATTGAATTTAATTTCGATATTGAGAGAGTGATTCTTTCAACTAGAAGAGCGATTCGTCTTCCCCTCGTGGGTTTGGTGCAAGGCCAATTGATCTAATTAGATTCATCTGCTCTCACGTAAGTACAAATTTAATTTTCTCTATCCTTGATCTTGAGTTAGCATTGTAATTTTTCCTGATCGATCTTTTCTTTCACCTTAAGCCCAAGATCATTATTAAGTCCTAATTTCGAGGCCGAATCATTTCAGCTTTAAAATCATAAACACAATTTTCTTTGTTTAGCATGAAATTGAATGAATCCATCATTGGTTTCGTTCAATGCGCTAGATTGTCGGAGATCTAGCTGTTCGTTTGAACCCTAATCTTCTAGATCCGTAAGGAAATGTGCTATGGATTTAACACTAATCCGAATTGATTCAAACTTGTTAGATTTAAATTTCTTTTATTTTCTTAGAAAATATGTGCGAAAGTTAATGCTTAAACTAATCACGTTAATTTGAAATTGATCTCAGCCTCATCATCGTAGTGCATCAAATTGGTATCTGAGAACAGTAGGTCTAGGGTTGTATTCATTCTAGGTTGTTAGTTCATATTCCGTAGTATTTCATCGCATATAGTTTGTGTGTTTTGTTTCGTGATCATCATGACTCCAATACAATTAAAAACTTTCATGAAGAGTGTTCAAGCCCAGTTTGATACTATGAATACCCACCTCCAAGCATTGTCAACCTAGGTTTAAACTATTAGTAGGGTGCGTGAGGATGATTATGCTAGGATTGATGATCGAAGAAGAAACCCCCCACAACATGATTCCCAACGCAATTTGGATGATAAAGTTGTGAAATCCGTTAAGATCGAGGCTCCAACCTAATGTGGGAAGAGAGAACCCAATGTTTTCCTTGATTGGGTATCTGACATGGACACTTATTTTGAGTGGTAGGAGATATCGGAGGAGTGCAAGGTCCGTTTCACTAAGATGAAGCTTGTTGGCGAGCATGGCTTTATTGGACTGGCATGGAACGTTGCTGCCTCACCATTTGTAGCGAACCAATCGCCATGTGGGCTGAAATGAAGAACCAATTGCATGAGAAATATGTTCATTTGTCTCACAATCAACAACTCTTGGACCAATGGTAGGTCCTTCGCCAGGAGAGTATGTCGGTATCGTAATACATTAAGAAGTTTGAGGAACTTATGTTTCACACCGATGTGTTGGAACTTGAAGAAGTCACCCTATCAAGGGTTTGGACAGGTCTTCCCCAGCAGTTGCGAAGGGAGCTTATTCCCAACACTGTGAATGATCTAGAGGAGTGTTTCGCTAGAGTGTTAGAGTTGGAGAAGTACATTAAAACACCCTAGGTCAAGCATTTTGAGGCTAGTGGCTCCAGTTACAATTCTGCATCAAGTGAACCCAAGCCTAGTGTAGGAAGTCAGTTGCTTAAATTGATACAAAACCCCCTTCCAAATTCTAAGTTTGATAAAAATAAGGGAGTGATGAGTGAAGGTTCGAAGAGTAGTGGGCCCTTGAAGTGTTATAAGTGCCATGGCTTTAGGCACTTTGCTGCACAGTGTCCCACCCGTGATCCTTCCCGCAACTTGTTTCTTGTAGGAGAAAGTGATGATGAGCAAGGGGAAGTTGAAACCTATGAACCAGACATAGTGCCTAGTGATGAAGTGGGGCATGATGAATATAGGCATTTAGCTTACCTTACAGAAGTCTCCTCCCCCGCTGAGGGAAATACCTCGCGGGCACTTGTGGTTAGATGCATTCTAGCCCAACCATGGATCAAAATTTTAGTTTGGGTTTCGGTTTCGTTCACCACCCGAATCGTAAATTGATCAAATTTCAATCAAAATTTTGGTAAATTTTAGTAATTTTCAGAAATTTGCTCCGAATTTTGCCTAACTTTATTTTTTTTTAACTCTTTCACATTATTAGAAGACATATTTGAACTATTGAGAGTACATCTAGCAAGATATTGACAATATTTGACGAAATTCGACAAGTTGTGACAAGATCTAGCTAAATCTGGGAAGATTCGGCGAGATACGATTAGATACAGAGAAATCCGACGATATTCGGTAAGTTACGGTAACTTTGGGAGAGAATCCATAAAATCCAGTGAGAATCCGTCAAAATTTGACGAGATTCGGTAAATTACGGTATGATACGACGAGATTTCATTAAAATTCGACAATATCCGATGAAATTTCGTCAAGCAATGGATTTGAAAATATCAGGATAAATGTATGAGACCCAAAAAAAATTCGAAGCAAAAGACCTTAAAAGTATATATTTATATCCAAAATCTCGGCCGATAATTTCATATTATCGATTGATAAATTGAAAATTCAAATTATCGGCCAATAATTTAAATTTTTTGGCCCCCACCCAAAAAATTCCAATTTCTCGTTTCGGTAGGGCCGAAATCGAGTAATCTTGGCCGAGAATTTGAATTCTCAGCCGAGATTTTGATCCATGAGCCCAACAAAAGGAGAACGACAATTGGCGTAGGAATAATATTGTCTGTACCTATGCTAGATGTGGTGTGAAAGATTGCAAGGTCATAATCGATAGCGGAAATTGTACCAATGTTATTTCCCAAAGCACTGTTTCTTGCTTAGGACTCACACCCGTCACCCACCTTCGACCCTATCTAGCTGCGTGGGTATATTCGTCATCAATCTCGGTTTCGCAATGGTGTCAAGTGTTTATACAGTTCGATTCGTATAAGGACATCTTGTGGTGCGATGTTGTCTCTTTGGATGTATGGCATGTCATCTTGGGAAGGCCCTGGTTATATGATATGAACGTTATGCTGTATGGAAAATCTAATATATGTTCCATCATGCATGAGGTTAAAAGAATTAATTTGAACCCCCTACCTTCCAAAACACCCACTACGAATGAAAACAAAAAGCATGATAATGGTCTAAGCAAGAGAGAACCATCAATATTGTTAGCCTTTCAGAGTTTGAAAGGGGAACTAAGGATGAGAACATCATCTATGTTCTCGTCACTATTGAGACGCCCACTGAGTCATGTGTTGATAAACCTACAGAGATAAGACCGGTTTTGAGAGAGTTTCAGAGTGTCTTCCCTAAAGACTTACCGGATGACTTATCCCCCTTATGTGGTATTCAACACGCTATTGACTTAGTTCTCGGTTCTACTTTACCTACCTTGCCCCATTATCGGTTGAACCCTATTCAGCATGCATAATTGAAAGGCAAGTTGATGAACTTCTTAAAAAAGGGTTCATTAGGGATAGTATGAGTCCATGTACCGTGCTAGTGCTACTCACCCCAAAGAAAGATGGGTCTTGGCGAATGTGTGAGATAGCCGCGCAATTAATAAGATCACGTTCCAGTGTTGGTTCCCTATATCGAGACTGGACGACATGTTGGATATGATGGTCGGTGCCATAATATTTTCGAAGATTGATCTTAAGAGTGGATACCATCAAGTCCTCAGGGATGAGTGGAAGACTGCCTTTAAAACCAAGGATGGTTTATATGTGTGACTCGTCATGCCTTTTGGGCTTTCTAATGCCCCAAGTACTTTCATGAAAATGTGTTAAAGACTTTTATAGGTAAGTTCCTAGTTGTGTATTTTGATGACATCCTTATTGATAGTCACGACAAAGAACAACACTTGAACCACTTAAAACAGGTTTGTTTAACCCTTAGAGGAGAGAGTTCATACGCGAACCTTAAGAAGTGCACCTTCATGAAATCTAGAGTTGTCTTCTTAAGGTTTGTTGTATCCTCTGATGGAATGACTGCATATCCTGAAAAAGTAAAGGCCATTGTGGAGTGGCCTGAACCTCAGAGCATTCACGAAGTTCGTAGCTACCATGGGTTAGCCACGTTTACGGGAGATTTATACTTGGTTTTAGTTCCATTATGGCACCCGTCACTAACTGTATGAAGAAAGGGGAGTTCAAGTGGACTAATGGAGCAACTAAGGCATTTAAGGAGATCATGTCTAGGATGACAGAGGCTCTTGTCATGCGCCCTTTGGACTTTTCCAAAGTTTTGAGGTTGCGTGTGACGTGTTAGGCATTATAATAGGTGGAGTTTTGAGCCAAGAGGGCCATCCCATAGCTTATTTTAGTGAAAAGTTGAACGAGGCCAGTCAAAAGTATTCTACTTGTGACAAGGAATTTTACGCAGTGATTTAATCTTAAACTACTAGAAATATTATCTATTGTCGCATGAGTTTGTTCTATTCTCATATCACGAGACATGCTAAATGGGTTGAACAACTTCAAGAATTTACCTTTGTGCTTGCATAAGTTTGGGGTAGAGAACAAGGTTGCAGACATGCTTAGACATAAAGTGGCAGTGTTACACTCTATGAGTGTTGAGGTTACTGAATTTGAGAGATTAGTGGATGATTATCCCACGTGTCCAGATTTTGGGGAAGAGTATACCTCACTCTTGAGTGCACAAGGAAATAGGTCAAGTACACTCTACAGAAAGGGTATTTGTTTAAAGGTTGCGCTTGTGTATTCCACGCACTTCTATGTGCGACTTACTCGTCTGGGAATTACAACCAAGAGGTATCACTGGACATTTTGGTCGCGACAACATTGTGATGGTTGAGGATATATTTTATTGGCCCAATCTCCCACGAGATGTCACCAAAATTGTTAGGAAGTGTTGTGTTTTTGATTTGGCAAAGCAGAGAAAATAGAATACAGGATTATATACGCCTTTGGCAGTGCCACACACCTCGTGGTAGGATTTTTCAGTGGATTTCGTGTTAGGACTCCATAGGACCATTAGGAAACACGATTCGGTTTTGTCATAGTGGACCATTTTTCGAAAATGACCCATTTCATTGCGTGTTCCAAAACCTCATATGTGAGTAATATTGCCAAACTTTTCTTTGAGAGGTGGTTCGTTTCCATGAGTTGCCCAAAACCATTGTGCATGATCAAGACGTCAAGTTTTTTAGTTATTTTTGGAAGATATTGTGGCATAAGATGTAGTTTAGGTTACAGTTTTATACAGCTTACCACCCGCAGACTGATGGGCAAACGAAGGTTGTTAATTGGAGTTTGGGAAATCTTTGAGGTGTCTCGTAGGTGAACATATTAGGAATTGGGACATAGTGCAGCTGTAGCAGAGTTTGCATATAACAATTCGGTCAATAGGACAACAAGCATGAGGCCATTTCAAATTCTGCATGGTTATAAGCCTAAGATACCATTATATCGCATTCCCATGTCCGTAAGTCATAGGTCATCAGAGTCCACAAATAGTTTTGCACGTCATATTCATGATTTACATGCTAAGATTAAGCAACGAAAAGTATAAATTTCCTGTAGATCTCATAGAAGGCTTAAGGAATTTAAAGAAGGTGATTTTGTAATGGTTTGCTTTAGACCTGAGTGGTTCCCACAAGGAATTGCTAAGAAGCTACAGGCCTATAATGACTATAAGATCTTGAAGTGTGCAGGTCGAAATGCTTACATGATAGATTTACCTCCAGAATTGGGCATTAGCACGACATTCAATGTGGAATACCTCATTCCATTCTACGGTCTCGAATTCAATCTGCCAAATCCTTTTGTTGAGCCTTCAATGTCCAATCCTATTCAACCTTCTTTCCCACCACCACCACCTCCACCCTTACGTCCATCTCAAGAGATAATTGAAGATCTTTGTATGTGATAGCCCGGATTTTGACACCCCAAAACCCGTGCCATCAGCACGATCCTCCAGACCGTGCCCCAAAACTATGCATGGAACATTGGTATAACAAACAATGATAAATAAATAAAGCAAATAATTGCATAAAGCGAAAAAGTCATATGCTCATCTGGCCCAAAGAAAAGACAGTTCTACTTTCATGCCACTGCATGAACAGAGAACCGATCTGAACCATCGGTGATAAACAGATCACCCCAGATGGTTCGCCAAAGGAATTAAGTCAACTTAATTACATTGTTATAAAAAATAAAGGCTTGACATACCAAGCCGTACAATCTGCTCACAAAAACTCTCTCAAAGTACTCAGCGGAGTCTCCTAGAAGAAGTCCTCGGGAGGAGGCTCCAACTCGTCCCCAGGCATGTAATCCGAATCACCTGGATCTACGTCTCTCGAAGCCTCGGCTGTTGCTAACAAAGGACCTGTGACGTATAGTCTAAAGGGTGAGCTACATCCTAGCTCAATAGGGAACAACACAATGAACATATAAATCAAAATCTCACATATATTCCGTGATATTCAAGCATGATGTGTCTATGCATTTGCTAGAAAAACAGTTTAAAAGGTGATGACTTGCATTCAAGTTTACTGGTAAATTGTATATCTTACTTTACTGTTGATTTATCATGAATGACACTGAACATGCCTAAAGCAAAACTTAAATCTTCAACTTAAGTAATCCCTGAGCAATATAGCATCGAGCCCCGATGGAATACCCACCATCGTCGCCTAAATAGATAGTTGTTATATGTATTCCCTGTGAATATTACCCAAACCCCTTTCTCAATAGGCGGCGAGGTTAAATCTCATCTCAACATCCCTGGGATGTGCTTACTGTGTACGGATAGACCTCCGCACTGGTGTATGGATTGGCCGCGGTACCGGTCACGGTTATCCTGCCGCGTCAGTCGTGGGTATCCCGCCACGTCGGTGGGGTATTCTAATCAAACCTCAAATAACAAAAAGAACATGTGCTTTACATATAGTTATTCACCGTGTAAAGTGCTATCTTATATCAGTTAGGCCTCAACAGTAATTATTCAATCATATATACATCCCTGGGATGTCTAATTTACTCGCATCACACTGATGCCTTTATTACTTTCTCATCCCTTAGGGATGTCTCATTCTCGTTTGATTACTTGGTTTCAGTTACTCGCATCACACAGATGCTTTTATCACATTCTTGGTGTCACATACGCACCCTTTTCACAAAGATTTACGTAGATAAAACATTTTCAGTTTGAGTTCTATATCACTACATACATGCTCTTGCAATTAAAGTACATGTTCAGGTGTTCCCTACCTCAGGTCTCCGAAGGTCCAAGCCTCAAGGTCCCACGCGGCTCCTTTTGCTCGCTTTCACATGTACCACCTATGGTACATCACAACACATGCAATACATCACTAAAGATGTAATAAAGAAGGTCCTAGACCCTCCATGAATCTCAAGGTCAAACTAGAAAGTTTAGTAAAACTGCCAAAGTCGATTAATCGAAATCCAAATCGATTAATCGTTTCCCAAAATCGATTAATTGAGATTCAAAATCGATTAATCGATCCCAAATCGATTGATCGAAATCTCTAACATAGTAAGGTCGATTTTCAAATTGAGTGGTTGAAAGTCCGAAATCGATTAGTCGATCCTAAATCGATTAATCAAAATCCAAAATCGATTAATCGATTTCCCAACTCGATCAGTCGATTTTCCCAGGTCTTGTTTCTCCAGCCACTGGAGGTACCCAGTCGATTAGTCGATTCCCAAATCGATTGATCGAAATCCAAATCGATTAATCGAAATCGGGCATCCTTGACTTTTCAACTTCTAGGCCAAAATCGATTAATCGAACCTTGATTTCGATTAATCGATTTGGCCAGATTCAGCCCCCTTTCGGGTTGTTCTCTAAAACCCATTCCCTTTTTTTTTCCTTCTTTTTCTAAGTCTTTAATCTATCGTATTAACTATGCTAGACTGAATTTAACTCATCAATTCTCTAGGTATTGAAATCTAATACAACTTACCTCAATAAATCCTTTTTAAAGGATTGATTTGTTAGGTTTGATGATTAGGGTTCCAACTTTTGCTTCAACGATCCCAACGCGTTGAATCCGGCAATCAATGTTAAATCCTCCTCTTGATTTGCATTAACACCTAGCTTTTATAACTCCTCTTTACTCCCTCTCTCTCTCTTCTTAATTCTTTGACCAACCAACATAAAAGGATTTCTAGGGTTATTAAAACCCTTATATCCTCTCTCCTGCTTGTGTGTTAAACACATACACCAGAGATAGGTGTACGTGACCACTAACTCACTCTATACACTACACTTAGTTCACATTCGTATCACGTCAGTTCATCACTCCATGAGTTCATTGTTTGACCATCACTTGGTCAAACCTACGACCAGTCGGGCACGGATCCCGAGGTCAAAGTTCAATGCTCAATTTTTCGGGATATTATATTCTCCCCACCTTGGAAATTTTCGTCCTTGAAAATAACCCAAAGGTGATCGTTGTGGTATCCCACACACAGGGAAAATGCCACAGATCCGTGTACACTTAGACTTAGTACATCAATACATGCATAGTCGTGGTTACAACCGAAGGACAATTTGCAATAAAAAGAAGGAACATTGGTAATTAAAACGAAACTGTTTTCTATTCATTTCCCAAAATTTACAATTTTCGTTTACTGTTCCCCATAATTACAATTGGGAATTTAATTACAACTGTGCCAAAAATATCCACAAAAAGTGATCACAATCTAACGCCATCGTCATGTGCTCATGCCGTCCCCTCTCCTGGCTGATCTGGTGTTGGGGCGGGCTGCTCTGACTGGGCTGGTGGCTCTGGTGGTGGCTGGGTCGTCGTGGCAGGCTGCTCGGTCTGCTGGGGCGTCGAGCTAGATGCATCGGCAACAGATGTACTCGCGTGGAAGACGGCTCCCGTGTGAAAAGCTGTCGACCAGATCCACTCCGCCTCTTGTCAGGCTGCGTAATCAACGGATAGATGTGTAGTAGGGTGTGGTCGAAGAAGTCCATCCGCCGGTTCATCCTCTCGTTGTTGGCCTCCATCTGAGCCAACACATCCTCTATAGTAGTGGCCAGGCGAGCCTTCACGGTGATATGAAGAAGTCGTGTGGCAGCTTGTTGTGTGACGGTGTAGGTGATCTTGGTGCCATGCGGTGCCCCTCGGTGGTGGATCGTGGTGTGCTTCCCCCACAGGTGGGTCCTGATGTGGTGGTGGGGGTGGTGGTGGTGCTATTGGTGTTGCCATTTGTTGGGCCACTGGTAGGGTCTTGAGCAAGTTAATGAAGAAATGCTTCACGCGATCCGTAGCCCTCTCCTCATGGGGCGAAACGGCATACCCTGGAGCGTCTGAGTAACACTCCAGCATGCTCGAAATGAGGCGAGTATACAACATCTTTTCTTTGGGCCTCAAATTGCCCTTCATCAACTTCCCCTTTATGTAGACCATCCCCTCGAGGATGATCTTTGTAGCGTCAAACCAATGGCCACAGAAGGCCACGTACAGTGCCTGCTGCACTAACTCCGCCTGCTCGGTGTCGTGGCGCATCGGGTAGAGGTTGCACTTGATTATGGAATCAAGCATCCACATGTAATGGGGGAGATCAACCCTCCTGATGGACGATCCCGACCCCTTTTTCCCCTTGGTCATTCGAGTCATAATTTCTTCAAATTTCACCTCTTCCGCAAAGGGTGGGAAGAGGGTGGTCTCGGGCACAAAGTCCAAATAACATTCTAGGACTTCGTGGATGTGGCGATGAGTGAAGGTATAGTCGCGACCCTCAATGGTAGTCGTGACAACGTCGTCGGTAGGCCCCTCCTTTAACCCTTGGTAAAATAGGCGAACTAATCTAGGGTTGTAGGATCCGCGGAGTGGTTTTAAAAGGTTGCTGAGGCCGGCCTTTACTAGGTAGTTTCGAGCCCATTGGGTCTCGCCCGCCACGTCGGGGTTTGTAAACAGTTCCACATCGAAGATAAACTCATCTTTGATGGTCTTAGCCGCCCACCATTCATTTGGTTGGGGGACATTTTCGGGTGGTGGTGGGATTGGTGAAGATTCGTGCGAAGACGCGCTCGTCGAACCGGATGTGGTATCCGATTCCGACAGTAATGGTGTTCTTACGGGCAATGGGGTAGGTGGTGGCGGTGCGGCGTTCTTACGCCAGACCAGGAGCTTAGACGTTACCTTCTTCGAAAACAATCGGGTTTTAGGCGGCGTCTTGAAAATAAAATAGCAAAATTAGGTTTTTTTAGCTTAAAACGGAAAGGAGAACGAAATCTAGGGTTTTACCTTAGGCGTTTGATCCAATGTTAGTGATTTCACTCCGATATCGAACCCAAACCGCGAAAACCCTAGGTCTCCAAGTCGCTCGAAGAAGAAAATAGCAAGGCGCGCAAAAGTCAAAAATCAATTTGATTTCGAATGGGGAGAAATTCCCCTCGATTTATATATAGGCCCTGGTTCGATTAATCGATTTCTAAAATCGATTGATCGAGTTTCAAAACTAGGTTCAGCCGCACGAAATCGATTTCTAAAATCGATTAATCGAAACTCAAAATCGATTAATCGAAATCATTTCGATTAATCAAAATCGTGGTCATTTAAAATTTCAATTTTTCGAGCTCACTGGCGTGAGCCAGTCGATTAATCGAATTTCACTTCGATTAATAGAAATCCCAAAATTGATTAATCGACTTTCATTTCGATTAATCGAAATCGTGAAGTCCTTCAAATTTTTCCTAAAATTCTTAAGTGACTCGATTAGTCGAACCTCCAAATCGATTAATCGAAATCCCAAATCGATTAATCGAACCCAAATCGATTAATCGAAATCGTAAAATTCTTCAAGTTTTTTCTAAAATTCTTAAGTTACTCGATTAATCGAATCTAAAGATCGATTAATCGAAATCTAAAATCGATTAATCGAAACCCAAACCGATTAATCGAAATTTCACTTCTTTCGTTTCCTGAATCCTCATTAAATTTCCACTCACTGGTGCATGCCAGTCGACTAATCGACCAAAATCGATTAATCGAATCTCCAAATCGATTAATCGATTTGAAAATCGATTAATCGGTTTTGATCAAACTCTTCAGATTTTAAAATTTTCTGTCTCTTTTGGTTCCCTGGTAAAACATGACCAGTTGGTCATTGGTTCTGCGAAATACGTCATCACGGCCATGTCATGGCTATGTTGAATTCTAAGTACGCATTCGACATTGTATTAGTAACATTATGCGGATTAAAATTGTTTCTATTGAATACATTGATCAAAAGATCGACATTGGATTACAACATATGGTTTACATCCACAACCATGCTTGCGGTGATACAAGTTTTACTCTCAAGCCGTCGTAAACAAGTCTGGATACTGTTCTTTCATGTCGGCCTCTCGTTCCCACGTAGCTTCTTCGGCCGGATGATACTTTCATCGAACAAGTACTAATGGAATCACTTTTGTTCGCAACACTTGTTCCTTTCGATCCAAAATCTCTGCCGGCTCTTCGATCATGGTCATATCCTCATGCATCTCAAATGATTGACCGCTCAACATGTGATCAGGGTCATTAAGATACTTCCTGAGCATAGATACGTGGAATACATTGTGTACTTGATCAAATAACGGTGCCAATCCAATGCGGTAAGCAACTTCCCCTACTCGACCCAGAACCTCAAATGGTCCAAGATAGCGGGCACTTTACTTCCCTCTTTTTCCAAATCTCATCACCCCCTTCATAGGTGACACTTTCACGAACACTTGTTCACCCACCTTGAAGTCTACACTCGTTCGCTTGATATCGACATAGCTTTCTGTCTGCTCTGAGCCGCTTTGAGTTTTGCCCTTATCATACGAACATAGGTGACATTATCTTCAAGTATTTCGAGCCCCAAAACAAATTTCTCTCCGGTTTCCTCCCAATTGATCGGCGATCTACATCGCCGTCCGTAAAGAGCTTCATATGGTGCCATTCCAATGCTTGTCTGAAAGCTATTGTTATATGCAAACTCAATCAACGGTAGGTGTTGATCTCACGATCCTTACAATTCTAACATACATGCCCTAAGCATGTCCTCAATGATCTGATTGACCCTCTCAGTCTGTTCGTCGGTTTGTGGATGGAATGCAGTACTGAAATCTAGTCGCGTTCCCATTCCTTCTTGAAATTTCTTCCAAAACTTTGATGTATATAATGGGTCACGGTCTGAAACAATGCTACTCGGAATCCCATGCAAACGGACAATCTCCTTCATATACAGCTCTGCTAGTCTTCCCGCCGTGTACATCGTGTTGTAAGGCAAGAAGTGCGCTGACTTGGTCAATCGATCGACTACTACCCAGATGGCATTATACCTCTTTGCAGTACGTGGTAGCCCAACGATGAAGTTCATAGAGATCGATTCCCACTTCCATTCCGGTATAGGTAGAGGCTGCAATAATCCTGCAGGGTGTCTATGATCGATCTTCACTTGTTGGCACGTCAAACACCGCGACACGCACTCTGCCACGTCTTGTTTCAAACCTCTCCACCAGTAATTCTTTTTCAAGTCCTGGTACATCTTTGTGCTTCCCGGGTGGATAGCATAGCTCGACTTGTGAGATTCATTAAGAATTGTTCGCCGTAAATCGGCATTGTCCGGAATACAGAGACGACCCTTGAACAATAAGGAACCATCCTCCTTGATCGAAAACTCAGATCTAATGCCTTCGGTTACGTCTTGACGAATCTTGGTTAGCACCGGGTCTTTCATCTGTAGCTCGTGGATATGCTCAAATATCACCGGTCTCACTGAGATATTAGCCAAGAAGGCTCCTGTAGCTTGCGACTCGATGTTTGCATCATATAGTGGTAGATCCTCAAACAATTTCCATCTGTGCATACCCAAAATTAAACTAGCCAATTGAGCTGAACCCTTTCGACTCAAGGCATCGGCTACTACATTAGCCTTGCCTGGATGGTACTGTATAGAACAGTCATAGTCCTTGAGAAACTCCATCCATCTGCGCTACCTCATATTTAGTTCCTTCTGTGTAAACAAATATCTGAGGCTCTTGTGGTCGGTGAAAATTTCAAAAGTCTCACCGTACAAATAATGTCTTCAAATCTTGAGCGCGAAAATGACCGCTGCTAATTCCAGGCCATGTGTCGGGTAATTCTTCTCTTGCTCTTTTAACTGTCTTGATCTCAGACGCCTTTTGTGTTGATTAAGCACGACCCAAACCCATCTGAAGCATCAGACATATCTGCAGAACCCTCCTGAAGGAATCGCCTTCTTGAGTTCTTGAAAACTCTTCTCGCATGCCTCACTCCATTCAACCTTGCGTCTTTCAAAGTCTTGTGAGTGGTCCGATATCTTTGAAAACCCTCAATGAAACGCCGATAGTAACTCCGCTAATCCAAGGAAACTACTTGATGTCCACATCTTTGGTTGCTCCACAATTCGATCTTTCGGATCTCTGTGACACCATGCTTTGAGATGACGTGTCCCAAAAAGCTAACTTCTTCTAACCAAAACTCGCACTTGCTGAGCTTGGCGTATAACTGGTGTTCACGTAGAGTCTGTAGGGCTATTCTCAAATACTTCTCATGCTCTTCTTCTGATTTTGAATAGATTAGGATGTCGTCAACAAACACTACGACACAAGAGTCTAGGTGTGGTTTAAACACTCTATTCATCAGATCCATGAATGGCGCCGGGGCGTTTGTCAACCCAAACGGCATCACTAGGAACTCATAGTGTCCGTATCGAGTCCTGAATGCAGTCTTCTGAATATCCTCTGCCTTGACTCTCAACTGATGGTATCCAGATCTCAGATCGATCTTGAAGAAATACCTTGCTCCTTGCAGTTTATCAAATAGGTCATCTATCTTAGGCAAAGGATATCGATTCTTAATGGTAAGTTTGTTCAATTGTCGATAGTCAATGCACAGACGCATTGACCCATCATTCTTCTTTACAAACAAGACCGGTGCTCCCCATGGAGACACACTCGGTCTGGTCTAACAAACCCCTTATCCATTAGCTCTTGTAACTGCTCCTTCAATTCCTTCAACTCAGCAGGAGCCATTCTATATGGTGCTTTCGACACAGGCCCCGTTCCTGGTGCTAAGTCGATGGCGAATTCTACCTCTCTCTAGAGGTAATCCGGGCAATTCCTCCGGAAATACATCTGCGAAGTCTCGCACAACTGCTATCTCAGAGATAACATTATCTTCCTTCAAGAGCGCCAAGTATCCACTGCTCTCTTTTCTGATCAATCGCTCGGCCCTGACTGCCGAGATAAGTGGTATGTGCGTCAACCTCTCTCCTCGAAATCGGAACGATCTCCTTGTGTTGGGTTTGAAGATGACGACTTTATTCTTGCAATCTACCGTCGCACAGTGAGTCGACAGCCAATCCATGCCAAGGATCACGTCGAATCCTTGCATGTCCAACAGAATTAGGTTTGCCGGTAGTTCAAAGACGTCTCCATCCATGACTCTCACAATCACGGAGTTGCAACCCTTTTCGGTATCAACCGATTTCCCAGTAGGAAAGGTCACGGTTAACACAACGTCTAACTCCTCTGGGTCGACTTTCATCCTCTTTGTGAAGCGAGGGGTAACAACTGAGTGGGTAGACCCCGGGTCTATCAACACTCGAGCTTCGTATGTCACGTCGCTTCCCTTCTTATAAATTTGTAATGTACCTAATCATAAATACACACACACACACACATATATATATATATATATATATATATATATATATAATGTCTATCATCATACTATAATTTATTACATGCAAGTTCTCTTATATTTTTGGATGCAGCTTTTCTATCTAAAATTTTCAAAAATTGTAATTGTTTATTTAAAAGAAAACTCACCTTGAATTACATCATTTGTATTCTTAGCCTCTTGAGCTGTGACAGCGTAGGCTCTCCCTTGGAAGATCGGCTTCCTTGCTTGTATCGGTCGTGGCACAGGAGCTGAAGCCGTCTTCCCTTTGTTCATCTCAGGGCACTCCTTGATCAAGTGGCCCACCTTACCACATCTAAAGCAGCCCCGAGTTCCCTGCCTATAGTAAGCTGTTTTATGAGACTTGCCACACTTGGCACAAGTCTCACGAGGTATGGAAGAAGCTGCTCGCGAGAATCCCTGTGTAACCATAGCTCCGGTAGTAATAGCAGGGCTCTCATATCTCATCGACCTCCTTGAAGCAAGCAATGGAAATTTCTGCTGGTTGGTCTGCTGCGCCGGTCTCTCATAACCTCCTTGGAACGGTGGTTTCTGATTGCTTGCTACAAATCTCGGCTTTTTGTTCACCATTTCACCGCAGGCTCGTGATTCTGCTCGCTTCTGTGCAGATTCTACCTTCCTTTTCTTCCTCTACCACCAAGGCCTTGCTCATGACCTCTCCGTAAGTCCTCAGCTGGAATGGTGCTACTCCTCCCCTCACGTCTGGTCTCAACCCTTGCTGAAACCTCTTTGCTCTCATCATCTCTTTGATGACGTAGTCAGGCGCGAAGCAAGCGAGTCGCATGAACTCCACTCCATACTCTCTAACAGTCATCTTCCCTTGAACAAGCTGTAGAAATTGAATCTCCATTTGGTTCCTCACCACTTCCGGGAAGTACTGTTTATTGAATTCCTCCACGAACTCATCCCAAGTCCATGGCAAATCTGGAGTCTCCTGAGTCCTAGTCCGTGAAACGGACTTCCACCAAGGCCCAGCCTCTCCATCCAACATATATCTTAGCTAACCACGCCTCGTCCCTCTCTGCACACTCAACACCTTCTCCATCTCACTCAGCCAGTTCTCGGCTGCCATGGGCTCTGCCTGCCCCGAAAAGCTAGGAGGTCTCATCCTCCTAAACTCAGTAAAAGCAGAAGACACTGGCGGTGTCGGAGCCACTGGAGGTGTCGGTGGCTGATGCTGCTCGTGGGCAGTATGAGCTGCCAAGGATGCTGCCTGTTGGGCCATAGCAGCCGCCATGGTCTCCATGGTGTGCATCATCCTCTGACGCTCCTCTCTATCCTCATTCCTTTCTCTAACTCTTTCCTGTTCTCTCTGATCTCGATCCTGACGATCTCGATCCTGGTTCTCTCCTTGATCGTGACCCTCTTGACTGCCACTACCTGAAGCACCTCCGTGTCCCAAAGGTACTCTATTGGTATCCGAGATGAGATCATCTCGACTACGCAAATTTCTATGAAGATCGCCCCTGGGTCGGCCACTTCCTCTAGGAAACATAACGGTCTGCACGTCAAAACAAGGTTTTCATTAGCAGAAGTTCCTATGCTCTGACAAAAGAATGATTGTCAGAATTTCTAAAAGAAAATGCTTTGATACCAACTGTGACACCCCGGATTTCGACACCCCGAAACCCGTGCCATCAGCACGATCCTCCAGACCGTGCCCCAAAACTATGCACGGAACATTGGTATAACAAGCAATGATAAATAAATAAAGCAAATAATTGCATAAAGCGAAAAAGTCATATGCCCATCTTGCCCAAACAAAAGACAGTTCTACTTTCATGCCACTGCATGAACAGAGAACCGATCTGAGCCATCGGTGATAAACAGATCACCCCAGATGGTTCGCTAAAAGAATTAAGTCAACTTAATTACATTGTTATAAAAAATAAAGGCTTGACATACCAAGCCGTACAATCTGCTCACAAAAACTCTCTCAAAGTACTCAGCAGAGTCTCCTAAAAGAAGTCCTCGGGAGGAGGCTCCAACTCGTCCCCAGGCACGTAATCCGAATCACTCGGATCTATGTCTCCTGAAGCCTTGGCTGCTTGTCACGGGGTCGCACTTCTGCAACCTCAGTCCCATGCGGCACCTAACGCCCGCTGCTTGTCATGGGGTCGCACTTCTGCAACCTCAGTCCCGTGAGGCACCTAACACCCGCTGCGTTAGGTTAGACTACTTCTGATACCAACAGTCGCGGGGCGTCCTTCGACGCGCTACCGACACGCGCGGTGCTTCGCTACCACATGCAGCGAAGCCAACCCATCTACATATCAGCTCTGATATCACCCGCCTAGAGGACGGGAACTCCCCCAATGTGGTTACCTCTGTTTCGCGGCTTACCACCCAGCTTATCGTGCCCCTTTACGACACGCTCAATTGCACCACTGTGCTAAACTTGGCCTGCTCAAGCTTCACCCTATGCACTGCACTAGTACCTTGCCCATACCTTGGCATCCACCATATCTTGCTCACATACCGAACCAAGCCCACAGCCTTGCACCTCGTGCTCGCGTGCTCAACTGAGACCCACACAGCTTGCCTTCGTGTGCGTTCCGAATTACTAGCACTCGTTCATCCTTGGCCCACGTGCTGTCGTGCTCAACTGAGTCCCACGCAGCGCTGGTGTTCTTCTCGTGAGGTTGCCCAGCCGTATGCACCGCGACGCGTAGTCCGGAGCCATACATCAACCTCCCTTGGGTGCCACACGGATCACTACGTCGACATCCTAGGCCCACCCTTTCAGGCCTAGGAGACACTTGCGCCCCCTCTAGCAACGCAAGGCCCCGTGTGGGTGGAAGGCAACTCTCCAGCTCCTCTCCCACATAGAAGGGTAAAACAGTCATTCGACCAAAATGACAGGAGAACCTCAAACCTATTGGTTTGACATACCGCAACGCCTCCTGTATCGCTAGCCCACCTTGGCTGTGTCACGTCCGTGTCGCGACCGCGCCCTACCCACATGCGACCGTGTCGCGTCCTCGCAGTGCGACCATGACGCCAGGTTCACTTGGCCCCATGTCGCGTGCCCTCCTGGCACCACATGTCGTGCCCCAAGCACCATGCTGCAAGCTCGAGTATTGGCCCCGTCACATCCTCCACCACTCCATAATGTCAACGTCCTCGTTGACGCATTATCGCAATGAACTGACCCGGCCAACTCCTCCCAGCCTGTTAGCATCACATTTCTAGTTCTTAGGTCCGCACCTTCCCACTAGCTCCCCACTGTCACCCCGGCCGGGTCAACTTGGTTCTGCTATCACAAGGCTCTCACCTGTTAACTAGCTCAGGGATGTCGCGTGCCCTCTTGACACCACATCGTGTGTCACTGATGACACCATTTGCTCATGGATGTCGCGTGCCCTCTTGACACCACATCGCGTGCCTCCGCACCAATTTGCTCAATAACATCATCGCTTCTGGATCGAACTTGGCTCTGATACCAAATGTCGCGGGGTCGCACTTCTGCAACCTCAGTCCCGTGCGGCACCTAATGCCCGCTACGCTAGATTAACCTACTTTTGATACCAGCGATCAGGCGTCGTCTTGCGCTACCAATCCATATGCAGCTCGCATGCGAAGCCAACCCATCTACACATCAGCTCTGATACCACCCGCCTAGAGGACGGGAACTCCCCCAATGTGGTTACCTTTGTTTCGCGGCTTACCACCCAGCTTATCGTGCCCCTTTACGACACACTCAATTGCACCACTGTGCTAAACTTGGCCTTCTCAAGCTTCCCCCTGTGCACTGCACTAGTACCCCGCTTCGCAACAGTCTTGGCATGCAGCTTCCCATGCCACTATGTCTTGCTCACATACCGAACCATGCCCACAGCCTTGTGCCTCGTGCTCAACTGAGTCCCACGCAGCTTGCCTTCGTGTGCATTCCGAATTACTAGCACTCGTTCATCCTTGGCCCACGTGCTGTCGTGCTCAACTGAGTCCCACGCAACGCTGGTGTTCTTCTCGTGAGGTTGCCCAGCCGTATGCACCACGTCGCGTAGTCTGGAGCCATACATCAACCTCCTTTGGGTGCCACACGGCATCACTGCGTCGACATCCTAGGCCCACCCTTTCAGGCCTAGGAGACACTTGCGTCCCCTCTGGCAACGCAAGGCCCCGTGTGGGTGGAAGGCAACTCTCCAGCTCCTCTCCTACATAGAAGGGTAAAACAGTCATTCGACCCGAATGGCAGGAGAACCTCAAACCTATTGGTTTGACATACCGTAACGCCTCCTGCATCGCTAGCCCACCTTGGCTGTGTCGCGTCCGTGTCGCTCCAGCATCCTACCCACATGCGATCGTGTCGCGTCCTTGCAGCGCGACCACGTCGACAGGTCCACTTGGCCCCATGTCGCGTGCCCTCCTGACACCACATGTCGTGCCCCAAGCACTATGCTGCAAGCTCGAGTATTGGCCCCGTCACATGCTGCTAACAAAGGACCTGCGACGTATAGTCTAAAGGGTGAGCTACATCCTAACTCAATAGGGTACAACACATTGAACATATAACTCAAAATCTCACATATATTCCATGATATTCAAGCATGATGTGTCTATGCATTTGCTAGAAAAACAGTTTAAAAGGTGATGACTTGCATTCAAGTTTACTGGTAAATTGTATATCTTACTTTACTGTTGATTTATCATGAATGACACTGAACAAGCCTAAAGCAATACTTAAATCTTCAACTTAAGTAATCCCCGAGCAATATAGCATCGAGCCCAGATGGAATACCCACCATCGTCGCCTAAATAGACAGTTGTTATATGTATTCCCTGGGAATACTACCCAAGCCCCTTTCTCAATAGGCGGCGGGGTTAAATCTCATCTCAACATCCCTGGGATGTGCTTACTGTGTACGGATAGACCTCCGCACGGGTGTACGGATTGGCCGCCGTACCGGTCATGGATATCCTGCCGCGTCAGTCATGGGTATCCCGCCACGTCTGTGGGGTATTCTAATCGAACCTCAAATAACAAAAATAACATGTGCTTTACATATAATTATTCACCGTGTAAAGTGCTATCTTATATCAGTTAGGCCTCAACAGTAATTATTCAATCATATATACATCCCTGGGATGTCTAATTTACTCGCATCACACTGATGACTTTATTACTTTCTCATCCCCTGGGGATGTCTCATTCTCATTTGATTACTTGGTCTCAGTTACTCACATTACACAGACACTTTTATCACATTCTTGGTGTCACATACGCACCCTTTTCACAAAGATTTACGTAGATAAAACATTTTCAGTTTGAGTTCTATATCACTACATACATGCTCTTGCAATTAAAGTACATGTTCAAGGTGTTCCCTACCTCAGGTCTCCGAAGGTCCAAGCCTCAAGGTCCCACGCGGCTCCTTGTGCTCGCTTTCACACGTACCACCTATGGTACATCACAACACATGCAATACATCACTAAAGATGTAATAAAGAAGGTCCTAGACCCTCCATGAATCTCAAGGTCAAACTAGAAAGTTTAGTAAAACTGCCAAAGTCGATTAATCGATTAATCGAAACCCACATCGATTAATCGAGATTCAAAATCGATTGATCGAAATCTCTAACATAGTAAGGTCGATTTTCAAATTGAGTGGTCGAAAGTCCGAAATCGATTAGTCGATCCTAAATCGATTAATCGAAATCCAAAATCGATTAATTGATTTTCCAACTTGATCAGTCGATTTTCCCAGGTCTTGTTTCTCTAGCCACTGGAGGTACCCAGTCGATTAGTCAATTCCCAAATTGATTAATCGACCTTCCAAATCGATTAATCGAAATCGGGCATCCTTGACTTTTCAACTTCTGGGCCAAAATCGATTAATCGAATCTCGATTTCGATTAATCGATTTGGCCAAATTCAGCCCCCTTTCGGGCTGTTCTTCCAAAACCCATTCCCTTTCTTTTTCCTTCTTTTTCTTAGTCTTTAATCTATCATATTAACTATGCTAGACTGAATTTAACTCATCAATTCTCTAGGTATTGAAATCTAATACAACTTACCTAAATAAATCCTTTTTAAAGGATTGATTTGTTGGGTTTGATGACTAGGGTTCCAGCTTTTGCTTCAACGATCCCAACGCGTTGAATCCGGCAATCAATGCTAAATCCTCCTCTTGATTTGCATTAACACCTAGCTTCCATAATTCCTCTTTACTCCCTCTCTCTCTCTCTCTTCTTAATTCTTTCACCAACCAACATAAAATGATTTATAGGGTTATTAAAACCCTTATATCCTCTCTCCTGCTTGTGTGTTAAACACATACACCAGAGATAAGTGTACGTGACCACTAACTCACTCTATACACTATACTTAGTTCACATTCGTACCACGTCAGTTCATCACTCTATGAGTTCATTGTTTGACCATCACTTGGTCAAACCTACGACCAGTCGGGCACGGATCCTGAGGTCAAAGTTCGATGCTCAATTTTTCGGGATATTACATTGTATGATCAAATTGTCTCCACAAATCAAGGGGGTTATCAAAAATATATCGTCAAGTGGAAAAAAACAAGCTAGATTCTAAAAATACTTGGATTACACATGAAGAGTTTCAGAGATCAACCTGGATTTACATGCTTGTATCACAAGCTTTCATTTATCGGAGATGAATTCTTCTAACCTGGGGAGAATTGATGGAGACATCCGTGTCAATGCACCATTTAATGTGTACCGAAGGCGCAAGAAGAAGCCCAAGGCGCTTCGTACAATGTGGATCAAAGATTCTCAAGAGCACGTACAAGGAAGGGCCAAAGCAGAGCACGTACAAGGAAGGGCCAAAGTAAAGAACGTACAAGGAAGGGCCAAAGGAAAGAAAGATCAGAAAGATGGAATTTCTGCCCAGATTCGCCCGAGCTAATTTGACCAGAGAAATTGCCAAAGCAAAGATTAAATTTTCCCAAGCGAGTTTTAATCTTGCCCGAGCGAATTTTGATTTTGCTCAAGCCAATTCGCGCATGAAAATTTTGTATAATTTTGTGTTTAGTTTCCTTTTGGATTAGAAGTCTTTCTATTTTGCTTTTTATGGTTAGTTAGGGTTCTTAAGCTATAAATATAGCTTTGTAAAGACAATTAGATAGCTATTGACTGATTATTGAATGCATTGAATTTAGTTTCAATATTGAGAGAGATTCTTTTAGCTTGAAGAGCTATTCTTCTTCCCCTTTTGGGTTTGGTGCGAGGCCAATTTATCTGATCTGATTATCTACCTTTATCTCTTGATTTCAAGTAAGTACCAATTTAATTTTCTCCATCCTTGATCTTGAGTTGGCATCGTAATTTTTCTTGATCGATCTTTTCTTTTACCTTTAGCCCAAGATCATTCTTGAGTCCTATTTACGAGGCCGATTCGTTTGAGCTTTAAAATCATAAGCACATTTTTCTTTGTTTAGGATTGAATTGAAAGAATCCTTCATTGGTTTCGTTCAATGCCCTAGACTGTCTGAAATCTAGCAGTTTTTTGAACCCTAGTCTTCTAGATCTGCAAGAAACGTGCTACAGATTTAACACTAATACGAATTGTTTTAAACTTGTTATATTTAAATTTCTTTTATTTTCTTTGAAAATCTGTGTGAAAGTTAATGCTTAATTTAATCATGTTAGTTTGAAATTGATATCTGCCGCATCATCGTAGATTAGTGTTTTGTCCTGCAATACTTTTAAGTACTGATTTTGTGCTGGAAATTGTATTTGAAGTGTGGTGGTTGTGTAGCCAATTGTCCGTGAAGTGTTCTCTGTTGTGTAGCTGCCTATAGTTGAGGAACTTTCACTATGGGTATGTCTCCAAGTCGTGCTGATGTATTATATGCTTCTCGATCCTATGTAGTTGAAACAAATGTTTTTGGGTCTTCCCATGCTTCTATGTGACGCGGGACGATAACCCTAAAATGCGGAATATGATTTAATGACGATTTTGCCGAAATTAAATAAATTAATTCAAGTTTAATCACAAAATTATCTTTGATACCTTAGGGTTTGTAGAATTCTGATGGGTAGATCACACGAGACCCAGATAGGGTGTACTTTAGAGTCGATGCGAGATTGGCCTAGAGATCGTACTCTAGCGTTTCTAGGATTAGGCGCTCGTCTTCGGTCCGATGTAGATTCGCGGATTCCAAATTGGGTTGTGAAAGGGATTTACGGTTTGTAAAGGCCTATGGCTTTTAGATCGGTTTATGATTTTGGAAAAGGTATTGGCTTTGTGTGGTTTAGGGTTTCAAAAGGGTTTATGACGTGGGACGACCCTAAAATGCGAAATATGAATTTTATGCAAATTTTGCCAAAATTAATAAAATTAAATCAAGTTTAATCACAAAATTATCTTTAATACCTTAGGGTTTGCAGAATTCTGATGGGTAGATCACAAGAGATCCAGATAGGGTCCAGTCTAATGCCTAATAGCAGGAAACGCCCCTAGACATCCACGTTTCTTAGGGGAATCGCGGATCTCCGTATCGGAAACGGACTCGCCTAGGAACCGCGGTTCATATGATCCGTATGTTTAAAAAAAAAAAAAAAAGGTAATATATGGTGCTTTATTTTACAAAATAAATACTTATGTAAGAAAAGTGAAAATGTTAGAAAAAATCAGATACTAAAGATATCAGAAATTGAAAAACTTTGAAAAAAATTAAAGAAATTAAAAACCCTAAAACATACCTTTATTTTCATCTTCTTGAAATAGAGTTTTTTTGCAGGAATTTATTCCATCTTCTTCTTGAAATAGAATTTGTTTTTGTAGGAATTTATTCTTCGGCATCACCTTCTTTCTTTCTTCTTCTTTCTCCTCTCTCAACGTCTCTCTTTTTCTCTCAGAAACCTCTCTCTCTCTCTCTCTCTCTCTCTCTCTCTCTCTCTCTGTAGCTGAGAACGATGGTCTCTATCTCCTTTCTCTTGATAAAAGTGTAAGGTTATAATTTTAAAACCCTTAAAGTTGGGTTTTTAAAATTAAGACCCTCTTTTACTTTTTAGAATATTAAATGGACTTTTAATATGTTAAAGTTGGGGGCTTATGTATCAAAACCCTATAAATGAGATTTTATACTTTAATACCTTATAAAAGTTGGGGGCTTATGTTTCAAAACCCATAAAGCCTCCCCTCCGGCTTTATGGAGGTATTTATCACATTAAAACCAATGTTTGCAACTGATGATTCTTTAAGCACAACCAGATTTTTCACCGTGTGATATGTTAGATAGTTAGTCTGCCTTGAATTTGACGATCGAGATCGTTTTGCCTTTCAACCTTCCACATATAGATTTCAAGATCATGGCCTTTCAATCTTCCACATGGTAGATCTCGAGATCATAACTTTCAACATGCCTAAAAATAGTGTTTTAATGGAGATTTAAACCATCCACTTGTCGACTATTATATCAACCGTTGATTTTTTAATTTTGATGGCTGATATTAAAGTTCGTCAATCAGATCGTTCACATGAATCATTTTCTGCCCTAATTACCGTGTATACATGAAAATAGAAAGGGACCAACTCTCTTGACCGTTATTTAAATGGTGCGACCCAAATGGTCTTACACCATCAATGGTTTAAGATGTGAGTGATCAGAGCAGTCAAAGGGATAGATCATAGATTTTAAGTGCAACAGGCCCACAAATAGTGTTTTAAACCATCCGCTTGTTGACTATTATATCAGCCGTCGTTTTTTTAATTTTGATGGCTGATATTAAAGTTCGTCAATCGGATGGTTCACATGAATCATTTTCTGCCCTAATTATCATGTATAAACGAAAATCATTTAGATGGTGTTTAAATGATCTTACACCATCAATGGTTTAAGATTGAGTGATCAAAGCAGTCAAAGGGATAGACCATGGATTTAAGTGCAGTAGGCCTAAAAATAGTGTTTTCAACCAGATTTAAACCATCCGCTTGTTAACTATTATATCAACCATGATTTTTTTAATTTTCATGGCTGATATTAAAGTTCGTCAATCGGATCGTTCACATGAATCATTTTTTGCCCTAATTACCGTGTATACACGAAAATAGAAAGGGACCAACTCTCCTGACCATCATTTAAATGTTGCGACCCAAATGATCTTACACCATCAATGGTTTAAGATGTGAGTGATCAGAGCAATCAAAGGGATAAATCATAGATTTAAGTGCAACAGGCCCAAGAATAGTGTTTTAAACCAGATTTAAACCATCCGCTTGTTGACTACTATATCAACCGTTGTTTTTTTAATTTTGATGACTGATATTAAAATTCGTCAATCGGATGGTTCACATGAATCATTTTCTGCCCTAATTACCGTGTATACACGAAAATCGTTTAAATGGTGTTTAAATGATCTTACACCATCAATGGTTTAAGATTGAGTGATCAAAGCAGTCAAAGGGATAGATCATAGATTTAAATGCAACATGCCTAAAAATAGTGTTTTAAACCAGATTTAAACCATCCGCTTGTTAACTATTGTATCAACCGTTGTTTTTCTAATTTTGATGGTTGATATTAAAGTTCATCAATCGGATGGTTCACATAAATCATTTTCTGCCCTAATTACCTTGTATACACGAAACTAGAAAAGGACCAACTCTCATGACCGTCATTTAAATGGTGTGACCCAAATAATCTTACACCATCAATAGTTTAAGAAGTGAGTGATCAGAGCAATCAAAGGGATAAATCATAGATTTAAGTGCAAGAAGCCCAAAAATAGTGTTTTAAACCATCCGCTTGTTGATTATTATATCAACCGTCATTTTTTTATTTTAATGGCTGATATTAAAGTTCACCAATCGGATGGTTCACATCCACTTATTAGCTTGTTTCATCGAACTGAGACACTTAGCAACCCACCGTTAGTGCATTTATTGAATAAAAAAATATAACTATCAGATGGGCAAAATAATCATTGTAAGAGAGCAATTGAACATTTTGAATGTTAAAAGTGGATGTCTCTTACAAATATTGTGAGTGAATATATACTTCTTTATTCTAATGGAACTATCATCTAATTAAATATGAAGATACAACTTTTGCAAGAGGCTAATTGAACATTTTGAAATTTTTTCAAAAAAAAAAATATATATATATATAAAAAAAAAAAAAAAAAAAAAAAAAAAAAAAAAAATATATATATATATATATATATATATATATATATATATATATATATATATATAGGCGCTCCCGCTTCTTAGATTTTAAAAAATTGCCGCTTCGTCGCTCTCGAATCCGCTTCCGCACCCGCTCCCGCTTCGTGCAACTAAGGTCTGATGCGCAAGTACTTTAGAGTCGAGGCGAGATCGGCCTAGAGGTAGTACTCTAACTTTTCTAGGATTAGACGCTCGTCTTCGGTCCGATGTAGATTCGCGGACTCTAAATTGGGTTGTGAAAGGGATTTACGGTTTGTAAAGGCCTATGGCTTTTAGATTGGTTTATGATTTTGGAAAAGGTATTGGCTTTGTGTGGTTTAGGGTTTTGGGGATCACAAAGAAGAAATTAGGCTATGATTTAGAGAAGCACGTAGAGATTTAGATTTCTCAAATATAAGCAAACCACGCAAATCAACAACAATAAGAAAAATATAGGGGAATCACTCCCTTGGTCTCACACCAAACCCATCTCAGGCACAGATTACTCAAGCATAAAAGCATTCAATAATCAATCAACTCCCCTAAAAGTCTTTACAAGCCTCTATATATAGGCTACCAATAATTAAGTTCGAAATAAAGAGTTCTAATACTAATAAAACATAAAAAGGGAGTTTTCGCATAAAATCTCGTCTTACGGGCTCGCTCACGCGAGATTTATCATCGCTCGAGCGAGTTTAAGTCTTTCAGTGAGGTTCGATGACGTCGTTCTCTCTCGCGATGCAACGTTGCTCTCTCCTCATTTATTGTGTCCGTTCCTCCTCTGAGGCTACGATACTCAGGCTTCCTCTACGCTTCTTCCGACGCCAATAGAACCGGTGCGGTCCGAATCCAATGTCCATGTAAGTGGCGTCCCCGTCAATTCCCCTTGACCAAAAAGGTTTCATCACCGATGAAACACGCACGTGGTAGATGTCTAGCAAGTCGGGGTTCAAACGCCGAACTTCATTCTCGTGGACTCACGTGTTTTTGGACTCCGGTTTGCCAACCCATTTGACCAAGTACTTCTGGAATCCCTCATCATCTGTAGAGATGGCATGATCGTTGATTATATCCTCTATCTCATCTTATCTCTGTCTGCTTGGGGAAGGAAGAGGTATGGTTGCAAGGGTAGATTGGGGCTGAGGCTGGGGCTAGGAGGTGGCTGGAGTGGGTTTTCAGGAGGTGGGGTGAAACCAAGTATGGAACTAAGTCCTCCACATTAAACGTTGAACTAACCCCCGTACCTGGAGGAAGCTCAAGTACATATGCATTAGGACCACTCTTAGCCAAAATTCTAAAAGGTCCAATGCCTCGAGATTAGAGCTTCTTTGCGGATCCCAATGGAAATCGCTCAGGCCTAACCCGGACCATCACATAATCTCTCACGTTAAATTCTTTAGAACGCCTGTGAGCATCTGCAGATAATTTATATTGATTGTTGCTTGAATTAATTTTCTGTTTAATTTCGGCATGCAAACTATGAATATATTGTGCAAATGCATCGGCAGACTCTGACACTCTATGGGATGCAGACATGGGGATCAAAATCTAATGGGGTCCTAGGCCTATGACCATGCACTACCTCAAAAGGACTCATGTCTATGGACCCATTGACAGAATTATTATATGCAAACTCAGCGGTGGGTAAGATGGTATCCCAGGTCCTAACATGATCACCGACAAGACTACGAAGGATTCCCAAGGCTCCTATTGGTGCTTTCGGTTTGACCATCTGTTTGAGGGTGGTAAGCTGTAGAGAATTGGAGCAATGTGCCCATCATGTGCCAAAGGCTCTTCCAAAAATAGCTCGTAAATTTAACATCCCTATCAAACACAGTGGTTTTGGGCAACCCATGAAGACGTACTACCTCCGCAAAAAATAGTTTAGCAATGTGGGATGTGTCAGAGGTTTTGGAACAAGGAATGAAGTGGGCCATTTTGGAAAATCGGTCCACTACGACATAGATGGAGTCGTGCTTCCTAGGGTCTTAGGAAGTCCAAGCACGAAATCCATAGAGAGGTCTTGCCACGGTGTGTGTGGCACGGGTAATGGGGTGTACAAGCCGGTATTTTGTTTGGTCTGTTTCGACACTTGGCAAGTACGAAAATGTTTGATAACCCGAGTGACATCTCTCATTAGGCTAGACCCAAAAAACCTATCCTCTACGAGCGCAACAGTTTTATTACGCCCGAAATGCCCGGCCATCTCTCCGGCATGTAACTCCCAAATGAGAAAGTCACGCAATGAAGTGCCAGGGATGTAAAGGCGATTGCCTTTAAACAAGTACCCATCCTGGATGGTGTACACGGAGTGTGTGCTGGTCGGGTTACTAAGGAGAGTGGTATACTCAACCCCAAAATCTGGGCAGTCGGGGTACTCATCCTTTAGTCGTTCGAACCCAACGACCTCGGTGCTCATGGAGTGCAAAGTCGCCACTCGACGACTAAGTGCATCAGCAAGCCTTATTTTCAGCACCGACCTTATGCTTTAACACGAATGTGAACCCTTGAAGGTACTCAACCCGTGCCTTGGGTTTAACTTCTTCTATGAAGCAAGAAAGCATAAGGCTTCATGGTCAGAGAACAACACAAATTCTTGCGGTCTAAGGTAATGTTTCCAATACCAAAGAGATCGGACGACCGCATAGAATTCTTTGTCATAAGTGGAGTATTTTTGCTTCGCCTCATTAAGTTTTTCGCTAAAATAGGCCACGAGGTGACCCTCTTGGCTAAGCACTCCTCTTATGCCTACACCCGATGTGTCACATGCGACTTCAAAGACTTTAGAAAAGTCCGGCAATTGCATGACGGGTGCACTACTCATTCATTGTTTGATCTTAGCGAAGGCTTTTGTCGCCGTTTTGCCCCATTTAAAGTCCTCCTTTTTCATGCATTCTGTAATTGGGGCCATTATAGTGCTAAAACTTCTGATGAAGCGATGATAAAAAGTAGCCAAGCCATGGAAGCTGCGGACATCGCGTATATTCTTAGGTTCGGGCCACTCCACAATGGCTCTAACGTTTTCAGGGTCCGCGACCATTCCATTGGCAGAGATAATGAATCCCAAGAAGACAACGGAAGGTTGCATGAAAGTGCATTGGCAAACAACTTCTCGCCCTTGAGGGTTTCACAAACCAGCCTGAGGTGGCTCAAGTGTTGATCCTTGTCGTGACTATAGATCAAGATGTCATCGAAATAAACAACAAGGAATTTGCCCAGAAACGGCCTCAACACTTGGGTCATGAGTGGCATGAAAGTACTCGGGGCATTAGAAAGCCCAAATGGCATGACCATCCTTAGTCTTAAAGGCGGTTTTCCACTCATCACCGGGGCGGATGCGGACTTGATGGTAGCCACTCTTAAGGTCTATCTTTGAAAAGATTGTGACACCAACCATCATATTAAGCATGTCATCGAGCCTTGGTATGGGAAACCGATATTTAACAGTAATCTTATTGATCGCACGGCTATCCACACACATGCGTCACGTACCATCTTTCTTAGGAGTGAGTAGGGCAGGTACGGCACACGGGCTTAGACTCTCTTGGATGAACCCCTTCTGAAGGAGCTCATTGACTTGCCGAGTCAACTCGGCGTGCTCAACCGGATTCAACCTATAATGGGGCAGGTTCGGTAAGGTTGATCCAGGAACTAAGTCTATTGCGTGTTGGATATCACGCAGGGAGGAAGTTCGTTTGGTAAGTCTTCAGGGAAAACTTCCGTAAACTCTTTTAAAATCGGCTCAACCTCTTGGGGACACTCACTCACCGACTCGGGAGCACTCTCTACAGTGACAACTACATACACTACACTCTCATCTTTCGATGCTTTCTCGAACTCAGAAGGGCTCACAATATTAATGGACTTAGAAGACTCGCCCTTCTTTTCGACGGTGTTGGTCGATGGTGTTTTGGGAGGCAAAGGGTGTAAAGTGATCTTTTTGCCCTTATGCATGAACGTGCATATGTTTGTTCGACCAAAAAGAGTCACGTCCATGTCGTAGAGCCACGACCTTCCCAAAATGATATGGCCCACATCCATCGGTATCACATCGCACCATAAGGTGTCTGAATAAGAGCCTAACTGAATCGGTACATGACACCTTTTCGACATGGGAATGGATGAAGAATTGACTCATGCGACTTTATAAGGTCTCGGGTGGGCTTCAGGTGTAAGCCCTAAGCGTCATACTGCATGAGTTGATATTACGTTAGTATAATTACCGCTATCCACGATGACCCTACAATTCTTTTCACCAAATATGGCGTAGGTGTGGAAGATGTTCTCTCTTCGCCAGTTATCCTTTTCATCCCGTTGAGGCTGTGCAAGGGCACACCTTACAACTAAAGCATGAGCAATAGCATCACCCTCCTCATCACTGGGTGTGCTAACCGGTTCAAATACTTCTTCTTCAATCACTACCTCATCATCATCCTCCTCTCCCTCAATGAAGAGAGTCCTTAGGGGTTCTTTCGTAGGGCATTGGGTGGCAAAGTGTCCCATCCCATGACATTTATAGCACTTTACTTGATAATTAACCCTTGAGGATTCTCCGACTACACCTTTTCCCTTTTCAAACCTAGGCAGGTTGTGTAGGTTTGGGAGGAGGATTGAATCGTCCCTCACCGGATCGCTGGTTACTATATTGTGGCTCGGTTCTTTTCACCACCGTAGTTTTTAAATACCGTTCGAGATCTTGCACAACGGCATAACATCTTTTAAGAGTTTCTACGGGGTGAGAAATCAACTATTTTTGCAACTCAAGTCGCAATCCGGTGCGGAATCTAGAGAGAGTGATTTCAGGGTCTTCCGATACTTTTGCCCTCATCATGAACAACGACATAGCAACTCAAGTCGCAATCCGGTCACGGGCATACCACCTTGGCGTAAATTTTGCCACTGGTCGATGAGGCGTTGGTGGTATGATAAAGGAACATACTTCTCAGTAAGTCGTTCCTTCATGTCGTCCCAACGGGTAATGGGAGGACAACCCACGTTCACCCTAATGCGCTCAACATTGAGCCAGAAAAGTCGAGCTTGACCAACCAACTTCATTTTAGCAAGTCTAACGCAACGGTTGTCATTCATGGCATACCAATCAAAGTGTTGGTCCATGTCAGAAAGCCAATCGAGGAAGACGGTAGGGTTCATTCTTCCATCGCAAGTCGGAATCTCAACTCGGACGTTCTTAAGGAGTTGAACTTCGGGGTCATAGTCATCTCTATGATGATCCCTACGGTTCCAGTTGTCTTGGCGACCATTACGTTCAAGGTGAGGACACTCACGCTCTTGGTGTTGATTTTCTAACCCACCCATCGCTTCCAGTTGGTTGATTCGATCACGTAATCTATCATTATCAACTCCTAGGGATGTTTGGGCTTGCTCAATGGTATTCAGACGTGCACTAATCGCACCTAACTCTTCTCACATACCGTTAAGGGCATTGAGAATCGCACTCGAGTCCATGGTAATCACAAAGTCTATTAGGGTTCTAATATGGAATGCAATATGGACTCTAAAACAATGCAATAAAGTAAATATGACAAGCAAAGATGTCCTAACCTAGAAAACCTAGGGCTCTGGTACCAAAATTGACGTGGGACAACGAACCTAAAATGTTGAATATGAATTTTATGCAAATTTTGCCGAAATTAATGAAATTAAATCAAGTTTAATCACAAAATTATCTTTGATACCTTAGGGTTTGCAGAATTCTGATGGGTAGATCATAAGAGATCTAGATACGGTCCAGTCTGATGCGCAAGTACTTTAGAGTCGAGGGGAGATCGGCCTAGAGATAGTACTCTAGCTTTTCTAGGATTAGGTGCTCGTCTTCGGTCTGATGTAGATTCGCGGACTCCAAATTGGGTTGTGAAAGGGATTTACGGTTTGTAAAGGCCTATGGCTTTTAGATCGGTTTATGATTTTGGAAAAGGTATTGGCAGTGTGGTTTAGGGTTTCAAAAGGGTTTAGGGTTTTGGGGATCACAAAGAAGAAATTAGGCTATGATTTAGAGAAGCACGCAAAGATTTAGAGATATCAAATATAAGCAAACCATGCAAATCAACAACAACAATAAGGAAAATATAGGGGAATCACTCCCTTGGTCTCACCAAACCCATCTCAGGCATAGATTACTCAAGCATAAAAGCATTTAATAATCAATCAACTCCCCTAAAAGTTTTTACAAGCCTCTATATATAGGCTACCAATAATTAAGTTCGAAATAAAGAGTTCTAATACTAATAAAACACAAAAAGGGAGTTTTCGCATAAAATCCCGTCTTACGGGCTCGCTTGTGCGAGATTTATCATCACTCGAGCGAGTTTAAGTGCTCGCTCGAGCGAGTTTAAGTACTCGCTCGCGCGAGGGTTCTCTGCAGCGTCGTTCTCTTCGCGTGCAGCGTTGCTTTCCTCGCGGTTTGTGTCCGTTCCTCCTCTGAGGCTATGGTACTTGGGCTTCCTCTACGCTTCTTCCGACACCGATAGAACCAGTGCGGTCCGAATCCAATGTCCATGTAAGTGGCGTCCCCGTCAGTTTAGGGTTTTGGTGATCACAAGGAAGAAATTAGGCTATGGTTTAGAGAAGTACGCAAAGATTAAGATAGCAAATATAAGCAAACCACGCAAATCAACAACAACAATAAGGAAAATATAGGGGAATCACTCCCTTGGTCTCACACCAAACCATCTCTGGAAAAGATTACTCAAGCATAAAAGCATTCAAGAATCATTCAACTAACTACATTGTTTAGGTTAATGACCTTATATAGGAGGTCTTACAATAAAAGAAAACCCTAAAACGAATATTAAATAAAAGACAATTAAACCCTTTAAACAAAAGTTCGAAATTAGACTTCTAAAACGACTTAACAAAACTTGGCGCAAATTCGATCGATTGAATTTGAAAATCGATCGATCGAAATTCATAGGTCTATGAAAATCGCCGTCAACATTCGTTCGATCGAATTTGAATTTCAATCGATCAAAATGTCAATTCGATCGATGGAAATTTCAAATATCTGAAATTTTGCAGTTCTTTCGGTTCTTCCTCATCCTCTTTCTCCAGAATTTCCATCTTTCCCTAGCTTTGACTTCCATAACGCTGCTTCTTTTTACGCCGGTAGAAACAATGCAGTCCGAATCCAATGCCCATGTAAGTGGTGTTCCCGTCACTGTGTCTCCTGGTTCCTCATGGATCATTGACTCGGGTGCAGTTGACAACATGACAAGTATATCATCATTGTTTCAATCTCTATCCTCTATGCCTACACCATGTAGTGTCTATGTAGTTGATGGATCGCAAGTCCCAGTGGTTAGTAAAGGGATTACTCATTTTGGTAAGCTATTTATAGACTCCACCATAAATGTTCCAAAGGTACTAGTTAATCTCCTTTCTGTCAGCAGCATTACTAAATATCTCCATTGCAGTGCAACTTTTTTCCCTACACGTTGTCTCTTTCAGGACTTGTCAATGGGAAAGGAACTTGGTCGTGGTCATGAGGAGAGAGGATTTATGCTTGTTTGAGGATCATCCGATCTGGAGACTAAGAGCTACTGCTGCCACTGTCCAAAGAGGAGTTTTGGTTATGGCACATGCATCTTGGACATCTACCCCTATAATGTGCGCGTCTTCTATTTTCACAAAAATTTCATTCCTATGATGGTTCCAATTTTCAATGTGAAGTATGTCAAATGGTAAAACATCCTAGAGTATCTTATCCTTTCATTGGTAATCGGAGTGCTTCTCCATTCACATTGTGCACTCAGATGTTTGGGGGCCATCCTGATGCGGAAACTAACACATGCACTGTTAGGGCCGGGATTAAAATTAAAATTAATTCAAACAATTGAAATAATAATTTTCCTTAACAAATTATCACATAAATATTCAAGAGGTTCAATTGAATAATTTAATTCCGGTCCAAAATAGTGTTACTTTTCGCGTACGATCCCTATCAGATCTAGAAGACTAGGGCTCTTAGCGAACGACTAGATCTCCGACAACTTTAGGGCGTCGAATGAACTCGCAAGCGGGTTCTTTCGATTCCGTACGAAAATAAAGGCAGATAATGATTTTAATGGTGGAAAATAAACAATTACTGAATTTAATGGTATAAGGATAGGTTAAGTTTGGGATTTAATAGAGAAATAGATAGGCTAGGGTTATGCTACTTACGCAAGATCATAACAAGATAGAGGGGAGGAAAAGTTGGCCTCGCACCAAACCGCAAGCGGGGCGAAGAATCGCTCTTCGGTTTGAGAGAATCACGCCCTCACGATAATCCAAAACTCTCAAAGTTTGCAAAAGCAATTTTCATTCACCAATAATTAATTTTAATGTTGTTTTACAAGCCTTTTAAATAGGCTAACCAAACCCTGACATGAAATTAGAAAAGTCCTAAAACAATAAAACACTTAAACGAGAGTTTTGACCGAAATAAACAAAATCCCGTCAAAATTCGCGCGATCGGTCGATAGATCGATTTCGGAGTCGATCGATCAACTAGGAAATAATTAAATTACCCGAAGCCTCTGACTATAATTGATCGATCCAAAATTCAGGATCGATCGACTGAGAAATATAAATGCGCTCAGAATATGTGTCCTCTGTCCACCACCGATCGATCGAAGGCTGGGGTCGATCGATCGACTAAAGCATGTCTTCAATCCTTCGAATTTGGGCATTCTTCTTACTGATTACTTTGACATTCTTCTTCCGCCTCTGATATGTTACGGGCGACTGCTTGAATCGGATGTCCCCATCAATTCTCCCAAAGTTCGAAGGATTCATCCCCGATGAATACTAGCTGTGATAGAGGTCCAGGAGATTTGGATCAATCTATTGAAACTCTTCCCTTGTATCCACGTATTCTCTGAATCAGCTTTGTTCTTCCGCTTGACAAAGTACTTCTGAAGTCCCCCTTGGTTGGTGGACACAATCTGATCCTCCAAAATATCTTCAATGATCTCATGAGATTGATGTGTAGGTGGAGGTAATGGCGTGGGTAGGGGAATAATGGTGGCATCGGATGTGGAAGGCTCAAATGGGTTGGCTGGGATGGTTGAATGACCATGGAACAAAACAAGATCCTCCACGTTGAAAGTCGCGTTAATCCCCAATTCTGGTGGTAGGTCTAGGATCTAAGTGCTAGAACCGACATGCTTCAAAATCCTATAGAGTCCAGCATCACGAGCTTGCAACTTCTTTACAATTCCTTGAGGGAATCGCCTAGGTCTATTCCGAACCATCCCCAAATCATTCTCCTGAAACTCTTTGAATCTTCTATGAGAATTTGTAGAAAGCTTGTATTTTTCATTGTTCGCGTTAATTCTTCTTTTAATCTCAACATGCAATTCATGAATGCGATTTGCAAATGTAGATGCAGACTCAGATGGCCTTTGATGAACAAACATGGGGATGAGGTTGATGGGGTTTATACCCATGCACGATTTGAAATCGATTCATACCTGTGGTTCTATTAACCGAATTGTTGTATGCAAACTTTGCTACAGGTAAAATGGAATCGCAACTCCTAATGTGCCCACGTATTAGACACTGTAACAAGTTACCTATACTCCTATTTACAACCTCGTTTTGCCCATCAATTTGGGGGTGATATGCAGATGAAAACTGAAGTCAAGTCCCCATTTTGTGCCACAGTGTCTTCCAAAAGTAACTGACAAATTTGACATCACGATTAACCACTATAGTCTTAGGCAAACCGTGTAAACGAACAACCTCATTAAAGAAAAGTGTGGCAATGCTACTTGCATAAGAGGTTGTCGAACAGGCGATGAAGTGGGCCATCTTCGAGAAACGGTCCATGAAGACGAACACCAAGTCATGCTTTCGGAGGGTTTTGGGGAGGCCTAACACAAAGTTTTTGGGCAGATCTTGCCACGGGGTGTGTGGCACCGGTAAAGGTGTGTATAATCCGGAGTTTTGCCTCTTTTGCTTTGCCAGTTGGCAAACACAACACTGGTTGATGATTTTGGCAACATCTCGGGTGAGATTGGGCCAATTGAATCAGTCTTCAACCAATGCAATGATTTTGTTGCAACCAAAGTGGCTAACAACTCCTCTAGCATGCAATTCCCAAGCAAGAAAGTCTCGTAAACAAGTGCAGGGAATACACAATCGATGTTTTAGAAACAAGTACCCTTCTTGTAGGGTGTACTTACTTTCTCTGACAGATTGTCCACTCAGAAGCGAGGTGTACTCACCAAAATCTGGACATGTAGGATAATCATCCATAAGACGATCGAATCTGGTCACCTCAACACTTAATGAGTGCAATGTTGCCACTCTATGGCTAAGCGCGTTAGTAGCTCGATTCTCCACACCAACCGTATGTTTCAGCTCAATGGTGAGCCCTTGAAGTTGCTCAACTCATTTCACATGCCGCGAGTTTAACTTCTTTTGGGAACTCAAAAATCTAAGGGCTTCGTGATCCGAGAACAAGACAAATTCATGTGGTAGCAAATAGTGTTTTCAATATTTAAGAGATTGTACTACCGCATAGAATTCTTTGTTGTAGGTAGAGTGCTTTTGCCTAACCTCATTTAGCTTTTCATTGAAGTAAGCTATCGGATGGCCCTCTTGGCTCAACACTCCACTACTTACACCGGACGCGTCACACGCTACCTCAAAGACCTTAGAAAAGTCCGGAAGGTGCATGACAGGAGCTTCAGTCATTCGAGACTTAATTTCCTTAAAGGCTTTTGCCGGAGCAGGTGTCCATTTAAACTCCCCCTTTTCGATGCAATCAGTGATAGAAGAAGTTACCGTACTAAAGTTACGGATGAACCGCCTGTAGAAAGTAGCTAACCTATGGAAGCTACAGACTTTATGAATGTTTCAAGGTTCAAGCCATTCCACAATAGCTTTGACCTTTTTCGGGTTTGCAACCATTCCTTCAGAGGTAACGACAAACCCTAAGAAGACAACATTTTGTGACATGAAAGTGCGCACTTCTTCAGGTTCGTGTATAACTTCTCTCCTCTTAAGAGTTATGCAAACTTGCCTTAAGTGGCTTAAGTGTTGTTCATTGTTGTGGCTATAGATAAGGATGTTATCGAAATAGCTACAAGGAACTTGCCTAGGAAAGGCCTCAACACCTGTGTCATGATACACATAAATGTGCTAAGGGCATTGAGAGCCCAAAAGACATGACAAACCACTCATATAAACCATCCTTGGTTTTAAAGGTAGTTTTCCATTTGTCACTAAGACGAACTCAGATTTGATGGTACGTACCCACTCTTCAAATTGATCTTCGAAAATATTGTGGCACCGACCATCATGTCCAACATATCGTCCAGTCTCGGTATAGGGAACCAATACTTGACCGTGATCTTATTAATAGCACGACTATCAACACACATCTTCCAAGTTCCATCTTTCTTGGGTGTGAGTAGCGCTGGCACGACACATGGACTCATACTTTCCTTTATTAACTCCTTCTGGAGAAGTTCATCAACTTACCTTTTTAGCTCCGATTGTTCAGATGGATTCATGCGATAACAGGGTATAAAACTCCTCGACTCTAGAGAAACATTCATTTAGATCGGTAGCAGGGTATGGAATGAGTTCTCTCTGAAGTTCTGAGCAAAGGCCCATTCGGAATTAGGATTGGGTAACTCTTTCAGGCTCATCCACATTGGCCTGGGACATCCGGTCTTCAAATTTATTGATGTATTCTGTGACCGGTGAATTCCCTTGGCACAACGATTGCACAGATCAAGAATACGTTCATCATATGACAGGGGAACATATTTCTCATTCAGTTGGATCTTCATTTCAGCCCAAGTGGAAATGAGACGAAGACCCTGGGATTGCCTATGACGTTCTAATCTCATCTAGTAAATCCTAGCTTGACCCATAAGCTTGACCTTGGCAAACCGGACTTTACGCTCCTCGGACAGAGCATACCACTCGAAGTAGTTTTCCATGCCGGCGACCCATTCGAGATAGATTTTAGGTTTTTTTTCCTGTCAAAAGTAGGCGTGTCCATTTTAACAAATTTCATGACTTTGTTGTCCTGATCAGTTTGGACTTCACGTCGGTGAGGACCGTCCCTCCTATGGTCATTAGTGTTGACTCTATTGTGGTTTTCAGTGATGAACTCATTTATCTCTTCAACTCGGGTTTTTAAAGCCTCACGTTGGGCTTGTTGATCACGCAACTATTGTTGCAATTGATTGTGGTGTTCAGCCATCTGGGGTTGAAGGGTGGATTGACTCGCGGTCAACTTAGACGTAAGATCTCTAATTAGGGCTTCTATCTTACTGGGATTCATGACGATGCAACACACTACTAAATGATGCAAGACAAAATAAAATAAAAGAAATGAACCCTAGAGGCTAAATGAAAGCCGACAACCCAGAATTGACAAATTCTCTGATACCAAATCTGATGCGAAAACTAACACATGCAATGCTAGGGCTAAGATTAAAATTAAAATTAATTCAAACAATTGAAATAACAATTTTCCTTAATAAATTATCATAGAAATATTCAAGAGGGTCAATTGAATAATTTAATTTTGGCCCAAAATAGTGGTACTTTTCGCGTACGTTCCATATCGGATCCAAAAGACTAGGGCTCTTAGCAAACGGCTAGATCTCCAACAATTTTAGGGCGTTGAATGAACTTGTAAGCAGGTTCTTTTGATGTCGTACGAAAATAAAGGCGGATAATGATTTTAATGGCAGAAAATAAACAATTACTGAATTTATGGTGTAAGGATAGGTTAAGTTATGAATTTAATAGAGAAATAGATAGGCTAGGGTTACGCTACTTATGCAACTCTTGCTGATCATAAGAAGATAGAGAGGAGGAAAAGTTAGCCTCACACTAAACCGGACGCAGGACGAAGAATCGCTCTTCATTTTGAGAGAATCACACCCTCACGAAAGTTCAAAACTCTTAAAGTTTGCAAAAGCAATTTTCATTCACCAATAATTAATTTTAATATTGTTTTACAAGCCTTTAAATAGGCTAACCAAACCTTAACACAAAATTAGAAAAATCCTAAAACAATAAAACACTTAAAACGAATGTTTTGACCAAAATAAACAAAATCCCGTCAAAATTCGCACGATCGGTCGATCGATAGATTCCGGAATCGATCGATCGACTGGGAAATAATTAAATTGCCTGAAGTCTCTGACTATAATCTATCGATCGAAAATTTAGGATCGATCGATCGACTGAGAAATATAAATTCACTCAGAATATGTGTATGTCCACCATCAATTGATCGAAGGTTGGGGTCGATCGATCGACTAAAGCATGTCTTCAGTCCTTCGAATTTGGTCATTCTTTTTGCCGACTACTTTGACGTTCTTCTTCCGCCTCTAATATGTTAATGAGCAACTTCTTGAATCAGATGTCCCCATCACATCCCCTACTGTTGCATTTCGTGCTTATTTGTATTTTGTTTCATTCATCAGTGATTGTGCTTGTTTTACTATGATCTACTTGTCGATATCTAAAGATGAAATCGCTTCTGTTTTTCCTGTTTTTCATAGATTGGTCTAAACTTAATACCATGCCACCATGAATATTTTGAGATTTGATAATGATGGAGATTATTCTTCATTCCTATCTCTAGACATTTGCTTGAATTTACTCTCTCTTTGTCATAGGTATGAAAGTTCTAAAGCATTTATAGGGTGATGCTATTCTCACTATCGATTTTCTCATTAATCAGATGCCCACCCCCATGCTTGTACAGAAGTCTCCCTACTTGCTATTATGTCCTGAAAATTGTCTTTCCAATTATTCCTCGTTTATTTAGGTCTGTGTTATGCCCATATTCCATCATCTCATCGTGATAAATTATCTCCCAAGGCTGCCAAATGTATCTTGCTCGGTTATCCTTCCATTCAAAAAGGATATCAATGGTATGATCCCATCTCTAGGAAGGTGCTTGTTACCATCGTTGTCACCTTTGTTGAGTCTGTCTCTTTCTATCCTCCTCCACAGTGGCCTCTTCAAGGGAGAGTTCTAAGGAAGAGAGCACTATGCCAGTGTGTTGATGAAGAAGTTACATGTGCTCATGATGAAATCGAGGGAATCTCAAGAGAAGCATACTATAGAGGAACAAGATGTATTTGACAAATTTGGAAAGGGAAAAAACCTTCATTCGAAGTGAAGCCTTTAAGAAGATTAAAAAGAAGACCTCTCTTCAAGCTAACAGATTAAGATTCCTCTCCTGAAGCAAGTCCTTATTTTGTGTCATCTCATGAGCCAAGTGGTGATCACTTGTGACAAAATCAAAATGAATTGGACTTTCCCATTGCCTTATGAAAACCTTATGGTCATGTACTCGTCATCCCATCAGTAAGTTTGTTCCGTATCAAGACCTTTCCGCATTACACATGCGTCTTATCTCCTCATTAGAGTCTATCTTTATACCTTCTAGTGTATTTGATGACCTATCTCAGCCAGAGTGGAAGGAAGCCATGGTACAAGAAATGAAGGCCTTGGAACAAAACAAGACTTGGGAAGTTATGGAAACTCCCTGAAAGGAAGAAATTAGTTGGATATGCAAGTGGGTCTATACAGTTAAGTATAAACCAGATGAGTCAAATGAAAGATATAAGCCAAGACTTGTTGCAAAAGGGTTTACACAGACACATGGTGTTGATTATCAAGAGACTTTCACACCTGTAGGAAAGTCAAACCCCATTAGGGTCCTTCTATCTGTCATTGTCTATATAGACTGGCAGCTGTATCAGTTAGATGTAAAAAATGCCTTACTTCACGGGGACCTGAAGAGGAAGTGGCTTCTCTCTTCCGGGGGGGGGGGGGCGCGGAAAGCATGTAAACTGAAAAAGGCCATATATGGGTTGAAACCGTCTCCCAAAGCTTGTTGTGAGAAATTCAGTTGTGTAATGATGAGATTCGAGTATCTGAAAAACCACTATGACCACACGTTGTTTGTAAAGAAAGGTGCTCACATCACCGCCTTGGTGATGTCAATGGAGATGATAGTGAGGAGATTCTAAAACTAAAGGGTTATTTTAGTAGTTTTTTATATCAAAGACTTGGGTCCGCTCAAGTATTTTATAGGGATTGAGGTGGCTTGGCCTACGAAAAGAATTGCCTTATCTCAAAGAAAGTATACTCTCAAGGTGTTAAAGCAGACTGACATATTGGGTTCTAGGCCAACTGCGACTCCTATGGAATTGAATCATAGGATCAGTTGAGAAGGAGAGACTCTCAAGGATATCAGAGTCTACTAGAACTACACATCTTGATGTTCTCTACAAAATATGATAATATCAGAAGGGAAGTCCTGGAAAAGGATTACTGTATAAGAATCGTGGACATTTGGATGTTGAAGTATTCACAGATTCAGATTGAGCTGTTTCTCTGAGTGACAGAAGATGTACTTCTGGTTATTGTACTTCCTAGCACGTTATTTCAAACCTTAGTTGCACGAAGTGGGAGCGGGTTGCACGAAAAGATTGGCATTTCTTTTTGAAGGTATGGTCTTAGATCTTCTCTTTTTAAGTTTTTTATATGTTCTATATATTTTTTTTTCAATTTTTCGGATCTGTTTAGCAATTTTTTAAATTTATTTTCCGATGATGAAGAAACCCCGTTTCTACTAGCATATTTTTTTTGCATATATAGTTTCATAGGTGTATAACTCAAACACCAGATACCTCTCTCTCTCTCTCTCTCTCTCTCTCTCTCTCTCTCTTTACGCCAGAAGCGTTGGAACCGCGGTTCCTATGCGGGTCCATTTCAGAGAAGGGGAACCGCAGTTCCCCTAAGAACCGTAGAGGGGTTTGGGCATTTCCTGCTACTAGGTTTCAAACTCAAGTTGGGAAGGGGAGTATAGAGCCATGTCCTAAGGGGCTTGTGAGGGAATGTGACTTCGGTTCATTTTATCTGACCTTGAAGTTTAAGAAAATCTGTCCATGATCCTCTATAGAGACAATTAATTTGCCCTGCCCATTGCAGAGAATCCGCTCTATCATGAAGGGACTAGGCACATTGAATTGGAATGCCACTTCATAAGAGAGGAGGTTGAGCCTAAGAGGTTTTGTATATCAGAGATTGAAGATCAACTTGCAGACATCCTGACTACGGAAGTGGAAAAGAACCGGTTATATGACATTACCTCCAAATTGGGCATGACTGACATATATGCCCAACTTGAGGGGTAGTTTTGGTGTGTGCATAGAGTTTATATTTAGTTGGTGTGTGTGTGTGAGTGCCATAATATGTTCACGAGTATACTAGCAATAGTGGGTTTGTCAATATCATTGTATTAAGTATAAATATTAATGATAAAAAAGGTATGAGGAATATCTTGTCATAACCCTATTAACCAAAACCCTACCCTAATTTACCTGTCACCTTTTTAATTATATTTATATTTATTATATAATTAAAATATTTAATGTACTAAAATTTTCTTCTTCTTCTTCTTAACCAAAACCCTACCCTAATTTACTTATCACCTTTTTAATTATATTTATATGCATTATATAATTAAAATATTTAATGTACTAAATTTTTTACTTATTTATCAGTGAATAATTAGTACATCACTGTAATGATTATTTAATATAAAAAGTACTTCACTGTAATGATTATTTAATATACAAAGTACTTTGTTACAATAGGCATAAAAGTATCATATTTATATCTAGAGTTATTTTTCTATTTTTATTTTCAGCTTTTTAATGAAGAAATTTACAGCATATCTGTGATATTGATACATACTGGTCCTGAAATATAGCCGATTGCGATACTGATACTGAGTTTTTAAATACTGATCAAATTCTTCAGGGGTGCAGACTCAAAAAATTTCACACATGAATAGGGAAGAAAATTCTAGGGCGCATGAAGTAGCTAATGAAGGAACAATTAGGAAATGTTTCAGATGGTGGAGTAGAGTTTAGCCTAATTTCCCCTTACTGGGCCTTTTATCTTTTTTCATTTTTAGCTCAATATCTATTTTCACTATCTGATTAATTTGGACAGGTTCTAGAAACAAAAAATAAAAAATAAAATTACATCTTTCCCGTATTTATCTAGGAAAATGGATTATTTTTCCTACTCGGTATATCCATGTGAATGTATTCCTGATTTACTTTATAGTCTTAAGGTGAATTAAAAGAGGGGCCTAACATGATTCATCTCATCTACCTTTTTTGGTCTCAGGATGGTCAACTGAGTCAAAGTAATGATGGAAGTATCACATCTCCAGGGAAGGTTTCAGAGCCTTCCAGAGATTGGAGAGATGTTTTTTGGTTGTGTATATTTTCCGTGCACTTGATTGGATTTGGATTTGTTCTTGCGGTGCTGGGAATTAATAGATTTCAGAAATCAGACCGGCTTAAAATTGATAAGTACACAAATAAGATTATGGAGAACCAAAGTGGACTGACAGAGACATATTGGCCCTTGTATGCTGTAGCAGGAGGTGTTGGCACGACTCTAGGATGGGCTTGGTTGTCGCTTCTTGGTTCTCGAGCAAATCAGATGATGAAAGTTTCAGTACATAGCCTCACAACTTATCTTGCTGTCATTAGTGTTTTATGTTTTTGGGGTGGACTCATATTTTGGGGTATTGCTTTCGCTATTGCTGCATTTCTCCAGTTTTTGTATGTATTGTCGGTCATAGACAGGTATGCATTCTTTATTGTTGGGTTTCATTTAAAGCCTGTGTTGGAGATTCTGACATAATCCTCTGCTTTTAAAACCTTGTACAACTGCCGCTGTTTTTCGTCTAAGATGCATTACATTTATTTATTTATTATTTTTTCCACCAAAGAACTCTCCGAGCTTACAGTTTTCCTTATGGGGTTCTTGTTCAACTACCGGTTAGTTTTTTTGTCACAATTCCTTTCCTTTGGGCATGTTTCAAAACCCAGCGACGCGTTTTGGCTGTAGAACATGTTCTGTGTGTAACCGGTATTACACGTAACAATGAGGGCGTACGGGGCATGAGCTCGTACTCAATTCCCTGTAAGTGTCTTACAAAAAGCGTCGAAACGCATTTAGCAAAAACACCATCGAACACCCATTCATTGTCAACGTGGCTTCTAAACATGCTTTGGGGAGGCCTTACGTGCTATCAAACGTGCTCTTTGTATCTCTTAGTTGGCAAAAAATTTAACGTTGTAAATGCTCTTCGAAAAACCTTGTGTTTATGGCCTCATGCCTGCAGAATTAATAGCTAACAACTGGAGTGGTCTGCGCAATCAAGAACTTTAGATATAAACTACAGAACTGAAATGTTTACCTCTGCTCAACAGAGATACAATTGTGCACCACTATACTTCTTGAGCTGTTCAGCAATTCCTCTTTGTTGGTTTGTTCTCTTTTATTCAACGTAACACACACATTCATAGACAGGAGCTGTAAGGCATGATGACCTAAAAAAGACTGATGAATTGATTTCTATAAACAGTAAATAACAGTATTGAATTATAACTTATAATATGGTAATTAATCAAAAGAGGATAGGCAGTATATGTAAAAGACACTGGAAAAATAGAGATAATCTGCCACAAATATAGTTTAAAATGGTGCCAGGACAATGAGTAAAATGATAAATTAGTTTCTTTTACTCTCATATTGATGTGTGTCTGACATATCTGATAATTTCTAAAAATTGTGCATGAGTTAAAAAATAAAAAAACTGAGCATGACTAAATGCGTTTGACATTATATTTAAGAGGCTCCTTTTCTGAACAATGTGGCTCAGCCAAAGGCATGCATTACTGGTTTGAAGGCTTACCAAAAGTTCTCAATAAGCCAGAGCAGGTTGTAAAGGGTCCCCTGTTAGTATAGTTCCCAATTAGAAGAGAATAGAAAACCAAGACCAGAAGCTAATCTTCTTACAGGAGAATCTACTTGAAATGATCTAATGCTGGTGAAAAAAGCTTCCCTTAATTCCCACGAATAAAAAAAATAGATTATCGATTGTCTCGCTATGATGTCATTGACAATTTATATGTCTGTGGCCTAGATTAGGCCCATCATAGAGCAAATTCAGGAATTGGTTATTGTTATAAGGTCCATAAGGAGCCATGATGAGCTTCCATACTAAACTGCATGAAAATAGTGTTCAACAAAATACTAGCACAAATGACAAACACAGCCTTCGGTGACTGGCCATTCTATATGTCACAAATATAATAACTTCTTGCTATTCTTCCTTGATGAAAATGACGCCAGGCAACCACTATCGCACCCAACGTGCTTATGCATTCTAGCAATAGAACCTGCAGCCTACCCACATATCCGCATAAGCCCACAAGCTACTTACCCCCAGGCATGCAAGTGTCACCATGTGGTGACACTACTGCTTGAATATTTCTAATCTTTGTGTGTTGTGTACCAAAGTTCAATCATAGTAATCAGAATCCAAATATATACATACATACATACATACATATATAAATACATACATACATACATACGTACATATAGGTAGGTAAGCTAGCGTCAATTATTTTAATACCTCCTTGCATATATTGTAAGTTTCTGAATAAACACCATTACGTCAAATATTGACATCTTGCCACCTTAACCTAACTTCTATTCTCTCTCCCTTAGATTTCCCTTCACAATGCTGGTCTTGCAAAAGGCTGTGAAGTTAGTTTGGGACCTTCCAGAAGTCATGAGAGTGGCCTATGCATTCATGTTGGTCATGCTTTTCTGGATGGTAATATGGTCATTCGGAGCAGCTGGTGTTATTGCTTCAAGCATTGGTGATGAGGGCCGCTGGTGGCTTCTTGTGGTGAGCTGGCAAGTTTTGTTCTTCAATCTACTTACCAGTACTTAGTTGATATTGGCAATGAAATATCTGTAGAGCATGGCCTAGCTTATGACTGTCCTCTATTTTCTTATTTGTGTTGGCAGGTTCTCTCAGTGAGTTTATTTTGGACTGGTGCCGTTCTCTGTAATACAGTTCATGTTATAGTATCTGGTATGGTGTTTCTTGTTCTCATCCATGGTGGTCAAGGAGCAGCGTCAATGCCTAAAAAATCACTGTTGAAATCTTTACGTCATGCCGTGACAACATCTTTTGGCAGCATCTGTTATGGTTCACTTTTTACGGCGGCCATCCGAACTATGCGGTGGGAGGTAAAAACCTATGCTTTAGAAAGATTTATGAACTTTATGCTTAAAATGATTGTTTTCTTATTTGTTTCTTTTCTTTATTTCTCAGCCTTTGTCATCTCATTCATGCTAAAAAATGTTCCAGATCAGGGGACTACGATCAAAGATTGGAAACAATGAATGTTTGCTTTGTTGTGTTGATTTTTTGTTTCATCTTGTGGAGACACTCGTTCGTTTTTTCAACAAGTACGCATATGTACAGGTAGGTGCCCTACTTATACCTTGCTTGCTTTATTTACCACCTTTTATTCTTTTCAACATGATAAGGACATTTTATAAAGAAAAAAAATTCTTGTTCTATTTCCCGTTTGTTAGTGTTTATTTTCTGTGCAGTAGCCGTAAGCTGTAGTTGACCTTTTCTAAGATTTCATTGCTGGTATTTTGGGATCCAATTTCCAAAGGATCGGTTTTGATTAATTCTTTCTTTTTATTGCATTGCATATGCATCAGAATTATTGTAGTCACTAGCTATCATTCATTCTTTTTCTGAAGGCATTACTCCTCACATCCTGCTCTAGGAATGTCTTGCACAGTTGAGTAATACGATAAATTCTTTAAACTTGCTGCTAACCACTGCTTCGATAATTTTATATAATTTGATTTTATCTTATAGCATCAAAATAACTTCATGCTTTTTGGTGATCGGAAAACATGACGAATAACTTTTATAAGTTGATTAAATAACATTTCCATGAGGCAGATATTGGTCAAAATTTACCGAGAGGGCATGAAAGATTAGCGAACACTATTGTTCCTGGAGACACTTCTCATTCGTATTGATTTCTTGGCCGCTATCTTCTATTGTCACAATCAGATCGTAGGACAGGTTTGTGTAACACATTATAATATGTGTTGGGGTTTTCCAGTATTGTCTATCTACCTTTGAGATTTGTAATTTTCATTTTGAATGTTTTCTCCCGGATGGTTAGTGACACTGGACAGAAATGCATATGAGATGATAATTGCCGAAATTAAGCTAATTAATTGAACAATTAACTCAAATTCAAACGATGCCTTAGGGTTTCGTGGATTTCCACTTACGCAACCATGTTAGGTTCGACTAGGCTTCAATTCGACACGTGAGCTCCATTAGATTTGCGGAAGGTGCGAACTTAGAGAAGAACTCTAGCATCCTCTAGGTCAGGCGTTCGGTCGGCATGTTTAATGTGGAATCGCGTGGCTCCTTGGTACGATTTTCAAACAACTGCTCAATCAATCGCAAATTGAGCAATCTTGAGCCCAACAGCGGTCACAGATCGACGGGTAGAGGTTGGAATCAATCCACAAGGATGGTATTAAGATAGCTCTAGAATTAGGGTTTTGGGGATTCAAAGAAGTAGAAGAAAAAGAAATAGATGCAAGAACTAGCAACCAAATACAAAAGGTAAAAGAGAGGATCAAAGAAAACACATGGGCATCACACCCTTGTCCTCACACTTGACCCACATGGAGAAGAAGACTCACTCTTTATTAAAGCTCATCTCAAGCTCAAAGTGTTTACACTTTCATTCAATAACCATCAATGCCAAAAACAGCTAACATAAAGACCATTTATAGTAGGTACCGAAAAGGGAAAACCCTAAAATAGAAAAGTACAACGTTACCCTAAAAGGAAATCTAAAATGCTAGAAAACAAAAGCAAACAAATGAAAAACAAGGGCAGCTTGTGTCGTAACTGTCTTCGAAACTTGCTTGAGCAGGAGTGGTTCTCACTCAAGTGAGAACTTAAGTGGCTTTTGTTCCAATTCTTTGATGGAACTCGCTCGAGCAGGTTCCGAGGTCGCTCGAGCGAATTTTGGCTGCAAGTTTGGCCTAACTCCCTCTTCAACCTCGCTTGCACGAGAGTCCCACTCTCTCCAGCGAATCTGGGCAAAAGTGTTGCTTTTACAGCTCTTTAGGCTCCTTTCCCGGTAATCGCTAGTTGGGTCCTCCGCTTCTTCCGCCGGTAGACTCGATGCAGCCCAAATCTGATTTCCTTGATGTCGGCGTCCCCCGGACCAGAAAGGATTCGTCACCAGTGAAGCATGCTCATGGTATTGGTTGAGTATATGGGGATCCAAGCGACGAACTTCTTATCTAACCCAAGTGTTCTCGGAGTCCGGCTTGTCAACCCACTTCAAATATTTTTGGAACCCTCTGTCATTGGTGGAAACCACAAGATCATCCAGGATCTTCTCAATCATCTCCTTGTTCGGTTTGCTCAGAGGAGGAAGGGGTATGGGTTGCAGGATTGGGGTCGGGTCAAAAGGAACGGACGTTTGGAAAGGATTAATAGGAGGTGGGGTTGAGCCTAGATATGGAATTAGGTCCTCAACATTGAATGTTGAGCTTACCCCCATATCTTGAGGAAGCTCAAGAACATATGCATTATGACCACTCCTTTCCATAATCCTAAAAGATCTGGCACCACGGGCTTAGAGTTTCTTCGCGATTCCCAATGGGAATCGTTCAGGCCTATCCTGAGATAATTTGTAGTTATCATTGCACAAATTAATTTTACGTTTAATTTCGACATCCAAATTATGAATATGATTTGCAAATGCATCTGTGGATTTGGATGTACGGTGAGATGCAAACATAGAGATCAAATCTAGGGGTGCCCTAGGCTTATGACCATGGACTAGCTCAAAAGGACTCATACCTATGAATCTATTGACAGATTGTTATATGCAAATTCGGCCATGGGTAAGATGGAATCCCAAGTCCTAATGTGATCACCAACAAGACATCAAAGGAGATTACCTAGATTCCTATTGGTCTCTTTGGTTTGCCATCTGTTTGAGGATGATACGCCAAGGAAAATTTGAGCATAGTACCCGTCATGTGCCATAAGGTCTTCTAAAAATAGCTAGTGAACTTAACATCCCTATCTGACACAATGGTCTTGGATAACCCGTGGAGTCGTACCACTTCTCTGAAAAACAATTTCACAACATGGGTTGCGTTGGAGGTTTTATAACACGGTATGAAGTGGGCCAACTTAGAGAAGCGGTTCACTACCACAAAAATGGAGTCGTGCTTTCTCATAGTCTTGGAAAGTCTAAGCACGGAGTCCACATAAATGTCTTGCCATGGTGTGTGGCATCGGCAAAGGAGTGTACAAGCCCGTGTTTTGCTTTGACACTTGGCAAGTACGTCTCTCATGAGACTAAGCCAAAAGAATCACTCCTCAACAAGTGCAATAGTCTTGTTGCACCCGAAATGACCGGCAATCCCTTTGTCATGTAATTTCCAAATGAGGAAATCACGCAATGAATGTGAGGGATGCAAATACGAATTGCCTTTAAACAAATACCCACCATGTAGGATATGTGCGTGGCCAATTGTCACGGGGTCACTCTTCCAGCAGTGTCAGCCCGTGCGACACCTAATGCCCGATGCGCGAAGTCAGCCTATCTCTGATACCAACTGTAGCGGGGGCGTCATTCGGCGCGCCATCTACCCACGTGGTGCTTCGCTATTGCATGCAACGAAGCCAACTAATATTCTCATCAGCTCTGATACCACCCGCCTAGAGGACGGGAACTCTCCCTCGTGGTTACCTTTGTTTCGCGGCCTACCACCCAATGTATCGTGCCCCTTACGACACGCTCGATTGCACCACTGTTCCATACTTGGCTTGCTCAAGTTTCACCCTGTGCACTGCACTAGTACCTCGCTTTGCAATAGTATTGGCATGCAACTCCCCATGCCATCATGTCTTGCCCACATACCGAACCAAGCCCATAGTCGCGTGCCTATCTCATGCCGTCGTACTCAACGGAGTCCCACACAGCCCTCATGTTGTCGTGCTCTACTGAGTCCCATGCAGCGCTCGTGAGGTTGCCTAGCCGTTTGCACCGCGACGCGTAGTCCGGGGCCATACTTCAACCTTACCATGGGTGCCACACGACGTCGCTGCGTCGAAGTCCTAAGCCCACCCTTTCAAGCCTAGGAGACACTTGCACCTCTGGCAACGCAAGGCCCCGTGTGGGTGGAAGGCAATTCTCCAGCTCATCACCCACATATAAGGGTAAAATAGTCATTCAACCAGAATGGTAGGAGAACCTCAAACCCCTTGGTTTGACATATTGCAATGCCTTCGCATCGCTAGCCCAGCTTGGCCATGTCGCGTCTGTGTCACTCCCGCATCTTACCCCCATGCGACCTTGTCGCGTCCTCGCAACGCGACTATGTCACCAGGCCCTCTTGGCCCCATGTTGCGTGCCCTCCTGGCACCACATGTCGTGCCATCTCGGCACCAAGATGTCACGTGCCTTTCTTGGCACCACATCGCGTGCCCCAGGCACCATGCTGCAAGCTCGAGTGTTGACCCCGTCACATCCTCCACCACTCCATAATGTCAACGTCCTCGTTGATGCATTATCACAGTGAACTGACCCCGCCAACTCCTCCCAGCCTGCTAGCATCTTATGTCTAGTTCTGAGGTCCACAGCTTCCCACTAGCTCCCCAACGTCACCCCAGCCGAGTCAGCCTGGTTTCGCCGTCACAAGGCCCTCACCTGTTAACTAGCTCGAGGATGTCGTGTGCCCTCTTGGCACCACATCGCGTACCCTCGCTCTTCACCAATTAGCTCAATAGTATCATCCTTGCTGAATCGAACTTGGCTCTGATATCAAATGTCACAGGGTCACTCTTCCAGCAGTGTCAGCCGATGCGACACCTAACGCCCGATGCGCTAAGTCAGCCTATCTCTGATACCAACTGTGGCGGGGGCGTCCTTCGACGAGCCATCTACCCGTGCGGTGGTTCGCTACTGCATGCAACGAAGCCAACCAATCTTCTCATCAGCTCTGATACCACCCGCCTAGAGGACGGGAACTCCCCCTCGTGGTTACCTCTGTTTCGCGGTCTACCACCCAATGTATCATGCGCCTTACGACACACTCGATTGCACCACTGTTCCATACTTGGCCTGCTCAAGCTTCACCCTGTGCATTGCACTAGTACCTCGCTTCGCAATAGTATTGGCATGCAGCTCCCCATGCCATCATGTCTTGCCTACATACCAAATCAAGCCCACAGTTGCGTGCCTATCTCATGCTGTCGTGCTCAACGGAGTCCCACGCAGCCCTAATGCTGTCGTGTTCTACTGAGTCCCATGCTCGTGAGGTTGCCCAGCCGTATGCACCGCAATGTATAGTCTGGGGCCATCCTTCAACCTCACCTTGGGTGCCACACAGCATCGCTGCATCGACGTCCTAGGCCCACCCTTTCAGGCCTAGGAGACACTTACTCCCCCTCTCTCACATATACGGGTAAAACAATCATTCAACCAGAATGGCAGGAGAACCTCAAACCCCTTGGTTTGACATACCGCAACGCCTTCGCATCGCCAGCCCATCTTGGCCATGTCGCGTCCGTGTCACGTCCTCGCAGCGCGACCACGTCGCCAGGCCCTCTTGACCCCATGTCGTGTGCCCTCCTGGCATCACCTATCGTGCCGTCCTGGCACCAAGATGTCGCGTGCCTTTCTTGACACCACATCGCGTGCCCCAGGCACCATGCTGTAAGCTCGAGTGTTGACCCCGTCACACAATGCTCATTGGACTATTAAGGAGTAAAATGTAATCCTTCCCAAAATCTGGGCACTCAAAGTTCTCGTTTTTCGACCGCTCAAATTCGACAACTTTCGCACTTATAGATTGCAAAGTCGCCACCCGACAACTGAGCGCATCCTCGGCCTTGTTCTCAACACTAACCTTATGCTTCAACACAAATGGGAATCCTTCGAGGTACTCGACCCATGTCGCATGCTTCGGTGTGATTTCTTTTGTGAAGCAAGGAAGCGTAAGGCTTTGTGGTCGAAAAAGTGGACAAATTCTTGCGGTCGAAGGTAGTGTTTCCAATACCAAAGAGATTGGACTACCACATAGAACTCCTTATCATAAGTGGAGTATTGTTGCTTCACCTCATTCAACTTCTCCCTAAAATAGGCCATTGGGTGGCCTTCTTGGCTAAGCACTCTCTATTCCCACACCCGATGCATCACATGCGACCTCAAAGACTTTAGAAAAGTCTGGTAGGTGCATGAAGGGTGCACTTGTCATTTCTATTTGATCTTGGAAAAGGCCCTCGTTGTGACTTTAGTCCATTGAAACTCCCCCTTTCTCATACAATTGGTGATGGGAGCCATGATGGTGCTAAAGCATTGGATAAAGCGACAGTAAAATGTGGCCAATCTGTGGAAGCTACGGACATCGTGAATATTTTTAGGTTCGAGCCATTCCACAATAGCCTTAACCTCCCTAAGAAGACAACAGAGTGTTGCATAAATGTGCACTTCCTAAAGTTTGCGTACAACTTCTCTCCCCTTAAGTCTCGCAAACCAATCTAAGGTGGGTCTTGTCGCTATAGATCAAAATGTCATCAAAGTACACCACAAGGAACTTGCCTAGAGAAGGTCGCAACACGGTCATGAGCTTCATGAAGGTGCTTGGGACATTAGAAAGCTTAAAAGGCATGACCATCCACTCGTAAGGACCATCTTTGGTCTTGAAAGCAATTTTTCATTCATCACCGGGGCAAATTCAGACTTGGTGGTCCCCACTCTTTAGGTCAATCTTAGAGAAGATAATGGCACCCACCATAATGTCCAACATGTCACAGGCTTTGGTATGGGAAACCGATAGTTGATCGTGGTCTTATTGATCACTCGACTATCCACACACATGCGCCTAGATCTATCTTTCTTGGGTGTGAGTAGTACGGGTATGGCATAAGGGATCAAGCTCTCTTGGATGAAGCATTTCCGAAGGAGCTCATCAACTTGCCGCTTCAACTCGGCATGTTCAACCAGATTCATACTATAGACTAGTAGGTTTTGTAGTGTGGATCCGGGAACTAAGTCTCGCGTGTTGGAAATCACGCATAGGAGGGAGGGAGTCGAGTAAGTCTTCCAGGAAGACATCCTCAAATTCTTTCAACACCGGCTCTACCTCCTTAAAGTGTTCACCCATAGACTCGAGAGCACGCTCAACGATGATAACAACGTAGACCACGCTCTCATCCAAAGAAACCTTTTAAATTCCGAACGACTCACAATATTGATGGTCTTAGAATGACTGCATTTCTTTTCTCTCTCGACCTTCTTGTCTGATGGTGCTTTGGGAGGCAAGGGGTTTTGTTTGATCTTCTTGCCCTCATGCATGAACGTGCACACATTAGACCACCAAAAGAGGGTCACTTCAATGTCATAGAGCCAAGGCCTTCCCAAGATGATGTGGCCCAGATGCATCGGCACCACAAGGTGTTCGAATACGAGGCTAATTGTGTCGACATGCGACACCTTTGGGATACTGGAATAGATGAAGAGTTGATCCATGCCTAATGCGACTTTATAAGGTCTCGGGTGGGCTTCGGATGTAAGCCCTAAGAGGGTGATATTGTGCGTAGACACTACGTTGGTGCAACTCTCACTATCCACGATAACCTTGCAACTCTTCTCGCTGCATTTGGCGTTAAGTGTAGAAAATATTATCTCTATACCAATCATCTTTCTCACCTTGTTGAGGTTGGGTAAGGGCACACCTCACTACCAAACTTTCCTTGGTGCACAATGTCATCACAATCACGCCACTTGCAAGATTTGGTTTCAGCTACCCTTAGAGGATTCTCTAACCACGCCCTTTCCTTTCTCAAACCTCACATTCGTAGGAATGGGTTGTGGAGGTTTGGGTGGTTGGTTTCAGGCATTATGCTTCATCTCTCGGACTCTGTGGCCAATGGTGTTTGGTTCAAATCATGGATCAAAAATTGGTTTTCCGATATGTATCGTCCAACCTTCAGGATGATATCGTCCAATACATTCAATGTATCGGCAATACATTGAATGTATCGTCTTGGTACATTTTTTTTTCAAATAAATCCCAAAAAATACTCTAAAATTCCAAAAAATTATATTTAATTGAGTTCTATGTATTTCAATTTAAAAAAATAAAATTATTTAAGGCTTATTTGATGCATATTTCGAAATTTATCAACTCAGAACCTAAATTACATTGTACATGAATCATGAATGCTTTAAAAGTTACATTGTATATGAAAAACTTTAAAGTCACATTGAATTCCGTGGTGGTTCTTCGCCCTCGTGATCATCATCATTAGTGCACAAGCTTTCCCTATAGTGTTGGCTATATTGATACCCATGATCATATGTCTCCCCTTGAAACTGAGGTATTAGCAACGAATATGGCTCAGTGTAATAGGTAAATGTCGCTCCTCTAAAAAGTTGACCAACGAAGTCATATGGCAGGGGGTAGGTTGGCTAAAGGATTGGGTATAGGTTACTGGTTGTTGAATCTTCGATTGTTTTGCAAACTAAGTCCCCCAAACTTAGATATAATATAACCCAAATCATCTTGTGAACCTTGTGGTGGTGGTGGTGTTTGGTAAGATTCTGAAGCTCCTCTTCCTTCAACCAATCTACCTCTAAATGTAGAAGTGTCAAACATTGTTACCAGTTCATCATCCCATGCGGCAATACCTCCATAAGAATAAGAGGGACCAACATCATCCCCTTCATCTCTAGTGCCAATGTGGGTTTCATCGCCTCCACCATCACCCCCAGCACTCCCATCATCATCATTATCATTGTCATCATCCCCCTTATCACTACCGGGATGTGTTTCGTCATCAGATCCAACCACTTAATGACGATGCAATCTTTTTTTCCGCCTAGGTTGTTGGGAAGTCTGCTCTTCCGCTATTCTTTTTGCATTGTTTAGCCATGCAGTACTCTCACTATCCAACACTGGTGCTTTTCTCTTCTTTGATCCACTGATTCAAAGGGTCATCCTCCACGAATATATAATCCATCTCGATAAGATTAAAATATACACTATCTGTAAGGTAGAATATGATAAATGAATTAGTATATGTCTCGTCAATTACATCAAATAAAAATTGTATGAAGTAAGACGTAAAATAATTACTTACCATGGTTGGTCCTCTACATATTCCTGACCCTTAATCACATGTTGCAATGGCAGTAGACTAACTTTCCAATCGACTCATAGTTAGCCTATTCCTTGTCTTCGTGCGAATGAGAGAGAAGGTACTCCAATTCCGCTCAAAGTTGAATGACATGTTTGCGATAAAACGCGCATGACAATCCACCTCAGTATTGGACCATCATGTCTATAGTGCATCCACCAATCAGCCGATTTATCGTGTTGGATTTAGGATTGCGCTAACCTCGTCCCAAATGACCCATGCTTCTTATGAAACATATCAATCTACAAAGATGAAATACAATAACTTACATATCAATAAACGCATCATATGACATTTGACTTTTGAGTTATGAGTTATGACTACGCACGCCTCTTATGGCTTGACCTTGGTCCGCCAACTCAGACTCCATTCGTTGGATGACATTGAGCAAACCACTGTACACTTCATCGACTTCACTCAACTCGAAGAGTTGCTTATAGTGGCAGGCCAGATTCAAGTAGTGTGTTATACATAAAATATAAACAATCTCATCAGTATATGAAAATAGTGAATAATATGAAAAATAATAAATAAATACACGTCACTACATAAGCAGCTTAGCATGTTTTACCTGCGGCATGCAAGTATTGGTGGAATTGTTTATCCTATCACTTGTCAATAAACGCCCAATATCGTTTATATATTGTAGGGCATTTGGTTTTGATAGTCAATTTTGTCTTGTCCATTGACTCGTGAACATATCCCATCGCTGGTTTCTCATCATCATCTATCAACCTCAATACTTGCACCAACGGGGTAGTGACGGCGATCATGTGGTCAACATCTGCCCAAAACTGGGTGTTGTAGATCAAGTCAGCAACTTCAGTGTAAGCAGGTCTCTTTGATCGTAGGAGTTCTGATTCATATTTTCCCTATTCTTCGGACAACACCATTCTTTTCAGCTGACGCCTATATCTATCCAAGCTTTGTAGGGCTAGAAATTGTGTCGTAAACCATGTAATCCCAGGCCGGAGCAGCTTGTTCTTAGTGAACCTCCTCATTAAATTGACCAATTTTTCACTGTTGTACTGAAAAGAAGTAATCGTTCTTCCCTTCTGAATAGTTGCTTGTGCCTTGGTTCTCTTTCCCAAATCCTCAAGAATGAGGTTCACGTAATGAGCAACACACGGAGTACAATACGGATGAGGTCTCTTCATCATTAATTGAGTACCAGCAGCTTTATAATTGGCGGCATTGTCTGTTACCACTTGCACAACCCGCTTCTCTCGAACCTCTTCAACTACCTTTCCATTAGTTGAAAGAGGTAATCAACCGTCTTCGTGTTTAGAAGCATCAACTGATTTCAGAAATTCTGTCCCGACATCACTGTAGACAAAAAAGTTTATCAAACTCTTCCTTCTGGGACCGGTCCATCCATCACACATAATTGTGCAACCTCTCATCCCATACTTTCTCAAAGCTCTTCTCTCCGCATACTCATCATTTAGTAGGGGCCTAGATACCTCGTATACAGAAGGCTTTTTAACTCTTGGACCAGCTTCTATGCTAGTATCAATCATACTTTTGAAGTATGGCGACTCCACAACCTGACTCGAAATGTGGTTGAATACCACGAACTTTGTAATGGCCTTTCCGAGCCTCTTCCCCCATGTTTTTAGTGAGGTTGCACTCTATTTAATTTGTTTCACACTTTCTATACGGTACATGAACGGATCCATGAGACCTGTAGTAGGCCTCCTGGACTCCCTCGCAGAACCTGACTTGCGCAACCCTTGAGTCCCCTCAATGCCCTCATCATCATCGAGATCATATGGCCTCTGACTAGACCCACCACCACCAACACGCATGGATGGGCCCCTCAAGCTAGACCGAAACCGATAATCGGCTTCTTCCTGATCTCGTCATTGTCGTGCTTCTCTAGCACTCTCCCTCATGACTCTCGCTGTCACGGTATCCTCATCCTCAGGTTTAGGTCCATGAAACTTTAGATCCCCCTCCTTATTCTCTCATACATGTCCCTATCTCGGTCGACTTTTGCGTTTTTTTTTTTTTTAATCCCTTAGCTGCCTGTAAGCTGGCTCTGATAGCTTCTTTCACCTCTCTCGGTATATGCTCACATCCTTTTATCTCTCCCTTAATATGAGCCAAATGTTCCTTCAACCGTGTTATACCTCTTCCCTGCAATTTCTTCCCACAGAGCTTACATTCGATTCGAAGCCTATCGCCATCTATTGTTGTGCCGTATTGTCAGGCTGGATCTTGCCCACATACCATATTTATTGATTTCACCTGCATGAATGAGCAAACGATTGGATTAAATTATAAGTGACACATCATCACATGTCGATTAATAATATGTGATGATGCATGTGCCACATGTAATCATCACGTGACACATGTTGATTACTTGTGACACATCATCACATGCTGATTACATGTGAATTAAACACATCCCGTGATGATGTGTCACATCATCATGTGACGATGCATGTGTCACATCATGTGACACTTGTTGATTACTTATGGCATATAATCACTTGTTGATTACATGTGAATTAAACACATCTTGTGATATTGTGTCACATCATCATGTGACGAAGTGTGACATGCTTATTATATGTGAATTAAACACATCCGATGATGACACATGGGTTAAAATATCGTTCGATACTAATACATATTGGTTTTGGACTTGAGCAATACGATACAATGGCTTTGTATCGTATGCCCCATAGAACTAGGTATTTATCGTCCAATACGGGCAAATGTATCTGTATTGGACGATAATTTAAATTTATCGTCTGATAATTTCAGCATTTTCTAAGCACACTTAAAATCTTCAAATTATCGGACGATAGAGGTAAATTATCGCCTGTATCATCCGATAATTTGAAATTATCGTCCGATAATTTCGAATCTTTGGACTGTGGGGCCCAGCACCTTACAAGCACGGGTTTGAGGGCTTTTAATTCGTTTTTTACCCCTTTTTTCCCTTGTTTCTCAGCTTACCCTTCTTCTTCCTTCTACCTTAACCCCCGGGAGAGCAAACATCGCCTACCAACTACCAAAAAAAGCTCAGGATAGTCACATTTTCGCTGGAAATCATCGCATAGGTATCATGTTACATCATATACCTTGTTTATTTATTTATTTGGTTGCATTTTTGAAGCTATTTTAACTAGAACCACCCATAAATGTGGTAGATCTAGTGAAAACTAAATCTACCCACTGGATTTACATTTTGCGGGGTTTATTTATTTAAGATCTACCGTTAAATATTGTAAATCTTGAATTTTTAAGCCCAAATTAGGGGGTTTTGTGTTAAACCACCATAATTTGAACTTATAATGGGTCAAATTTTGAGGTTTATGTGGGTCAATTTATAAAATTATTATTAAATAATAATATGTGGGTCGATTTCTAACTATGGGGTTTATGTGTGTCAATTTATAACTTAATTTATTTATTTTGGGATTTTTGTGGGCCAATTTGATAATAATTTTGGGTTTATATGGGTCAATTTATAAAATTATTTAATAAATAATAATATGTGGGTCAATTTCTAGCTATAGGTTAACGTGGGTCAATTTATAACTTTATTTATTTATTTTGGGGTTTATGTGGGTCAATTTATAACTTAATTTATTAATTTTATAAAATTATTTATAAATACTTAATAAATAATATATATTAGTAATACATGTGTGACATGTGTCATGGGGCATGTGACACATGTGACACATCAATTTTATGTATGACACATCAATTACACATGTGTCACATACCTCATGCCACATGTAATTGATGTATCACATGTGACACATACCCCATGACACATCAATTACATATGTGTCACATGTGTCACGTGTGACACATACCCCATGACACATGTGACACATGTCACATAAAATTATATGTGGCATGGGGTATGTGACACATGTGTAATTGATGTGTCATACATAAAATTTAATAAATAATAATATGTGGGTCAATTTCTAGCTATAGGTTGACGTGGGTCAATTTATAACTTTATTTATTTATTTTGGGGTTTATGTGGGTCAATTTATAACTTAATTTATTAATTTTATAAAATTATTTATAAATACTTAATAAATAATATATATTAGTAATACATGTGTGACATGTGTCATGGGGCATGTGACACATGTGACACATCAATTTTATGTATGACACATCAATTACACATGTGTCACATACCCCATGCCACATGTAATTGATGTATCACATGTGACACATACCCCATGACACATCAATTACATATGTGTCACATGTGTCACACGTGACACATACCCCATGACACATGTGACACATGTCACACATACCCAATGATGCATGTGACACATCAATTATACATGTGTCACGTGTATAATGTAATATTAAAATAAATTAGAATAATATCAAATAAATATGATTTTGAAATATAATCTAATATTTAAAAAATTAAAATAATATCAACTAAATAAATTTTATTTTCAAATGTAATCTAATATTTTTAAAATTAGAAAAATTAGAATAATATGAAATAAATATGATAAAATGTAATCTAATATTTTAAAAATTAGAATAATATCAAATAAATTTGATTTTCAAATGTAATCTAATATTTTTAAAATTATAAAAATTAGAATAATATCAAATGAATATGGTAAAATATAATCTAAAATTTTAAAAATAATAATAATATGAAATAAATTTTCAAATGTAATCTAAATTTTTTAAAAAGTAGAATAATATCAAATAAATTTGATTTTCAAATGTAATCTAATATTTTAAAAATTAGAAAAATTAGAATAATAAGAAATAAATATGGTAAAAATAATCTAATATTTTAAAAATTAGAATAATATCAACTAAATATGGTAAAATGTAATCTAATGTTTTTAAAATTAGAATAATGCATGTGTCGCATGATGATTATGTGTGACACATGCATCATCACATATTATTAATCAACATATAATCAATATTAAATGATGTATCACATATAATATAATCTAATCGTTTGCTCATTCATGCAGGTGAAATAAATAAATATGGTACATGGACAAGATCCAACTTGACAATACGGCACAACAATAGATGGTGATAGACTCCGAATAGAAATCAAACTTTGGGGGAAGAAATTGCCGGGAGGAGGTATAACACAGTTAAAGGAGCATTTGACTCACGTTAAGGGAGAGATAAAAGGATGTCCCAATATACTGAGAGAGGTGAGAGAATTTATCAAAGCCAGCATGCAAGCAGCTAAGGGAAAGAAAAAAGCAGAAGCGACCGGGATAGAGAAATGTATGAGAGAATAAGGAGGAGAGATCTAGAGTTTCCTGTACCTGGACCTGAGGATGATGAGAATGAGGATATGGTGACAGCGAGAGTTATGAGGGGCAGTGCTAGAGAAGCATGATAGCGACGAGATCAGGAAGAAGCCGATTATTGATTTCGGTCTAGTTTGAGGGGCATCCATGCTTGCTGCTAGTGGTGAATCTAGTCATAGGCCACATCATCAAATGTTGATGATGATGAAAACATTTAGGGGACTACCGGGTTGCGTCGGTCAGCATCTGTGAAGGAGACCAGGACGTCTACTACATGTCATACTGCAGGTCCTATGGATCCGTTCATGTATTAGACAGAAAGTTCCAAACAAATTAAATTGAGTGCAACCTCACTGAAAAAATGGGGAAGAGGCTTGAAAAATCGATTGCAAAGTTCTTGATAGATAACCACATTCCGAGTCAGGTTGGGGAGTCGTTGTACTTCAAAAGTATGATTGATACAAGTGCAGATGCTGATCCAGCAGAGTTAAAAAGCCCTATGCATACGAGGTATCTAGGCCCTTACTAAATGATGAGTTCGAGGATATAGGAGCTTATGTGAAGAGTTTTGAGGAAGTATAGGATGAGAGGTTGCACAATTCTGTGCGATAGATGGAGCGGTCCCACAAGGAAGAGTTTGATAAACTTTTTGTTCTATAGCGATGTCGGGACAGTATTTCTGAAATCAGTTGATGCTTCTAAACACGCGAAGACGACTGATTTCCTCTTTCAACTAATGGATAAGGTAGTTGAAGAGTGTGACAGCCTGAATTTCGGCACCCCGAAACCCGTGCCATCAGCACGATCCTCCAGACCATGCCCCAAAACTATCCACGGAACATTGGTATGACAAGCAACAATAACAAGATAAGGTAATTAACTGCATAAAACGGAAAAACAATATGCCCATCTGGCACATGCAAAAGACGGTTTTACTTTCATGCCATTGCATGAACAGAGAACCGATCCGAACCATCGGTGATACACAGATCACCCTAGATGGTTCGCCCAAAAGAATAATGTCTATCTAGTTACAAAGTTTGACAAAAATAAAGGTTTGACATACCAAGCTGTACAATCTGCTCACAAAAACTCTCTCAAAGTAATCAGCGGAGTCTCCTAGAAGAAGTTCTCGGGAGGAGGCTCCAACTCGTCTCCAGGCACGTAATCCGAATCACCCGGATCCACGTCTCCCGAAGCCTCGGCCGCTGCTAACAATGGACTTGCGACGTATAGTCTAAAGGGTGAGCTACATCCTAGCTCAATAGGGAACAACACAATGAACATATAAATCAAAATCGAACATATATTCCATGATATTTTAAGCATGCGTATCTATGCACTTGCTAGAAAGCAATTTAAAAGATGGTACTTTGTATTGAAGTTTACTGGTAATTTGTATGTCTTACTTTACTGTTGATTTATCATGAATGACACTGAACAGGCCTAAAGCAAAACTTAAATCTTCAACTTAAGTAATCCTCGAGCAACATAGAATCGAGCCCCGATGGAATACCCACCATCGTCGCCTAAATAGACAGTTGTTATATGTATTCCCTGGGAATACTACCCAGGCCCCTTTCTCAATAGGCGGCGGGGTTAAATCTCATGTCAACATCTCTGGGATGTGTTTACTGTGTACGGATAGACCTCTGCACTGGTGTACGGATTGGCCGCCGTATCGGTCACGGATATCCTGCCGAGTTAGTCATGGGTATCCCACCATGTCGGTGGGGTATTCTAATCAAACCTCAAATAACAAAAATAATATGTGCTTTACATATAGTTGTTCACTGTGTAAAGTGCTATCTTATATCAGTTAGGCCTCAACAGTAATTATTCAATCATATATACATCCCTGGGATGTCTAATTTACTCGCATCACACTGATGCCTTTATTACTTTCTCATCCCCTGGGAATGTCTCATTCTCATTAGATTATTTGATCTCATTTACTCGCATCACACAGATGCCTTTATCACATTTTTGGTGTCACACACGCACCCTTTTTCACAAATATTTACATAGATAAAACATTTTTAGTTTGAGTTCTATATCACTACATACATGCTCTTGCAATTAAAGTACATGTTCAAGGTGTTCCCTACCTCAGGTCTCCGAAGGTCCAAGCCTCAAGGTCCTACGCGGCTCCTTGTGCTCGCTTTCACACGTACCATCTATTGTACATCACAACACATGCAATACATCACTAAAGATGTAATAAAGAAGGTCCTAGACCCTCCATGAATCTCAAGGTAAATTTAGAAAGTTTAGTAAAACTGCCAAAGTCGATTAATCGATTCTCAAAATTGATTAATTGAAACTCAAATCGATTAATCAATTCCCAAAATCGATTAATCGAAACTCAAATCGATTAATCGATTCCCAAAATCGATTAATAGAGATTCAAATTCGATTAATCGATCCCAAATCGATTAATCGAAATCTCTAACATAGTAAAGTCGATTCTCAAATCGAGTGGTCGAAAGTCTGAAATCGATTAGTCGATCCCAAATCGATTAATCAAAATCCAAAATCGATCAATCGATTTCCCTACCCGATTAGTCGATTTCCCAAGGTCTTGTTTCTCCAGCCACTGGAGGTATCCAGTCGATTAGTCGATTCCCAAATCGATTAATCGACCTTCCAAATCGATTAATCGAAATCCAAATCGATTAATCGAAATCGGGCATCCTTGACTTTTCAACTTTTGGACCAAAATCGATTAATCAACCTCGATTTCGATTAATCGATTTGGCCAGATTCAGCCCCCTTTCGGGCTGTTCTTCCAAAACCCATTCCCTTTCTTTTTCCTTCTTTTTCTAAGTCTTTAATCTATCATATGAATTTAACTCATCAATTCCTCAATAAATCCTTTTTGATTTGTTGGGTTTGATTTCGCTTCAATGATCCCAACGCGTTGAATCCGGCAATCAATGCTAAATCCTCCTCTTGATTTGCATTAACACCTAGCTTCCATAACTCCTCTTTACTCCCTCTCTTTCTCTCTCTCTCTCTCTCTCTTCTTAATTCCTTCACCAACCAACACAAAAGGATTTCTAGGATTATTAAAACCCTTATATCCTCTCTTGCTTGTGTGTTAAACACATACACCAGAGATAGATGTACGTGACCACTAACTCACAATATGCACCACGCTTAGGTCACATTTGTACTATGTCAGCTCATCACTCCATGAGTTCATTGTTTGACCATCACTTGGTCAACCCTACGACCAGTCGGGCACTGATCCCAAGGTCAAAGTTCAACGCTCAATTTTTCGAGATATTACAAAGACATTCGAGAGTAACGGGTTGTGCAGGTGGTAACAGACAATGCCGCCAATTACAAAGCCGCGGGAAAGCAGTTAATGTTGAAAAGACATCACTTGTATTGGACTCTGTGTGACGCTCATCGCGTGGACCTCATTCTTGAGGATTTGGGGAAGAGAAGTCAGGCATAGACAGCTATTCAGAAGGGAAGAACGATTACTTCTTACCTATACAACAGTGATAAGTTGGTGAATGTAATGAGAGACTTCACTAATAATGAGCTACTTTGGCCTGCGATTACACGGTTTGCGACACAATTTCTAGCCTTACAGAGCTTGGCTAGATATAGGCGTGAGCTGAAAATATGGTGTCGTCGGAAGAATGGAAAAAATATGAGGTAGAACTCCCACGATCAAAGAGACCTGCTTGCAATAAAGTTGCTGACCTGATCTATAACCCGCAGTTTCGGGCAGATGTTGACAACCTGATTGTCGTCACTACCCCGTTTGTGCAAGTGTTGAGGTTGGTAGATGGTGATGAGAAACCAACGATGGGGTATGCTTACGAGTCAATGGACAAGGCAAATTGGCTATCAAAACCAAATGTCCTATAAAATATAAACGCTATTGGGCAATTATCGACAAGAGGTGGGATGCACAATTCCACCGGTACTTGTATGCCGCAGGTATAACATGTTAAACTGCTTATGTAGTGATTTTTATTTATTTATTATTTTTCATATTATTCACTGTTTCCATATACTGATGAGATTGCTCATATTTTATGTATAGCACACTACTTGAATCTGACCTTCCAGTATACGCGACGCTTTGAGTTGAGTGAGGTTGATGAAGTGTACAACGGTTTGCTGAATGTGATCTAGCGAATGCTCTCTGAGTTGACGGACCAAGGTCAAGCTATAAAAGACGTGAATAATCATACCTTATAACTAATAAGTCAAATGTTATATGATTGTTTATTGATATGTGGGTTATTGTATTCCATCTTTATAGATTGACGTGTTCTGCAAGAAATATGGGTTATTTCGGACGAGGTTAGCGCAATCCCAAATCCAACACAATAAATCCACTGATTGGTGGATGCATTATGGAGGTGATGGTCCGATATTGAGGCGGGTTGCAATGCGCGTTTTATCGCAAATATGTTCCCCGTCCAACTGTGAGCGGAATTGGAGTACCTTCTCTCTCATTCACACGAAGACAAGGAATAGGCTAACTATGGAACAACCCATTACAACATGCGATCAGGGGCCAGGAATATGCAGAGGACTAACCGTGGTAAGCAATTATATGAAGTCTTAGTTCATTCAATTTTTATTTGATGTAATTTATGAGACATATACTAATTCTTTTATCATATTCTACCTTACAGATAGTCAATATTTTAATCCTATCGAGGTTGATTATATATTCACGAAGGATGACCCTTTTTGAATCAGTGGGTTGAAGAGAGAGAAGATCCAGTGTTGGATAGTGAGAGCACTGCATGGCTAGACAATGCTGAAAGGTAGCAGAGGAGCAAGCTTCCCAACAATCGAGGCGGAAAAGAAGATTGAATCGCCATTCAGTGGTTGGATCTGATGATGAAATGTAACCCGATAGTGATAATGACGATGATGGGAGTGCTGGGGGTGATGGTGGGGGCGATGAAACCCACGTTGGCACTAGTGGTGGAGGAGATGATGTTGATCCCTCTAATTCTTATGGAGGTATTGCCACATGGGATGATGAACAGGTAATGTTTAACACTCCTACATTTAGAGGTGGAGGGGTTGAAGGAAGAGGAGCGTCATAATCTTACCAAACACCACCACCACTACAAGGTCCACAAGATGATTTGGGTTATATGACTTCTAGCTTCAGGGGATTTAGTTTGCAAAATATCGAAGATTCAACAACCAGTAACCCATACTACCGGCCCCAACCAACCTACTCTACCATATGATTTCCTTGGTCAAATTTTTGGATGACCGACCTTTACCTATTACACTGAGCCATATTCGTCGCTACTGCCTCAGGTTCAAGGGGGGGCATATGATCATGGGTATCAATATGACCAATACTATAGGAAAATCTTGCGTACTGATGATGATGATCACGAGGGCCAAGAACCACCACGCAATTCAATGTAGCTTTAAAGTAAGTTTTTCATGTACAATTGACCTTTTAATTTTTTGATCTATGGTTGACATAACTTCTTTGACAAACATATATCCAATGGAATCTTTGGAAAATTACATTTTATGTTGTAGTAGGCTATAAATAGTAGTACTATTTAAGTGCACTTGCTAAGTTGGCGATTAAGTAGGGATTTAGGATAGTGAATGAGCCAACTGGAAGAATATCGTTTTTGCATGAATCAGTGGTCAGGGTTGTCATTGATCTGATATTCTGATCCACATGTTTTTTTTTTAATTTTGAAAAAGTACAACGAAAACATAAGCATCAAATAAGCCTTAAATAAATTTAAGAAATTTTGAAATAAATAGAAAACCATTAAATATAATTTTTCGAATATTTTTAGTATTTTTTGGGATTTTTTTGGAAAAAAAAATGTATCAAACCGATACATTGACTGTATCGTTGATACATTCAAAGTATCGGACGATACTCGATACGTATCGTCCTGGAGAGATGGACGATACTTATCGGAATTTCAGGATTTTGATCCATGGTGCCACACATGGATCAAAATATCAGAATTCCGATAGGTATTGCGTATCGTCCGATACATTGAATGTATCGTTTTGATACAAATTTTTTTTCAAAAAAATCCCAAAAAATACTTTAAAAATCAGAAACTTATATTTAATGGTTTTCTATTTATTTCAAATTTTTTAAAAAATTTATTTAAGGCTTATTTGATGCATATTTCGGAATTTTATCAACGCAGAATCTAAATTACATTGTACACAACTCATGATCAAAATTAAAAGGTATATTGTACATGAAAAACTTATTTTAAAGCCACATTGAATTTCGTGGTGGCTCTTGACCCTCGTGATCATCTTCATCAGTGCGCGAGCTTTCCCTGTAGTGTTGGGCATATTGATACCCATGATCATATGTGCCCCCTTGAAACTGAGGCATTAGCGACGAATATGGCTCAGTATAATATGTAAAGGTCGGTCCTCCAAAAATTTGACCAACGAAGTAATATGACTCGGGGTAGGTTGGTTGAGGCTGGTATGGGTTACTGGTTGCTGAATATTCGATGTTTTGCAAACTAAATCCCCTAAAGCTAGAAATCATATAACCCAAATCATCTTGTGCTGGTGGTGGTGTTTGGTAACATTATGACGCTCTTCTTCCTTCAACCCCTCCACCTCTAAAAGTAGGAGTGTCAAACATTATTGCCGGTTCATCATCCCATGCGACAATACTTCCATAAGAATAAGAGGGATCAACATCATCCCCTCCACCACTAGCGTGACGCGGATTTCATCGTCTCCACCATCACCCCCAACACTCCCATCATCGTCATTATCATCGTCATCATCCCCCTTATCACTGTCGGGCTACGTTTCGTCATCAAATCCAACCACTGAATGACGATTCAATCTTTTTTCCGTCTAAGTTGTTGGGAAGCCTGCTCCTTCGTTAATCTTTAAGCATTGTCCAGCCATTCAGTGCTCTCACTATCCAACACTGGCTCTTCTCTCACTTCGATCCATTGATTCAAAGGGTCATCCTCCGTGATGGTAGAATATGATAGATGGATTAGTATATGCCTCGTCAATTACATCGAATAAAAATTGTATGAACTAAGACTTCATATAATTGCTTACCACGGTTAGTCCTCTGCATATTCCTGACCCTTGATCGCATGTTGTAATGGCAGTAGACTAACTTTTCCAATTGTTCCATAGTTAGCCTATTCCTTGTCTTCGTGTGAATGAGAGAGAAGGTACTCCAATTCCGCTCACAGTTGGATGAGGAACATGTTTGCGATAAAACGCGCATTGCAATCCGCCTTAGTACTAGACCATCATGTCCACAGTGCGTCCACCAATCAGCCGGTTTATTGTGTTGGATTTGGGATAACGCCAACCTCATCCCAAATGACTCATATTTCTTGCGGAACATGTCAATTTACAAGGATGGAATACAATAACCCACAAATCAATAAACAGATCATATTGCATTTGACTTATGAGTTATAAGTTATGACTAATCACGTCTCCTATGGCTTGACCTTGGTCCACCAACTCAGGAACATTCATTGGATCACATTGAGCAAACCACTGTATACTTCATCGGTCTCACTCAACTCGAAGCGTCGCGTATACTGGAAGGTCAGATTCAAGTAGTGTGCTCTACATAAAATATGAGCAATTTTATCAGTATATGGAAAAAGTGAATAATATGAAAAATAATAAATAAATATAAATCACTACATAAGCAGTTTAGCATGTTTTACCTGCGGCATGCAATTACTAGTGAAATTGTGCATCCCACCTCTTGTCAATAGTCGCCCAATATCGTTTATATTTTTTAGGGCATTTAGTTTTGTTAGCCAATTTTGCATTGTCCATTGACTCGTAAACATACGACATCGGTGGTTTCTCATCACCATCTACCAACCTCAACACTTGCACCAACAGAGTAGTGACGGCGATCAGGTGAACATCTGCCCAAAACTGGGTATTGTAGATCAGGTCAGTAACATCAGTGCGAGCATGTCTCTTTGATCATGGGAGTTCTAATTCATATTTTCTCCATGCTTCGGACAACACCATGTTTTTCAGCTCACGCCTATCTCTAGCCAAGCTCTATAGGGTTAGAAATTATGTCGCAAACCGTGTAATCGCATGCCGAGGCCGCTCGTTCTTAATGAACTCTCATTAAATTTACCAACTTGTCACTATTGTACAGAAAAGAAGTAATCGTTCTTCCCTTCTCAATAGTTGTTTGTGCCTTGCTTTTCTTTCTCAAATCCTCAAGAATGAGGTCCACGCAATGAGCGGCACACGAAGTCCTGTATAAGTGAGGTCTCTTCAACATTAACTGCCTTCCTGCGGCTTTGTAATTGGCGGCATTATCTATTACCACCTGCACTCCGCTTCTCTCCAACCTATTCAACTACCTTATCCATTAGTTGAAAGAGATAATCAGTTGTCTTCGCGCATTTAGAAGCATCAACTGATTTCATAAATACTGTCCTAACATCATTGTAGACCAAAAAGTTTATCAAACTCTTCCTTGTGGGACCGGTCCATCCATCGCGGATAATTGTGCAACCTCTCTCATCTCATACTTCCTCAAAGATTTGCACATAAGCCCCTATCTCCGTGTACTCATCATTTAGTAAGGGCCCAGATACCGCATATGCAGAAGGCTTTTTAACTCTTTGACCAACTTCTGCACTAATATCAATTATACTTTTGAAGTATGGCGACTTCACATCCTGACTTGGAATGTGGTTGTATATCACGAACTTTGCATTGAATTTCCCAAGCCTCTTCCCCCATTTTTTCAGTGAGGTTGCACGCAATTTAATTTGTTTCGAGCTTTCTGTCCGATACATGAACGGATCCATGGGACCTGTAGTATGACATGTAGTAGACGTCCTGATCTCCCTCACGGTTACTAACCTACGCAACCCCGCAGTCTCTTAAATGTTCTCATCATCATCAACATGTGGCCTCTGACTAGACCCACCAGCAGCAGAATGCATGGATGGACCCCTCAAGTTGGACCGAAACTGATAATCGACTTCTTCCTGATCTCGTCGCCGTTGTGCTTCTCTAGCACTTTCTCATCACTCTCGTTGTCACCGCATCCTCATCATTCTCAAGTTCAGATGCAGGAAACTCTGGATCTCCCCTCCTTATTCTCTCATACATTTCTCTATCCCGGTTGGCTTCTGCTTTTTTTCTTTCCCTTAGGTGCCTGCAAGCTGGCTCTGAGAGCTTCTCTCACCTCTCTCGGTATATGGGGAGATCCTTTTCTCTCCCTTAACGTGAGTCAAATCCTCCTTTAACCGTGTTATACCTCCCAGTAATTTCTTCCCACAGAGCTTACATTCGATTCGTAGTCTATCACCATTTATTGCTTTGCCATATTGCCAGGCTGGATCTTCCCCACGTACCATATTTATTTATTTCACCTGCATGAATGAGCAAACGATTGGATTAAATTACATGTGACACATTATCACTTGTTGGTTACATGTTGATTAATAATATGTGATGATGCATATTTATTGCACCTGCATGAATGAGCAAACGATTGGATTAAATTACATATGACACATCATCACTTGTTGATTAATAATATGTGATGATGCATGTGTCACACGTAATCATCATACGACACATACATTATTCTGATTTTAAAATATTAGATTACATTTAAAATTTTAGTTGATTTTATTCTAATTTTTAAAATATTAGATTACATTTGAAAATATTATTTGATATTACTCTAATTTTTAAAATATTAGATTACATTTGAAAACTTAGTTGATATTATTCTAATTTTTAAAATATTATATTACATTTTACCATATTTATTTAATATTATTCTAATTTTGAAAATATTAGATTACATTTGAAAATATTATTTGATATTACTCTAATTTTGAAAATATTATATTACACTTTGAATTTTAGTTGATGCTATTCTAATTTTAAAATATTAGATTACATTTAAAAATATTATTTGATATTACTCTCATTTTTAAAATATTTGATTACATTTTAAATTTTAGTTGATATTATTCTAAATTTTAAAATATTAGATTACATGTTACCATATTTATTTGATATTATTATAAGTTTTAAAAAAAAAAAAAATTATTATAGAGGTTAGGAACCAATAATCGAACTTTTATGATATAGGTTAGGAAATAAATTAACCTAGGTTAGTAGATCTAGGTTATAAACCATAAAAAAAATTATTTGAGACACTTTAGAGAATATAAGGCATCAAATTTGATGGTTTTAAGACAAAACCCTAAAATTTAGACCTAAAATTTTAAGATCTACCATATTTATGGGTATATTTAGTGAAAATAGCTTGAAAAATACAAGCAAATAGAGAAAAACGAGTTATATGATGGAACATGATACCTATGCGATGATCTCCGTCGAAACGTGATGATCCTGAGCTTTCCTGGTGGTTGGTAGCCAATCTTTTGGTCTCCCGATGGCTAAAGAAGAAGATACAGCTGAGAATGATGAAGAAATAGGGAAAAAAGGGCTCAAATAGATTAAAAACCCCCAAACCTGCGGCTGTAAAGTGGCTGGGCCCACAGTCCGATACATTGAAATTCAATGTATCAGACGATACAGGAGAGAATTTGCCTGTGTTGTCCAATAATTTGGTCATTTTAACTGTCGTCAGAAATTCATGAAATTATCGGACGATAAGTTGAAATTATCAATTTGAAATTAACGCTCGATAATTTCAATTTATCGTCCTATACGAGCGCTAATTTGCCCGTAGTGGACGATAAATTGACTATTTTGGGGGGGTCCCAAGAAATAACCTTTTTATTGTATCGTCTAGGTCCAAAACCAATATGTATCGGACGAAACCTATTGGTATCAGACGATATTTTGATCTATAGTGTCAAATGTTGATTACATGTGTCACATCATCATGGATGATGTATATGTCACATCATCATGTGACGATGTGACATGTTTATTACACGTGAATTAAACACATCCCATAATGATGTGTCACATACACATTACATGTGTCACATCATCATGTGATGATGCATGTGTCACATGACTCACATCATCATTAGATTACATTTAAAATATTAGATTACACTTGAAGATATTATTTGATATTATTCTAATTTTTAAAATATTAGATTACATTAATATATTTCATATGATTCTAATTTTTTTTTACATTATTAATATTTAAAAGAGCAATTAATAATTTAATATATGAATTTTCTAAATATATAATATTATAAATCTATAGAAAAAAATATATTATAGGTCATTTGACACATATCATTTGATGATGTGCGTCACATGCCATTAATTACATGTGACACATCACATGTAATTAATGACATGCGACACATGTCATTTGATGATATGTAATTAATGACACATGTGTCAGATGTCATCAAATGACATGTGTCAAATGATAGGTGACACATGTCATGGGGTATGTGACACATCAATTACATGTTTCACATGTGTGACATGTGTCACTTGTAATTGATGTGTTACATGTGTCATGGGGTATTTGACACATCAATTACTTGTGACACATGTCACATACCCATGACACATGTTACACATTAATTACATGTGGTACTAACATATATTAATTATTAAGTTTTTAAAAATAATTTTATATAATAAATAAATTAAGTTTTTATATAATAAATAAACTAGTTTTAAAATTAATTTTTATAAGTAATTTACTAACATATATTAATTATTCTTTTAAAATAGGTGTCTAACTAATAAATCATAATATATTAAAATAGTTTATATAATAATTTTGTAACATAGTAACATATATTAATTATTCTTTAATATATAAAACCATCAAAGAGCTTTTAGGATCCATATAAAAATAAATCATAATAAAAAAATAAAGTATAAGAGTTTTTATGGTTCATATAAAATATAAATCACAAACCCTAAAAATAAACCGCCAAATTTGACCCATTAGAGACATTATAGGCTCAAATTAAGGTTTTAACACAAAACCCTCAAATTTTTAAACCCCCAAATTTGAGCTTAAAATTTCAAGATCTTCCACAATGTAAGAAATGGGGGGAAAATAACCTAAAATGATAGAACACGTACATTCTCTACGATCTTTGGCGATTCGGCAGCGATCCCGCACTTTTCAGGTGGTGCTAGAAGCCATAAAACCCAAATCCCGCTCTTCGGTGGAAGAGGTGGAAGAAGAGATAAGAAAGAAGAAAGAAAACAGTGAAAAATATTGGGGAAAAGAGGGTTTGAAACCCGATTCTCGTGCTTCAGCTCGGGAGGGGGCCAACAGAAAATCCACCAAATTATCAGAAGAAAATTTCAAATTATCGTTCGATACGGGCGATAATATGCCCGTATCGAAGGATAATTTGGCTATTTTAGGAGGTACCCGATAAAAACCCTTTTTATCATATCGAGTACCCTCCAAAACGATACGTATTGGATGATACATACCGGCATCGTCCAGTATTTTGATCCATGGTTCAAATCGCCTCATACCATCATTTTCAAGTACCTTTCAAGGTCTTGCACAATGGTGTAACATTCTTCAAGAGTGTGAACGAGGTGAGACACCAACTATTTTTGTAACTCAAAGCGTAACTCGGTGCAAAATCGAGAGTTACTTGGGGATCTTCCGATACAGTGGCTCTCATCATGGACTCTTCAAATTTGCCGATGCATTCGGTAACAGGCATACTATCTTGGTGCAAGTTTTTCCATCAATCAAGTAATCGATGGTAGATGATAAAGGAGCGTACTTCTCCATAAGTCGCTCCTTCATGTCCTCCATTGGGTAATGGGAGCACGACCCGCATTATTTCATGGCTCAACGTTGGTCGAAAATAGCTTAGCTTGATCGATGAGTTTCATTTTTGGCAAGTCTAACTCATCACCATTCTCTCATGCTATACCACTCAAAGTGATGATCCATATCGGACAACCAATCGAGGAAGACTTGAGGATCCATTATTCTATCAATGGTTGGAAAAGTCAACACTAACATTCTTGAGGAGTCTCACATCCGGATCGTAGTCATCTCCATGATTAACCACTTCTCTACGGTTCCGATTTTGATTGCCATTTATGCCATTGCGCTCAAAGCATGGACCCTCACACTCTCGGTGTTAGTCTTCATGCTCATCTACACCCTCCAACCTATCTAATTGGTCACGCAATCTCCCGTTATAAGCTTCGAGAGCCATTTGGCTTTGGTTAATGACGTCCATACGCTCATTCATCGTGGCCAATTCGATTCGACTAGGGTTCAATCCGGCGCGCGAGCTCCATTAGATTTGCGGAAGGTGCAATCTTAGAGATAGAACTCTAACATTCTTTAGGTCGGGCATTTGTTCGGCATGTTCAATGTGGAATCGCGTGGCTCCTCGGTACGGCTTTGAAACAAACACTCACTTGGTCGCGAATCGAGCAATCTCGAGCCCAAAAGCGGTCACGGATTGACGGGTAGAGGTTGGAATCAATCCACGAGGATGAGCAACAAGATAGCTCTAAAATTAGGGTTTTGGGGATTCAAAGAAGTAAAGAAAAAGAAATAGATGCAAGAACTAGCAAGCAAATAGATAATATAAAAGAGAAGATCAAAGAGAACACATAGGTATCACACCCTTGGCCTCCCACCAAACCACATGGGGAAGAAGACTCGCTCCCCATTAAAGCTCATTTCCAACTCAAAAGTGTTTACACTTTCATTCAATAACCATCAATGCCAAAAATGCCTTACATAAGGACCTTTTATAGTAGGTGAACGGATAGATTATCGTTCGTTCTCCTAAACCCTAGCCAACACTATGCATAGCATAGAACTTGAGTCGGGTGTCGAAACCACAGGGATTGGTATACGATCGCACCTAGGAATTTAGTTACTTCCTAAAACGAATGGGTTGGAGTAGTTCAAAATCCTAATTAAACAAATGCAACTAACTAATGAAATTTTGAGGATCGGAATAGAAAAAGGGTTTAGGGATTCATAACTATGCGAATTGGGCTTATATCTGATTGATTCTAGTTATGCAAAAGAATCCTCATGGTGCTACAAGCCCTGTTCGATTAGCCGGAATGGTTCGATCCCTTGATCATAACACGAGGCAACTGAGATCTTGCACGATCTATTCACTAGTGATGAATCGTCTTAGATCGGCTTGCTTCGTCTAATCTCACGACATCAAAAACGTGAAACCACTTTGCACATGGATTGATCCTAGATCACAGATCTAGCTTCAATCAAACCGCGCTAATTTCTACTTTATTTCTTCAAGAAATAAAAACGAAAACTCGAAAATAAATTTCATTCCAAACTTAATGTGTAACGTATTACATAATGAAATCAAATAAATGACAACCCCAAAACCCAAAGCTATGCTTCGTTACCACCCAAAATTACATATTTAGCCATTCATAGCGAAGGTCACGACGACGATGTTGGAAAACTCTGCGTGCAGCCCCTTCTTCCCAGAATTAGGGCTTCCCTCGGTTTCTTCCCCGTTTTTGTCCTTTTCCAGCTGTAAAAAAGATCCCCCCAGAATAATTTTAGTAACCCTATATATCAGTTGGTCTAGGGTTTCTTCAAAAGTCAGCAGCAGGGTCAACCCTCTAGCAGTTCGCGACAAGTCACTCGAGCAACAACCAAATTTACTCGAGAAACTTATACGCGAAAGTTTTTTTCTTCTTCTCTTAACGCATCTCACTCGAGTGGGATCCAACCTCGTTCGAGCGACTCATACCAGCAGGGACTTCCTTTCAGCACTTTTGCTTGCAGAGTTTTATCCATTTAGCTCTTTGGGCCTTTATTTCCTACAAGCACATAAACAGGTTAATGTCCTACTCCTAACATTTTGTAGGTTCCAGCAACATGAGTTTGGGGGCTAATTTATACAACTAATTAGCCACAATCAGTACGTACCAAAAAGGGAAAACCCTAAAATAGAAAAGTACAACGTTTCCTTAAAAGGAAATCTAAAATGCTAGAAAACAAAAGAAAATGAATGAAAAACAAGGGCTGCTTGTGTCATAACTGTTTTCTAAACTCGCTCCAGCGGGAATGGTTCTCGCTCGAGCGAGAAATTAAGTGGCTTTTCATCCTTCGAGCAGGAGCCGAGGTCTCTCGAGCGAGTTTTGGCCGAAAGTTTGGCCTAACTCCCTCTTCAACCTCACTCCTGCAGGAACCCCACTCATGTGAGTTAATCTGGGCAGAAGTGTTGCTTTTGCAGCTTGGTAGGCTCCTTTCTCGGTAGTCACTCGTTGGGTCCTCCGCTTCTTCCGCCGGTAGACTCATTGCAGCCCAAATCCGGTGTCCTTGATGTCAACATCCGAGCTAGTTTGCTTCATTTGCAAACTGTAAATAAGTTTTCAAACTATCTGATGAGCCATGTTCATATCATGCAAACTGTCGGATCTAACAGCTTTTGGCTGCCTGCCTTTGTTGTCAATAACCACATGTAATGCCCTTCTTAAAACTTTGGTATATGATTAAGGTTAGGTGGAACAAGAGAGAGAGAGAGAGAGAGAGAGAGAGAGAGAGAGAGAGAGAGAGAGGGAGAGAGAGTAATCAGCTTAGTTAGGGTTAGGAGTCCTTACTAGCCTTTATATTAATAACGAAAGATACAAATACCCTCAGAATATATACACACCCAATATTATGCATAATACACCATTATAACCCTATTAACTCATTTACATACATTCTTTTATCCCAATACTCCCCCTCAAGCTGGTGCATAGATTACTACCACGCCGAACTTGACAAGAATGTTATGAAGTTGTGAGGGACCAAATGCCTTAGTGAAAGTATCTACCAACTGATCGGAAGAGGAATCTTTGGGAGTAGCAGTAAGTTCAGCTTGAATCTTTTCCCAAATAAAGAGAATACCTACTTCAATGTGCTTCCTTTCTTCATGAAGAACAGAGTCAACATCAATTCAACAGCTGCCTGGTTATCACAATGCAAGGGCATGGGAATGGATGAAGGAGTTCCGACCTCAATATGGAGGGAGTGAAAACATATGAACTCACATATGCCATGTGCCATAAGATTTAGCACTAGACTTGTAGACCACATCTTGCTTCTTATTTTTCCTCACCACAAGATTACCCCCAAGGAAAGCACAATAGCCAGAGGTAGAATGGCAATCAGTGAGTGACAACATTCATATGAAGAACATGCTCCCCATTGCAATTATATTGTGTAGGACAATCTTGGAGGGGATTTTGGCAATAATTTTTTGGGCCGGGGGGGGGGGCGTCTTTGTTCTGATAAAGATTTGGTGCGCTAAAGAAAGTTAAAAAATTATTAAGAATACAAAAACATATCTTGACCTATTTAAAGTGAAAAAATTATATTTTTTAAGTGATAAAATATGTGCACTACATAATCCACATGCATCACAAATTCAGTCATAAAAAAGCAATATAAAGCATGGTTAAAGCATATTGTACGATCATAAAAACTCCGAAAATGTTGAAAACAATGGAAAAAATTTTCAATTCAGAGAATTTTTGACACAGCTGATGATCTCTTGGCTTACACCTTATCTACTAGACCTCATCATCATCACATGTTTATCGGGAAAGATTTGGGGTTCTAAAAAAAGTTAATTTTTTTTTAAGAAGTACAAAAACATATCTCGACCTATTTAAAGTGAAAAAATTATATTCTTAAGTAATAAAATATGTGCACTACATAATCCACAATCCACATGCCTCACAAATTCACCGTCATAAAAAAGCAATATAAAGCATGGCTAAAGCATATCACATGATCATAAAAATTCTGAAAATGTTGAAAACAATGGAAAAATTCAAAAAATAATTCACCGAATTGCTGAATCAGCCGATTTTTTGGCGAAAAGTTTGGAAAACTACCTATTTGGATAATGTTTCTGAAAATTCTTTCAATTCAGAGAATTTGTGACACAGCTGATGATCTCTTGGCTTACACCTTATCTACTGGACCTCATCATCATCACATCTTTATCCCATCTATTTGGGTCGGCTTTGTGACTCCTATTTCTCCACTTGTTTTTTATCAGCGCTACGCTCTCTATAACTTCGCAATCCTTCATGCCCCTTCTCATTGCTTCCCTCCAGGTTTTTGCTGGTCTTCCTCTTCTCCTACAACTTATCTATTTGACCTAAGAGTCGTATAATATGAAAACAAAAAAGGCCTGGGAGCCTCTTAAAAATAAAGAAAAAGCAGCCAAGATTTCTCTTGCGAATGTAGTCCATAAGAAAAATCTTGTTGGTCTCACATGACATGGTCATGTGATGTGTTATATCACGTGAGATGGGAAAGATTGTTGTTACTGTCAGCATGTTTGTTACTTGAATCTTTTTCATTTTGCTAAATCTTATACTTTTAAACTGTTCTGCCCTAAACATGTTGTCGCATCTTAGTATTTTTTCCATGTCATAGAATTTTGTACATATATTCATTATTGTACTCAATAAACAATTCTTTCTCCATATTTTTCAGTTATAAATTTATACTGTAACTCCGAGTACATAGGTTCAAGCTATTTATAACTTCCCATATTGTCTCAATCTTTGATGGATAATTTCACAATATGAGCATATTTTATTTGCTCTCTCGAGTTGTGTCTCAATTCTCATATTTTTTTTATATTTTAATTGAACATAACTAAATTTTTGCTTAAGGTTCAAATTAATTGTACAGGTGTAAATGAAGTAAATCCCGTATTAAGTATAATATAGCATATCTCATTCTCATTTTTCTGAATTTTGTTAGTGATGTAATTTGAGTGATGTAATTTGCTAAAAATTTTCCCTGTAATCCATTTGCCACTGGATGGAGACTGATTAGCCAAAACAGAGTGTGACTTTACGTTTACTCTTCAGCTTGTTATGATGGCTGCTTCTTCCTGTGATAATCTTACTAATGCTACACACCCGAAACTTATTTCTACGAAGATGTGATCTGAAACCAGAGATTATTGTGGTTGTCATTTTCAGATAGCAGTTCATGGTAAAAGCTTTAATCATTCGGCGAGAGATGCCTGGGAGTTACTCCAGTCAACTGGCATTGAAGCACTTATTGCTTATGATTGTTCAGGTGCTGTTCTACTGATGGGAACTGTCTTAGGTGGACTTATTACTGGAACCTGCGCTGGAGTTTGGGCATGGTTTAAAGCAAGTGATCGGGTGGTTATGGTTGGTTTTACTGCAATGTTGATGGGAATGATCCTGGTAAGTTCTTCAGTTATTTTTTTTGGCTTTATATATATGAACGAATTTTCCCTTCATGGTACCTGCCAGAACCCTCATTTTCAATTGGTTTGTTGAAAATTTTGACTCTTACAGCTTGAAATAAGTTTTTGTTGGGTTCACTCCTAGTTAAGGGTGGCAATGGGCCCGGCCCAGCCCTGTTTACGAAGGGCTGGGGCTTGAAATAAAGCCCGCGGGCCGGGCTTGGGCTACCACTTTAAGCCCAAAATTTAAATGGGTCGGGCTTGGTCTTAACCTCTTAGGGCCGTTTGGCTCTTATATATGATGTATATATGGAATTGCATTCTAATTTTTTTTTAAATACACTAAAAGATGTATAGATTTTCTATATTTAAGCTTTAGACTTTCTTGGAAATAAATATTAGCTTCTTATTAAATATCTGCATTGTATCAATTTGTATATGTTTATAAATATAGAATTATTTTTTGTAAATCAATAAATAATTTATGAAAAAATGAGCCGGGCCGGGTTGTGCTTGGGCTTTTGAAGTTAATTGCGGGCTGGGCGTGGGTTGAGATTATATGCCCGCCATGTCGGGCCGGGCTAGGGAAAAGTTCAAATCAGCTGGGCCGCACTTAGGTTTACCCTAGCCTGGTGTAAGCCTACTTCTAGTTATCATTTCCTATGAAGCAACCTTATCTGAGACCTGGGAAGGATAAGAATTTTTTTATCCTTTTAAGCTATTTCGTGAAAATATTCACAACACAAATTATTACAGAAAGTAGTTACAAAGTGCTTCAAATAAGTGAGGAGAAAATGCCCAACAGTAAAAAATTAGTGGCTATTATGAAGTCACGATGAGAAGTTTATTTATGTATATAAGTTGTGTTGAAGAAAATATTAAACCTAGTCAACCTTACCCTCCTAGCCAAATGGTGGTGGAGAATATCAACTGCCTGAATCGCTAGCTCGGAGGATCTGTAGTTTGGAATCAAGGTGACTCCAGATTTTGTTAGCAATGGAAAGGGCTGTTCCAATCTGTCACTTATTGCATTAGAGGGTACATGGTGAAACATCTATTTTTGGAATGATATATGGTGTGATGGCGAGACCGTGGATTAGAATGCCATGTTAAGGGGGGTGGTAAGTCTTGTAAACTCTGATTTTTTATATATTTTGAAATCCTATCATAATCGTATGGATTGGGTATCTTCCTCATATAGATAAGAGACCCATACGGGGTGATCTTCATGCTTGGAAAAATAGAGCATTGGCAGTGACTATAAGAACTTTTTTGTCTTCATCATCAACGTCATGCTTGAACCAATAAAGGGTTGATGGTGATGATTTCAACATCTCTATCATTTTGTTGAACGTCGTATATGGAATCCCCATATATAACTTTCCACACATCGCTCGCCCCACTTTCGGTGTTCATCCTTGTGCTCACGATTTCGTCAGTTGTTGATCATAGGCAGAAACTCCTTCACTTACAGTTAGGATGCAGAAATTTGCTCTGATACCAACTAAAGTAGGCCCTAAGCATTTGGCAATGCCACTCTGAATGCATCAGGTTTTTGCCTTAAGACAAAGAAATTTCCAAGAAGAATGGGAGAGGTCTTTTGGTGTGGTTTGGTTAAGGACCAAGAAAAATAAAATGGGATCATAGGGTGTATGTTCATACAACCCAGTTGTTCCCCTGTGAGGAACATAGCCTTGAGCTCTAAGTGATGGACCTGGATCTCGTACCCTTTTCCATAGAACATTGTCTGGAAGTCGTTCCAAAGAGTGGTATAAGGAGCCAACAGAAAAAACTTTCTGAAGAGTTCAAAAACCAGATGACCTTATCAAATGAGTGTGTTGGACAAAACACACAATCCTCCAACTTAAAGCACTGATTCATGATGAAGCGAACTAGCAGAAGTAAGCATAGAATTCACTTTGTGCTCCACCATCTCATATACACTTACCGACTAAAAAATAAAAATAAAAAAATAAAATCTAGCACTTGAAATTGAATATGAAGGATTTCCTATCTTGAATGAGAAATCCCTGTTCCCTAAGGGCTTGTTTGGATCTTGTGAATTTTTAGTCCAATGGCATTTTAATCCAAAGGCAGTTTTCTGTAGAATAATAGGATGGCCTATGGGTGTCCCCAATGGCTGATATGTCTATTTTTTGGGTAACATCTGGAACTTTTCAATGACTAATCTGTGGTGGCAATTTTGGTGAAGGTGGTGGATGTGGAGAGGTGATGGTTGTAAACATGGTGGGGGTGGTTGCAGGGTGCTGGTAATTTTGGTGAAGGTGGTGACGGAGAGATGATGGTGGTGGTAGTGGCATGGTGACGTGTGATGTGGTGGTGGTAGTGGTGCAGAAAAGGTGGTGGTGGCGGTGGTCATGTGTGGTGTGGTGGTGGTAATCATGGTGAAGAAGGTGGTGGTGTTGTGATGGTGATGAGGTGGCATGGAGGTGGTGTTAGAGCCATAGAGAGGTGGTAGTCGTGATGAGCGTGGGGGTGGAGAGGTAGTGGGGATTGTAGAAGAAATAAAGTATTTTCTATTGATGAATTCTCATGTTATGTAGAGTTTAGTAAAGGGTAGATGCCCAACCCAACCTGAGGCGAACCGGAAAACCCGAGCCGACCCGATTCAAAATTTCTTTTTTTCTTGATTTTATATAGAAAATATTGGATCTGGTCAAGTTGAGTTGACCCATCCCGATTTTTGCCTGACCCGTCCTTTGAGTCGACCTGCCCAATCCGACTCAAAGGTTATATCGGATGTTTCATGCCAGATCTGAGCCAACGGGACAAATTTACATGCATGACCTGGTAAAAAACCCGGATTGGGCGGGTCGGGTACCAGGTCAACCCGAACGATTGACCGCCCAATGCCCACCATATCAATTTGTATCATGCGCTACCATGCATTACAGGTTGCTATTAGCAGCCGCCAATACCAACACAGACCATGCTTTGGTTTCATTCAAGATTTTAGTCCATGTCCACACCAATAAATATGCATTTAGGACTCCAAAAATGCTTCGGGAATTCAATATGACCCCTTTAAATTCCCCTTCCTTTAGAAGATTACCTAATATAACTATTAAACTGAATTCATTTAGTTTTGTGCCTTTAAACTGTTAGTAATTGAACTTGCTGGTTTCCATCTCAGAAGAACTTACTGCATCATGGAACATTCCTACAAAGTTATTGGTTTTCATTGCTTTCCTGATTAATTTAGTTTTTTCAACGTAGCATATATGGGATGGCGCACTAGAGTCATATTCCCTTTAGAAAATGGAGCACCTCTTAGCCACTGACCCTTGAAATTTATTTTTTAATGGATTTTGAGGCAGAATAAGTAAATTGCTCATTCTCCTGATCCATGAAAGTCCTTTTTAATGTAACCCATGACAAATTTGTCCTTACTCCCTTTTTAAATAGGAATACAACTCGAGTTGTTCTCTACATTATTATTATTTTTAATCTTGCCCACTTGTTTTGTTCTTGGGTGCATGCGCTTTAGTTATCCAGGGATGCAGATAGCTCAATTAGTTTTTGGGAGCTACAACTTGCACACAAGATTTGTGCCGTGGCACATTGCTCAATAGAAAAACTTGTTGGTTTTGAGATCTGTGCCATGTGGAACACAATCTAAGCCTTTTGATTTGAATGCCATGATGTAAAGATCTTTTTTTCCAAAGATTGGCACAAAACATGATCTCTACCATCCGATTTGTCTCAGTGAACCATTAAGTCAGCATTGAATCAGATGATGGTCTTTGACTGTATTGCATCAGATGATAGAATTCACATTTCATGCCGAACTTTGGTAGAAAAGATCTTATGGCCTTCAAATCAAATGGCTTAGATGGTGTTCCACATGGCACAGGTTTCAAAAATATGAATTTCTTTTTAGATGATGTGCCACGGTACAAATCTCGTGTGCCAGTTGTAGCTCCCTTAGTTTTCATGCTATTTTTCACCTGTAAATGTTTTTTTTTTTTTAAGTATTAAAAGAAAGAAATAAGTTAAGCTGCAGTCTTTATAGTAGAGGAGTATTCCTTTATCTAACACGTCCTCGTATAATGTTAATTGCACAAGTTTTATGTCTGCATCATCTTTTTATCCCCTTAAAAATCAAATATCATGCATACCTCGTCTGTGTTCTCGTGAGTTAACCTCATATTGTCTTTAGAAACAGTTACGTCTATTTTTCAGGTGGGACTGGCAATGGTGGTTGTGGAAAGTGCCGTAACATCCATATACATCTGCTTTGCGGAAGACCCGTCTTTAATTAACGGATGGGACACTGAGTTCTTCAACCAGCTGTCAGAGGCACTCCACCAACGGTTGCAACATAGAAGCGCACGAGCGAGAGAAGTTATGAACCACAGGCTTGATGCCCAGATACAAGGAATAACACTCCCTGTTTGAACCCATGCTATGCTACAGAGTGGCTGCAAATGTAACTCCTTTTTAATTTTTATTTATATCATTTTCCTTTTCAATATTCATGCATTTAAAATCTGTTAGCCTGTTCTTAGTGTTTGCAAACTATCCTTATATGTCAAGTAGTTCAATAATTCGGAGCATAGGTTATCAATATTCTCAAATCTAAGTCAAGTGGTAGGCTGTTGTCTAGATGAGACTCAAACCAAACGCCAAACTCACGAGAGGATTCTAACCATCTGCTTAAAGAACTTTTGTTCAGTCGATATGGAAAGTTGTTCTTAATTGTTGAGTTATAGGGAGGGACTTAGGTCACAATAAACGGAGACTAAATCAAGTTTTTTATTCAAAGCTGGTGTTAAAGCGTATTATTAAATAATTATATTCCTAACTATGAAGCTAAAGATACTGATATCTTGGTAGCATTCTAACTCCTCAACCCGGACTTCCACTAAACGAAAGAGGGGATGCGGTAGCTGTCAAATCTTATACTGTAATGGTCATTCAGGGGCCTTAGGTGGTGATCATGGCTGTTTCCCTTTCAAGGAAGAAGCTTATCTCCCATCGTCTCACAAGTCAACCTACGCCCATGTTATTTTACGGTCATGTCTGATATTCAAAGTTTGCAACCGCCCTCATTGCCTAGCCACTAGATGTTTGATCAATTATTATGCCTCAATAAATTTTGAGAACCAGCTAGCTCGAAGTTCAAGTGGCATTTCACCCTCTAATCACAATTTATAGGGCTGGTCTTCAACAGCAGTCAGTTCGGACCTCCATATACACTTTACAAGAAAAAGGATGCGCTAACGCGTAATGGCTTTCGCACTAGCGCTCTTGGCCCTTGCTTGTTGGCTGATTTTCAGGTGATGTAACACTTGTCCCTCGAATTCTGTGTTGGTCAATCTGTTGATTAAGACCTGACTGTGCCAGGTGACTACTTGAGACCAAGTCCATCCAAATTTGTTAAGTACCCACCTTAGATTGATGAGATATTGCCTATTTCTAGTGGTACCCATAGGGCACCCTTTTTATTTGAATGAGTGTGTTAGTAATTAAGTAAAACACACATATCTCACACCATATGAGAAGCCCGAATTGATTTTTGATAAACTCTGACCCGAGAATTGACCTTAATTGGGACTAAACATTGGTATTGATGAGGAGATCATCACCAACGGATTAAATTTTGATGATGACCATGATATTGGTCAATGGTTTGGGTCAAACCTAGACTCATAAATTTTAAAGAATTAGATGTACTAATATTCAAAGTTGTGTATATTTGCCTTGCATAAGGCAATGACATTTCTTGTAAATTTAAAATAAGCTCAAGGGCATTTATTAATTAATTCCTAATTATCATAATTATAAATTATATTTTTACTAATCTCTAGCAAATCTTAGCCACTTATCTAATTGACCCAACTTTGACTCATCTTACACTATAGAAAAACTTTGAAAAAATCTAGGGTGAGAGATGGGACTCTCACACATACACCATAAGATATATTGGAAAGGTTTAATTTCACAAATTTTGAGGGCAAGGAGATACACAAAAGACAATATTTGACCTTGTGTGTGGTGGGAAGTGAACCACAAGTGGGGTCCACTCCCACATGCGCATGTGAACTTTAGAGGAGAGAGGAGAGAGGAGAGAGGAGAGAGAGAGCTTGGCTTGGGAAGATAAGAGAGGACACTTGTCCAAAATTTTCAAAACGTGTCCCCTAGCTCCATTACAAAAATCGAATACCAAAGGGGCTTCTCCATTCCTTTCCTTTTTCATCTTCTTCCTTCCTCCAAAACTCCATTAGAGCTCCTCCTTCTTCCTTCAATTTGCCCTCTACATCAAACCATCCATTTTGAAATCCACGACCATCAATCAACTCCCCATGCTCCCTAGACCCTTATATATAAAACTGGACTCTATTCCTCCCCATTCCACCACAAAAAAAAAAAGGCAAACCAGCAAGCGATAGAGATCAAGCTAATGTAATGTCTTAGTTTTATTTTGATGTTTGTGGTCCAATAGTTTAGGAATTTTGTCCATAAATTTGATCTTAATATTTTTTTTTAGTTTAAGTTCTAAAAATTTTGTGGCATGTTTGAGTTGAGCCATGAGATGTCATGCATGTGATCCTAATGATCATGCAAGGCCATCCAATGGCCTAGATTGGTCAAAAGGATTAAGACCATTGTAGTGTAAGATTCTCTTGAAGTTTTGTAAAAAGAATTTGATTTTTGTTAAAATTTTCTTAAGATTTCATAAATATTAGTTAGAATAGAACCTTGGGATGCCATGCATGTGATCTTGATGATCATGCAAGGCTATCCAATGGTCTAGATTAGTCAATGATGAACTATGTTCATCATAGTGTAGGAAATTTTGAATTTTGCTTAGAAACTTTGATTTTGGGTTTTAATTTTTGAAATATTTCTGGAACATGGCTAGACCAGAACCATAGGATACCATGCATGTGAATTTTATGATCATGAAAGGCCATCCAATAGTCGAAATCGGTCAAACTTGGACTATGTCCATTAATAGCCTAAAACTTGTGTAAAAATGCTTTGAAAATGTGATTTTTATAAGAGTTTTCTTTGGATTTTGATTCTAATTTTTTATCTATGATTTTGTGACTTAAGATGTGGAGTACTGTGTGTGATCTTGATGATTGCTCTTTTATTGATCGAATGGCCTACGATTGTTATTGTAGCAATCATGGTAAAATTGGAGTTTGAGTGGAGATCATGTGCTATTGAGGCTTAGGATGACTCCTCCTCCTTATGATACCACCATTAGGATCATATGATCTCAGAAATAGTAGAGAACCTCTGAGTTGTTATCAGAATTTTAGAGAAAATGAATGGTCTTGATCAAATTGATTCCCATAGCATGGTTGTTTTAAATTTTTAGCATTGAATTTTTATGCTATTTTATTTATATAAAATGGACCATATAGATGACATATGTTGGTTATGATAATTAGATTAGTTGGTTTAGATCCCATAATTTTAGACTTTTGATCATTGATATTAGAAATAAATGAATGATTATAGATGCATAATGCTAGTTGGGATACTATTGTTATACCTGTCCCTCGATTTCTGTGTTGGTCAACCAGTTGATTGAGACTTGATGGGACCTGACTGTGCCAGGTGATTGCCTGGGGTGAGGTCCATCAATTTTGTTAAGCACCCACCTTAGATTGATGGGATAATGCCTATTTCTAGTGGCACCCTTGTTATTTGAATGAGTGTGTTAGTAAATTAGTAAAACACACACCACATCTCACACCTTATGACAAGCTCGGACTAATTTCTGATGGACCCTGACCTGGGGTTTGACCCGAATAGACTCTGAGCCTTGGTGTTGATGAGGAAATTATCACCAATGAATTAGATTTCGATGATGATCATGGAAGTGGTCAATGGTTTAGGGTCAACCCTAGACCCATAAATTGGAAAGAACTAGATGCACTAACATTTACGATTATGTGTTTGTGCCTTGCATGGAGCACTGACATTTCTTGTAAATACAATTTAAAGTCAAGGGTCTTTATGAGCTAATTTTCTAAGTTCCTAAATTAGAAATTAAACTTTTATAAATCTCTAGCAAATCCTCGCCTTTAATCTATTAGACTCAATTATGATCCATCTTACACCACAAAATAACTTTGGAGAAATCTAGGGTAATAGATGCACCCTTAAACATGCACCATAAGATAAGTTTGACAATTGAAAATCACAAATTTTGAGGGCATAGAAAGACACAAAATACAAGATTTGACATAAGTGTGTCGTGGGAAGTGAACCATGTGGGGCCCACTCCCACATGCGCATGGAGCAAATGGAGGAGAGAGAGAGAGAGAGAGAGAGAGAGGCCTTTGGAAGAAGCAAAGGGCCAAGTGTCCAAAATTTTCAGCCCTTGTCTCCCACTCCCCATCCAATGGTCTAGATTTGGTCAACTAGACCAAGGGTAGTATTTACTTAATTTCTTGCATTTTTGTAAGGAAAATCTGATTGTTGATTTGAAATTGTTAAAGTTTCTGGGATAGTTTACCCAGAATATTTGGATGTCATGCATGTGATCAAAATGATCATGCCAGACCATCCAATGGTCTAGATTTGGTCAACTAGACCAAGACTATATAGTGTAGGATTTTTCTTTAGTTTTCTTGAATTTTTGCAAAAGAAATTGATTTTGTACAGAAAATTTTGAATTTCTGGAACAATATTTTTTACAAGAACATTTAGATGTCATGCATGTGATCAAAATGATCATGCAAGGCCATCCATTGGTCTAGATTTGGTCAACTTGGCCAAGACTACATAGTGTTGAAACTCCTTGGGTTTATCTTGAAATTTTATAAAAACAATGGGATTTTTGTTTAAAGTTCTTTTATTTTTTTGAGATATGACTTTACCAGCACATTTGGATGTCAGGAATTTGATCAAAATGATCATGCAAGGCCATCCAATGGTCTAGATTGGTCAAAGTTGAACGATCTTCATCATTGTGTAGAAATTCTCAATCTTTGGCTTTATAATTCCATGCTAAATTGACCTTATGGATAACATCCATGTGTTTTAGTAGGTTTTAATCTCAAGAAATTAAATTGTTGATCCCTAATTTTAAGGTCAATTGAATGGCTATAAATCCATGTTGATAACTAATTATTATGTGTAGTATAGTTTCAATTAATGTCATTATTTTTCATAGTATAAATATGGTATTTTTTGATCTGATATTAGTTGAATGTTAGAGAAAATATCTACATGAAATCTCATAAATATTTTCATAATTTTATGGTTTTGATCATGATAGAGATTAATGGTCATAGATTGCATAATACTAGATAGTCTATATATAGTGCAGTATTGAATCTTGCCGATTTTTTATGCAATTAGACTTAAAATTCTGACCATATTAGTGGTTGAAATTCATTGAGTTTATTAACATTTCATCTCAGAAATTTTTGATTTAATTACTGATGTTGATGATAGCATGATCAGATGGCCATGATTAGAATTGCTTGACTTGCTTGAAATATGTAGTATAGATGTATATAGTACTTGTTTGCTTATGAGATTTTGATCATGAAATCTTGATCCACTGATGAGTTGAATGGGTTAGTCAATTCTGGAAATGTGTTCTTGAATCTTGATCTTGATCGTGGAAACTTGAATGGTGATAGATGCTTGTATAGGGTAAATTTTGATGTAGGTTGTCTATATAGATAAACATTAATCGGAACCACTAGATGGTCTATCGATTGAAGTTTGACCATTTAGTTGACTTATGGTTTGATGGGATTCCCAACTTTGGAAGCTCATGACCAATGTCGATCATAAATGATCAACGGTGATCGATTGCATATCGATGAAAATTCAAAATTTGAGACAATTAGGCTATAGTACGTATAGCGGATAGATCTTGAAAACCTGATCGGAAATAGTTTTGAAAAGCTTGATTTTTGTAAAATTGATTTCCGAAAAGAAAAGAATTTGAAAAAATAGGATCGTGCCCGAAAAGTTAGGTTTGATCGGATGGCTTTCCAAGCTAAATCTGTGCAGCCCACAACAATTTATTCTCAGAACAGAGAGCAAAATAAACTGAAATAAATTCTGGAAAATTAAGTTAAATAAACTAACGGGTGATACCCGATTAAAATTTTAGACCCAGACTCCTTGTGGGTTGAAAGTTACGGCACGCAGAGTGTAAGGCAGTGAATCTGTCCTGTTGTACTAGAAATCAGAGCTCTTGAAGAGCCATGATTTCCGTGACCAAGACCCATTCAAAAAAATCTGGGATAAACCAAGGTCAAACCTTGACTTGTTCCTAAGACTTGGGTAAAATTTCGAGCAATAATTTCATCAAGATTGTCGGTTGGAAAATCTGGAAAATTGTGATACGAAACTGTGCCGCATGACACCCAGCCAATAACCAGACCTTACCTCTGATCGGATAGGTCTGATTCCATAATGATCCTTTGACTTTTGACCATTAAAATATAAAAAGAAATTATAGATAACTCTTTGATCTTTCCAGAAAGCCGCTGAGTGCACGATTTCGATATCGACACTAAGAGTTACAGATTTGACTCTAGAGACCAATAAATCTGGTCCGATCACTTGATAAAGGAGGACAAATCTCAGCAATAAATTGACCATGATCAAATTTGATCATAATTTTGAGTGCCACACCTGGGAAAGATGCAGTTAGCGACCCTCTTTCACCCAATTTTTGTAGGACTCGAAAATTAGATCAGAGTTGAAACTAGCGTCCGATTTATCGCAGAGTATTTAGTACACTTGTGAAAAAATTTGCAATTCGAAAGAATGTGGTCAAAACTTGATTTTACCCCGAGACCGTGACCATTTGGGCAAACCAGATCATAGTGACCACTATAATTTATAATGGGACTTGAGTTGACTTGGCCAACCAATAATTGGATTGGACCTTTAGATGACCTAAAAGCTCAACTACTGAGAATATGTATAAAATTTAATAAAGACCTGACTACCCCACCCATGGCCCAACAAGACTTAGATGATTTTCTAAGCTATGAACTAGCCTAAAATATTTTAAAAGGAAATTATTAGAGGCACCCCTTGAATAACAACGACACCCCGATTATGGGCTCGGACCTTGAAAATGCTCGCATACCTAGAATTGGATCAAGTAAAGACCCAAACCACATAGGGAATGATCCGTGGACCTTGAACCCGTAAGTTTGGACCTATCTAAGTCCAAATACCCAACCCGAAGGCTTTACATGGACCAATGTTTGGCCCTTGAGGCCCAATCACTAAAATAAATTGAATGAAACCATGATCCATTGGTCCCAGGACCCAAAATGAGTCTTAAATAAGAAAGGAATGGACCCAAAGGCCCATATTTGAAAAACATTAAATGAGTAAATATCCTCTTGACCCTCTGATGAGCCTTACATTGCTCAAATGAGAAAACTATCAAAGTCATAAGATGTTCACCAAACTAATCTTAAGCCATACATTGGATACTCCTAGGATAATTCCCCAAGAGGCCTACTAGAATATCCCTCTAGGATGCTTGTTAAGGTTAAGAAATATCAGCCCATTGAGGAGTAGTCAATCAGTTGACTTAAATAAATTTATGAAATTAGTAAGAAACGGGCACCCCGATGCCTTAAACTTCGATTAAAGATGATTGAGGTTCTTTTATTGACAACGATAAACATAAGTCCTTATTAAATTCTAAAATAAGAGAATACTTAGTCTAAGTGTGAATCGACGAGATCCTTCATCAGGATTAAGTCATGAAACTTGAAAACTCGAACTCAGACTTCTGATTTGAATGAACTGCTTGAATTGTTACCAATTGACGGATTGGTAGATAAAGTTAGTGACATGATTGAACTTGAATTTGAACTAGTACTTGTATTTGAATTGAAATGTTTGAATTTTGAACTTGAACTTGAACTCGAACTTGAACCTAAAATGGGGTTTGAACTTGAACTTCTAAGAAGAAGTATATCTGAATCTTGAACCCGCAAAAGAATTTTGATCTGAAACTTGAGTATGCTTGAATACTGAACTTGAATATGGAAAACATGAATACTGAATCCTGAATATTAACTATTTGATAACGAATCCTGAAACCTTGAAAGTGAAAAGAGGATACTGTCTTGAACTTGAAAGCCTCGCATAGCTTATCTCTGTCCTCACGGACATGCTCATATGAGCATCTCGTATTCGAAAGAGTTACTGAAATGTCAGCTGAGAATTAGGTCTCATTAGACCAATAGGGTCATTGATCATTTTCTTGATTGACTAAATAGCAGAGAGTGTCAGCGTTTGTCTGCGTAACATTGACATTTGAACATTGAATCTTGGACCATGGTTGGTGTCTGGTATCGCACCAAATTAATTAAAAGACATTAATAATAAACCAATAAAATAACCAATAAATAAGGTGAAATAGATCAGTAATTTGATACATAAATAAGTCTAATAAATTTAATGAACCTTGTAAATATTTTGAGCCTGTTAATGATTTAGAATAGTTTGTTGTTGCTACCTGCATAATTTTGTTGTTACTCGCATGATTGTAACTGTAAATTTTCCATGTTATATTTCTTGCAAATAATTACCCTTATGTTAGATAGAAATTGTTTAATGTGATTGTACTTAAACTTTTTGCTCAGCATTAGTCTAATCTTGTTTATTTCTATGCTATTACAACTGTTAGAAAACTTACTTGCACTCGCACTTATGAAATTCTCTTACATTACTTGTAAAGAAACCCCATGGCAAAAATTAACTAAGAGTTTAAGCTTCACCGCTTACAGTCATTTCATGACCCAAAAATTCTAGAAATTAGTCAACAGCCACTCAGCCAAAGCTAGAGAAGTTGGACAAGGAAAGATCCACAAGCAATCATATGGCTGATAGTTTGGGCTCATTTTTCCTATAGAGCTACCAACACTTGCACTTTTGGTTTTGACAGGATCTTTTCCTTTCTTTGATTTTATTTTAAATCCAAAACTTTTGGAAAATTAGTGATGTACCTTTGTGTTTGGACTTTTGTAAACACTGGCTTTCTTTTTAAGGTTTGAATTCTTTGGAAATCCTTTTGAATTATCTTATTATTCCGCACTAAGTAGGAATTGTTTATGATAAAGTCATAAAAACCGAATTTTGCCTGATCAGGTTAACGAAAATGGAAAATTAAATTAGAAGTATTTAATTATGCTTCTGCAACTACTTTGGAAATGAAATAAAAACTATTTCGCAATTATGTGAAAAACAAAAAGCATTTCCCGCGATATTTTAGAAAAAAAAAAAATCCCAAAATTCATTAACTTAATCGTAATTTAACTAAGTTGGGAAATGAATTATGTTTTTAAAGAAAACCGAAATGCCCGACTACAGAATGGAGGCGTGTGTGCACTGGCACACTGCCTCGGTGCCGCCGTTAGCGGAGCGCAAGTTGCGAAGCCTGAGAGGAGGAGGCCGAGGGGCATGGGGGCATGACACACCGGAGTTGGTATCAAAGCTGAAGTTTTGTAAAACAACATGTGTAATGTTTTCTAAAACAGTTTTCCGAAAACCAGAATTTTTGAAATTTCTTTTGTTTTACTTGAAATTGAGTACTATCCAAAGAATTTTGAAAAACTGCACACGACACTTATCACCTGAAAGTGATTTGATCTGGTCACCTAGACCCGATCACCCAGACACAGATATTATGTCACTCAATCCTACTTGACACGTAATAACTCTTTAAATTGATTGTTGTGCGTTAGATCCATATATAAATAAGAAGAAAATTAAGACACCTCTCGTAGACGATATTCTTTTATTAAGAAGAAACTCTTGTGTTCTACTTATCCCTTAGGATGGTGAACCCTAGAAGAATCAGATAACCTTCTCCTAAACCGTCGACTCAGGAAAGTAACCGCGAAGAGGATACTCATGAATCACTGGCCGGTTTGTATCGGCATATGGAGTGGATGACGGTTGCGTTGGCCGCAAACCAAGATCGAGTATGCTCAATGGTAGAGCGATTTCAGCAGATGAAGCCACCAGCATTAATGGGAACTTGTGAACCGATGGCAGCCGATAGTTGGCTAAAGAGAGGTGAAAGATTGCTGATAGTTCTACGATGTCCTGAAATGGAATGGGTCGAACTGGCGACCTCCTTTTCAAAGGTGAAGCTAGAAACTGGTAGGCGACGATTGAAGAAGGAATCCCGACAGAAAAATTCCCTATATTGTGGTTGCAATTCGTGAACTTTTTCCATGGAGCTTATTTCACCAAGGCACAGTGACAGAAGAAGGAAACGGAGTTTCTCGAGCTAGAGCAAGGTGTTTTGGACGTAATGGAGTATAGTGTCCACTTTAATCAGCTCGCTCGTTATGCGACCCTACTGGTCCAAGACGAGGAATGGAAGGCAAAAAGGTTTGAGAGGGGATTGAAGCCTAGTATCCGCCATTTTGTGTCTCCTTACCAGCTGAAAACCTATGCGGTAGTACTTGAAAAGGCCCATTTGATTGAGGCCAAGAATGTGGAATTCCTTGTGAGGCAAGATCTAAGGAACAAAAATAACCGAAAGATACCAACTTGAAAACCTTGACCCAACCCCCAAGTTAGGAAGGGAGAGAAACCCAAGGATAAGAGACAAAAGGTTGAGGAAGAAACCTTTGTTGAGAAATCGAAACCCGCGACAGGACCCTGCCAGGACTGTGGAAAAGTTGGCCATACCTCGACGATTTGCCTTTTGGCACTAGGCGCGTGTTTCAGCCGTGGATAGAAAGGACATCTGATGAGAGACTGTCCGACTCGCCAAGTGAAGCAGGAGATAACTGAAGGAAAGAAACCGGTGACTCAAGGATGAGTCTATGCTTTGACCAAAGGAGAGGCGAAAGCATCCCCTGTCGTCATCGTAGGTACGATGTTTATTTTCAGACAACTAGCTCAAGTTTTGATAGACCCTGGATCATCTCATTCATTTATATCGCCATCTTTTACTAGTAAGATAATGGTGGAACTTGTGAAACTTGTTGAGAAATGGTATGTGATTACTCCTACTGGTGAACAAGTTACTACTCGAACTGTGTGCCCATCGTGTATCTTAGATATTAAAGACTACTCCCTAGAGGCCGACTTTGTTTTGCTGAACATGAGAGAGTTTGACGTCATCCTTAGAATGGATTGGCTTTCATTCCATCCTGCGTGTCTTAATTGTCATGATAAGACTCTAACCTTGAAAATATCTGGTCGATCTAAAACATTTCTATCATTAATCCAAGAACCCTCAATGTTGCAACATGTCTTTGTTGTCGCTTCTAACCTTGTGCAGAAGGAATCTGAACTCACAATCAATCAAGTCCCGGTGATAAGATAGTTTCCTGACGTGTTCCCCGAAGAATTGTTTGGCTTGTCGTCGTCCCAAGAGATCGAGTTCTGAATTGATATAGTACCTAGAACGAGTCTCGTATCGCAACCACCTTATCGAATGACACCGAAGGAAATGGAAGAGTTGTAGAAGTAGTTGCAAGAACTTAAAGACAAAGGATATATTAGATAGAGTTCTTCACCTTGGGGAGCTCTAGTCATATTCGTCAAGGAGGGTACCCTACGAATGTGCATAGATTATCGCAAACTAAACCAAGTTACGATAAAGAACAAGTACCCCTTGCCTAGGATTAACAACATGTTCAATCAACTATAACCCGTTCAAGTCTTTTCTAAGATCGACTTGCGTATTGGCTACCATTACTTGCGAGTTCTTGAAGAAGATATTCCAAAGACTACCTTTAGAACCCGATACGGTCACTATAAGTTTACCTTGATAAGTTCATTCTAATCTTCATCGACGATATCCTGATATATTTGCCAAATCCAAATGAACAAGAGAAACACATGAGAATTACCCTTACAACCCTTCGAGAACATAAGTTGTATGCTAACTTCTCGAAATGTGAGTTCTGGCTGGCATAAGTTGCCTTCTTAGGATATGTAGTGTCCAGAGATGGAGTTCTTGTTGATCCCGCCAAGATCGAAGTCGTGATGAGTTGGAAGAGGCTGACAATGTGACAGAGGTATGTAGTTTCCTCGGACATGCAGGCTATTATCGTTAGTTCGCAAAAGGATTCTCCAAGTTAGAGAAACCCCTTATTGAACTAACCAAGAAGAAGACCAAATTTGAATGGATGATCTATACCAAAATATTATTATATTTCACACCCTAATACCGACACTTAGCCATCCGATAAAAACTATCAAATGGTTGTTATACAGTTTAGTGGTTTCAGGTGTTCTTGACCGTTGGATTTGTTTGGAGCATAATCGAGCATAATTAAGGGTACTTAGGAGCATCGGACCACGGAGCCAGCTGAAGCACCAAAATCCGTGAGAAAAATTGATTGATCCAGCCATGTCTATGAAGATGAGGAGGCCACATGCCATCATCAATCGATTGAATCTTAGGAATCAATCGATTGATCTGAATTACAACTATTTCCCTCCAAAATTCAAATTTGAACTCAATCGATTGAGATTTCATAAATCAATCGATTGAGTTGATGACAGTTTTTTTTCCCTCTTGAATTTGAATTTGAACTAATTCAATCAATTGAGACTTGTACTTCAATCGATTGAATTCAAATTCAAATGAATCCGCCAAAATTCAATTTTAAAGTCAATCGATTGAAATTCAAGATTCAATCGATTGAGCCTTTTATGGAAGTTTTCCTATCCGCACCCTATATAAACAATGCTATGTTTAGGGTTTTGGAGAGCTTCTTCTTGGCAGATTTTCTTAGGTTTTACTCAAGTTTTCTTTAATATTTTTTTAATGGTAGTTTGTAATTAGGAAAATAAGGCATTGTAAGGTTCCGATCTTCTGAAAGGATCAAACGTTGATAAATAAAAGGGCATTTTTGTGATGGCTTCGAATTTGTGTTTTGCGTGTGAATCGAAGATGAGCGGCTAAACCCCTTATTCAAAGAGGAAGTGACCCCTAAGATGAGCACTTGATTTATTTTCAATCCTATAATTCTTGTCAATATTATTGAATCGTACGACTTTTAGTGCAAGCTTAATGTGTTATTATCGAATGCTCATTTATAGTCGTTGATCTTATAGCTCGGCGACAATAAACGAGTATTCCACCTAGATCGATCTTGTAGACCGATTTATGAAGTCATATGATTGATTTTCTTGTTGTGATTTCGTGTTTGTGATATATTATACCTTTCGCATGATTCATGCCGTAGTTGAATGCGTCATAGTGTTAGGATATTGTATATCGAATCAATAATTACATTTTTCTCTATTCGTTTTGCTTGTAATAAAAGGATGGTAAATAAGTTTACATAGGATTATATGGATTGTTGATAGAACACATCTAGGGTTAGCGGAATCCTTGTTCATCTCATCATTGTTACTTTATTTGTCATAGTTCTTCTTTGCATAGCTTTGTCTTCATTTTTATTACTATTGCATTGTGTAGTTGTAAATCATAGTAAACAAATCTCGCCTTTAGTACTTCCTTAGGTTGTTTAAATCTTTTGAAAAGTGATAAAATTATGCGCTTCCCTGTGGGTACGATACTCGTATTCTTGCCTTGCTATAATAGATCTTATACACTAATAAAGGTACACTTTAAAATCGATCAACTTTTTGGCACTGTTGTCGGAGAAGTAAGACACAATTTTATTGATTTTTTAGAGATTTTTGTTCTTTGTTTGCCAGTCAACCGATTGATTTTTCATATTCAATCGATTGACTAAGAAGTAGAAATTTGTATTCCATCCTGCTCATTGTTTCTCATCAATTGATTGATTCGTAAAAGTCAATCGATCGATTTGAAATTGTGACCATTTTCCTGTTTCACTTCTTTTATTAAAAAAAAAAAATTCATTATGTTCGGATTTTGAATTTTTGTTCACTGTTGTTTTCAATCGATTGATTTGTGAAAATCAATCAATTGACTTAAGAGCAAAGAACTGAGTTAAATTTTGCTCACAATTTCCTTTCAATCGATCGATCTATCTTAATTGATTGAAAGATTTTGACCTGTTACCAGTCCAGCTTGTTTCAAATTTTTGTTCTATCAAATTGTGGAGTTTACTCTATTTTTTCTCAATCGATTGGTTGAGGATTGAATTTCAATCGATTGATTTTATCTCAATTGGTTGACTAATTTTTCAATTTCAAACAAAAATAAATAAAAATTTCTCTTCTATTTGGAATCTAAAACTCATTGTTTCTGAACTGTCTAGAATTGTTTGACTCTACCCTGTGATCATTTTCAATCGATTGAGTATTCAGATTCAATCGATTGAAAACACAGAGAATTGAGTCAATCAATTTTCATTCTCGGATTTTCTTCAATCAATTGGTCAGTTTCAATCGATTGACAGAGTCCAAACTACTACCATTTTAGCGAGTTACTTGTTCTGTCCAGATAGTGTATTCAATCTCAATCGATTGATTTCCCAATTTCAATCGATTCACTGAGAAGGTGACTTGTCTGAATTTTGTCCTTTGTTTTATATCAATCGATTGATTTTTACAAATCAATCGATTGCTTCTATACTGTAGCAGCCTTTCAGTCTGTTTTGATTTTGTAATCCTTATCTTGAGTTTGTTTTGGTTTTGCAGGATAAATCGTAGAAACTATAAGCTTTAGTGTAATCACACTGAGACCATGGTGGATCAAAGACAAGGAGGACGAAATAAGCATAATAACAATAACAACAATGGACGAGAAGAAGAAAATCATTTCGAGGTGCCACCAGATGGTCTATGGACGTTAGAGCAATACAATGATCATGGTCCTTACGAGGATCAAGATAGTATCACTCTTGCTCCCATACCTGGGAATCATTTTGAATTCAAATCGGTAATGATTCAAATGTTGCCAATTTTCAACGGGTTGAGTAATGAAAATTTGTACGCTCATCTGACAGATTTCATCGGGGTTTGCAAAATGTTTAGAGTACATAATGTGTCTAACGAGATAGCAAAGTTGTGACTTTTCCCTTTCTCTTTGAGAGATACGGCGAAAGCTTGGTTTTTATACTTAGAACCGAGTTCTATTAGGAGTTGGACTGAGTTACAACGTGAATTCTTAAAGAAGTACTTTCCCATGAGTAAAACCAATGATCTACGTCAAAAGATTCTGGTTTTCGCTCAACAACCTGCTAAACATTTCATGAATGTTGAGAGCGTTTTAAGGAATTGCTTAGAAACTGCCCTAATCATTGAATTCCAAGATTGCAACAAGTCCAGAGTTTTTACAATTGATTGATTCCAGAAGAAAGGTGCACGATCAATGAGTCGTGTGGAGGATCCTATGTTGTAAAGGAGGAGGGAGAAATTTGGGCTCTTTTCGAAAGATTAAGCCAAACTTTAATACAAAATGAAACACTGGGACGTGTTAACCTTTATATGTAGGCGAAATCTCATGTGCTGAATAAAAGAGGGCTTTTTTATGTCAACAACAATACCTCTGACTTATCAACGAAAGTTGATATGTTGTCAAAACAAATAAACATGTTGTTGGCAGCAACCAAACAAGTTGAAAGTCCTATCACCCCCATTGTTTGCTCAATTTGTGAATATCAGGGTCACATGGCTAACCAGTGTCCAACCACTCTGACGGTTTTTCGTGAAGAACCTTACCCTCGGGAACAGGTCAATGTGACTCAGTCATATTAACGGCAAGATATAAATCCTTATTCCAACACCTACAATCCAGAATGGAGATACCATCCTAACTTAGGATGGGGAGGATCGAACCAGACTGGATAGGCGAACCAGACTGGATAGGCGAACCAAAAGTATGATCAAATGCACGAAGTGGGCAATAAGGTTTTCGTCCACAACAGAATTCTAACTTTCAACAGAATTTAAATTTCTAATAAAATTCGAATTATCATCACCCAAATTCTGAGTATCGTTAAAATCAGAATTTCAATCAATCTAATACTACCAGTTCAAAGAATTCTTATTTTGAAAAGAAATTGAAGCAGAATATGCAAGCGTTTCAACAACAAACTATGCAAGTTGTCCAGTTGTTCATATCCATGATGAAGGATCAATTTGGTTAATTGACCAACCAGATGAGTCAAAGAGAAGAAGGAAGGCTTCCTAGCCAGCCCATCAATAATTCTCGTGGCCAAGCACTAATTGGTGAAGGACCATCGACCAACCACCAGCTAAAGGCTGAAACTGTCTTGAGAAGTGGACGAGTCACTGATAATCATGTTGAAATCCCATCTGAATCAGAAGAAGTGGAAAAACAACCCGTGAAAGAGAAAGAACCAGAGAAAGAAGAAGAAAAAGAGTCCCGAAATTGTCCAAAAAGAACCTAAAGAGGACCCAACAGTTGAAATTAATCCCCATACACCTAAGACACCATTCCCCGAGTGCCTTGCACCTCCATTCAGATTGGGGAAGGGTCCATCGAAAATGGATAATATTTTAGAAACATTTAAGCAAGTGAAGATCAATCTTCCATCGCTTGATGCCAAGTTCCTGCATAAGCCAAGTTCCTCAAGGACTTGTGCACCCGCAAGAGAAAAACACGTGCATGTGTCAAAGAAAGTGTTCATGACTGATTAAGTCAGTTCCATCCCGAAATTGGACGCACCACCAAAGCTCAAGGACCTTGGAGTCCCGACGGTTTCATGTGTTATAGGTGGACAGACAATTGGTAATGTTCTTTTGGATTTGGAGCAACTGTAAACTTGATCCCTTATCCGGTGTACGAAAAATTGGGACTTGATGAGTTACAACCAACCGCTATTACACTCCAATTAGCAGATAGGCCAGAAAGAAGGCCTAGAGGTATCATTGAAGACGTTCTTGTAGGGATTGATAAATTTGACTTTCCAGTAGATTTTGTTGTACTAGACATGGAACAACGAACCAAATCGAAAAATCAAATCCCCATTATCCTTAGGCATCCTTTTCTTACAACCGTCAATGCCTGTATTAACTGTCATACATGAGCTATAGATGTATCTTTTGGGAACATGAAAGTGAGATTGAATGTGTTCAATGTCATGAACCATTTTCCTAAAGAAGAGGAGGTCGATTGCTTTCATATCGACCAGGTTGACGAAGTGGTGGAAGAGGTTCTTCTATCAATGCTAACTAAGGAAGAATTTGAAACTGCATTGTTAGCCATTTATGATGAAAGAGGAAGTGTAGAGCAACATTTCAAAGGAATGCACACCATTTCAACATTGTAAGAGAATAGGTCATGGAAAACAAAGGTTGAACCATTGCACATCATGGCAATGCCCAACCTAAGGCCATCAATAGAGCAGCCACCGAAGCTTGAGTTAAAACAGTTGTCTAATTCACTTAAATATGCTTTTTTGAGACCTCATGAAACTCTACCAGTGATAATTTTATTTACTTTTTCTGAAAAGCAAGAGAGTGAATTGATGAAGGTGCTCCAAGATCACAAATGAGTAATAGGATGGACCTTAGCCAACCTGAAGGGAATTCATCCAGCAGTTTGCATGCACAAAATACATCTGGAGAGGAAGTAAGACTTCAAAGGAAGCACAAAGATGACTCAACCCGAATATGAAGTCGTGTTAAAGGAGATCATCAAACTTCTTGATGCTGGCATTATCTATGCAATCTCCGATAATGAATAGGTGAGTCCAATGCAGATTGTTCCAAAAAAATCAGGCATAACTGTGAAGGAGAATGTTGAAGGGGAATTGATACCCACACAAGAATCTACCGGGTGGCGTGTTTGCATCGATTATCGGAAATTGAATGCCGCCCCAAGGAAGGATCGCTTTCCCCTTCCTTTTACTGATCAGATTCTTGAAAAATTGGCAGGACAAGACTTATTATTTTCTTGATGGATATTCTGGGTACAACCAGGTGCTTGTATTTTCGACAGATCAAGAAAAGATAATATTTACTTGTCCTTATGGCACATTTGGATATCACAGAATGCCATTAGGTCTTTGCAATGCCCCTACCACGTTCCAATGTTGTATGTTACCCATATTCTATGATATGGTTGACAAATTCATCGAAGTTTTCATAGACAACTTCTTAGTCTTTAGGAAGACCTTTGAAATGTGTTTGCATCACCTGACACTGGTGCTACAACGCTGCGAAGAATCTAATCTCATCTTAAGATGAGAAAAGAACCATTTTATGGTTCAACAAGGAATTGTCTTGGGGCACATCGTATCCAAGAAAGGGATCGAAGTTGACAAGGCAAAAGTTGATTTAATCACCAATTTACCACCATCGAAGAATGTTCGTCAAATACGGTTGTTTTTGGGTAATGCAGGATTTTACAGAAGAATTATCAAGGACTTTAGTAAGGTTGCTACGCCATTGTGTAACCTGTTGGTGAAGGATGTTCTGTTCAACTTCAATGATGCGTGTATGGAGGCTTTTGTGAAGTTACGAGAATTGTTATCGAATGCTCTGATAATCAATCATCCAGACTATACGTTGCCTTTCAAGATTATGTGTGATGTCTCAGATTACGCAATCAGTGCGGTTCTAGGCCAAAGAGTAGATAAATTACCTCATGTAATTTACTACGCGAGTAAAACCTTGATTGATGCACAAGTAAACTACACCACCACGAAGAAAGAATTGTTGGCCATAGTTTATGCGCTGGATAAATTCTGTTAATACTTGCTTGGTTCTAAGATTGTGGTCTTTTCAGATCACTCTGCATTAAAGTACTTGTTGGCAAAAAGGATACAAAACCAAGATTTGATTCGATGGATTTTGCTTCTCCAAGAATTTAACTTCAAAATTCGAGATAAAAAAGGGGTTGAGAATGTAGTTGCTGATCACTTGTCTCGATTTTTACTAGCAGAATCCTCTGTCTCAGATCCCATCCAGGATACCTTTCCCGATGAACAGTTGATGGCTATCAATGTAGCAAGAAATAAAACTCCTTGGTATGCAAACATCATCAATTACCGTCACAGGGCAAACCCCTTTACAGTGGAGTAGAAAAGATAAAGACTTGTTTTTCTCCTAAATAAAATACTACCTTTGGGACGAGCCACACCTGTTTAAATTCTGCTCAGACTAGGTGATCTGACGATGTGTGCCAGAAGAAGAGCAAGCTAGCATCATGAATTTTTATCACGAAGGAGTGTGTGGAGGGCATTTTGGAGGACTAAAAACTATCCTAAAAATTTTACAAAGTGGATTTTATTGGCCGACGACCTTTCGTGATGTGATGGCCCACTGCAAAAAATGCATTCGATGCTAGAAATTGGGAAATATTTCCAAACGAGATATGATGCCACTACACCCAATTTTAGTTAATGAAGTATTTGATATCTGGAGAATTGATTTTATGGACTCATTTCCTCAATCTTTTGGGTATGTGTATATCTTGATCGCTGTAGATTATGTGTCCAAGTAGGTGGAAGCTGTAGGTACACGATCAAATGACCACAAAGTAGTGGTCAAGTTTCTGAAGGAGGATGTATTTAATCGATATGGGGCACCTCGAGCTATTATCAGTGATGGTGGATCGCACTTTTGCAACTGCCATTTTATAACATTAATGAAGAAATACGGAGTCACTCACAAGGTGGCAACACCGTATCATCCGCAAACAAGTGGCCAAGTTGAGGTATCCAATCGAGAAATCAAATAGATTTTGGAAAATTTTGTTTGAACAGACAGGAAGGATTGGTCTCTCCGGCTCTTTGATGTTCTATGAGCATACAGAACAACATTTAAAACATCGATCGGAATGTCTCCCTTTAGGCTTGTGTTTGGGAAGGCTTGCCATCTCCCAGTTGAATTAGAACACAAGGCGTTCTGAGCGATCAAGCAATTTAATTTCAACATGCAAGTGGCTAGATCAAATCGATGCTTACAATTAAGCGAGCTCGAGGAATTACGCCACGATGCATACGAAAACTCGAAATTGTACAAAGAACGATCCAAGAAGCTACATGATCGGTTAATTTCTAGGAAAGAGTTTCATCCGGGCCAAAAGGTATGGCTCTTTAATTCGAAGTTAAAACTCTATCCAGGGAAATTGAGATCAAGATGGGAAGGACCTTTTCAGGTCGTTTCTACCTCTGAGCATGGTGCCATTGAGATTCGAGATATGAAGGACAATCAGATACTGAAGGTAAATGGTCAACTCCTCAAACCAATGTTTGAACCAATGGCCCAAGTGCTGATTGAATCAATAAATCTCACTGATCCTGTCAATTGAACTGCGAACGGTCGAGCTGTCGACACTTAAACTCAACGCTTACTGGGAGGCAACCCAGTTGAATTGTTCTTTGTGTCTAGTGTTTACTAGTTTTGTTTCTCTAGGAAGAGTCCTGGTCAATCGATTGATTTTTCTAAATCAATCGATCGACTTTCGTTCACAATTCTGTGTTAGTGTAAGAACTTTTCTGTCAATTGATTGACTTTCATTCACATTCAATCGATTGAGGTTAGTGCATGGGTTTAGTTATTTATTTTGCATTAATCTCAATCTGCTCATTTATTTTTCTCAATTCATAACTTGCGTGATTTGAACTTATGAGCCACAATATTTTTCACCTAATCTGCCTTCGATTTCTAGTATGCTTTACATAGGTTTGGAGGGACCAAATTCTATAACATTTGGATCAATGAGGGCATTGGACACATCAGGTTCGGGGTGAGAACTTCAACTCATGTTACATCATTGACTTTGAGCAGTAATTCAAAAAAAATAAAAAAATTATATTTGTTCTCGAAATTATTGAAAGACTTTGTCAGTCAATCGATTGACTTACTCATATCAATCGATTGACTGGAAACTTTGGCCCGAGAGCAATTGGAAGCAGATGTGAGTCAATCGATTGATTTTGATAAGTCAATCGATTGACTAAGCAATTGAAGCCTATTTTCTGAAATTTCATGAGTTTTCATGATTTTTTATTGTTGATACTTGGAAGGTTTAGTGAAAAATTACCATGCCATGTCAAGATTATGACTGCTTATAATTATTAGTTTCAGTGCAAGTTTTAAAGATGATCCTGCAATTCATGACTAGAAATTTTGACACAATACCATATTTGAGTTTCGAAGTCAAGGAATTAGTTTGAAACTTTGAATCCTAGGATTCTAGTGGAGATGAAAACCCGTAAGCTTTAAAGCCAATTTCTCATTCTTGATGAGTGTGACAAGTAAATTCGGGGTATCTTTGGAATTTGTGCTCACTTGTTTAAATCTCATATATTTTCTTTGATTTGTTTATTTTGCATTGCTATACCATAGTACTAGAACACATTACGTTTGAACTCAAAATAAATAGGCATCATTACCACCTTTTGAGGAAGTGATCAAAGGCCATCTTTGGCTCGTTTGAATCTAAAATGCCCCACCTCACTCTAATTTACCTTTTAGCACCCCTTTTGAGCTTTGTTGAAAATTTTTGCCTTAAAATACTTCTTGTTAAGCCACACTAATCATACCTCGACACTACCACTAAAAATTATGCCTTAACCGCCAATCTCTGCAAAATCAAGAAAGATGGAGAAGAAGCAATTGAAAAGAGAGTATGTGGAGAGATTTGATAGTGGTGACCATTGGGAGCATAGGGCATAAATATTGAAGAAAAAGGGTGATAAGAAAAGGAAAAGAAAAATAAATAATATAAATGTGTGAAAGAGGTATAAAAATGAAGAAACAAAAATATATGAGGTGATGTCAAAAAGAAAAGAAAAAGAAGGAAAGAAAAAGAAAAATCCTGAAAAATTCGAAAAAGAAACAGTGAAAATAAGAAAATCAAATATGTTTCTTTTTCCAGTTTTTCAGGGAAATTAGAACCCAAATTTCTCTTTCTTTCATAACCTTTACCCGAGCCCCGTTACAACCCTAAAAAATACTTTTATGATCCAATCTCGGTTAGTAAATGCCTTGTGGAGAGTGATAATGCAATGACTATGATACTTAGTACAACATGCTTATGATACAAACATCATTCCTTATGAGATTATTTTTTTTCTTTGATACATCATTTTTCTTGAATCATGTGAGACTCTTTGATTTGTTTTATAATTCTCTTTCTCATATGTGTGTGAAAAAGTAACCCATTCATCGGAGTGATTTCATTGTGAGTGCATATCTAAAGTGAGGATTGAGTCAAGACATGGGATCCAAAGATTTCTTGTTGGACTTGTTCCCTGATGGAAGGATTTTAACATTGGTAAGCACACACAACACTCTAGAAATGAATGAAAGAATCATTGGAAAAGTAAAGCATTGAATTAATTTGAATGGGCACTAATAAGATTAGCATGACATCGTATTTGACATTAAAGTTTCGCAGGTTGCAAACAATTGATAATTATGAAAACTAATGATAAAATTTATAAGGCATTGAAGTTTGTAGGTACCTTCACTGAAAACCTTCAGGAGACAACTCCTCCACTAGGGATCATCTAGGGGTTTAAAGGCTTATTACATATGCAAAATGCAATTGTGCTCCCTACGAAAGTGGCATTTATTTTCCTTTAGGTTGCTAGTTTATTTTCTCACATATTTTTCATTCTCTTTGCTCGAGGATAAGTAAAGTGTAGGTTTGGGGGTGTGATATGTGTCGAAATATTACTATATTTCTCACCCTAATACCAACACTTAGCCATCCGATGAAAGTTATCCGACGGTTGTTGTACAACTTTAGTGGTTTTAGGTGTTCTTGATCGTTGGATCTGTTTGGAGCATAATCGAGCATAATTAAGGGTTACTTGGGAGCATTGGACCATGGAGCCAGCTGAAGCACAAAAATCCGTGAGGAAAATTGATTGATCTAGCCATGTCTATATAGATGAGGAGGCCACATACCATCATCAATCGATTGAATCTTAGGAATCAATCGATTGATCTGAATTACAACTGTTTCCCTCCTAAAGTTAAATTTAAACTCAATCTTATGAGATTTCAAAAATCAATCGATTAAGTTGATGACAGTTTTTTTTTCCTCTTGAATTTGAATTTGAACTAATTTAATCGATTGAGACTCGTACTTCAATCGATTGAATTCAAATTCAAATAAATCCGCCAAAATTCAATTTTAAAGTCAATTGATTGAAATTCAAGATTCAATCAATTGAGTCTTTTATAGAAGTTTTCCTATCCGCACCCTAAATAAACAATGCTATATTTAGGGTTTTGGAGAGCTTCTTCTTGGCAGATTTTCTTAGGTTTTTTTCAAGTTTTCTTTAATATTTTTTTAGTGATAGTTTGTAATTAGGAAAACAAGGCATTGTAAGGTTTCGATCAATTCCGAAAAGATCAAACGTTGATAAATAAAAGAGCATTTTTGTGATGGCTTCGGATTTGTGTTTTGCGTGTGAATCGAAAATGAGCGGCTAAACCCCTCATTCAAGGACCCCTAAGATGAGTACTTGATTTATTTTCAATCCTATAATTATTGTCAATATTATTGAATCGTACGACTTTTAGTGCAAGCTTAATGTGTTATTATTGAATGCTCATTTATAGTCGTTGATCTTGTAGATCGGCGACAATAAACGAGTATTCCACCTAGATCGATCTTGTAGACCGATTTAGGATGCCGTACGATTGGTTTTCTATTGTGAGTTCATGTTTTTGATACATTATACCTTTCCATGATTCATGTCGTAGTTGAATGCGTCATATTGTTAGGATATTATATGTCAAATCAATAATTGCATTTTTCTCGATTCGTTTTGCTTGTAATAAAAAGATGGTAAATAAGTTGAGAATTATATGGATTGTTGATAGAAAAAGTACACATCTAGGGTTAGTGGAATCCTTGTTCATCTCATCATTGTTACTTTATTTGTCATAGTTCTTCTTTGCATAGCTTTGCCTTAATTTTTATTACTATTACATTGTGTAGTGGTAAATCATAGCAAACAAATCTCGCATTTGGTACTTCCTTAGGTTATTTAAATCTTTTGAAAAGTGATAAAATTATGTGCTTCCCTATGAGTATAATACTCGTATTCTTGCCTTGTTATAATAGACCTTGTGCACTTGCAATGGTACACTTTAAAAACAATCAATGGACCCCTGCTCGCGAACATAATTTTCAAGAGCTGAAAAAGTGATTGACTACGGCACCGATCCTGACTCTTCCTTCAGGAAGTGATGGTTATGAAGTTTACTGTGATGCATCCCATCTGGGATTGGATTGCGTATTGATGCAGAAGGGTAGAGTGATGCTTAGGTGTCACGACAGTTGAAGGACCATGAGTGATGCTTTGGCTGTTGTCGTGTTTACCTTGAAGATATGGCGACACTACCTATATGGTGAGAAATTGGTCATCTTGGCTACTAAGCATACTACTCCGCTTGAGCAATTAACCAGTTTGTACGTCTCCAAGATTATACGACTCCATGGCGTTCTTTTGTCCATTGTATCAAATCGAGATTCTCACTTTACCTCAGAATTTTGGCGATCACTTCAAAAAGCCCTGAGAACCAAGATTAAGATGAGTACAACTTACCATCCCCAGGCCGATGGACTGTCCAAACGGACGACCCAAATATTAGAAGACATGCTGAGATCCTGTGTTCTTGACTTTCAAGGAAGTTGAGACCAATACTTGCCTTTGTGTGAGTTTGCTTACAACAACAGCTATCAGAGTAGCATTAAAATGGCATCGTACGAAGCCCTGTATGAAAGACCTTGTCGATTTCCGCTTTGCTAGAGTGAAGTTGGCAAAAGACAGATACTTGGCCACGAACTGGTCCTGGTTACTGTCGAGAAAATTAAATTGATTCGATCCCAATTAATAGTCACTCAAGATGGCCAGAATAGTTTTGCGGACAAGAAGAAGCGAATCCTGGAATTTGAAGTTGGAGAAATTTTTTTTATTAAAGTATCTTCGACTAAAGGTGTAATTCGGTTTGGTAAATGAGACAAACTAAAGCCCCGTTATATTGGACCTTATCCAGTAATCAAGAGGATTAGAACTGTAGCCTATCAACTGCAACTTCCTGAAGAGATGGCACGTGTACATAATGTCTGTCATATCTCTACATTGCGAAGATATATTCCAAATCCGAGTCACTTGTTTCCAAAAGAAGTTGTCGAACTATCAGAAGACTTGACCTACACGGAGAGACTCGTGCAGATTCTAGATCTAAAAGAGCAGCAGTTGCATTCCAAAACAGTTCCCCTAATGAAAGTACTTTGGAGAAACCAAGATGTTGAAAGTGGTACCTAGTAGTTAGAATCTAAGATGCGATCAAATTACCCCAATTTATTTTAAGATACTCGCGTTATCGTAGAATTTTACATACGAGTATAATCCTGATTTCTTGGATATGTTTTTGATTTCCCTTATATGATTCTGACTGCTTGACTTGATCTTGATATTGATATCGCCATGATAATTCCGAATGGATATGACTGCTTGATAACTATTTGTTTTAGCCTTGATTACTTGAAATGGTCTGAGGGACTTGAAATGAAATTAATCGATCAACATGAATCGGATTACTTGATTTCTTGATATTACTTGACATCGTTCTGATTGATTGATATTGATTGGATTTTCGAATATGATTCATGATACCTGATATGATTGGGACTGATTGACATTTCCATAATTATTTTCTCGCATTGTTTTCTAATATAGATTGATTCTCTGAAATAACATGATTTTGATATTGATTCTATTCATATTGATAGTCTCTGATTGATTGATATAGTTAGATTATTTGTTGACGCCACAACGGTGTTATAAGATTGATTGATTGACATTGACTGCTTTGAGTCGATTTGACCTGATAAATAAGTCATAGATCGATCACGTGTTCAAGAGATTTTAATTAATAGGAATTTCTCGACCGATTGATAAAGAATAAATCATAGCCTACCGACAAAAAAATCCCACCATAAGTAAAAATCTTTAAGGCCTAGGCCATAGGCGATAACTGTCAAGGCCAATCAACCAATACCTCCTAAAACTTGAGAAGGAGACAAAATTGTACATATCATCAACTTAATTAAATATCAAAATTTTCACCCTAACCTTTAATTTACTTGATGTAAATTTTTAGACAACCATGACTTTGATTCCAAGACTCGAAAGAGAGTGTGCCACACTGAAAGTTGAAAAGAACAAATGGAAGTATGAACTTTCAAATGGGAAGCTAGCCCTAGAAAGAGAAACTGCACAGAAGGCTTGGCTCATTAATGCCCTGCATGACTGTCATGACATTAACGAAGAAGACCAGGAATTGTATGCCTTGATGATAAGGGACCTTAACCGAGACATTAGGACGGCCAAATCCCGAATCGGGCGTGCTAAGCGCAAATTAGCGGAGACTTTTGAGCAATTGCGATGCGTTAAAAACCTTTTGAAAAGATTGAGAGCGTGAAAGTGTCTGGAGAAACAATTTTTTTTTTCTTTTTGAGCTTTATGATATTTTGGATGCCTTGCCATTTGTTTTGAGGCAAAGGCAAATGTTTTGAAAACTTTGGGTAAACAGTTACCTGTTGATATACTTACTTTGTCGTTTGGAAAACTAGATTGCTTTGCCAAAATGTTTTGAGGGCAAAAGCAAGCAACTATGTGGAACCGTATGAAAATTTTGTTTATATGATATTTAAATGTTTTAGAGAAAAATGTCTTTTGAAAATTTTGATCACTCCTACTTGCATGATTGATTTAAATTGACAACTGTGGAACCTTTTCTTTAAAATTCTGGTTATTTAAGGCCTTAAGAATTTGAAAATCTTGCATGTTTTCTTTTTACCTGAATTTTGACTAGAAAAACTTGAACCTAGCTATTTCAGATGAGTTCAATGAACGGACACACGTACACTATGGACATCGATAGAGAAACATCGCTTGACCACTTCACATTCTTATGAGAATCACTTGACCACACCAGAAAGACCTTGAACCGAAACATACTCAAAGACCGCCATATGCGGACATCCACACAGGAACTGTTGGGTGTACTTCGAAGTGATAAATTTAGGAAAGCTCGACTCTTGATGAAGCTGAAATGAATAGAGGATAACTATGCCGATGACTTGATGTGCTTGAAAAATATCGAGAATAACCTTCGTCGTCTGACGACCTATATGGAAAAATTATAAATCGAGCTCCTTACCCCAAATCAGTAGAAGTAGTAGTTGAAAAATTCTTACTACCACTAGTTTTGTCTTGATGTATGCTAGATGTGAGCAAAAAGACTTCTATGAACGTGATGTATACCATCTAACTGGATGTCTAGTTAAATTATATAAAAAGTTTAAATTGTTAGCAAAGTAAGATTACACCTTGACTTTCATACTCTTTGAAAAATTTCTCAAAATAAAGAAAATCCGTATTATCACTAAAATTAGACCACCTACAGATGGAAGCTTATACTTGAATTTCCAAGACGCTACATGAGATTCAACAAGGAAGAAAAATATTGCATAGATAGGAACGAATGTCCTTCCAACAGATACAGGACCATGCAAACGTGTTGACTTGTATTCGAAAGAAAAATAACAATATAAAAAGAGAAAAATATACGGTAGAACAATTCTTTACGACTCCTTATGCCCGCACGGGAGAAAATCGCATGAAAGTAAGTACCATTTTGACAAGTTTAGAAACCCGCCAAGAGTGGGAAGATTATTTCCAACTCATGGAAGAAACAACTTATGCACAAACAAGATTTTGTTTGAACATAACTCAACAATTGATCCACCCGTATGAATGGGCCCTACGTGAGAAAAATGAAGGTATGAACCGTAGTAAGAATTGATGGAACTAATAAGATTGCCGATTTTGACTGCTTGTAATTTTTGAGAATTTTTGGAAATCCTGTTTATTTTTTTTATGCAAAGTTGCATTAATCATTGTTGTTATACACTCACTGAAAACAAACTCACTTCTAAACTATAGTGTCTTTGATGTGGTCACAGATGGGAAGTGCTATGATTCCCTTACTAACTATTTCAGAACTAAAACGTAAAAAGAAGAAATTGGAACGAAAAGAACTTCTCTTTTTCCATCAATGTACTTTACACCGATCTGTGATCCAGTACCTCGAAATGCGAATTGACAACCAAACCAATGAGAAACATATCCTATCAATCTGTATTTCCCTTCTCAGAGGAAATCCACCTGGTAAACACGAAGTCGTACGGCACATGAATGACATTAAACTGAGAATCTGTAACTGCAAGTAACACCTCACTAAGGAAGTTGCCGAATTTGGCCAAAGTGAAGGCATCTTGGTGCCAATTCGAGATGAAATCGACAGTCTCGACACCACCATCACTGGAATCAAAACGCTAATGGAAATCGCAGGAATTTTCGAAAAACACTTGATAATTTTGATTTCGAGGACGGAATCCTCTTAAGGAAGAGATGATAAAACATATACCCCTCGATTACTGTGTTGGTCAACTAGTTGATTAAGACCCAATGGGACCTGACTGTACTAGGTGACTGCGTGAGGCTAGGTCCATTTAATTTTGTTAGGCACCTTAGATTGATGGGATAATGCTTATTTCTAGTGGCACCCTTTTTATTTGAATGAGTGCATTAGTAAATTAGTAAAGCATACACTACATCTCACACCTTATGACAAGCCCAGACTGATTTTTAATGGACCCTGACCCGGATTGACGTTGAGCCTTGGTGTTGATGAGGAGATCATCACCAACGGATTAGGTTTTGATGATGATCATGGAAGTGGTTAATGGTTTGAGTCAAACCTAGACCCATAAATTGGAAAGAACTAGATGCACTAATATTTACGGTTATGTGTTTGGGCCTTGCATGGAGCAATGGCATTTCTTGTAAATACAATTTAAAGCCAAAGGTCTTTATGAGCTAATTTCCTTAATTAGAAATTAGACTTTCACAAATCTCTAGCGAATCCTAGCCCTCAATCTATTTGACTCAATTTTGACCCATCTTACACCATAAAATAACTTTGGAGAAATCTAGGGTAATTGATGCACCCTTACACATACACTACAAAATAAGTTTGACAATTGAAAGTCACAAATTTTGAAGGCTTAGAAAGACACAAAATACAAGATTTGACTTGAGTGTGTGGTGGGAAGTGAACCATGTGGGGTCCACTCCCACATGTGCATGCAGCAAATGAAGGAGAGTGGAGAGAGAGAGTGGCCAATCTAGACCATTGGATGGCCTTGCATGATCGTGTAGATCACATGCATGGCCTCCAAGGTTCTGGCTATATAATATATATAATCATTCCAGAATTTAAATCTTAAAAAAATGCAAGAAAACTTGGAGATCTATGGACAAAATCCTATGCTACAAGACTAAAAATATCATACAAAGAGTAACTAAGACTTTACCTTATCTAGGATCCTCTTTGCTTGGTAGTTTGCTTCAAGTTGAATGGTAAAAAGGGGTGGGATAGAGCCTAATTTAATATATATATATATATGAAACTAGAATAAGAGAAGAGTTGATTGGTGGTGGTAGATGAGAGTTTTGATGGCTAAATGAAGAGAACAAATTCAAGGAGCTCTAATGGAGGTTTGAGAGAGGAAGAAGAAGATGAAAATGGAGAATGAGAGGGAGCCTTTATGAGATTCGAATTTGGCCTGGGCATGGGGGACATGGGCTACAAAAATGTGCCAAGTAGCCTCTCAACTCTTCCCAAGTCTCTCTCTCTCCTTCCCAATACACACTACCTCTCTCCTCTCTCCCATATGCCCAAGGTAGTGGACTCCACTTGGGTTCCACTCCCAACCACACATCAAAGTCAACTATTGGTTCTTATGGTTTTCAAGGCCCCTAAAGTGAGTGAATTTCAAGAGTCAAAGTTATCTTGTGGTGCATGCACATAAGTGCATCTAACACCCTAGATTTCTCTAAGGAAAATGGGTGGTGAAAGATGGGTCAAATCTAGGTCAAGTGAACCAAGGGCTAAGATTTGTTAGAGATTTGACAAATTCAAATTTTTAATTACTAAAATTAGGTAATTTAATTACAATTGCCCTTGGACTTAATTCAATATTACAAGAGAGTCATTATTCAAGGCAAAACACAAACACTTAACCCAAATGTTAGTGCATCCACTTTCTTTCAATTTTATGGGTCTAGGTTTCAACCCATTAAGAAATCCTATGATCATCATAAAAATTTGATCTGTTGATGATGATCACCTCATCACCACCAAGGTTCAGGCCCAATTCGGGTCAAACCTAGGGTCAGAGTCCATCAAGAATCAGTTTGGGCTGGTTACAAGGTATAAGATGAGTGTATTTTACTAAATTTCTAACACACTCATTCAAATAAATGGGGTGCCCTAGGGGTGCCAGTAGAAATAAGCATTATCCCATCAATCCAAGGTGGGTGCCTCACAAATTTTAGTAGACCTTGTAGACACTCTCATTTTGCCCTCTCGGAATATATAAAGTCGTTCGGTCAACCTTAACCTCGCCCGTGACTTTTCAAAAGGACTTACTTTCTCTTAAAGTTTTAAAACCCTAATGCAAGGATCATATGCTGAAACAATAGTATATGGCTGAACACAAGCTGAAATAATAGCTCTATGGCTCAGGCCCCATAACCCTAATGTGGGGACCATATTAAAACAATAGTACATAGCTGAACTTAGGTTGAAACAATAGCTCTGTGACTCAGACCCCCTAACCCTAACATGGGAACCATGCACTGAAACAATAATACATGACTGAACACAGACTAAAACAATAGCTCTGTGGCTCAGATCCCGATGTAGGGAGACTATATACTGAAATAATAGTATATAGTCGAAATACAGACTTAAACAATAGTCTGGCATTTCAGACCCGACCCAGACCCGTACAATCCCAAATTACGCACCTAAAATCATACGTGCAATTAAATTGCACGCCAACTCACGAACGTGCAATCAGTCCCTTCTCAGACCAAACCTCCTTTCTCTAGACCGCCTTGAGACTCGATTATATGCTCCACGTGGTACGCGTGATCGGATTCAACGCCATATCACAGGCGCACAATTGGTCTATCCCTGACCTAGTCTCCCAACCCTTGGCCGCCAAAATTCCACAATTAAGTACTTTGAATAAAGCGCTCAATCAGATCTCGCACTCTAAAGTAAGTGCACAATTAGTCCTAACGTGATTAGAACTAGGAAGCCCGGTTGAGCTAGTCAGCCGATCGCTCACTGAGTCAGTGACCGACTCAAAGCGAATAAGCACCAGTCAACCAGCGTGCAATTCAATTAAATTCCTGAAATAGGGCATATAATTGAAAGTTAAACGCACCCCACAGGGTGCATAATTAGAAAAAAAACTTATAAATAGACTTCTCTACCTCGACCCTAGGGACGGGATTTTTTAGAGACTTTCCCTCTCTCGAGTTTCGGGCCTTCAAGCTTCGGATTTCGAGATCCCTCTCTGCCGCCTCGGCCTTAGGTAAAATTTTCCTTTTAGTTTTTAATTTTTGATCCTAGTTTTTAATTCTTAGATTTAAATTTTTTCCAATTTTAACTATTAGCATTAAATTTTTAGTCTTAGACCGTAGCACCCCTTTTTTTTTAAACCGTAATTTTCAATATCGAGTTCTAGTTCTTAGTTTCTAGAACCAGTTTTTAATCAGGCTGCTTAATCTCCGACGCTAAGCCTTAATCTTGTTCTAAAATCTCAATCTCCAGTCCTATTATTAATCTCTAGTTCTAGTTCTCAGTTTCTAGAATCAGTCCTTAATTATACGGTCTGATTTTCTGATTTCGATCCCAAATTCAGTCCTTAGATTTTAAATTTTAGTCTTAATTACTAAATTTGAGATTTTTAAAATCCCTACTTATAGTTCAGTTCTTAATTTCTAGTTTCAAAAATTCATGATTCTAATCCAAAATTGTTGACTTTAAAAATCCAAAAAAAATACTATTTTATAATTCAAAATTCAATTTGTTTAATCTCAGCCACCCGATTTGCCCAAGGGGGCTTACGGAGAGTACTCAAGAACGAGGCCAATCCTTCTTATCATAGCAGGCCCAAACCCTTAGTTGCTTTAATTAGAATTTCAGTAAAATTAGTATACTTGCTTTAATTAAAATCTCAGTAAAAATAGTATGCTTGCTTTAATTGAAATTTCAGTACAACTAGTACACTTGTTCTAATCAGTCTTTGTAGAATTAGAATAGTTGCATTTCTAGTAGGATTATGAGACTTCATTAATTAGAGTTCTAATAGGATTAAAATATTGAATTAATTAGACTTCTAGTAGGATTAGGAAACTTAATTAACTAGACTCCTAGTAGGATTAGGAGACTTAATTAATTAGATTCTAGTAAGATTAAAATATTAAATCAATTAGACTTTTAATAGCATTAAGAGACCTTTTAGAATCACAGTAGAATTAGGACACCTAATCATAATAGAATTCTAATAAAGGTAGGACGCTCAAAAGCAAACCTTCCCAAAACTTAGGCACATGACCATGGATCAAAATATCGTCCGATACCGATACGTATCGGACGATACGTATCGGTATTGGACTCGAACGATACATTGAATGTATCGTTCGATACATTCAAATGTATTGAATGTATCGAACGATACATTCAATGTATCGTCCGATACAGACCGGTACCGATACGTATCGTCCGATACGTATCGTTTTGGAGCTCGGACGATACGTATCGGTAACCCGATATTTTAACCCATGCACATGACCAAAGCCAAAGACGAGTCTAGTCACGGCGCAACCACAACGTGATCTCATATGACCCAAGATCAGCCAAAGAAAGAAAATGACGCACCTATCGCGCAAATATCCCATCAACATCCCATCGCAAATATCACCACTCGAAACATCCAGACACAACCGCGCTACCCATACATGAATTTGTTCCCTCACGATGCAACTACGACTCGATCTCGTCACCCATGTCCCATCGTGACACAACAACTTCATCTTGTCTTACAGCTCCGACATCAATCACACCTCCCCGAAATCTTCATCATAAAACCTTGCATAGAGTCAAACGTGCTAAAAATCTCATCGCTAACTATGCTCAACCATTGTCCCATCACGGAAGCAGAGAGCCTACCTCTCGAATCCCTAGCTACGCAGTAGTCGCTAGACTCCAATAGAGGATGAGGAACTCTCCCCACGTCCCATCGCATCTAAATAAAAAATAAAAAAATTCCACCAGGATCCAAATGCCCCTATCAGACCTATGACCAGTAATCCCCTAGCCTAAAGCAGACCCCCAATGTCCCATCACGTCTATGATCCGCTATGACAGGAAAGAAGAGAAAACTTTTTTGCATCTCATCTCAGCCTGCAACCAACTGGACTCATCCCAGCATGCAACCGTAATAGGAAAGACCACCATGTCCCATCGCGATATCACCAGTCCCATCACGTGCTACACAGTCCCATCATCGCTAACTATGCTCAACCATTGTCCCATCACGGAAGCAGAGAGCCTACCTCTCGAATCCCTAGCTACGCAGTAGTCGCTAGACTCCAATAGAGGATGAGAAACTCTCTCCACGTCCCATCGCATCTAAAAAAAAAATAAAAAAATTCCACCAGAATCCAAATGCCCCTATCAGACCTATGACCAATAATCCCCTAGCCTAAAGCAGACCCCCAATGTCCCATCACGTCTATGATCCGCTATGACAGGAAAGAAGAGAAAACTTTTTCACATCTCATCTCAGCCTGCAACCAACTGGACTCATCCCAGCATGCAACCGTAATAGGAAAGACCACCATGTCCCATCGCGACATCACCAGTCCCATCACGTGCTACACAGGTAAGTATCACCACTTCAAGTAAGTGTCATCCCCTCTCTTTCACTCGATATTGCTTCTAAAAAATATAGTTAGTTATGATTAAGCCAAATATTTTTAAAACCCATCACTCTCGACTCGTGAATCATTGTAGTCCTCCCATAAGAGACAATCATCAGTATTCGCCGAGAAGGTTAGACAGAGTATCCAGCATGCCAAGCGTCGACTTGACAATCACATAAACAGTCGGGCCCACAAATCTCTTACTTGTGAATCTGCTCAGCGACGCCTCGAAAGTCACGTTATTCGAAGAGTTATCACCGAATTGATTTTAAGTTAAAATTTTCGAATTTTCAAAACCCTTACTTCCAAAACCAAAACAAAACAAAAAAAACAAACAAAAAAGAGACCCAAAATAATAATAATAAACAAAGAAACCTCCTACCTGCCAAAATTCATCTCACTCACCACTTATCCAAACCAGCCATTCCCCTTGGGAAACAGAACAATGAGTATATTTAATCTAAGAACTTACAAATGCCTATTAGAAAATGAACGTCTGGTGCGCATTGGTGTGAGCAATGACGCGCCCGATCTGACGTAATTTATGAAAGCCTTCGACATTACATGATTTTATTATCGGTCTTTGGACCTTATTTCTAGACATTTCGTCATATCCCTTTGTTTGGTTGCGGCGAGTCGCATACGCGACGGGATGCCACTTACACCCACAGATTAGGATATGGTGATTCTCCTTTTCGTTTGACTGTCACTCGCAACAAGTAGCGTTGCGAGACGGGATACCTCTTGCACCCGCAGATTAGGATATGCTGACTTCCCCCGTTGACTGTCTATGATAGCGGGTTGCGATATGTGACGAGATCACTTATATCCACGACATAAAATATGCCTTTCGATAGCAACCATTGGGCCCCCGAATGTTCCATTTTAGCTTGCGTTGATCAATAAGAAAGTCAAGCATGTCATGTCAGCATCCCCAGTTCATATTTATTATTTTCCAAGAAAAATGAGAAGACACCTCGAATGAGGGGTGTCTACTTCTTCGACGTGTTCTTACTTCGCAAGAGTGCGTCGAAGAGGGGCATCTGTAGACACCACTATTTTGCCCTCTCAAAATATATAAAGTCGTTCGATCAACTTTTGACCTCGCCTGTGACTTTTTGAAAAGGACTTACCTTCTCTAAAAGTTTCACAATCCTAATATGGGGATCATATGCTGAAACAATAGTATATGACTGAACACAAGCTGAAACAATAGCTCGGTGGCTCAGGCCCCATAACCCTAATGTGTGGACTATGCTGAAACAATAGTACATGGCTGAACCCAAGCTGAAACAATAGTTCTGTGGCTAAGACCCCCTAACCCTAACGTGGGAACCATGCACTGAAATAATAGTGCATGACTGAACGTAGGCTGAAACAATAGCTCTGTGGCTCAGATCCCGACGTAGGGAGACTATATACTGAAACAATAGTATATGGTCGTAATATAGACTGAAACAATAGCCTGACATTTCAGACCCGACCCGGACCCGGACAACCTCAAATTACGCGCCTAAAATCATGCGCGCAATTAGATTGCACGCCAACTCCCGAACATGCAATCAGTCCCTTCTCATACCAAACCTCCTTTCTCTAAACCACCTTGAGACTCGATTACGCGCTCCACTTGGAATGCGCGATCGGATTTAACGCCATATCACAGGCGCGCAATTGGTCTGTCCCCGACCTAGTCTCCCAACTCTTGACCGCCAAAATTCCATGATTAAACACTTTGAATGAAGCACTCAATCGGATTGCGCTCTCTAAAGTAATTACGCAATTAGTCATAACGTGATTAGAACACTTGAGTCTGTGACCGACTCAGCGAATAAGCGCGCTTGATCCAACCAAAGACATGCAATTCAATTAAATGCCTGGAATAGGGCGTGTAATTGAAAGTTAAACGCACCCCTCTTTCGAGTAATTAGAAAAAAAACCTATAAATAGACTTGTCTACCTCGACCCTAGGGACGGGATTTTTTAGAGAGTTTCCCTCTCTCAAGTTTCTGGCCTTCAAGCTTCGGATTTCGAGATCCCTCTCGGCCGCCCTGGCCTTAGGTAAAATTTTCCTTTTAGTTTTTAGTTTTCGATCCTAATTTTTAATTATTAGATTTAGGTTTTTTCCGATTTTAACTATTAGCATTAAATTTTCAGTCTTAGACCGTAGCACCCCTTTTTTTTTAGACCGTAATTTTCAATATCTGGTTCTAGTTCTTAATTTCTTGAATCAATCTTTAATCAGACTGCCTAATCCCCGACCCTAAGCCTTAATCTTTGTGACAGCCCGGATTTTGGAACCTCGAAATCCGTGCCATCAGCACGACCTTCAAGGCCGTGCCCCGGGTTCCTTATGAAACATTGGTATATGCAATCCAAAACTGTAATTGAAGCACTCATAGCTACACAAAAAAAACTCAACAAAATAATCAAGGTGTCGCAAGGCAGTCCTTGTCTCATGCCAATTTATGGACATAAGAACTTACCCAAATGTTTAGTAATAACAGTTCATCCTAGGCGTTTTGTCAAGGAATGGTAATTAAAACATTCGAAATAAAGAGGCTTGATATACCAAGCCATACATAGTACTCTCTCAACTCACTCTCAAAGTATGCAGCGGGTTTCCTAGAAGAATTCCTCAGGAGGAGGTTCTGACTCTTCTGTGGGCACGAAAATCGAAGCCCTTGGATCAGCTTCTTCCGAAGTCTTTCGCCGCTTAGTCCCGGACTCATGACGATAGTCTAAGGGGTGAGCTACATCCTAGTCAGTAGGGAAAACAAAAGAACATATAGATCAACCTTCACATATGTCAGTAATTTAACAAGCATAGAATTATAAAGTAATCACTTATGGACAACAATTTGAATAACAGGAAATAACCCAATGATTTTGGTCGTTACTTAGCATGGTTTTGTTTAATCTCCTTATTAGTTTAGTTGTGAATTTGGCCTAATCACTTAAATCTTAACTTAAGTAGTCCTCGAGCAATATAGCATCGAGCCTCGATGGAATACCCGCCATCGTCGTCTAACTAGACAGCTTGTTATATGTATTCCTCGAATATGCCAGCCCTTTCTCATAGGTGGCGGGTCTATTCTCAATCTACATCCTCGGATGTGTTATAAATGATTGCCCGTACCGGTCACGGATATCCTGCCGAGTCAGTCGTGGGTATCCCGCCACGTCGGTGGGGTATTCTAATCAACCTTAAATAATAAAAATATCAATGTGCTTTACATATAGTTATTCACCGTGATTGTGCTAATTATATTACATTAGGCCTTATCACATTACCTTCGTTTCTCTGTTAGTTTTCATCTGCATCCCTGGGATGCCCCATACTTCTGTTGCACCCTTCTTTGATTGAACTACATGATTTTTCGTCCCCTGGGGACCTCAAGATTTTCACGTTGTAACACACACACACACCCTTATCATGAGGGTTCATGAAATATGTGACTATTTAAATAGATTATACTACGCATATGAGTTCACGGGATAATGCACATGTTTCAAGAATATTCCCTACCTCGACGAATCTCAAGGCACGCCTGCTCGTAGAGGGTTATAATGCATCAACCTACATTTCAAAAATAGGTTTAGAACAATCACTAGCATTATTGGGGTGTATGACCCCCAAGTTTCTTGTATTCGAAAAACCAAGATCCGAGTGGTCACCAGACCTCGCTCGAGCGGCCACTTGACCTCGCTCGAGCGGTCACTTGACCTCGCTCGAGCGGTCACTTGACCTCGCTCGAGCGGTCTCTTGACCTCGCTCGAGCGGTTAAATCGAGGTCGCTCGAGCGGTTAAATCAAGCCATCGGAGTATTACTGTGGACCCTCGCTCGAGCGAGCTTCCCTTTAGTTTTGGGGACCGCTCGAGCGAGCCCAGAGTTATATTTTCCTCTGTTCATCCTCGCTCGAGCGAGCCTTTTAGACCGCTCGAGCGAGGAACGATGATTTTGTTCCTCGATCGGATCGAGAACATGCTTCCTTCCTTCATTTTACCTTAATCTCATAAAAAGAAACATTCAGCCAACATTCTTCCTACTATTTAAAACATTCCTAGGCATCTATCATGTCTTTAACGTACCTCTGACGATGAGTTACACACAAGTTCGATTTACGATTCGAAAATCTACTAGGCTAACAGGCCTCCAAGGTTCTTCCTCCAGTCTCTTCCTCTAATCTCCTTTGCTGACTTGAGTCCCAACGAACCCTAGTTCTCTACTAGGCTCTTCTCTTTCTCTCTATATTCTCCTTCTCTCTATTTAGGTTAGAATAGAATTACGTAAGGGTTCCTCTCTCTCTTCACTTTTATATCTATAAGTTAGGGATATACTAGTGTGTTTCCCACGCATTACACTTAGTGTCTTTGGTTCGTTTTGGTCTCCTTGTGAAACACATATACCTATGTGTAATGCATGCCGTGCACTCATCTCAAAAATCTGAGGTTGTGACAATCACCCCAACTTACAAGATTTTCGTCCTCGAAAATCGATGTTATTCTCTTAAACAGGTACCACTTCTGTTATACGACTCGCATATCCAAAATAGTAATTAAACATTGTCGATTTCAAGAAGAAGCGTTGCCATTATGCCTACAAATTTTCACATAAATGAAAGGGGTCATCATCGCTATACTCATTCCATATATATTTATCATTCACAAAAAACAACTTTGTGACATTCATGTCACGATAGTTTGAAAAGATTTTGACCAAGAACCCACCTCCTTACAAATGCCTCAAAATATTACATGTAATGTGTTCAAAATTTACGTTACTATCTAGTCCTCATCCTCCTCGTAGTCGTCGTCGTCGTCCTCGCCATCCCCATCCTCATCGTCCACCGTGACGGCTGTGGTACCCGCGGTGGCACTCCTTGTAGCCGGGCCGGAGCTTGACGCTCCAAAAATAGCATCCCTCATCGCATGACGCTACGCATGTAAGGTAGTGGGTATGTCGGCCCATGAGGTCGATAAGTAGCGCCTCCTGGAACCTCTGATGCAACCTGATCTCCCGCCCTTGCTGAAGGATCTCCCGCATCATGCCCGTGTCGGTAGTGGGTATGGGCTGTGGAACTGAGGTAGAGGGAGTGGTCGGTCCTACCGGTGCCTGATGGGTGGTTGATCGGGAGACCTGACGGTCTCTCTTCTTGTTGACGCTGGTTTGCAGGCTCTTAAGGTTTCGGCTCCAGTCTTGGGCAAGGTAGGGGACGACGTTATCAGTGAGGAACAACTCGTCCTCCCGGATCTTAAATCCTCCCTTCCCATTCCGTGAGTCTAAGAGTCGGGAAATCAACCGAGCATACGGTAATCGATTGATGGGTGGAGGGACAGCACCCCTTACATTTCTTTTGTAGGCATGCGCCATGCCTTTTATGATGACCATAGGTGCGTTGATCCACCTATTATGAAATGCGGTGTGTAGGGCCCGCAGAAACGCATCATCTCGGCGTTCTTGATCATGGGTTGGGTGTAGATTCTTTAAGGATAATATCTAAAAGCCACATACGCTGGCGGTAGTTGTGATCGGGTAATAGATTGTCCGGCGGACATGCCGCCCGATGATGTCGGAGATGATTGTTGGGAAATCTACGCTCCCGTAAAAAGGTGGTAGGATGAGTGGGCTAGGTGTAGATGTGGGGACATTTCATGATCGAGAAATGTCGGCATATCAAGATTAGCTCATTACCATCGATTAACGAGTATAGCGCCTTCGACGCTCCAGCTTTAGGGTTTGGTAAAACAATTTCACTAGCCTCGGTAATACCGATCCCCGAATGGCGAAGGTGGTCTTGAGATGGTTGTTAGTGAGAAAGTCCGATGTCCACTGGGTGGACGTCGGATCCCCGAAACATGAGGGATGTATATCCCATTCCGCTTCAAAAGTCTTGGCTCCCCACCAATCATCCAATGTGATTGGAGTGGAGGGCGGGTTTGATGATGGTTGGGACGTTTGGGGCGGTTTATTGTTGTAATGGCACCGAATCGCCATCCGTTTCTTAGGTTGGGGGTTTGGGCTCGAAGCCATCTAGTATATAAAAGGTTTAGAAGGAAAAGAAAGATTTCAGGGATAGGTAGATTTTACCTAGGAGAGTAGTCTTGACGGATCGGATTGTCCAAATCCGGCTGGAATCGGTCGGAAAATATTGGAAACCGCTTGCCCTAACCCGTCGCTCGTCTCCTCTCCCTTTCGCTTGAAGATGAACAGGCGTCTTGCCCTCCGCCATATATATAGTTCCGCCTCGCTCGAGCGGTCATTAGTTCTCGCTCGAGCGAGAACAGAAATAGTTTTATTACATACTATAGCCTCGCTCGAGCGGTTATAATGCGTCGCTCGAGCGGTAAAAATGTCTCGCTCGCGCGGTCACAATGCCTCGCTCGAGCGGTCGAAATGCCTCGCTCGAGCGAGGAATAGTTATCGCTCGAGCGAGAGGAAGTGTGATTTTATGTAGTTCGCTCGAGCGAACATAAGTGGTCGCTCGAGCGAGACCAGAAACATTTCTCTGGTACCATTTTGCTCGTTTTCGGTTTCAATTCTCATCACTAGTTTCATTAGATAAGAGTTCAACGTAAAGTGGTTCAATCATTGTTTGTAGTCAATATATCTTTAAAAGAAAATATATATATATAGCCTTCACAGTACCCACAATCACATATTCTCAAAAGAATAAAACCATTCAGTTGGCAATTTCGAACAAATTGGGATATTGTTCTCTAACATCCGCCTCACGTTCCCATGTTGCCTCTTCGGCTGGATGGTTCTTCCATCGGACAAGCACTAAGGGAATAACTTTGCCTTTTGTTCCTTTCGATCTAAAATTTCTACCGTCTCTTCAATCATGATCATATCTTTATGCATTTCGAATGATTGGCCGCTCAGCACGTGATCAGGGTCATTCAGATATTTCCTGAGCATCGACACGTGGAATACATTGTGTACCTGATCAAACAATGCTGGCAAACCAATGCGGTAGGCTACTTCTCCCACTCGACCCAAAACTTCAAATGGTCCAAGATAGCGGGGACTTAGTTTCCCTCTCTTCCCAAATCTCATCACTCCTTTCATCGGTGATACTTTCACGAACACATGTTTACCCACTTTAAAGTCTACACTCGTCCGCTTGATGTCAGCATAGCTTTTCTGTCTGCTTTGAGCCGCCTTTAGTCTTTCCCTGATCATGTGAACAATAGCAGCGTTATCTTCAAGTAGCTCAGGTCCCAAAACAAATTTCTCGCCGATTTCCTCCCAATTGATTGGCGACTTACATCGTCTTCCGTACAAGGCTTCATACGATGCCATTCCAATGCTCGCCTGAAAACTATTATTATAAGCGAACTCAATCAATGGTAGATGTTGATCCCATGACCCTTGCAATTCTAACATACATGCCCTAAGCATGTCTTCAATGACTTGGTTTCTCTGGTTGACCCGTCTCGTCTGCTTGTGGGTGAAACGCTGCATTAAAAATCTAACCTAGTTCCCATTCCTTCTTGAAATTTCCTCCAAAACTTTGATGTATATAATGGGTCGATGCAAACAATGCTACTTGGAATCCCATGTAAGCACGATCTCTTTCATATAGAGTTCGCTAATCTTCCCGTGTGTACATCGATTGTATGGCAAGAAGTGTGCCGACTTTAGTCAACCGATCGACTACCACCCAAATGGCGTTATGCCTCCTTGCGATTCAAGGGTAGACCGACTATGAAATCCATTGAGATAGATTCCACTTCCATTCCGGTATGGGTAAAGGCGTAATAGGCTGCGGGTGTCTATGATCGATTTTCACTTGTTGTACGTCAAACATCGTGACACGATCGCCACATCTTGTTTCAAACCTCTCCACCAAGAATTCTTTTCGTGTCCCGATACATCTTCGTGCTTCCCGTGGATAGCATAGCTTGACTTGTGAGATTCATCAAGAATCGTCACGCATAATTCGGCATTGTCCGGAATGCAAAGTCGCCCTTTGAATATTAAGGAACCGTCTTCCTTGATTGAAAACTCAGATGTAATACCTTCAGTTACATTTTGATGTATCTTTGTTAGAATCGAGTCTTTCATTTGTAATTCTCGTATATGTTCGAATATCACTAGTTTCACTGATATGTTGGCTAAGAAGGCTCCTGTGGCTTGTGGTTGTATGTCTGCGCCACATAACGCTAGATCCTCCAACAACTTCCATCGATGTATACCCGAAATTAGACTAGCCAGCTGGGCCAAACTTTTCCGACTCAAGGCGTCGGCCACTACGTTAGCTTTGCCTGGATGGTACTGTATGGAACAGTCGTAATCTTTGAGGAATTCCATCCACCTACGCTGCCTCATATTCAGTTCCTTCTGTGTAAACAGGTATCTGAGGCTCTTATGGTCAGTGAAAATTTCAAATGTTTCTCCGTATAAATAATGTCGCCATATCTTTAATGCGAATATGACTGCTGCTAGTTCCAGATTATGTGTTGGATAGTTCTTTTCGTGCTCTTTCAACTGTCTGGAGCCGTAAGCTATTACCTTTTTATATTGATTTAGTACACAACCCAACCCGTTATACGAAGCATCACTATAAACTGCAAATCCTCCACTGCCCGATGGAATGACTAAAACTGGAGCTGAGGTAAGTCTCTTCTTGAGTTCTTGAAAACTCTTCTCACACGCCTCACTCCACTCAAATCTTGAGTCCTTTCTTGTAAGCCTCGTAAGAGGTCCTGATATCTTTGAAAATCCTTCTACGAAGCGTCGATAATAACCTGCCAGTCCGAGGAAACTTCGGATGTCTGTCACGGTTTTTGGTTGTTCCCAGTTCACTACTGCCTCGATCTTAGCGGGATCTACAGTGACACCATGCTTGGAGACGACATGCCCCAAAAAGCTAACCTCTTCTAGCCAAAACTCACATTTGCTGAGTTTGGCGTACAGTTGGTATCACGCAAGGTTCGTAGAGCGACACTTAAGTGTTCTTCATGCTCCGTTTTCGATTTAGAGTAGATTAGGATGTCGTCAACAAACACTACAACGCAGGAGTCTAGGTGTGGTTTAAACACTCGATTCATCAAGTCCATAAACGACGCCGGTGCATTCGTCAGTCCGAATGGCATCACTAAAAATTCATAGTGTCCATTTCGTGTTCTGAAAGCCGTTTTCTGAATGTCCTCGGCCCTGACTCTTAACTGATGGTAACCAGATCTTAGGTCGATCTTGGAAAAATGTTTTGCTCCCTGCAACTGGTCGAATAAGTCATCTATTCTTGGCAACGGATATCGATTCTTCACCGTGACTTTGTTCAATTGGCGGTAGTCGATGCACAACCGCATCGACCCATCTTTCTTTTTCACGAATAACACTGGTGCTCCCCATGGAGACACGCTTGGTCGTATGAATCCCTTGTCCATGAGCTCTTGCAATTGTTCTTTCAACTCTTTCAACTCTGCAGGGGCCATCCTATAAGGTGCCTTTGAAACAGGTTCCGTTCCTGGTGCTAAGTCTATCGCAAATTCTACTTCTCTTTCTGGAGGTAATCCTGGCAATTCTTCTGGAAATACATCTGGGAATTCTCGCACCACTGCTATCTCGGAGATAATATTCTTTTCTTCTTTATCTTCTTTCAAGAATGCCAAATAACCGCTACACCCCTTTCTGATTAAACGTTCTGCTCTGACTGCAGATATGAGTGGTACCTGAGTCGATCTCTCCCCTTGAAATCGAAACGATCTCCTCGTGTTAGGACGGAAAACAACAACTTTATCCTTGCAATCCACTGTTGCGCAGTGATGGGATAGCCAATCCATGCCAAGGATTACATCGAATCCTTGCATGTCCAACCATATTAGATTTGCGTCTAATTCGTGGACAACGTGATCCCGAATGCTTACTACTACCGATTTGACTAACTCAGGTCCACTAATTCTCCTGCTGGGATGGACACGATAACACAAAGTCCAAAGGCCCTAACAATCTTCATCTTCTTTGCAAATCTAAGGGTGATGAAGGAGTGGTAGACCTCGGTCTATCAACACTCGTGCGTTATGTGCTACGTAGCACCCTTTCTCATAGATTTGTAACGTACCTATAAAGCATACATATACGTACTTAACATATACTATATAAAAATTTCCCCCCCCTTTTTTTTTTGTTCTAATGTTCAACAACGGTTGTATATATATTTATCCTAATGGAAGCCCATTCTCTTTCTAGAATTGTATTGCAACCGAAATTCTTTATTTAAAAGAAATCTCACCTTGGATGATGGTGTACACTCCGCTTCGGGTCAGAATCACAGAGGCTCTCCTCGAATAACAGGCTTTCGAGATTGAATAGGTTGTGGCATGGAAGTTGGGGCCGTCTTTTCTTTAACTGTCTCAGGGCAATCTCTAATCATGTGGCCTATCTTGCTGCACTTGAAGCAGCCTCGCATTCCCTGCCTACACTCCGTTGTTTTGTGGGACTTGCCACACTTAGCACAAATTTCCCTTGGTGATGAAGTAGCTCTCGAAAAACCTTGTGTAGTTGTAGCCTCTTTGAAAGCAGGACCTTGATACCTCATCGGTCTCCCCGATGCAAAGATAGCGGATAACTTTGATGAGTAGCTTGTTGTGCAGGCTCTCCCATACCCCCGCCTGAACGATTGTCTCTGATTCGGTGCCAGAAACCTCGGTTTCTTATATACCGATTCATAACTCCCCGTCCTGCTTGGATCAATGCTTTCTCTACCTTGTTGTTCCCTCTGACGGCATCGGTTATTGTTTTCTTCTTCGACTACCAATGCCTTACTCATTACTTCTCCATAGGTTTTCAGCTGGAAGGGCGCAACCCCTCCTCGGATGTCAGACCTTAAGCCCTGTTGGAACCTCTTCGCTTTCATCACGCCCCGAAATTACGAGTGCAGGGGCGGCGAGCCAGTCTCATGAATTCCACTCCATACTCTCTCACGGTCATCCTTCCCTGCGCTAGTTGTAAAAATTGGGTCTCCATCTGATTCCTCACAACTTCAGGAAAGTATTGTTTATTGAATTCTTCTACGAATTCGTCCCAAGTCCATGGCATATCTGGAGTTTCTTGCGCTCTTGTTCGCGAAACGGATTTCCACCAAGGTCCAGCTTCTCCATCTAACATATATGCCGCCCAACGGATGCTCTCATCCTCCGTGCATGTCAGTACGCTAAACACCTTCTCCATTTCCCCCAACCAGTTTTCGGCTGCCATTGTGTCCGCCTGTCCAGAAAAATTTGGAGGTCTCATCCTTCTGAACTCGGTGAATGCTGAAGCCACTGGTGGCGTAAGTCCCACTGGAGGTGTAGGTGTTCGTTGTGGTTCTGGTACTGTATGCGCTGCCAAGGACGCTGCTTGCTGTGCCATAGCAGTTGCCATTGTCTCCATTGTGTGCATCATCCTCTGATGCTCTTCTTTTTCTTCATTTCTCTCCCTCACTCTATCTTGTTCCCTCTGATTTCAATCCTGTCGATCTAGATCTTGATCCTCTGCTTGATTTTGGTTTCCTCCTGCCACGCCTCGGAATCTCCTGTTTCCCAATGGCACTCTGTTTGTAGGTGAGACGAACCCATCTCTACTGCGTAAATTCCTATCATGACCACCCCTGGGTCGGCCTCTTCCTCTAGGGAACATAACGGTCTGCATGAGAATCCATAGTCTCGTTAGCAGAAGTCCCTATATTCTGACGATATGATAGCCAGAACTAGAAAGAAAAGGCTCTGATACCAAGCTAATGACTGGATTTGAACCCCAAAATCCGTGCCATCGACACGACCTTCAAGCCGTGCGGTTTCTTCTGAAAACATTGGTATATACAATCCAAAACTGTAATTGAAGCACTCATAGCTACACAAAAAAAACTCAACAAAATAATCAAGGTGTCGCAAGGCAGTCCTTGTCCCATGCCAATTCATGGACATAAGAACTTACCCAAATGTTTAGTAATAACAGTTCATCCTAGGCGTTCTGTCAAGGAATGGTAATTAAAACATTCGAAATAAAGAGGCTTGATATACCAAGCCATACATAGTACTCTCTCAACTCACTCTCAAAGTATGCAGCGGGTTTCCTAGAAGAATTCCTCAGGAGGAGGTTCTGACTCTTCTGTGGGCACGAAAACCGAAGCCCTTGGATCAGCTTCTTCCGAAGTCTTTGCTGCCGCTAGTCCTGGACCTGCGACGTATAGTCTAAGGGGGTGAGCTACATCCTAGCTCCGTAGGGAAAACAAAAAGAACATATAGATCAACCTTCACACATATGTCAGTAATTTAACAAGCATAGAATTATAAAGTAATCACTTATGGACAACAATTTGAATAACAGGAAATAACCCAATGATTTTGGTCGTTACTTAGCATGGTTTTGTTTAATCTCCTTATTAGTTTAGTTGTGAATTTGGCCTAATCACTTAAATCTTAACTTAAGTAGTCCTCGAGCAATATAGCATCGAGCCTCTAACTAGCAGGTTGTTATATGTATTCACAGGAATCTTGCCGAAACCCCTTTCTCATAGGTGGCGGGTCTATTCTCAATCTACATCCTCGGATGTGTTATAAATGTCTGGATTGGCCGTCGGTCACGGATATCTGTCGAGGTGGGTATCCCGCCACGTCGGTGGGGTATTCTAATCAACCTTAAATATTAAAAATATCAATGTGCTTTACATATAGTTATTCTCCGTGATTGTGCTAATTATATTATATTAGGCCTTATCACATTACCTTCGTTTCTCTGTTAGTTTTCATGCATCCACAGGATGCCCCATACTGTTGCACCTCCTTTGATTGAACTACATGATTTTTCGTCCCCTGGGGACCTCAAGATTTTCACGTTGTAACACACACACACACCCTTATCATGAGGGTTCATGAAATATGTGACTATTTAAATAGATTATACTACGCATATGAGTTCACGGGATAATGCACATGTTTCAAGAATATTCCCTACCTCGACGAATCTCAAGGCACACTTTGCTCAGAAGGGTTATAATGCATCAACCTACATTTCAAAAATAGGTTTAGAACAATCATTAGCATTATTGGGGTGTATGACCCCCAAGTTTCTTGTATTCGAAAAACCAAGATCCGAGTGGTCACCAGACCTCGCTCGAGCGGCCACTTGACCTCGCTCGAGCGGTCACTTGACCTCGCTCGAGCGGTTAAATCGAGGTCGCTCGAGCGGTTAAATCGAGCCATCGGAGTATTACTGTGGACCCTCGCTCGAGCGAGCTTCCCTTTAGTTTTGGGGACCGCTCGAGCGAGCCCAGAGTTATATTTTCCTCTGTTCATCCTCGCTCGAGCGAGCCTTTTAGACCGCTCGAGCGAGGAACGATGATTTTGTTCCTCGATCGGATCGAGAACATGCTTCCTTCCTTCATTTTACCTTAATCTCATAAAAAGAAACATTCAGCCAACATTCTTCCTACTATTTAAAACATTCCTAGGCATCTATCATGTCTTTAACGTACCTCTGACGATGAGTCACGCACAAGTTCGATTTACGATTCGAAAATCTACTAGGCTAACAGGCCTCCAAGGTTCTTCCTCCAGTCTCTTCCTCTAATCTCCTTTGCTGACTTGAGTCCCAACGAACCCTAGTTCTCTACTAGGCTCTTCTCTTCTTTCTCTCTATATTCTCCTTCTCTCTATTTAGGTTAGAATAGAATTACGTAAGGGTTCCTCTCTCTCTCTCTCTTTCACTTTTATATCTATAAGTTAGGGATATACTAGTGTGTTTCCCACGTACACACTTAGTGTCTTTGGTTCGTTTTGGTCTCCTTGTGAAACACATATACCTATGTGTAATACATGCCGTGCACTCATCTCAAAAATCTGAGGTTGTGACAATCTTGTTCTAAAATCTCAATCTCCAATCCTATTATTAATCTCTGGTTCTAGTTCTAGTTCTCAGTTTTTAGAACCAGTCCTTAATCATACGGTCTAATTTTGGTCCCAAATTCAGTCTTTAGAATTTAAATTTTCGTCTTAATTATTGAATTTGAGATTTTTAAAATCCCTACTTATAATTTAGTTTTTAATTTCTAGTTTCAAATTTTAATTCATGATTCTAATCCAACAAATTTGACTTTAAAAATCTAAAAAAATTACTATTTTATAATTCAAAATTCAATTCACTTTAATCTCAGCCACCCAATTTGTCCAAGAGAGCTTACGGAGGGTACTCGAAAATGAGGCCAATCCTCCTTAGTATAGCGGGCCCAAGCCCCCTTTTTTTAGTTACTTTAATTAGAATTTCAGTAAAATTAGTATGCTTGCTTTAATTAAAATTTCAGTACAACTAGTACACTTATTCTAATCAGTCTTGGTAAAATTAGAATAGTTACATTTCTAATAAGATTGGGAGACTTAATTAATTAGAGTTCTAATAAGATTAAAATATTAAATCAATTAGACTTCTAATAGCATTAGGAGACTTTTTAGAATCACAGTAGAATTATGACACCTAATCACAATAGAATTCTAATAAAGGTAGGATGCTTAAAAGTAATTAGATTCCTAACTAGTTGGATTTCTGATAGTACTATAATATTTAAACCAAGTAGACTTACACTAGGATTAGGGTACTAGAATATTAGATTAATTCATCACAACAGGTTCACATAGTTAGACTAATAATAGAACTAGAAAACTTAAGCCAATTAGAATTAAAGCAATAATAAGAAAATTAAACTATCTAAATTTCAAGAAGAGCCGGTGCTGTTGACGTTGGCAAGCCGACGATTCAGTAAAGAAGTAACCAACACTCGCTCCAAAGCATGATCACTGACGTGTTGCAACATCGTTAAATATCTGCAGCTGGCGATCGCAATAAATTAAAGACCTTTCTAAAAACCCCCCTTTATTATAATATTCAAAACACCACATCGCCAGAGTCCGCTTATGACAGAATTGGGCCACTAATTCCTGGGGACCGAAAGGAACCCAGAAAAGTGCGCACCAACAGACCTGGCATCAAGCAGTCATCTGACATAGTCAGGTCTTACCAGGTCTCAGTCAATAATTTGACCAACACTGAAATTGGGGGGCATGTGCTACAACAGCCATCCAGTAAAAGCTAAAGGAATTGGACGATGAGAGATTCAGGAGCGAACATCGAGCTAATAGTTTGAGCTCATTTTGCCTATAGAGCTAGCAACCCTTGCACTTGTGTGACCTGTTCACACCAGGTCTATCTATTTATCTTATTTTTGTTTTAAGTCCAATACTTTTGAAAAATTATCAATGTACCTTTGCATTTGAACTTGTGTAAATATTGGCTTTTTAAGGTTTGAACTCTTTGAAAAACATCTTTTGAATTTTCTTATTTATGATTCCACAATAAGTAAAATTTATTTATGATATAGTCGTAAAATCAAATTTGCCAGATCAGGTCAGCGTGAATGAGAAAATAAATAAAAAAGAATTTAATTGTGTTTTCGCAAATTTATTGAAAATGAAGTGAATACATTCCCGCAATTCATCGAAAGAAAAAGTAAGTTTCTTTGTAAATAACATTTCCCGCAATGTTTTAGAAAAAAAAATATATAACAAATTATATGAATAGAATTGAAATTTAACCAAGTTTGGGAAATGAATTACGAAATCGCAATAAGTTTTGAAAGGAATCAAAATGGACGCAGCATTGTCCCATCGGCTCGGCACCGCGGATCGCGCGATGGGCGAGGCCCCGGTTTGGGGGGGAACCGATCAGGGGCGTGACAGGTGAGTGGTAAACGTAGGAGGCGTGCCTAACTATCCATTGCATACTCGTGATGATATAGTAGAGATCCTTCAACGGTGAAATTTTTTAGTAGAATCCACTTGCATGTCTAGTACATTTACAACATTGATTAAAGGTCCCGATTCTCTTGATCCGTCAAATACTAAAATGGTGTTTAAATGATCTTTAGCAGCTTAAGCTATGAATAATTCATATCATCAAAGTGATAGATCATACATTGAAGGGTAATATGCTTAAAAATCACATTTTTTTTAGATCGGAACCATCTAAAATGTACAGTCTAATATCAAGTGTTGTTCTTAGTTCGTAATATAATGGCATATATTAAACTTCACAGCGGATATTAAACTTCAAAAATTGGATGGTTGACATTCACTTATAGGCATATATTGATAGGGACACGTTTCAATAGTGGATTGCCACTTAAAAAATTTCAATGGATGGTAGATATCTGCTACGGGGAATATTAGTAAACCAAACTTTAATAGTCTTAAGATAAAAAGTGTAATTTATTATAAGATCATTTTAGGGCTGTGCATTTTTTTGACCGAACTGATCAAACCGAACCGAATCGCCGGGTTTGGTCGATCTGGTTTGGATAGGTACTGGTTTGAGTTTGGTTTGAAAAAAAGGAAAACCGAAAAGTTTGGTTTGGTTTCGGTTCTAAGCCTCTCTAAGCCAAAGCCAAACCGAACCGAATGTACTTTGTAAGTAATTATATATAGGCGGGAATTTTGATTAATTTTAAAGAACATTTAAGTAAAATGCATATTTTATATAAAATCCTACCCTTGTCTTTTGCCTATTCTTAAATCCTACAACGGCAAAGTAGAACTTATAAGAAAATCGGTTGAGAAGTTGAGAAATTTTTTATATGCAAGTAGAACTTATAGGAAAACCGAAACCGACCAAACCAAACCGAACTGAATTGAATCGGGTTGGTTTGGTTTAAGCAGTTTGGTTTGATTTGAAAATTGAAAAAGCGATTAGGACCGGTTTGGTTTGTAATTTTGGTCCAAAACCGACCAAATCGAACCGACTACACCCCTAGATCATTAAAACACCATTTTGGTGCTTAAACGTCAGCCAGGAGCCATTATCCCTTGATGAAAATGTAGGCCAAATATCCAAAAGTGACGACATTTGGATCGCTTGGGCTCAGCCACCTAATACCTTCTATACCTGCGTCAATAGCTTTATTTTATTTTATTTTTCTCTTTTACTTTTCTCTTATGACTAAGGATCAAAAAATCAGATTTCGTTTCGATTTCGGTCAGGAATAAAACCAAAATTGTTAACCAAAATCTTCCCGATAATTTGAGTTTTCGTTTCAATTTTGATGGGCACCGAAACTAAAATATTTCAGCTAAAATTTTGAACCATGCTTGTGACCTCCATTATCAAAACCAAGGTAGCAAGTATCGGTCCGAGGATGTGTAGCAATATGATTGACGCTTTCTTTATTTCTTCATTTGTCTAAAAGCTTTTCCACGTTTATTTTGCTTTGATTGGAATTTGGCATTTGTATCAATACCAACTTTTTGTTATGATTGGCTCTTTCTTTCCACAGTCAATCGTCTAGCAGCTCCTTGCAAGTTACCGAGATTTACTCTTGTCGTATTCTTTTGATTTATCAATATTAGGCTTGTAATATTTATATTGTGTTGACCTTGGATGTGTAGCATATAGACTAAGGATCAAAAAATTGGATTTCGTTTTGGTTCACCCAAACTAAAATTTTGAACTGAAATCTTCCCTACATTCTGAAATTACTCGATAATTTGAGCTTTTGTTTCGGTTTCGGTAGGGACCGAAAAAAAAATATTTCAGCCGAAATTTTGAACCATGACATAGACAGTGCCACTTGTACCTCGTTAACATTAACGCTCCTTCATTATAGGTTACACTATAGGAATACAGGGAACGATCAAGAAAATAGATACAAAAAAAGGTACTCACGCCGACGGTTGGCAACCATCAGCGTAGGGTACACTAAGCCGTCGGTAAAAAAAATCGCCGACGGCTGGAAACTCTACATCGACGGCTTCCAGCCATCGGCAATAATTCCGTCGGAGAATAATTATAACCGTCAGCGTAGGGTTATTAATTTTTTTTTAAATTATTTTTGTTAGATTATTTTTCCCCACCTATGCCGACGGTGGAAGACGGAAGCCGTCGGCGTAGGTGTTTTTTTTAATAATAGTAATTATTATTATTTATTATTATTATTTTTTTAATTTACTTCCCCACCTCCCGCACAGTCCAACCCCAGCAAGCAAATAGGCCTGTAGTTCCTCAAAAACTATCAAGTCCGTAATGTTTGCTGATATGTCGATATATATTGATTTTTAAATCTCTGAACCCAAGTTCATGTCTTCTTCTTCTTCTCCAAGAAGACATCTGTTACAGATTCATTCACCACAACTTACCTTCCTTCATGAACAACAGTAAGCATCTGGTGGTTTTGGCTCAAAATCTCATCTGGGCTATCACTGGTTTTGCTGCCCATGTAAACTACATACACCTGAAAAAAGCCAATACCAAGAAAACATTGAAGTAGCACAGAGTAACTTCAAATAGAATAACAAAGATGAATTCATACAAAAATCATCAAACTAGTGTAATAAAGATTCACCTGAGAAGACAAACAGTAGGTGACTTGTGCAACAGTAACACTCCCAAAGATGAATTCATACAATCCCAAAGTTACCTGACGTTGCCCTCTCCAATTACTATGGAAGCTCGATTAATCATAGACCAACAGGTTCTCCCGGCATAGCCTGATTCATCTAGACCAATGGGATTAAAATTGGATGGTTTCTCATGTCCAGTTCCCCACCCGAAACGAGACGTATCTGTTTCATCCAGAATTTTGACCCATGGGTTGAATAGGAGCTTTGACCCCAACCTGGTCATGAAAACTGTTAGGTTTATGAAGTATTTCAGTCATTTCATGGTCAAGTGAAATGACTTATACACCGTGACAAACTCAGAATAAATTTATAAAAATCATGTAAAATTGAGAGCATTGTAGGATAATTTAGGGACCTGGTCAGTTTCCCACCTTCGCCTAAGCCCAACTTAGAGATCTAATTAGTCAGTTCAGAGTGAATGCAACAAACAAAAAATCAATCTTCGAAGAAATAGAATAAGGAGAAAGATTTACAGTGAACCACAATTTCCATGTGTACCTCGAGTGCTATTTCGATGCAGTTTGAAGAAACGTCCCCACAGCCTGAAGTCTTAGAGGCAGGAGAAGAGGTCGCCAATATGCAGAATGTAGGAATTGGATTGTTTCTGGAAGGACTGATGTTGGAGTGAGTGGAGAATGACAGAATAAATCCTTGCCATCCAAATTTGAATCCTTCGAGAAATCTCTAGATTTGTTGTCAGCGGTGTTCTCGTTCTGTGGATCTTCCTCATCATTTGGATCAAGAAAAAATTTTGATACCTTACTCATGTAATCAAGCCTCTCCAAAACTCTTTCACCTACAACTCAATAAATCAGCAGAACATATTATAAATGCTACAATTGTTCACCACATTGAAATACTGGACAAAATAAAGTGCCTAGTTGCTCTAAGCTGATGTCCTCAATATCACCATCTTTCTTGTAGATGAATTTGTTAGACCACATGTGAGTCTCTGCCCATGATTCTTCGACAAACTTCATGGCCTCATAAAAGTGTTGCCTGCATGCATCACAGTTTCACCAATTAAGGTTGCTCATCTGTTATAGAGTAAAATCGATATAGTTGTTGCCACTTCAATTTTCGAATGTTAGTGTTGATACAATTGATCATTATTAAAATATATGGCCACACCTGTTTGCAAACAAGGTGATGATTTGAGTCAAAGTGTCATACAAGACATGTAGTAAACTACCAATGTTTCATATACCAGATGGTAATTAATTTATTGTGTGTATTTAGAGCCAACCTTGATACAAAAAAAATCAATAATATGATGTTACATATAGGTAACTGAGGCATGCAAGACAAACTTTTATACTACTGCAATGCATAAGCAACAGAAACTCATACCGATGTCAATTTTGAGTACTCTGAATCAGAGGGTAACTCCACCGACAAGTCTCCCAATAGGTAAAGCTGATATGGAACACCAAAAGAAAAGTTTTCTCAAATTAGTACAAGACCATATAGTTAATTGCAAATGACTATGATAAAAAATAAACAAGAATGTCCCCATTCTCTTTGATATCTTAACATCAACATTGCTAAGGAAATGAAGCCCAAGAATGTCCCCATGATAAGAAACAGATTTTTCTTTTTATATTTATATATATATTTTTTATAAATTTGACAAAGAACAGCCCAAATTCTCAATAGCTGACCAAAGCTCAAATCACTGAACTCATAAATCTTCAAACCTTCCAACAAGGCTTACAAAAAAACACATAACTAGTTCAACCAAGAGCTCAAACACAAAAACCATGTATTAAAAAAAAAACAAGTTTTTGATTTTAACAAATCAAGAACTTGAGAAATCCACAGCACCAGTAAGACACTTCCTAAAAATTGAAAAACCACTCACAAACAATCAATTTGATCTAAGTTAGATAGAAAAGGCCCCTCAAAAAAAAAAACCTCCCCACTTTAAATTAAGAACTAAGTCACCCAAAACAGTAAAAAAACAACCAACCAGAGATCACTAAATCAAATCTCCCTAATTAAACCCACGAGGCCTAATAAATGCAGGAAAAGTCGGGTTGCTACAAGATATATTAGAGGTTTCCACAGGTAATTGCCCTAAGGGCAGATATAACTCCCAAACAAGGTTGATACAATGCTAAACTTCAACCTTCCCAAATTACAAATAAGCACTAGCCGACGATCATTTATCAAGAAGATCATAAACGAGGCATGAACATTTCATTAATAGAGTCCAAAAAATGATCCATTACCAGTGGCAAACCATGGAATCACAACAGTTATGAGAACAACTACAATTACAGACTAATCAGCCCCAATTACAGTCTAGAGAACAACTCTTCTATGAGGCAAAACAACAAACACTTTAGCTACAAATTTACAGCTTTATTGGCAGCTGTTCTTTGAGGCAAAGAACAAGCAATCTAGCTACACATTAACAGCTTTATTCCTGACCAAGAAACACATTGGCAGATCCAACTCTAGCCGTAATCATTCTACAAACAAAGAGTGCAATGGGCAAAACAGATTTCTATAATTGAAATCTGTTCATTTCTTCTTTCTACTTTTCATATAAAATTAAAGGGGCATCAGAGTCGGTCCTTTTCCAAAACATTGGTCACACATTTTATCTGCAGAATCCTATGAAAATTTTGACTTTCATCAGGTTTCAGGACTGAATAAATAAATTGTTCAGTCTTGAGAACTGTGACATTCCTCTTTCCCTCGAATTCTAAAGCAATGTGTTTACTAAGGTAGCATGCAAGTGAGAAATGTGCGAAGTGTAGCTTATTTATATAAGAAAGAACTGGATTAATAGAGATAAATGTGGCAGAGAGAAACCTTTGGGACCTTGATCAGCTTCATATTTGCTTCCTCCAGAGTTTTGTAACCTTTTCTTGAATTGCAATTCCAACAAGCTGTAACCTGGAATAAACAGTAATATCGTAGAGTTAAACACTCTCAATAAGAAGCTGGGAAAAAAGAGTGATTGATGGTTATGAGATATTTATTGTAATGGTGATCCCTGATGGCTTTTTTTTTTCTTTACCTAAGCTTTTAGGTACATGTAGCTAAGTTATTATATTTTGATTAATAAGGACTATTCCATAAGACCTTAATCTGATTTGCAGATTGAAAGATAATGTGCTTTTAAGATTGGGAATTATAAAATCCTAAATCTGTATTCTTCTTCTTGCTCATTTTTTACATCGGTTCCAATACTAGGTGCTTTTAATATTGGCAATCATCAATCCTGAAACTATATTCTTCTTCTTGTTCATTTTTACCTCGGTTCCAACACTAGGTGCCCAAGTGGGGGGACCTAGCCAGGGATTTTGATAACATAACCTAGTGGCCCTAACCCAGCAGCCCTAAATAATGTCTTCCAGCAGTAATTGCATAAAATGAACAAGGAATAGCATATATTCAACATCTAACTCCATAAAAGACTACTAATAACATAACCATCATCTTATAACCATGAATAAAATATATTGATTTAATTTTATTTGGAGTAGTAGAATCAACAATATAAAATAAAAGCCAGCAGGTGGAAGTCCATTTTCCTGCCAACTACATAATCATCTTACCTGCTGTGTTCTATAACCATGAATGGTTGTGACAGGAAACCCATTTATACACAACTAGTGTTCCAATGAATCAGCTCCTTTCTTTGTCTCCACAAAGACTAAAGTCAAAGCTTGCTGCAAACTCAAATAACAATAGCACTGGTCATTATGTGAAAAAAATAATAATATGAAATTGATTACAAGGAGAATTATAAAGGAGAATTATAAACAGAGTTTGGATAAGAATATGAAATTGATTACAAGGAGAGCTAATGGTTGTGAAATTAAAAAAAAAAAAATCTTTTTTGGTATGTGTGCCATGTGAAATTAAAAAACTGACAATATGATTGTACGCCCATGGGTTTCAGCATGGGTGCACTCAAAGATTGTCATGATATTGAAAATTTGATTTTATGATTGTACGCCGATGATCTCAAGATCCATGAGTCAAAAAATAATCTTCATCGTTTGATAAAAAATAGTCAATAGGTTTCAGCATGGGTGCACTTAAAGATTCAGTGAGCGAATTTAAAAGCACTCATAATTAAAACTGCATGGCAGTAAGTCAACTAGTCTAGTGGGAACATGTGTAGAAGCTTGGAGACAAAAATTTCAAACCCTCCACTCTTGGACACCAATTTTGGAATTAACTGTACCAAACAACAGCTGTGTTTGACTTCCCTGGGTGTGAACAATAATGTCTTAACAGTCTTTTGAATCTTGCGTTTGCAGGTCCAAAAGATGGAAAGGACACATTTTCTGCTTTAAAGCGTTGTGCTGCTGAAGTAGTTACTGATAGCGCAACCACTCTAAAGCTTCAGGTCTTATCTAGTTTTGATTTTTGGGTCTAATTTCTTTGTGCTTCTTGTTTGTTCTTATAGGCTGCGTTTGGGTTAGCTCTTTCCGGGCAAAGAGCAGCTCTTTCGCTCTTTGCCAAAGTAATTATAAATAAAAGGAATTGTTTGACTTGGCATTAAAGCAGTCCACACATCTGTGTGGCTGTATTACATGCACGGATTCAGTAGAAAAAAAAGTCAAATGGCATATGGCTTATTAATAACAAGTTCTAGGAGATTAATGAGAAAGCAAAAAAGGTCTAAAGTAGGAGAAAAAAAATGGTGAACTACTGTTCCAATGGAGAGCTTGATACATCAAAATATGGTTCTCCATTATCTGCCATTGGGCTATATATTTCAGTCTCCAATCTGTTCTCTCAACTTTTTGTAACCCCATATACTGTCTTATCTCCTATTTGTTCTGTACATCTTTATTTATTCTCAAGCAATTGCATGTCATCAAATATTTCTCCACTTTCCTTCACTATACCGACTTGTTTCTTATAACCAGCAGTGATAAAGAGGAATTAGCATACTCATCATTCAGCCACAAGGTGTCAGCCACGGAGTGAGCCGATGTTTGAGAAAATGCCAAATATCAATCAATCACCAAAAAAAATTATCAATCTGTGGTTTCATAACTCAATATATAGCAGCCAGATACAAGCAAATGGCTAATCGCTACATTTCACAGATACAGCCATTGTGCTGCTACATAAACAAAAATAAGGAATCAAGCAGAAACAATAAAACCGAACCAAAGTGTGGAAAAAGGCACAAAATAAGCTACCTAAGCAGCTCAAAAAGCTTTTTTTATGAGATTCATGCTATGCTGGACTGAGACTAAAATATAAATTGATTACCACATCAAATTCATTGAAAATCTAGCGAAACACTACAAGTGATGCATTTGGCTACAAACCTCCAACTGATTAACTTTTATGTAACCCCAAACACGTCTTATCGCCTCCAACGGAAGCATCTCCCTTTCTCCAGTGCCAAAAAAATTGGCAAGGGTATCAGAAACAATCACAAGAAGACCTTCTTCAATAAATTCTATTTTCAGCTCCACATCTGCAGCCTTTAACCGTTTAGGACCTGGCTTTGAATCCTCTGCAAGGATAAATGCACACAAATTAAAAGAACTCTATATTTACAGGTTTTTTCATCGTTTACATTTACACACCATACATCTTGTAGGTTCAAGTGTTATAATATGCTTAGCTAGCAGCTTATTCATCTTGAACATGTCAGTGCAATCCGTCTCAAACACCAAGCGCAGTTCATCGTTGCAGATTATCTTTCTTTTGTTACTTGGATCTTGGAGTTTGTTTTTCCATATGTATGCCCAGAGTTGCTTCACAATCTATTACCCAAAGATACAAGACTGCATTAGATTTTAAAAGATATATAATGAAGAAGCTTTTGAATGAATCATACCTGCTCTTGATAAAGAAGTTCCAACCATTGAGAAGCTACAGATGCGGCTAGAAAAAAGTTCCAACCATTGAGAACCTTACATCACCCCAGCTTTTATGCCACTGATTTGCAAGAGGCTGTAGTTTAGACTACTATAGGCTGTTGGGATTGTAGTCTTTTTAGACTGCTGAATGGTTGCTGTTATCTACTGTTAATCTGAATTATTACTGCTGATAATATGTGAATCTGGGCCGCTGTTTTGAAGTGATTGATTACTGTTTTGTCATTGCTGATTCTACAGATCTACAATTTTTGCAAATAATTTTCAGTTAATTAATACATTTCTGGAACTGTGTTTCTACACGGAAGTTGAAGAGTTTAAGGCTGTTTTTCAATGGTGCTGGACAGCCCTTTTTTGCGAGCATTGAAATTTAAAGCAAATAAACCAATTCCAAGGACCTGGGAATGTTAACGGACTCAAAGGCCGTTCATTAGGAAGCTTGGCTTCCATTAGAAAGTTCTTTGTCTTCTCAGCATCATAGAAATCTGATTCCCTTGTCACACATTCGACCTCTGTAATTTGCCCAGTTTTAGTAGCAGCCTCAATGTACTTGAAGTGTTTATCTGGATCTTCACTGTACCAATTATTAAAATGTTATGAGAATCGGTTTAATACAATTCTAGAGAAAACCAAACTAAATGCCATTATTTCTTCTTAAACAGAAAATACCTGGAGCTCAAATATGATCCCAATAAAAAGTAAAGTCCTTCATAGGACTTGAACTGCTCAAAGAGTTTTATGCATGAATCAACACCTAATTGCTCAAAGTATTCTTTTGCAGCCTGCAGAGAAGTGTTAAAAGTTTTCACTAAAGGATCAAATAAGCAAATATGAGCACAAAGAGAAAGATACTTACCTTCACAATTATCTGAAGATTTCCTCTCAGATTGACCAATAGAAGACCTTTCATGCACTCTAGTGCCCATTCTCTGGAAAGGGTCCCGAAGAACTCCACAAGTGACTAGAAAACAAAGTTATTTAGTACTAATTTACTAGATTTCTTGTACAATTAGAAGTAAATATATAGAGAAAAAAACATGTGGCTCAATTGCATGAATATTCACAATCACACGTTTAATGTCGGACAACTCACTATAATGCTGCATGAGAAACATGATAATCAGTTGATAACAAAGCATCTGAATTGGATACGACACGACTACTTATTCAAGCACTTGAGATTCAGAGTTCACTAGTTAAAAGTTTCCATCACAGATTTTTTGAAGCCATTCTACCTGAAGGGC